>JANUYF010000001.1:107016029-108216029 GCA_026167975.1 Phrynosoma blainvillii
GGGACAAGGGCTATATTTTTAATGGCTGCACGCATGCTATGGGCACACACACCATTACTTTAAATGGGGCTCGAATATTTGCAAGCCACCATTTTTTGGGGGGGGGGGGAACAGATCCCCACGAATTGGGAGGGGCAACTGTACTGTTTTAAAATAAACTTTGGTGATGGATAAAGTACCCAAATTTGTCTCATTTAAAGATTAAAGTGTTAAAGAACGGAAGTTTATGTGACATTGTGGCAGGCACAGGTTGCCACAGGAAGTCAAGAAAGTTTATGAACCAAGCAGAGGTGTCCCCCTGAGTTCAGAATAAGGTATCCCTGGCTCAGTGTATGCCTGCCACTGATAGAATTTGTGACTGGCTGTCGGTTTAATAATGTTGCAGCAAGTATGGAATAGTTTTTCTTGTAATCTTAGATCCAAAAATGATCTGAAATAACTCTTTAAGAAACCAATAGAGATGATTGATGAAGTCTTATCGCCATATCAGTTAAAGTTTTGTAGCACTCTAAATCCATTATGGATGAGTTTGCCAAACATTTTGGGGGCTACAGTGTTTTTTGGAAAGTTGGGTTTATTGTCTTGTTTTATCCTATTTTGTGGAGTGTTTTGCTGTATGGAACCTGAAGATGAGGACAGGCTTATTGTCTCTGAACAAGTTACCAAATGTTCTTTGAGCCTTCCTCGCCAATCATGGGTAAATTCTGTGTTATAGTCTTTTATGTTTGATACTTCATAGGTAAAATGTTAGACCTCACTTCAGTAATAATAATAATAATAATAATAATAACAACAACAACAATAATAAAATTTATTTCTATCCTGCCCCTCTGCAGCTTACAACAATAAAAACATCAATAAATACATCCAATTACAACTCCCGCCCTTTAAAAGATTATTAAACTAGAACAATTTAAAATATAGATAAGACAACATATAAAACCAAACACCTTAACAATACTACATAGTCAGCAGCAGCATCAAGGGAAGAGAGTTATCTGACTCTTTGGGCCGGGATAGTTATAAAGGAAAGGCCTGCCGGAAGAGATCCATCTTAACAGCCTTCTTAAAGCTGTCTAAGGTGGAAATAAGACGGATCTCGTCCGGCAGGCCGTTCCATAATCTGGGAGCAGTAGCAGAAAGGCCCTCTGGGAGGTCACTGACAGCCTAGTTTTTATTGGCTGTAATAAATTCCTCCCAGAGGACCAGAGCGCGCAGGGTGGATCATACGGAAGGAGGTGGTCGCGGAGATAGGTTGGACTTTTGGCACCCTCTAATCCTGATCCTCTGAAAGTCATTGTAATGTTCCAAACAAATAATCATTTGGGATTATAAAATCTTGCTTCTTGGTTTGTAAGACTTTAAACATAGTTTTCTGGAATACAAAAAATAAACAGTATCTTAATTAATTGGTGATTGAGGAAACAAACTTTACTAGTGCTGCTGTTTAGTCTCTCTGTATTTAAAGGTAATATTTATGGATTTGAAACTGGCTCCAGTTTAACATCAAAAAGGGAAATATTGTTTAGGTGCACATAAGCAGGGAAAGTAGCTTGGATTACTAATAGTCATAGGTATAATAAGCACATTTCACATCTAAGGGACTATTTCTTCAAAGCAGCCCATTTGAGGAAGCATAGAGGAATGTAGTCAATATAAAGCTGATGTTAACATTTCTTGATCTTCTTTTTAATCTCCTCTCCCTGCATTCTCTGATTCTCCTAAGGAAAATCTATGCTAAGCATGCAATTAAGTAAAGTCTGGATTAAAATCTGCATTTGAAAAACTTCCAGCACAGAAACAAAAACACCCACATAGTTGAGGAGGAAGTCAAGAAAGTAGCTGATAGAGAGGCTTTTGAAGTTACTACATCATGAGTTCTGACACTTTGTGTGAATCAGAAAGAATACTGTATTGTTCTTAGTATTTATTCACAAAAATTAATAAGTCAAGTGGTAGTAAATCAAACTTGCATATTTGGATTAAAAATTATCCATACCACATGCTCAGTTATCTGGTTCTCGATTAATTATTCCTGAATCTGTAGTTTCGAAGCCAGTAATTTTGGACCAGGGAATAATTTTTTATTTAAGAGGACAAGTAAAATACCAGGTTATTTACTGTTGTCCCATTTCTTAGTTTTCCTCTGCTCTGTCAGTTAACTGGCAAGCTCATAAAGGTGTTAATTTTGCACCTGTTGAAAATGTGATGTTTGAGAAATATTCCATATGCGTATCTGCACATATGCTTTAACTTTTGTGAAACCATACATGGTTTATATAATATTTATTTTGTTTGGCTAAAAAACATTTGATAAATGGCCAGTTTCCAAATGAATGTGAAGTGCAAAAATAATCCTGGTTTATTAATTTTGGAAAGATGACAGATTTGTAATCTTCCAGGTGCTACAGAATTGATATGCTCATGACATTTTTTTCTTTTTGTTTTTACCTTTTTAAATTACTGATCTTTTAATAGTTGGCACATTTTGAATACTCTTTATATTGAAAAGAAAAAATGGAGATTCAAGTGGTACGTTATTGTAAATGTGTAAGGGTCATGATAACTAAATTCATTGGGTGTAAATGGTTTCCCTTCTTCAGAGGCCCTCTCATCTCTCTCAAGAAGATTTTGAGGGCATATGGGGATGTAGAGGATAAGGAGTATCTTACTCTCCTGTTCAACTGACAGGAGTTGTAGTAATGTAGTGATTCTCAAACTTTGGTCTTCCAGATATTTTGGCTTCATACCCCAGAATTTCTGATTGTTGGCCAAGATGGCTGGGGCTTCAGAACATCTGGAGGACCAAAGTTTGGGAAGCCCTGTAGTAGTGGGAGATTCACCTGGATACCACCCAAAGATCTGAGTAGTTTCAATAAGATGGTGCAATTTAGCTTGTTGATTCACACAAGCTTGTTGATTGTTTTTAAAAAACAGCAATGAACTTTACTTTTGGGATATCAACACAGGGCAAAACACAGGGATATCAACACAGGGCAAAAATTGATTACTGTATAAATATGGGGGCAGGGAGGTTTCCCACCCACTGATTTTTCCCTGCACAATGCTTTTTCTGTACGTCTTCTCTGCTTAATAACTTAGGGAGCAAGAGCTAGTCAGACACATTAATGTTAGACCAGCGTCAACATTTGTAGGTCAGCCAAGTTACTGCCTAGGAAGGAATGTAGGGTCAGCCAGGTTAAAGCAGCAAGCAGCCAGGCAGAAACAGAGAAGTACAGTATATAATTATTTGATAATTGAAGTTTAAGGCAGCATGTAGAGTAACCAATAAACAGGGATAGTTTCTTAGGTAATCTGCCATGATAGTCTCCCAAAATAATTTCTTATAGAGGCAGTTTTCCTGGCTTAATTTTGTTTCAGAAGTAAGATATATGTTGTTTGTGGGTGAGTGGTGTGGTGGTGGAGGAACAACAGCCCCTCTCACTGAAATTCCTCATCTGTGGTCTGCCTTCTTAACTTTCTAGACAGTAGTGTTACGTACTGTGTTTTACCCCTCCTTTCTAGTTTGCATAAATGTTGAATAGCACACCTGTTTTTGCTGTGTGAACCAACAAGTATGAATTTGTTCAAACAGATTGCCTTTCATAACAAGAAAATATACCTTCCATTTTAAGTTATTTAGTTTCATAATATTTAATTTAGATTTGTGAAAAGCAGATTGACTTTTAATACACAGATACATTATAATAGGAGATACTTGTATTGAAATACAGTCAGCCCTATTAGTATGTTTATGCAGCACGTGATGATGATCCATGTCAACATGCAGCACCAGAGTCACCACCTTCTCAGATGCAGGCAGTAGCTTGTGAGTTGAAGGAGCACTTCTTCCCTTCCAGAAAGAGTAAAGAGACTCTACAGACCAGGGGTAGGCAACCTTTCCCCTTTAAGGGCCGAAGGACTTCAACTCCCAGAAGCCTCAGCCATGTTGGCCAATAGTCCCATGTTGGCCAATAGCTCCTGGGATTCTGGGAGCTGAAGTCCCTCGGCCCTTAAAGGGGAAAGGTTGTCTACCCCTGCTACAGACAGACGTCTCTCAGATGAGGTTTTAATCTTGCTTCCTCTATGTACAAGGCTATATACATGGTCCACATCAACAACTCCCAACGACATCAACAACCCACACTACCAACCACCACCACATGTACCCAGGGCTCCATGTAGCTTCCTGGCCCTACCTCTTCCTTTGGGTACATGTGTCACTCATCCTGGGTGACTTGGCAGTTTTGCAGCCATTTCGGTGCTTTCCAGCACTTTGTGACCATTAGTCGATGTCACTTCCTATGACACAGCACCTAGTGGAAAGTGCTGTGTCATTATAGCTGCCAGTGACCCTTTCATTCCTGGTCACTTGTGTATCAACCCACATTGGACATTTTACTTTAGATACTGTCTCCACAAGCCCTCCATATCCACAGATTTTTTAATCCACAGTTTCAAGCATCCACGGCTTTAAAATATTCATATACCCTTGATTTTGCCATTTTATATAAGGATCACCATTTTACTTTGCCATTGTATTTAATGAGACTTGAACATTATGGATTTTTTTTATCCATGGGGGGGGCGGTGTTCTAGAACCAAACCCCACTCGATTCCAAGGACTTACCGTAAGTGGTAATCCTGCATTAAGCTGTGGAATTAGTTAATAAAAACATTAATGGACTCATTTGCTCTTTGTTTATTGCATTTTGTCAGTCTTTGTTACTGCTGAAACACTGTCTGTTACAGAACTGAGGGCCTTTACAGACTGCCAGAAGTAATGCAGATGGAGGCCACATTAACTGCCCTGGCTCAGTGCTAGGGAATCATGGGAACTGTAGTTTATTGTGGCACCAGAGCTCTGACAGAGAAGGCTCAGTGTCTCAGGAAAAAACTACAATTCCCATGATTCCCTAGCACTGAGCCAGGACAGTTAAAGTGACCTCAGTCTGCATTATTTCTGGCAGTCTATAAAGGCCCTGAGTTAGGAAAATTAAGATAATGAGAAATTTCTATGGAAATTGCTTCTAGGTGTTTGTAACAGTGTATCTATGACCTGGGCCAAATGAAGTGGATTATGCTGACTTTGGAGGTGTGGCATTGAAAGGACATATACCTCCAAAGCAATCCGAAGCTGTCTTTTGGATTAGAGCAAAAAGGAGCCAGGATAATCCAGCTCCTGGTGGTGTGGGTTGGATCCTGCGGCCATGGGCCGCTTTGGGAGTGGGCCATACGGTTAGTGCAGTCCCAACTCGCTTGCGGCCGGAGTGGACTTGGGCCACTCTTTTGCACAAGTCTGCTCTATCTCTTAAGAGAGTACAGTCCTGGCTGCTTTCTACATCTGCTAAGCACTTATTTATTTGGCCATCCATTTTCATGATTTACTTGAGTGTTAATTGACAATTCATTGTTTTGAATGATAAGTATTTGTTTTATCATTTTATTATTTTTTGCAGTTGCATTTATTGTATTTGCTTTTGCAGTTGTCTCTTCTGATTAGCAGGGATCTGTTCTGGACTCCCCTGCGAATCGGAAATATTGCTAATATTCAAGTTCCCATTGCACCATTTTATCCCTCCCTACTTGCCAGTCCATGAAGGACAAAGACCGCGGACTTCAAGTCCACGAATGGGGAAGGAAGACTGTATTGTTAGCCACGTTGAGAATTTTTTTTTTTATATAGAAATTGAAAAATGGTATGAAAATATTTTTTAAATATATAAACATATCCTTTTGTAAAGTTGAGAATGTGACACAGAACTTCCAATGTGCTTGCCTGTAGGAGATTGGTTCTTTTTTGGGGGGGAAACTAACCACCTAACCATTTATTGGAGTTTGGGGTCAAAGCCAAGGAAGAAGCTGAAGCCTAGAAAAGACTCTGCCCAAACAGGAAAGCCTTTATAGCTCTTCTTGTTTAGATGGATAGGCCAGTCCAGAGCTTGAGAATAATTATGTGTCCACCAAAATGCTCCAAACTGGAGTTCTTGTAAATCATCACAAGGAGGAGCCATGCACAGGTCTGTGGGGTTTTGGTTCTTTTTCTGGGTGCCCAGGTGTTCCTTATGCCTGGTTTGTGGGGCAAGCACAAACTGATGGTTGTCAATTCAAAGAAAATGGCAATCTGTCTTTCCTGATACAAGACAAATAGAGAACTGCCCACAGGAGAATGGAATGGTGCATGAGTTTAAGGTACTTTTCTGGTTATTCGTGTAATGTTGAATTACAGATTGCTCCTCTGTCTGAACCAGTAATAAAGCTGTTATTTAGATTTACTAGTTAAAGCACTGGGCCCCAGGCTTGCTTTGTTTGTTAAATAGTTAACTATATCACAGGTTCTGTTTGTGTCTGCTGAATTTGCTGTTTCAGATATCAGGTAAAAGCACAGCTTTTCCTTCTTTATAAAATCTGTATTTGACCTGAACATTTGGTGAAGTCTACTTAGATCATTTTAGATCAGAAATATTGGATGTATGCCAGGAATTTTGAACATTACAAATAGCTTGTGGGATCTCTAAGAGAAACTTTATGAAGACAAGGAGCTCTGGTTTCCAACAAAGTAATAAAATTCCATTGGACATGGGAAAAATGCCTGTCAAAACTGAAAGCAATATTTTTTCACAAGTAAAGCATGGTATATTAATGGAAGTATACAGCAGTTGGGGGAAAAAGGATTCCAAAGTGTTTATCACACTACTTTTTGGTTTCTGTTATTTTACAAATATGCAGTTGAAGAGACTTGTGAACTTTGGAAAGCATATACGCTTGCATATATTCCTTTAGGGAAGTGATACCCAAACTGTGCCCTTTAAGGGATTTTGGACTTCAGTTCCCAGAAGCCTCTGCCATGTTGGCCAATAGTCTGGGATTCTGGTAGCTGAAGTCCAAAATCCTTTAAAGGGCACAATTTGGGGATCACTGCTTTAGGGCAACGCTCTGTTCCAGAACTGGTCAAAAGTGAATTTGCCATAATAACAAATTCATTGTATTACAATTAATACTGATCAATAAGCCATATCATGAGAAGACATGACTCACTAGAAAAGACAATAATGCTTAGTAATGTAGAAGGCAATAAGAAAAAAGGAAGACCACATTCCAGATGGATAAATTCAATCAAAGAAGCCACAGCTCTGAATCTGCAAGACCTGAACAGGGCAGTCAAAGAGACACTCAGGGGACTCTTTTCCATAGGGTCTCCATAGATTGAAATTGATTTGATGGCAGTTAACAACACAACAATAAGATTTTTATAATGCTTTTGTATATATGGAAATTGCTATATAATTTGAACAATTGTGTGCCTGTTTCTTAGAATGTTTGTGAGAACCCATCATTACTCCTTGGCTTTAGTTCCCAGCCAACTTTCATTTTCTGTCTCTGATAATGAATTAACATTGTGATAATGAACTAGCAAAATGGGATCACGGAGTAAAAAGAGGAAGGTACTGGTGTATGCCAAAAGAAATGCTGAATTTTGCAGATAGAAAGGGCTTCCCCTACCCCATGCCAGTTCTCCTAGCCTAGGAAGTTTTGGGCATATTAAGTGGCTTCAGGAGGGACAGAATATACAGAATATTGAGCATCTGTTGGAAGAGAAAGGCAAAGAACATGTGAGTCTGAAGAATCTACTACAGCTGGTGTTTCCTGGACTTGAAAAAGATGGGCTAGTTGGAATGAACCCTCTCTTAAGAGCATTCCTGTTTGGTAGGGTGGGGAGAGGATGTTGTGCAAAGATTTTTCAAGTCCCTTGTAAGTCTGAACTATAGCATTGTGCTACTGCCACACTCTTTGTTAACATCAAAGGAGATGATCAGTTGGTTGATTTGTTGTGATAATTACATTGGGTCCAAATAGCAAGAAAGCCACAGGTGCCTCTGGTTGCCATAGGTTTTGCCACTGTGATGTCACTGAATGATAGCTCCTGCAGGCTGAATGCTGATGGAGGTTTGGAAATAAAATTAGGATAGTCAAATAAAGAATTTTTGGAAAAAAATTAAATATCACTTATAAATCATGGTCTATTGAATTATAGTTTTTAGTTACAAAGCCTTGTTTCCTTGGATGACAAATGAATGAATATGTTCACTAGATATTACATATATTGAGAGCTGGGAGGAGGCAGAGGAAGAACGCGTGTGGTGTGTGTTAAATATAAGTTGTTTTAAAGAACATTTGTAAGTCTGTTGCTTGTATGCTGAAAAAGTGCCTTTGAAAGTAGTTGCTGCAGAGAAAGATGAAAGGCACCTTGAGCATATCAGAGCCAGGCAGGGATGTGCGAATTTACAATACAGAGATCATTATATTACTCTTAATGAGATCATGAAAATATCATTCAAACTGTCAATGGCTTCATTTGTTGGCTGAACACACAGAAACGCAGTAACAGGCTTAGTCGTTCTAAAATATTGATTGCATATTTAGCACCATAATGCAGTTTCAAGAAAGCTGCAAAATTGCTCCCCTCCTTCTATTTAATTGAAAGCTTGGACTCCACACTGGCTAATGGCATATCTGGATTCTAGACATCAGGTTGTATAGTCAGCCTTTCGTATCCACGGATTCAACCATCCGCAGCTTGAAAATATTCCTCAAAAGATACAAATTCCAAAAGGCAAACTTTAATTTTGCCATTTTATGTAAGGGACACTATTTTGCTATGCCACTGTATATAATGGGACTTGAGCATCCATGGATTTTGGTATCCACGGGGGTCCTGGCACCAAACACCAGTGGATACCAAGGGCCCACTATATGTCTAGAATCCAGATGCCTGGCAAAGTGGTCAATGGTCAATATGCCTTCACTTGGGGCTCTTGAAACTACCTTATCTGTGGACTCAGAAAAAAAGAGACTGAACAACCATTTAGCTTGATGTTGGGCAACTGCAGAGGGAAGGAGCCATTGTTCACTCCTGCACCACAGTGGCCACACCAAAGTGTCTTGACACAACTGGCAATATTGTAAGATAACTGCTGCCTTTACTTTTTGTTGATTTTAAGTTAATTTTCAAAGTCCCCTCTTCAATTTTTAAGCTGTGTGTATGGGGTGGGAGTGGGGGAGGGATTTCATGGACTGCCCTGGGTCTGACTTTGCTGCAGAGGCAGACTCTGAGCCTGAGGAGGAGACAGATCTGGGGTTACCTGGAGGCTCTGTAGTCTGAGGAGATGCAGGAGACTGCAGAGGGAGAAACAGACTCGATGCCACTAGGACCTGTGGAGCACAAGACAAGACAAGGCATCCTTGAGGTGTTCATCTAGGCCAGGGGTAGGCAACCTTTCCCCTTTAAGGGCCGAGGGACTTCAGCTCCCAGAATCCCAAGAGCTATTGGTCAACATGGGACTATTTGCCAACATGGCTGAGGCTTCTGGGAGCTGAAATCCCTCGACCCTTAAAGGGGAAAGGTTGCCTACCACTGATCTAGGCTAGAAGCCAAAAGGAGAGCTAATCACGATCAGCTGAGGCAAGCTGAGAATTAGCTAATCGTGATCAGCTTGAGGCATGCTGAGGCTTTTAAAAAGGTTGCAGATGATATGATTCCCTGCAGCCCACAATCAGTCTTGTAGCTTCCTTAGTTGCTGTGTATTCTGTTCTCTGCTATCGGACTCCTGTTTTCTGACCTCTGGAACTGCCTTGTGACTATGCTTCTGCTTCTCCCCTTGCTGTTAAGTACTGGACTCTTGTTGTGTGACTTTTGGAACAGACTCTTGACTACTTCTTCACCTACTTCTTTGCAATGCTGTCCTTGGAAGAGATAAACAAGACAGGGGACTTGAAGGGTTGTGGGAACAAAACCACTACATTTTTTGGTGGCTTTGACCTTTTAGCAGTGTTTTTGGGCAAAGAATAGCCTGTGATTTTTTTAATTTAAAAAAATGCTGGGAATTGGGGTGTCTGGGGTTGTAAAATGGGAGGCTGCAAGCTGCATGAGACTGGAGGCTACACCCGCTCCCATTTTGACTCTTGGAAGTCTTCACATCAGATGACCCAGATAGTCTCTTTTTCTTCTCAGAAAATATGCATCTTCTCAGGAAGACTCCTTAGCAATAGAGGCCTCCTCAGAAGAGTACAAGTTTGAGGGCTGGGATAGCTGCAGCTGGGTCTAGGTGGGGCTTTGCAAGGCCAGTTTACAGAAGCCTCTCAGTTTTGCTCTACCTCTTTGATTTTCCCAGTATATTTGACTTCGGTTTTATATAATTACTGTTCTATTGGATCATGATGTCCATTGGATTCTTTTCAAGCATGATCTCAGCTGGTGTTTTGAAACTCTGCATTTTGGCTGACCCTGCCACTGAAAGTATCCTGTGACTTTCAGGACCTGACCAATCCTTTTCTGTAAGTGTACTTTAGTTCCTGAGCTGCCTTTGGGCTGCAAATAAGGTTTGAACCAAGATCAAGCAGGACAGCCAGGAGTGGAGTTGTAAACTGTTCTGCGTGTTACAAGGACAGATAAGAAATTATACTTGCATGAATATGATTAGTGGCAAGCTATTTTTTACTCATGTGATACTGCAGCAGCTGAAAATTTCATTTTCTGGAAACATTTTTTCTTCATTTGCATGTTAGGTGGTGTAACATGCCCCCTTTTAATCTATGACGTAATCCAATCACCTGAGCAGCGGAGTGCTTTGGAGGAGTTCATTTTTCATTAAGTGACCCCTGAATAATAAGAATTATTTATAAATAGCAAAGTTTGAAACAACATTTGAGTGTACCTACTCTTAAGTGATAGTGTTAGAGATCTGACAACTGCTATAAATTGCAGGAGAATGCTTGCAGCTGTCTCCAGTGGGTTTTATTTTTCTTTAAATATTCTGGTTTCAACAGGTTTTGTGTTAAATGTTTCTGAACAATAGCAGTGCACTTGGCAAAGACAAAGTCTGAAAAGTAAATAGGTGATCTTTCAGGACACCTATCCTTTCAGCTTCCCTTGTTTGCTAGAAAATCATTGTAATTTACATTTTCAGTAATTTAGAAATGTTTCTTTTACTGTACACCCGTCCCTCCACATTTGCGGCTTTGACTTTTGTGAATTTGATTATTCATGGATTGCATTAGTATCTTCTCTTTAGGAATCTAGGACCTCCAGTGCTATTCTATGGTCAACTTTAACCAAAAGTTGTACTGAAGGACCTAGAGAGAACACTCCACTAGGCATTTGTATCTCCTCCAGAGCAATTCTGCGGTCGATGTCTGGCAGATGTTGACCACAGAGTTGCACTGGAGGACCTAGAGATTCCTAGAGAGGTGTTCTCTCAGGTAAAAACATACTAGATTACTGCACTACACTCTTACAGTGCTGTTATTCCACTAACTACTCTGGCTGCTTCCTGTTGCATTCTGGGATTTGTAGTTGAGGGAGGGGCATTTAGAATTCCCAGCCAGAAAGCTCTTAGTCTTCAAGCCTCAGAATGCAACAGGAGGCAGCCAAAGCAGTAAAAGTGGAATAGCAGCATCAGTTTAGTGCGGTAATGTGGATAGTGTTTTTGTTGTTTGCAGTTTTTCCACATTCACTGGGGTCTTGTGCCCCTAACCCCAGTGCATGTGGAGGGACGAGTGTATTAATAATGTATTTGTCAGGCATTTTGAGCATGGCCACTAAAGTTATGAACAGGTAAATGTAAAACAAGAAACTTTTTTTCGTAGGAAAACGTGTTTTTCTTGTCTCTGAAATATGTTAATGCCTTATTTTATACATAGTGTTAGATTTGAATCATGCAGTGGGACCTTGGTGTCCACTGGGGTTTGGTTTCAGGATCTTCCGTGGATGTTCAAGTCTCATTATAGACAATGGCATAGTAAAATGGTGCCCCTTATATAAAATGACAAAATCAAAATTAGCATTTTGGAAATTATATATTTTAAAAATATTTTCAAGCTGTGGATGAATCTGTGGATTAAAAAAATCTGTGGATATGGAGGATTATCCATACTAAGTCTGTATTCACACATTTACTGGACTTTGTGGGGCTTGCAATATTGGATTCCATTGTGCAGAATCAAGAGAAAGAAAATTATTAATTTCATAGTATATGAAGTCAAGTCTGACTCAGTAGACTGAGCTATGAAGCTCTCTTGGTGACCTTGGAACATTCCTCTCTTTCAACCTCACCTACATTTCAGGGTTGTTATGAAGCTAATGTGGAAAGGAGAGTCATGTATGCTTCACTGAAGGAGAAGTGAGATATACGGTAAGTGTAACAAAAGAAATAGTGATTCATATTTGGTCTTTTTTTTTTTTTTTGCCTTATATAGGGTATGACAGAATAATAGGACACTGTTTTAAACTTTCCCATATTGCATTAACTGTACCTGGTATGTGGGGACGTGGTGGCTAAGTTAGTATGAAGGTGTTTGACAGACAAGGGAAACTAAGAATGAATGGGTGATGCTTCAGTCAAGCTGACTGAAATTACCTTTTTGGAAAATACTTTAAAAAAGTAACTTTTCCCAACTGTGCTCCCTGCTGTTTTAGACCAAATTAAAGTCATGCTTTTGACTGGTCATTTATTTTTGCACTGGAGAGGACAATAAAGAAATAAAGTTTAGATGCTTTATTTCATTTCATTTCTATGCCACCTTTCTCTCAGAAAAAGACCCAAAGAAGCTCACAGATAAAATGGTTTAAAAGATTTTACAATAAAAAGTGAAAAACAATTAAAACCAACTAGCTAAAACAGTATAAAAAGACATTTAAAAAATACAAAAAGTTAAAATATCTGAAGCTCACCCCCCATACAAAGCCTCCCTGGCCTAATTATACTTTAAAAACCTAGATACCAGCTAGTGTTTAACTAGAATTCGGCATTTCTGGATTTTCTACCAATAGTTGAATATATAGCATCTGGATAAATAGAAGCAGTTGGTTTGATAATAAAAAATAAATGAAGATCAGCTGAAAAATAAGAAACACTTACTGGTAGCAGTCCTAAGCTGGTTTAATGGCCTCCATAAGCCTCACATACTTTAGTAAGACTTGTATCAGGAGAGGATTTAAAAATTGGGTTGAAAGTCTCAAGATAATTTTAGATTTACAGCAAAGCCAAATTAGTTTCAGGATTCCTGTATTAACTCACTCCAGATGGAGGAAATTATAACATGTAGTATGAGAAGAAACTATAGAAATGTTTTAAAGTGTGACAAGATTCCTAGAGGAGTATCCTCCATTTGATTTTTGTTTTGCTTTGTTCAAGGTTGCTTTGAATGGTTTAAAGAGTTGAAACACTTGCCTTTTTGAGAACTTTTGAGAACTGGAGTTGGCAGAAGAAAGGGAAAAGCCTCTTACAGAGGACTTGGGATGGAAGTGAATTATTTGGCTGTAGATACAAATTGCACGTTAGTATACACAAACTCTTCAGAAATTGATCAACTGAGGTCCCAGCAACCAGCATAGCCAGTGTGGAATGCTGGGAGTTTTAACCCAGTACCATTTGGGGAGCTATATGATTTCCACTCCTTTTCTACAGGTTTGTCAGTGTTCTTGCAATGCTCATGGATATATTTGCATGAACTAGTCTGCAAAGGAAATACTCTGGACCAGGGGTAGGCAACCTTTCCCCTTTAAGGGCCGAGGGACTTCAGCTCCCAGAAGCCTCAGCCATGTTGGCCAATAGTCCCATGTTAGCCAATAGCTCCTGGGATTCTGGGAGCTGAAGTCCCTTGGCCCTAAAAGGGGAAAGGTTGCCTACCCCTGCTCTGGACAGTGGGAAAAAATTTACTTCAATAGTTCTGAACTACCATGATAAAAATTATGTGTACCATATGATGTTGAGGTTTTCAGTTTTACAGTTTAAGTAGTGGTAGCTTTCTTCTTTGGATAAATAGATATATATGTAGTCACCATAAAGCATGGTTGGACCAGGAGTGAGCAATAATAGATCCCCCAGAAGTTTTGACCTACAACCTCCATGATCCCTTATCATCAGTGCTGCTGGATGAGACTGATAGGATTTGTAAACCAACACACCTGTAGAGCCAAAGGTTCTCCACCCCTAGATTATGCCAGCATTTCTCAGACTCCATCTATGAAATAAAATCTAATTTATTAAAAAAAATTTAGACCCTGCTTTCTAGCTAAGGACCCACATTTAAGAGAATTGTATGTTTTTCTTTTGTGAGGAAGGACAAACCTGAGAGATAGTGGGTTGGATCCAGGATTTGCCTTACTATAATGGAAGTTCTGTGCTCATAGCAGGTGCCAGATTTTGAGAGATCCTCCTGGCCCTGCATTACAGTTAGCCCTATTCTTTCTATTTTCAAATCCTCATTCCATCTTATACTGTCATTGAATTGTCAGGTCTCTCATCTATGCTCCTAACATAATAACTTTTTATTAATGTGACAGGAAATATCTTTTTCCGGGAATGGCTACTGAGAAGTACAGTTTGCTATGACACAGATTTTGATAAGCCAGAAGTTTTATCCAGTATTGTTTTACATATGAAAGGAGATTTTTTGAGAGGCACTAGCTATAACTGGCAAGCTTCTTATTTTAGCTGGGGCATAAATACATTACACATGCCTTAGGAGTCTTATGTATAGATGTGTGTTATTGAATAAAGTCAACAGAATTCAGTAGGCCTTCTTGGAAACTTTCTATATATAGCTGGTTTTTGCTCATTTGCTCATTAGAGATGTACACATTTTCTAACAAAATGCAAAATTAGATCTCGTTAATAAGAATTGTTTATGCTACTATAGCAACTAAGTCATTACCAAGTTACCATAATTTGGCATAGTAAATATTATCTTCCTTGATACTTGTTCCCCTTTCTTATTAATATTTTATTGCTGCTGCTGTTGTTTTTGTGTGCCTTCAAGTAAATTTTGGCTTATGACAAACCTACCACAGGGTTTTCTGAGGTTGAGTGTGTGCGAATTGCTCAAGGTCACCCAATGGGCTTCCATGGCTCAGTAGGGATTTGAACTCTAGCCTCCAGAGTCCTAGTCCAGTGCTCAAACCACTATGTCACACTGGCTCCTTCCCTACAAGTAAAGGGCTGAGGAATTCACTGTTGGGATGGCAGATGGCTATTACCTGATTTACATTGGATTTTCCCAGAAGACACCAGTCACATGATGATTGAAACTGCCTGTCAAGCACACTATAATACTATAGAAATATTAGTATATTTCCAAATGGCTTTTCTGAGTAAACCTTTTATATCTAGTGGCAGAAATTTTTGGCATCTGAATGCAAAATCCATATGTCTTGCGTAATTCCTTTGACTAGGAACAGGTCAGCTTGGCTAAATTAACACAGCACATTCCATAGTTTCTGTTTTTATTGTATCAATTACAGATACTTTCCTGACCTTCATATATTCCAGCAAATCTGATACTGTTCTAAAGCTTTTAAAAATGATTTTTCAGTATGACATTGTAATCCTAACAAGCAGATTTGTTTTCTTTAAAGTCTTACTCTCCAAGATACATTATCCTTATATGCCTATAATATTCCTAAATTTCCTGAGACCATCTGACTCAGATAGTCACATTTGAGACTATAAGTCATAGCCTATGTGTTGATAACCCAGAAATGTTATAAATCAAATAAAGAAGGGGGATTATTTTGTTTAAGTTACATGTGCCTGGGAAGATATCTTGCTGATGGCGGGGAAAAGCTGATTAGTGTTGAATGTTGTAAGTACACGAAGAAGCTATCATCATTTAGTGTGTATCTGAGAACCCTCTGTGTACCAAAAAAAGCAATGTCTTTTTTTCAGTGTGATAGCCAAGATTTCATGTAGTGACAAGTTATTTAAGCTGAAAAATCCATGCAGGGGGGCACCGAGGTTGTCTAAACTGGGCAACAAAATGGCAAATAAGGTTCCGTTTAAATAAATCAGAAGTGATGCACATTAAGGCCAAAAAAAACCTGTTAATCTTACCTGTGCATTAGTGGGGCTGAACTGACAGTGGCTATCAGCAGAAGAAGTCTTGGAATTGTGGAGGTTAATGTGCATTAGCTTGGTGCATGTCAACTGTGAAAAGGCAGATTTCACACAGCTATTAGAAAGAAAAGAACTGAAATTTAGATGAAGAGTTACAAGCCCATAATGCATATGGAATGCAGTGTACAAACTAGGAGTTCAACTCAACTTAGTTACCCATTTATGACCTTGGAAGAGGTGTGCAAATGGGTAACCGAATAAGGTCAGTCTAATTAAGTTTGCAAGATTTTCCTTATGTGACAAAATTTAAAAATGTTTGAGGTTCTTTAACAAAAAAATTGGTAAGGTGAGGTGGTGGGAAGAATAATAAAATAATTGAAAAGAGATTATATAGATCTATCAAAGATACCATAGGTCTATCAAAAACTTGGACATGATGATTAAACAGACACTTCAGATATATTTTGGCAGTGGATATTAGTCACTGGTATGAGTTTGCCTGTGAATTTCCAAGAAATGTCTAACTAGTTACTATTGATGTCTAAATAGTTGCTGTTTACTTCATTCAGCATGACATGATGTACACTGGTCCTTTGCATGTTTATTTGTATTTATATATTCTGTTCTTCATTGGAATCCTTGTTTGTTAAGTAAGTGTGGTATTGTAGTTATTTTCTTCTGTAAATTCATATTGGTTGTATTTTCACAGAGTGGTAAGCTCTGGCTTAACATATGCATGTGTGTTTGTGCTCTCTGTCTTGATTGTTCCTGCTACTTTTGCAAGTGGCAGTGCTGGCGAGAGCCAGTGTTGTGTAGTGGTTCGAGACCAGGATTTGATTCTGTTCTTGGCCATGGAAATCCAGTGGGTGACCTTGGGCGAGTCAAGAAGACTCCATGATACATTCACCTTCGGGTTGGCATAAGTTGGAAACAACTTGAAGGCACACACGAACAGCAAAGTGCCTAAAGCAGGAAGGGGGAACCAGTTGGTCGGCTGGAGAAAGAGATGGGACAAGGGGAATCACATTGTTATCTGATACCAATACATCCCCCTATATTGTTTTCCTTCCCAATTAGAAGGGCCAATTGCATGCAGAGGCCCTTCTCCAGTTATTTTTTGTATC
The DNA here is from genome assembly GCA_026167975.1 of Phrynosoma blainvillii. Lineage (NCBI taxonomy): Eukaryota > Metazoa > Chordata > Lepidosauria > Squamata > Phrynosomatidae > Phrynosoma > Phrynosoma blainvillii. The sequence continues at coordinate 107,033,047 of JANUYF010000001.1, forward strand.
TAGCTAGAGATAACAGTGGAGAGCTTTGCTCCTGAACATACTCCTGAATGGGAAAAAGTATGATGTGGGTGAAGCTTTCAGACCAAAGTATAGGTTGCACAAATGCTTATGCACCAAGTGCTTGAGTTTGTGAAATGCTTTTCCTTCTGCCTGCTTTCCTCTCAGTGGGGGAATTGGGGACAGAGTAAAGCCAGATGTGCAACTGCAGTGTTGGTTGGACATTGTGGCTGATATAGTTAGGGAACCTGGGGACCATAGTCATGACTTGATGTTTCCTGGCATGCATGTGGTCAGAGTAGTGGGGTGAAGCCTGGGCATCCCAAACTGCTTGTGCCCACTCCTGGCATAAAATAGTTGAGAGCTTACCAGCAGTAAAAAAAATCCCCAAAACTTAGGAATTTATCACATGAGGAAAATTGGAAGTTTAAACGTGTCAGAACCTGCATTTTGCTCCTTTTACTTAGATTGGATACCATTTCTTGGAAAGTAAGGGACAGTGCAGTATATTTTTATAAAGAAAATTGTGTAAATAAAATTGTTTATTTCTCTGGGTAATTTCTGGTGACACAGCTACTTCTTCTGTGCGCACGTGCAAAGAAAGTGATTCCCAAACCATTATCGGGATTTACACGCATCTGTGTGAAAACCAAATGTATGTTCTACCCTCTTTCTCACTTTAGTAATGAGCTTCTAATGTGTTACTGGGTTCTGCATATGAAAATCATTCGCGCATTGCACGCTTTTGTGGGTTGCGGCTGCTTTAAACATTATCAGGATGGCAATATATATGGCCCCCATTGACTTAAATGCCCTGGTGTTATATCCATACCCAGAGCTTGGCTGATTGTTCTCCTAAGAAGCTAGGATCCAGAAGCAAGCTACAAACCCTGGGTTGTTAGAAAAGAGAGGAGCAGGAGCCCAGTCTCGGATATAACACCGAACTTTTTATTGCTGGTGAGCTCATTGTAGCTTTAGTCATTCCCAGCTGCTGGGGTGTTGGGCAGCAAGCAGCACATATGGGCTCATTATCAATAAGCACAATTTCCAGCAATTTTTGGCTTACTGTTCTGAGTTAATGCAGACATTGTGAAACATAGACATTCTGAACATAATCAGAGGTTTTCATAAACAACACTGCCAATAAGATTTGGAGTTAAAGATGTATAAAGGAAATAGTTTCAGGAAGTTGGAAAGGAAATGGGTTTCCAGTACCTTTCCAAAGACTCTCCCAGCAAACTGAAGTATCTTAGTGGCTGCCAATTAGACTTTTTTCCTCTTAGTTACAGTACTCTTCTGATTTATTTATTTTGGCTTTTTCATGCTCTAAACTAGGAAGCAGTCTAGCTGTATTTCTTTCAGTGCATTCATTTCTAGCCTAGTATTTGGATATAAAATAGATCTGGTCTGTCCAGAAGAAACGATGTTCCCTGCCATTGTATAGCTAACTGCCAAGTTTTCTCAGAAGTTCTCAAAAGTTCTCTCTTAATTTGCATCCTTAAGTTCTCTCTTAATTTGCATCTTTTGCCCTTTGAATTGCTTTGTTATAAACTCTATAGAAAAATAGTTTGCTGTATTATAAAATGGAGGAAGAACTATCCTTAGATGTATTCTTACTGAAGGAGTGTTCACATGTTTCAGCCCGTGCCCCTATTACCTCTTCAAACAGTGATTTGGTGATAAAATGATCAATTTGGGTATTCCCTTGTCTTTTAGTCTTTATCCTGTACTTGCCTGGTATATCATTTTAAATACAGTGGGCCCTGAGTATCTGTGGGGGATCCGTTCTGGATGCCAAAATCTGCAGATGCTCAAGTCCCATTGACCTCAGTGGTGGCATGGCCATGTGGGGAAAATGGCACTTTGGCACTATTGGGGGAAATGGCACCTTGCCGCCCCAGCTGCTGCCTTGCCGGGGAAGAGAAAGGCAGTGGGGCTTCTTCAGGTCTTCCTCCTAGCTCCTGCTTCCTGGTGCCAAATGTGTGAAGGTTTCCTTGCCTGCCTCTCCTTCCTCATGTGAGGAATACAAACCCCACATGTCAGAACCTTGAGGGATCCAAGCTTTGAGTTGAGAGGGCGAGACTGTCAGGGCACCTGGAGCTCCCATTGAAAGAAGAAAAGGACCCCCTCCCCTTTGGTAGCTCTGGTGGTTTGTGTGTTGGACTATAACTTTGGAGACTAGGGTCCTATCCCCAGCTCAGCCACAAGTCACCATCTCTCAGTCTCAGAGGAAGGGCAATGGCAAACTTCCTCTGAACAAACCTTGCCAAGAAAAACCCAGGATATGGTGGCCTTAGGGTCGCCATAAGTAAAAAAATGGAGAGCCAGTGTGGTGTCTTGAGTGCTAGACTATATGACTCTGGAGACCAGGTTTGGATTCCCAGCTCAGTTGTTAAACCCACTGAGAGACCTTGTACCAGTCACTCTCTCTTCCTCCGACTGTACCTCCGTCCTCCTTTTCCTCTTTCCTCTGGCAGGGAAGAGGAGGAAGAGAAGGAAGGAGGGGTAGTGACGGAGGTGCCAGCGGGGAAGAAGAGGAGGAGGAGGAGGAGGAAGAGGAGGATGGTGGTACCATTGGTGAAAAGGGGGACGAGGAAGAAGGGCAGTGGTGGAGGTGCTGGCAGGGAACAAGAAGAGGAGAAGGAGGAGATTGGAGTTGCCAGTGAGGAAGATGAGGAGGAGGAAGAGGGGGTAGCAACAGGGGTGCTGGCAGGGAAGAAGAAGAGGATGGAAATACAGTCAGGGAAGAGGCGGCGGGGGAAGAGGAGGTGGAGTACAAGGAGGAGGTAGCCTCCTGCGACCTGCTGTGGTAAAGTGGCGAGATAGGCTTTGGGTGGCTGAGGTGGCAAAGAATCATTGTCTCCAACTTCCGCCACCATCCCTTCATTGTCCTCCTCTTCCCCATCTCTTCTTCTTTCTTTCTCCTCTGCTACCCCCCCCCCCCCCAAGGCCTGCTGTCAAGACTGTGGATATGGAGGACCCGCTTTATATATGTATCTGCTGTTGCTTTCCATCTTGAAGTATGTTTACACTGCTTGAGTTTCCTGCTTTGGAAATACTGTAAATTCTTAACATACAAGGTGATTCCCTGGCATCTCTCTTGAGACCTGTCTTTCATTTATTGGTTTGATTACTGTTTTATGGTGAAAGCATGAAACAATGGTAATGTAGTCTAATTTTAACTTTTAATAACTTGTGAAGGTCATCTGGATTCTGATTTCAGTGAAGTAAATAAATTTTGGCTGAGCTGCCTAGGCTTAAAAACCTTCTGGATTCTGAGAATATAGTTGAGGGAAAACAGAGGTATGAGTGGCTCTAAACATCACAGCAGCTCTAATCAATATTTTATTACAATTATACAAGAAGTACATAGGAGACAGGCTCTTCTGTTTCATAAAGCCAAAAGGCAGGTGGTCTAATAAGCTGATGACACTGTGCCTCACAGAACATGTACAGGCAAGTCTCAAGTCTCTTGTTTTACAGGTGTGTATGTGTGCATGCATGTACTGTATATATGGTATATACTGTATATATTGCTTTATAAATACATAATTTTTTTTTTAAATCAGCAGGTGTGTAGTTGAAAAAGCTCAAGTCTTTGGACACAATTTTATATTTATTCTTTGCAGTGATCTTGTTTCTGTTATTTAAAAACTGACCAGCATTCTGCCTCAGATCAAGGAGCACTTCCTTGTGAAGGTTACACTTCATTATTCAAATTGTGTTAAACTAGGGACAGACAAAGTGCAACCTGATGACACCAAATCCCATCTGACCACCTCTGAGTATTCCTTGCCTAAGAAAATCCTATGTAATTTGTGAGGTTGCCATAAGTCAACAGGTGACTTGAAGGCATGGACACACAAACACATATAGGATTGCACATGGAGGATCTAGAACAGAGATTTTATACAAAAACAAGGTATGTTGGTGAATAGAAATTATAAGCTTTAACTAAAACATGATGATTTTCTGATGGGTTAATATGGGTCAATAAACATTCTACAGATGATATATTTCAGTTTTCGTTCTTCTTTTTTAAATGGCAACCTTGTAAAAAAATCTAAGGAATATATTGCTGTCATTTTCTCCTTCAAATATAAATTGAGGAAGGAGGGTGATTTTAAAGAAGGCTCAGTATAGAAGCGGCATACACACCCTCCTCCCAAAACTCTGTAATCTCATCCACTATCATTTGGAGGAAAAACATGGAGTGCTTCCAAGGACAGTCGTAGCATTTTTATAGCAAGCCATCTACAAACATCTTCTGTATCATCTAAGGTCTAGAACATATTGCAGAAATAATCCAGTTTGAGATCGCTTTAACTACCCTAGTTCAGTGCTAGGGAATCATGGAAATTGTAGTTTATTGTGGCACCAGAGGTTTCGGATAGAGAAGTCTCACAAAACTACAGTTTCCAGAATTCCCTAACATTGAGCCAGGGCAGTTAAAGCAGTCTCAAACTGGATTATTTCTGCACTGTGTTTTGGACCTAAATCTATCTACCCTCCCATCCAATTCAAGAATCTTCTGTATTCAGTTTTTGATGTATATATGTATATACAGTCTGACCCCCATATCTGTGGGATAGGTAACCGTGGTTTCACTTACCTGCACCTGGGGGAAAAAGGGATCTCTAGGCATTCGGAAATCCTCCAGCATGCCTCTATGGTCAACTTCTGCAGAAACATAGCATTATCTGTGATTCTCACTATCCATGGTAGGTCTGGGAATGTATCTCCCATAGATATAGGGGTCGGACTATATGTCTGTATTCTGAGATGCAGGATTATTATTATACTTGAAAAAAGAGCTGACTTTTCAAGAAACAAAGAAGCAGTTTGCTAGACATACCTACTTTACATTTTATAGAGAAGATTAACAAAATCACTTCTCATCCAATCTGATTTCAGTTTCTCTGATAATAGATGAGAAAGTTAATTTTCTTTAAAACAAAACTCCTTATAGCTAAGTCCTCCTTATAAAGAAAGGAAGTAGTTATTTGTGGTTAAAAGTCTCTAGGACAGTTAGCCACAGAAGATTTCTGTATTTTGAAGCCACAACCACATCCACGCCGAACCCTGAAGAACACATGTGGAACGTGATACACTAACTTAGCAGAGTCTTAGATGTGGTAGTTTCTCGCGGGACTCCTCTCTGGAGAAAAGCTGTGTTTGAGTACAAAATTCCCCCGGAGAAATCCTATTAAATTTAATTAGTAGGCTTGAAAAAAGGCTTTTTGCTCAACATCCCACTGAAGACAGGGTCACTGGCAGGGAAAAGCATTAAAAGTTGGATAAAAACAAGTGTTTCTAGATATACTTTTGCTGAGAGGGGGAGAATCCTTTGACTGTTTGCTTTTCCCTCCTTGTAAATGCTAACTTCCTCAGCTTTTTGCCCCAGCCAGGCTTATCTTAGTTGAAGAACATCATTGAGGATGGTTAGCAATTTTAAAGGGAGTGTAGAGCAAGCGAGGCAGGATTTTGTGAGGAGATAATACAGGTGATTGGGATGCCACGCTTTGGGCTGTATGACTCTCACAGGCTGTCTACTCAATTTATTCATTCAGAAGATGAAAAAAAATAGTGCAAACAGTTCACCTTAACTTGCAAAGCAACCCGCATGGCCAGTTTTTAAAAATTTTAAATAGCATGTGTAGCTATGTGTGTGTTCTCTTTTTTTTTTAAAAGGAAAAAAATCACAAGTCTTCAAACCTCTGAATCAAAAAAGTCTTCTCCTGCCTGTGGAAAGCTAGCAAGGGGAGTGCCAGTCTAACCTGTCTTAGAAGGATGTTCCAGAGCCTAGGGGCAGCTACTGCGAAAGCCATTTCCCATGTTCCCACCAAATGGACTGTGAGGATGATGGGACAGAGTGAAGAGCCACCCCAGCAGATCCCAGTACATGGGCAGGCTCACATTGGAGAATATGGTCCTATAGAACGTTGGGTTTAGGCCTCAGTAGCCATTGAACAAAAAGTATCTGTAAGTGATCAGATTCATCTTTATGAATGTATAATTTTATTTAGAAGTGATAAATTATACATGGAAATTATGAAGGGGATGCTGTGTATGTATGTATATACCTTCAAGTTGCCTGTTGACTTATGGCAACCCCATAGATTTCATTTTCTTAGCTGAGGAGTACTCAGAGGTGGTTTAGACAGTTAACGTTCTCTGAAATCTAGCCTACAGCACCTGGTATTCCTTTGCGGTCTCCCATCCAGGCTTGATCCTGCTTAGCTTCCAAGATCAGATGGGATCTGGTGCCAGCAGATGACCCTGCTTAGCTTCCAAGATCATGTCTTTAGTGTACAGTCGCCCCTCCGTTCTCTGTTTTACATATTCACGGGGGGGATGGGGAACCTCTGTTTAAATCAGTGGGGTGTGCCCCTGTGGACGTGCACCCCATTCAAGCCTTTGGGGCTTGAATATTTGCTAATCTCCGTTTTTGCGGGGTGGTGGTGGTCCGGAACGGTTCCCCTGCGAAAATGGAGGGCCAACTATATTTAGGCCATTTAGATATTTAGGGATGGTAGAAGTGTGGGGTGCAATTTGAGTTTCCCAGGGTGTTAACCCTTTTAAAGGGAAACAAAAATACAGAAGTATGAAAGTTAAACTTGTTAGTCTAGCTTTCATTAGCAGAACAACAGAAGCATGGGTCAGACTATTTTAAATCTACCTTCCTAAAGAAAAAAACACTCCAAAAAACAACAAACATGCAATTTGTGATTTAAAAAACAAACAATAATGGCTTTAATAAATAAGTACATAACAAAAACGAAATCCTTATCTAACTAAAGATTGCTATATATAGCAGGAAGATTGAGAGAGATATATAAGACTAGCAGTCAGGCTAGAGACATGCTAACTGTAAGATCAACAGTTTAGCCTTAAAGAGAGAGGGACCTACATAGGAATCATCTATATAATGAGGGGAAAGAGAATGCATAAGTTTCTTCCAGCAATAAGACACTACTGTAATGTCTTGGTTGTGTTGCCTTGGTGGCAGGAAAATGCCCAAGTATCCCCCTCATGCAGATTCTTTCCTGTAGCTGCCATTACAGCAGCAAAATAAATTATTTTCATAACCAGATTTTAGGGAAATGCCTTACTACTGAAATTCCTTACTACTTGCAAACAGCAAAGGAGATCGGAGTGTTAAAGAGTAGTGGCAGGTTTTGCAGTGCAGGTCGTCATCATGATAAACTCCTTAGTTGTGCTCCTGAACAGTCCAAAAATGCAGATAGCAGTGTTGAACAGGTCTTTATTAGTGCCGAAAGCCAAGCTATTCCAACAGGGATTGTTTGCAGTCATGTACAGTATTTTTTTTTCTTGGAAATTTTCTCCCATATGTACAGTACTGTGAGGATTGTAGCTAAGCTCAGGAGTGAACAGGAAAGTGCTGGAGGCAGAGGACAGGGACAGGCAGCATTATTTTCCCTGTTAATCAAAATGCTTCAGCCTGAAAATGTTGGCTCCCCTTCTAATGTAATTGTGAGTAGAAGCAGAGCTTGAGTGTCTGTTAAGGCTGCTTAATGGACAGGCTTTTTGTACCTCAGCCCCAGTGGGCTATGTCGAAAACAAGGAAGACTTGGTATGATAGGGTGTCAAAAACACCAAGCATAAAACTCATATTGTTTGTACTTTTAGACTTCCACATTTACTGCCCTTGTATAAAGATATTCTATCTAAAAGTTTCTTTTTATAAAGTAGTTTGAGAAACTCGCTCTGTTTCTTTATGTGCATCATACTCAACAGTATGATTCAATGCGTTCTACAGTCAGCCCTCTGTATCTAAACTTCTTTATCCATGGATTCATCTTTGACTTGAAAATATTCTCTCTCTCTCCCCAAAAGCAAAATTTGATTTTGCCATTTTATCTAAGGGACACCATTTTACTATGCCATTGTATTTAATGGGACTTGAACATCCATGGATTTTGGTATTCAGAAGAGTCCTGGAACCAAACCCAATGGATACTAAGGGCCCACTGTATTTTCTTCTGGGTTGTTACTCTCCACTTCACCAAGTCTTCCTCTGTTGCTTATTTGCACACTTTCAACTTTTCACAGTGTCTCTCACTTGTTATAGCAAGGAAATGTAGATTGTTTTGCACTGCCATCTTGTGGCCTAACTCTATGTTTATTGCATTACCTACCGTAAGCTGGAAAATTACATGGCAGTTCCTGATGTCTGCTTGGTGCCATTTGCATACTTATTTCCTCCTTTGGGCTGACACAAAAGGAGAAACCTCCCTTCCTTCCTCCCTCCTTTTTCCTGTGTCTAACTCTATCCTGCCTAGCACCAGCTGAAGGCTGTAGTAAAAACCATGTGAATTCATCCTCACAATGGTTATATGAGGTAGATTTCTGTATATTCCCATTTAACCTGTGTTTGCATATATGTACATCATAAGATATCTTGGAGATGGGAGCTAAGTTTAAAAGAAAATTCATTTATCTTTCACCTTATACACATAGCCTGAAGGTAATTTTATACAATATTTTGAATAGTTTTGTGTGTGAAACAAAGTTTATGTACTACATTGAACAATCAGAAAAGAAAGCAAAGGTGTCACTGTCTCAGATACCCATGACAAATGTTTTAGTTCTTGGAATATTTCAGATTTTGAAATTCTAGATAAGGGAGACTCAACCTGTATGCTTTCCGGCTGTAGGATTATATAAATATCTGGACAGAGTTTGGAAAAAATAATGTTTTGACTGACAACATTCAGCATGCCTATCTAAATTAACATCCAGGATGCCCATCTGAATTAAGGATTTTGATAGTTGTCCAAAAAAGTAACTTTTCCCAATCTGTTTCTAAACTATTTGAATCTCATAAAGCAGTATGTGTGCGCAAGTGTGAGCCATACTAATTCTGACCCAATATTTTCCGTTTTTATTTAAGGAAAAAAGTGTGAAAGGCTGGAGAAACTGGAAAGCAATAGGATAATGTATTTTGATATTATTTAACCTTGGCTTGGTAACAATGCATTTTAATACCTGGAAACTAATGGTTGAGGCAGTGGACTGTTTTTTGAGCAAATCTGTTTACTTTAAAAAAAACCTCTACCTAAGGGAAAAGTTTAGCAGCTGCATGCTGAGTCATCAAAGATGAAGTATAAAGATTGCAGGGATTAAAAGCCAGTTGCAGAACCTCATACCTGTGAGATACAAAACCTGCTTAGTGAACAAAATGTAAGTATCAAAACATTTAAAACTTAGTAGACCTATGTGGAAGTAACATGTTTGTAAATATGTTACAGGCATGGGCTACAGTGTTTAGTTAAATTATTTTTATTTATAAAATCATTTGAAAGAGAGAGGGCATCCATTTCCAGCAGGCCTTGAAGTGTGTGCATTTGCCCTTTAAACTGCCTGTCAACATATGGCAACCTCATTAATTTCATGGGTTTTTTAAGGCAAGGAATACTCAGAGGTGCCTTCCTCTGAATTACTTTTAATATATATGCTATAGATATATTAATGCACCTGGCATTCCTTGGCAATCCCCTATCCAAGTACTAACCAGGCCTGACTGTGCTTATCTTCTCAGTTCAATGCATTCTGTTACCTTCAGGGTATTTAGATCAGCCTGAATGGTATAGTGCAGGGGTCGGCAAATCCTGGCCTGCGGGCTGGGTGCGGCCTGCGGAGGCCTTGGGACCAACCCATGGCCGGTTCTGCCGCCGCCACGTGGGCACCATTTTGGCGTCCAAAATGGCGCCCACGCTTGCGCACGGTGGCATGCGCCATTTTGGAATGCTCACCGGCGCCGTGTGCATGCACACGACGCCGGCGCCGTTGGGCATCCCAAAATGGCACCCTCCACACGCCCGCTCATGCGCATGGTGCTGTGCGCATGTGCATGTGGGGGGCAAGTGCGCGCGCGCGCGCCCAACCCCAGCGCCATCCCCACCCCTGGACCCTGGGGTAAAAAGTTGCTGACCCCTGGTATAATGGTTTTAGTCTTGGCATAGTGATCTGGAAGACCAGGTATTGTTCAGCAGTGGAAATGCATTGGGTCAAGTCACACACTCTCAACCTAAGAAGAAGGAAGTGGCAACCCTCCCCTGAATAAATCTTGTCAAGAATGCTCTAGGATTGGATCGCCATGAGTCAGAGTTGACTGTAAGGCACATAACAGCAGCAGTTCAACCAAAATTGCAGCTCTCAAGTCATTTTTCCTGCTGGAAGCAAATATATCTGCCCAACAGCAAACGAATCTAGTGGATTCCAGCTGCCAAGAAAGTCTCAAAGCCATTGTGCTGAGCAGTAGGTGGAGGGAGAGCTCACCATCTCTGCTTTTCTCTCTAATCAATAAAAAGAGATGATTGTGTGGGCTTCTGAAGCTTCTTTTTAATGGACTTAGATGTCTACTGCCAAGCAACATCACCTCCCCACCTTTCTTCTTACTGGAAAAAGTGGTAAGAGTGTCATCTCACATCTTTCTTTGACAACGTTCCTTCCAGCCATGGAGTTGAGGATGGAACAGGAGTATCCACATGTCTTCTGAAATCATCCCTCCTCATCTCTAGCTTTGAAGTTGGAAGAAAGGCCTTTTGTTTGACATACTTGCAGTAGATGCCACAGCAAGTATGTGTCCATGGCAAGTATGCTGAGGCCTGTTTGTTGAAGTCTGATTGATATAACATGTCAGCTAGTAACAGTATTTTGAAAGGCAGTGTGGTATAGTGGTTTGAGTGATGGATTATAATTCTGGAAACCTATTGGGTGACCTTGGGCAAGTCACACACTTTCAGCCTCAGAGGAAGGCAAAGGCAAACCTCCTCTGAACAACGCTTGCAAAAAACAACTGGCCAACAATAACAGCAATAAACAAACAAATAAACAGTATTTTATTTGTATTTGTTTACCGCCTCTCAACCTTTGTACATTGTCTACTCCTGAGGCAGTGCACAGCAACTATATACACACACACACACACACACACACACACACACACACATATATAAAAGATGACAAGTAAAAAAACTTTTAGTGCTTGCTGCTTTTAGGGCAATGCAGAGAAGTCAGGTGAATCCATTCTTCTTCCATGCTTGTTCTAGTCTCCCCACCCTGGTGAAAAGCTCTGAAGAATTTCAAAGCCTGCACTATCTTGTGGAATTGTAGTTAATCCAGTAAACGTATTTACTCGTGTGGAAATTTTATTTTGTTCTTATGGGTCCCACACTTACCATCTTCATTTACTACTGTTAAAGTCAAACAGCCTTCAGAGAAGCACATGTTCAAAACAGTCCATTCTCTTTTACAAATTCTAGTTGCCATGTCAGGGATGGAGGAAGAGAGATTAATTAAACCAGAACTACAAGATGAAGTGTGTAACCCTTTTCTTCTTTGAGGTTTTTCTTTTAAGAAGGCCTCCAGAATTGCTGTGTTTGGCACACAGCACCTTTGGGGCAAATAGATTGGGGGGGAGAGGGATTTACACATAGGAAGGGGTTAAAATCTACAGTCCTCCCTCCGTTCTCATGGGGAATCCGTTCTGAACTCCCTCCCAACGAAAACGGAAAATCGTGTATATTGAAGTCCTATTGGCTTGAATGGAGGCGTGCTCCCGTGGGGGGAGTGGAAACGTGTACCACGGGCGCATAGGCCATTTTAACACCCTCTGTTTGCTTCCCATGGATAAGCAAGAGACACAGATCCCAAGTCCGCAAGAACGGAGGCAGGACTGTACTGTCATCCTGATCTTAATTTAGATCACACTCGTTTTTTATGAACTAGACTTTTTTTAGTATATTAGTCTATTCACTATAATTTGACTCAACTAGTGACTTAATCTATTTTACAAAGAGGTTTTATATAGTGTTACCTCCTGCTGTTTCAAAAATCTGAACAGAAAGATCAGATACTGTTCACAGTTTATTTCCTGTAAACTGGCTTTAACTCAGTATGGCTTAATTCTTACAAATGTACACCTGATTTGAATAATTAAATTTAGATTTCATTCTTAAAAAATAAATAAATCTCAGCATTAAAATTAATTGGGTTGGGTCTAGTTCTGTGAACAGAAGCTTCCTTCTATATATATAGTTGAGATGGATCAAGTGAAGGCTCCCACTTGGCTAACCAGACACTACTGTAAGAAAGAGGGGAGAGGTGATTCTTGCTAACTTCCTGTCACCTCATAGTCCCCATTGCTAATTTTTGGAGCCTGGCAGGTGGGCAGAATTGGCAAAAGCAGCAGCAACAATAGCAACAAACTCCCTGTTATCTTTTTATCCATGTCAGTTCCAGCTCTTTGAACGATTATGGAATATTTATTTATTTATTTATTTATCTAGTACCATCACTTTACATGGGACCTGACAAAATAAAAAAGCAGCAGCAAAAAAGGGCCAGCCCTGCCAAAGGCATACAGTCTGTGGTCCAGAACACATTGCAGAAATAATCCAGTTTGAGATGGCTTTAACTGCCCTGGCTCAGTGCTAAAGAATCCTGGGAACTAACAGAGAAGGCTAAATGTCTCACAAAATTACAGTTCCCAGAATTCCCTAGCATTAAGCCAGGGTAGTTAAAATGGTCTCATACTGGATTATTTCCTCAGTCTGTTTTGGACCTATAACTATCCTATAGCTATACACACACACACACACACGGGAAGTAAGGGGTAATACACACCTAAAATTAATGCAATATAGTAAGAAGAAAAGGAGTTATGCTTTTAAAGTGTTGCATACAAGGAGAAATATGGATACATGGCAGTGTTAGCATGTCATACTTGTGAAAACTAGAATGAATATTTTTACACAGGAAAAAAATCTCTTTTTATGAAATGTAATAAGTACAATGATATTTATACTGTATATTATTTATTTATTCTTTTTCCAAGCATAGTTTTTAGCAGGAAAAAATGATGGGAGTAGGAAGTATCTTTTTTGTTTATTACATTATTATTTTTTATAAAAGTACAACATCATATTCTCAAATTTTCTGTTAAGGTGCTGTCTAGCTGAAACATGCTGAGTTTTCTCACTGAATTGGGCCCTAAAAGCGTATGACACTGACAGGTGTGTGAATTTTCCTGGATTGATCTGTGTCTATGATTTTAGGGACAACTTCTTCTTTGAAGCACTTGATGATATCATGAGACCAACGTAAAATATATTTCTTTAAAATTTTTGCTTGTATATATTATGTTTGACAAATGATGTACCATTCGTATCTTTCCTCTCCTGCCAAATTTGTAAACAGGTATTTCCCTTCTGCTGTTTCTGTTTCAGGGGAAAGGTTTTGTGAGCTAAATTAAAGTATGTCAGGTTTACATAAATTACAGTTGTCCCTTCATCTGCATGAACAGTGATTTTATAACAATGCTGACTACATCACTCATCTTCTTCCTCATCTTCCAGTAAAATATCATGGCAAAACGACACATAGCTTTAGCATACTTGTCATACATTTGCTTTTTCATATGCTATATAAATGGGGAAAATCTCTGTTGATTACCAAAGGGTCAGTTTTGTAAATTATGCAGATGTAATATGAAGCCATTGTGTATATTATTAGGAAATAGTAGACTGAAATTTTGGTTTCTGGCCAGATAGAAGTTTTGCTTCTGAAATTTAATTTCAAAGTGTAAGATTCTGTTTTTGCATTCCTTCTAGATACTCTGCATAAATTGAAATCTGGTAGAGATTGTTATTCTGCAGTTCAGTTTTGCCAGATATTTATCTATTAATTGCAATAGTAAGTATATTTTTATGAACTGGATTGTTGAGGTTCTCTCATTCATAGCTGCAGTTATTGTTTCGTGCATAATTTACTTATAGAAATGGGGTGTGAAGTGGGGAGAGAGAAAGAGATGTGTTTTACCTTAAAGAAGATTCAACATAACTGTTGTTAACTGCTGTCAGATTGACTTTGACATGGTGACCCCAAGAATGAGAGACCTCCAAGTCACCCATTCATCAGTAACCCTGCTCAGGTCTTGCAGATAGATTCAGAGACATAACTTCCGGTATGACAAACCGGCTTCCGGCTGGCTTGGGGGTGTGGCATACAGACACACGCTCCCAAGACACCTAGAAATTGTGGTGACACTCAGACATGGGCTAGCTTCCGGGTGCTCTGGCGGCGGGGCATGTACACGCCATCAGAGCAGCTTGAAGCTACATATGGGCTGTGGTGAGGCGGGAAAAGCTCCCTTTTTACCTGCCCAGAAAGGAGTGGCTCTTTACCATCCCTTTTTCAGCCAGCTGCAAGGTGGATTGGGGCCATGGCCCTAATCCAGCTTCAGAAGGGGCAGCTTCAGGCCGCCCCTTCAGGGCTGTCTGTTTCCCCCCACAGTCTTCCTCTTTTCTTACTGCCTTTCACTTACCAAGCATTGTTGCCTTTTCTAGTGAGTCATGTCTTCTCATGATATGTCCAAAGTATGACAGTCTCAGTTTAGTCATCTTGTCTTCTAGGTTTGATTTTTTTGGCTTCAGGCTTGGTTTGCTCTAGGCCTGCCCCTTTCTTTAAGCAGTCCATCTCCCGCATCACATTTCAAATGAGTAGACTTACTTTTTATCAGCTTTCTTCACTGTCCCACTTTCACAACCATACAAAGAAATGGGAAATACAATGGCCTGGACAATCCTAACTTAAGTATTCAATGATGTATCATACACTTCAGGATCTTGTCTTATTTCTCCATAGCTGCCTTTCCAAGTCCTAGTCTTCTTCTGATTTCTTGACTACAATCTCCAGTCTGAATAATGACTGAGCCAGAGTATGGAAAATCTAGAACAATTTCAGTGTCTTCATTGTCTACTTTAAGCTATGTAAATCACCTGTAGTAATTCCCCCCCCCCCATGTTCAACTGTAAACCTGTCTTTGTAATTTCTTCCTTGACTTTCTTCAGTAATCATTCAAAATTATTATTTTCTGCTAGTAGTATGATGTCATCTTCATATCTTTAATTGTTGATGTTCCTTCTTCCAGTTTTCACAACTTCCTCTTCCTACTTTACATATGATATATTTTTGAGTTGCTTGAAGAATTTCTTTGTGATGAGCAAACTGTCGGCCTTGCAAAATTCACATATTTGATCTCCTGCTTAATTTCTTGATCCTAGGGCAAGTTTTCCTACAATCTTTGATTCTGCTCTGCTTCCTGTTTTTGCTTTCCAATCACTTGTAATTGACAAGAAGTCCTGTTTTGATATGTGATCAGTTTCCTCCTGGACTCCAGCACAGAATCTTGCCGTTTTGTCTTCTGCCTCTGTCGTTGGAGCATGTTCAGCCTGTTAAATTATTTACTGAAGACAGTTGGCCAATCCATTGTTCAAGAAGCCAAAGGTCACTTTGGTGTGCTGAGCTGATTCATAGGTAATCTGATACTGTACTTAGCTGTTAGCTTCCTAGGCAAATGGTTGAATCTTATCCTTTCATTATGAGTCACAGAACCATTACATTTCCTTGGAGAAGGAGTTGTTTAAATTCTGAATGCTGCTGCTAACTACAGTAGTTTGGGGAAGAACTATGCATATGCATGTTGAAGTGCTGGTCTCCCTCACAGAGATGGTTTCATCAGTAAGAGCAGCTATTTGGTGTGCCTAAATACTCTAAAGGCCCCAGGCCCCAGCCTGATATTGGGAGCTAAGCAGGGTCAGCCCTGGTTAGTACTTGGGTGGAAGACCATCAGTGAATACCAAGTTCTGTAGGCTATATTTCAGAGACGAGGTCTGGCAAAAACTCCTCTGAATAGTCCTTGCCTAAGAAAACCCTGTGAAACTCATGGTGTTTCCATAAGTAGATAAATGACTGGAAGGCACATACACACAGAGAGCAGCTATTCTGTGCCCTGACTGCAAAATTGACATTGTTTTGTGTTGTGTTGACTTTAAAAAGGCAAAGTCGCATGTCCTTAGAGCCAGTGTGGCATAGCAGTTTGAGTGCTGGACTCTGGCGGGTTCAAATCCGAGTTCAGCCATGGAAACCCACTGGGTGACCTTGGGCAAGTCACACTCTTTCAGCCTCAGGGGAAGGCAATGACAAATCTCTGAACAGATCTTGCCAAGAAAACCCCTTAGTATTTCTACTAAAGGATCATATTCTCAAAAGCAGTCAAATAATGAAAACAGTCGAATCCTTACCTTGTGTTTTGCACTTTCAGATCTTTGTGTTGTTACATTTCCACTCTGTTCCAATGGCTTCTTCCAGCAAATTCAGGAAAACAGAATATTGGGCACTGAGCTGTTAAGGTTCAGTAATATGTATTATCAGTAAAATTTCACTCTAACTGAAGAATACTGTATATGGCAATTCTGGTCGCATACTTTCATAATGAAAAATGAAATGATTGAAACAATCTTTCTGAAATGCTGCCATTGATAATTGTTTGGATTAATGAAAGTAAAAGTTAAGGGGGGAAAACATTTTCAGTTGTTTATTGAAAACCTCCTGTTTTTTGTTTTGTTTTTACATTTGTTATTCTCTCCACCAGTAAAACTAGCACTGATTTACATGTTTATCAAGAACTATCATGTGTGTCGTATAAGCCTAGTATTAAACAGAGAAC
The DNA here is from genome assembly GCA_026167975.1 of Phrynosoma blainvillii. Lineage (NCBI taxonomy): Eukaryota > Metazoa > Chordata > Lepidosauria > Squamata > Phrynosomatidae > Phrynosoma > Phrynosoma blainvillii. The sequence continues at coordinate 107,049,578 of JANUYF010000001.1, forward strand.
TATGTTCTGTTTAATTAGAGAGGGCTTATTTTTGTTGCTTCTTGTGTAAGTCGACTGAAGTGCCCTTGAGTTTTCTCTGTGTTCCCTGTTCTGAAGTTTGCACTGCTATTAGCTCTCTGCCTTGGAAAGGAGGAGTTTGCTGCTCCTATAGCCAAGCCTTTTGGAGAAAGAGCCTATCGTATTTCACCCTAATCCTAACTGATAGCTGCAACCAGGCAGCCTCTTTTATTGTTAAAGAGAATCCTTTTGGAGACCCTTCTCTGGGCTTTTCATTAAAGGGCCAAGCAGGATGGATGATCTCAGGAAACATAGAGGTGCTGCCATTTTCATACGGAAAGCAGGGAGCCGTTTTAATTTATATCCTGGTCTGGCAACTTGTTAGCAGCGTGTATGTCTTCCTTGATACCAGGAGCTGCTGTTTTTTTGTACCTGATGGAAGAAAGGACAGAATTTATTGGTGGAGAATGATGCCGGGGAGAGGAGATGGACTTTGAAAACTGGGTGTGTGTGTGTGTGTGTGTGTGTGTAAGCTATATGCATCTGTGTGGTACCATACAACCCTAATCTGCTTTTATGACGGTTGTTTTCAGCATGCCATTCTATTTTTCTTGCTTCCACTGTGTTTTGCTTGGCAGCTTATAAAGTACTGTAGGCATAAGCAGCCTCCTGAGAATTGTACAGGCACAGCTACTTAGTTCCATGCTCCATGCTTTTAAACAGAGCAAGTGTTTTCATTGAGTCTAAAGAAACATAGCAGAGAAAAGGGGAAAGGACAATATTGTTTTTAAAAGTTGTACACTTTAAGTGCTTTTGGAGAAAATGAAAAAAGAGACTGCCTCAAAATCATTCCGGTATAAACCTAATCCAGGACCCCTTTCGCGTGCTGTAAGCTGGATAAACTTCTCTACCCTTTCCAAGCAGACAAAAAGGCTGTTCCGCAGCGATGGAGAACTCACATCTATATGTGGGCAGCAGATGGAAGAGGATGAAAGTTGGACCTACAAACCACAGCACAGAAATGGTGATTCTTTTGTTTGTTTTGGCTTTTTGATGCATTTTTAATAATTTAAATTACATTGTTGCTAATCTTTTTCTTCATTTCATCCTTTCCCTTTCTTCCCACTTTCTCCCCAATCTGTCTTTCATTTGACCTTTTGGACTGTGACAACTATTTCCTCACAGCATGTCCTGCTGCTTTGTAGGAAGTTGCTAAGAATCATTGGCCTTAGGAGTCCTACCGATAGGAAACATAATTTCATCTCAGTGCTCTTTAACATGGTAGCTGTATAGGAATAACCCATAGTGGATATTTCATTTAAATTGTATGGGGAAGTGCAGAAGTCTAATTTTAACAGGTACATATATCTAATATTCAAACATCTTCAGAGAAAGGGCTAGAGAAGTGTCAGTACATATTATAGGGATGCTCAGGAAAAAGTACATATTATAGAGATGCTCAGAAAAAAGGGGGTAACCCTTTTTCCTTCACCAGTTGAAAGGGCAGGAAATGTGCTGGAACATGGGTACATGGATGTGCTGTAATGAGTATTGATCCACTTCTTTGGCTTGTGTAAATGTATTTTACCATATCAGTGTTTCTTAGGATGATGTGGGAGACCAGCAGTATTTTCTTCTAATGTGGCAGATGTCATTATCATATTTGTGTCCATTGGTTGCAACCATTTCTTTATGTCCTGGAAACTGATGTTTCAGATGCCACCTGATGTTTTGTGGATTGGCATCACGCCACAAAAAATCACTTTGAGTAGCGGTGTACTATAATGTGGAACGCTTGGTTTGGTCTCACTGATGTCTGTAGACAGTGGTATATATTTCTCTGTACTACAGTATATGCCCACAAAATCAATCGCTTTGTGTTATGCAGCCCTGTTGCATTCAAGCCTTGGCCTTGGTGATGTTTCCCCCTGCAAGGAGTCGGGGAAGAATTAACCACATCATCTTTTCTTTCTCTGAATCTCTGCTCCCAACATTGGCTGTTACATCGTTCCTACTAATCAAATGTATTTTCTAGTTGTGGTGTTGTTGTGTGCCTTCAAGTCATTTTCAACTGATGGCAACCATATTGTGTGTGTGTTTTTTTTTTCTTGGCAAGATTTGTTCAGAAGGGGTTTGCCTTTGCCTTCCTCTGAAGCTGATAGAGTATGAGCTGCCCAAGGTCACCCAGTGAGGTGGCTGAGCAGGGATTTAAACCCTAGCCTCCAGAGTCATCCAATGCTCAAACCACTACACCATGCTGGCTCTGTTAAGGGGAGTCAGATGCTTTGTCACCTTACAGAAGTCAACCCAGTATTTAATCAGGACTTGGCAGTACAGATAAACAGGGCCTTAAAGCATATTGAAGCAATCATTATCCATGCTGGCATATCTTGAAAGAACATGGTGTCATCATCACCATAATCCAGTGAATTACCAATTGTGGCATCTCATCTCCCCTTTTTCTTTTCTTTTTCTTTTCTTTTTCTAATATGATACTGATTTCCTGGCTCACCCTGTGTTCCTAGCAGATGATAATTGTCTTGCAAACTCTATAGTCACTTTGTTAGCATTTTTAGGAGAAAACCTAGAACCAATATAATGAGAAAATATTCCACCAGTGCTCACAAAGAAGTTTTGAAAGCATTCCTCATGAGAAGCAAGGTTCTTTCAGACACCTTTGCACAGGGAACATGAGGATAGAAGATTTCAATCCTGAGGATGGGAAAGGGTCCATAGGGAACCATATCAAACATATGGTTGCCATCAGTGCTGGATTTTATAATTGATGTCTTATTAACTTTAACTTGTTCTGTACTTGTATGGATCTTGCTGTAAAAATACCAGGAAACAGTATTATTTTGTTTCTGAGAAGATTGCTGTATGTTTCACCCCATCTAAGTAATCCCATGATGTAGTTTCCCCTCTTCTCCGTGTTGAAGTCCTGCTGACAAGATTTGGGAAAAAGAGAATGACAGATAGAAATTGAGATCTGTAAAATCCAGTCTATAATTTCAAGCTCTGACATAGTCCAAACCATGGATACAGTTTTCATAAGCCATGGATGGAGTAGTAGGGAACATTGTAGGGAAACACCCTTTAATTATATTGAGTGTTCTTTTCGTTAAACCCATACATGTCAGTCTGGCCAAAACCCAGCAATCATGCAAAATTTGTATTTCAAAAGACTAGCTAAAGTTGATTGCATTCTCCTCTTTTATGTTAAGCTAACCATTGCGTTGTATGTTCTTATCATGAGCTGCCCTGGGCAGTGTTTACATTTGGAAGCTGAAAAGTGTTTTAAAGTCTGGAGTGGTGTTGGTCAAAGCTTTGAGAACTCTGGGGCTCCTGGAGGGAAATATAAAAGAAGCAGTGTTAGTGGTGACCATAAAGTAACCTGGAAATTCTTAAAAAGAAAGTTCTACTGGACAAAATTTGGTTGTATTAGATATGTTTTGTACAATGTAGTCCATTATATATGTGCTGTTTCAGGACAAGGTCCAAGCGAAGTGCTACTGTTTGTTTAGGACTGTTGATTCTCAAGTCAAATCAATAGGTGACTGTAGTCAGCATGGCATAGTGGTTTGAGTGTTGGACTATGACTCTGGAGACCAGGGTTCTATTCCTGCTTGGCCATGAAACCCATTGGGTGACCATGGGCAAGTCACATGGTCTCAGCCTCAAGGGAAGCCCAGGGCAAACTCCCTCTGAATGAATCTTGCCAAGAAGACCCCATGATAGGCTTGCCTTAGAGTCACCATAAGTCGGAAATGACTTGAAGGCCCACAACACACAAAAAGCTAAGTGGGTTGAGGCTTGGTTAGTACATGGATGAGAGACTGCCAATAAATACAATGAATGAAATATAGCCTAAAAATGTTTTAGGCTATATTTCAGACGAAGGAACTGGCAAAACCACCTATTTCTTGCCTAAGAAAACCGTCTGAAATTAATGAGGTTGCCATAAGTCCACAGGCAACTTGAAGGTGCATTTGTGTGTGTGTGTGTGTGTGTGTGCACATACACACACTGAAGTGTAAATAAGAAAGCTACACTAGGTAAGAACTTCTTGTGGGTATTTCCATTGTTTGGAACAGTATTTGGAACATACCTGTATGTGGAAATGTTACATGAAGAACACAGCATTTCTGGGGTGTGGCCACAGAAGACTCTTAGATTTGTGTTGGGTCCTGTGCACTGATTCAGAGCCAGAAAAGGGTGGTGGATGACTAATGTTATCTTATTTTCTCTTATGATTGCTTCATGACGTCTGTCTGCATTCTCAGAGCATTCTGCAAAAAGGGCCTTAAGGTGACTCTCCCACAGTATGAGAAATACCCTGTGTGACCTTTTTTTTTTAACCCAGCTGCAGGAATTTCGCAGGTATGAGACCCTTTCACACTACACAATTATAGCTCTATTATTCCATTTTTAATTTCCATGACTGCATTATGTGGAATCTTGGAATTTGCAGTTTAAGGAGGAACATTTATAATTCTCAGAGAGCCAGCATGGCACAGTGGTTTGAGCATTGGATTGCAGCTCTGTCTCAGTCATGGAAACCCACTGGGTGACCTTGGGGAAGTCACACTCTCTCACCCTCAGAGGAGTTAACCTCTCCCCTCTGATTAAATCTTGCCGAGAAAACCCCATTATAGTTTCGCCTTGGGGGTCACCATAAGTTGGAAATGACATGAGAGCATACAAAACAGTTTAAAATTCTCAACCAGGGAGCACTAGAGTCTCTCCAAACTAGAAATCCAAGCATTCCACAGGATGTAGCCATGATGGTTCAAATGAACTCATACTGCAGTCAGCCCTCTGTATCCCCAGATTCTTTATCAATGGCTTCAAGCTTCCATGGCTTGAAAATATTAAAACAATACATAAATCCTAAATAAACCTTGATTTTGCTATTTTATACAAAAAACACCATTTTGCTCTCCATTGTATTCATCGGACTTGAGCATCCATGGGTTTTGGTATCCATGGGGGGCCCTGGAATGAAAACTCAGTGGACACCAAGGGCTCACTGTACTATAGTTGTATAGTGTGAAAGGACCCATATAAAGAAACCTTAGGGATAGAGGTATGAGGGGACAGAACAGCCACTCCATGTGAGAGTGGTAGGACTCAGTAACCTGAACAAATGAAATGTGAGATTATTTCCCCTTTCAAACACATCCATGTTCACCCTGAGTTTTGGTTGAGTTAGTCTGTACATATACTGTACAGAGTTTTGGGCCTTGGGCCTAAATATCCTAAAGGCACCAGATTCTGTCTGATCTTGGAAGCTAAGCAAGATCAGGCCTTGTTAGTACTTGAATGGGAGACCGCCAATGAATACCAGATGGTGTAGGCTGTATTGCAGAGGCAAGAACTGGCTAACCACCTCTAAATGTTCCTTGCCTAAGAAAACCCAACAGATTTCATGGACTTGCCATAAGTTGTCAGGAGACTTGGAGGAGAGCACACACACACACACACACACACACTATACCAACTAATCACTTCTTGGCCTAATTTACCTTGTAAAAATTGTTGACGGTAAAATGGAGAGATACTGGTCTGATAACCTAAGAAAAAATGTAATGCATTACATTCATTAGCCTTCTCAAGTGTTTCTTTTTAAAAAAGATTTAAGTGTATTCTATGCAAGACAGGAAGGCACTAAATCATGAAGGGCCTTAACTTTCAGGTTAGGCATTTTTTATAATGTGGAAGCAAGTGAAGAAGGAGCCAGTATTAGCTCTTCATCCTTAACATTGATTGAGGGTGACCAAAAGAAACGAAGGGAAATTCACCTCTGATAATCTGGAATCTGTTTCACCTTCCTGAAGATTATCTGAGAAATGACATGAAATCACATGCTTTTTAAATGCAATTGAATCATTACATGCTTACTTTTACTGGGCAAATTAGTCCAATTCTCATGTTTCTTTTGGGGTTTAGGGCAGGTCTTAAGAGAGCATGTAGACACTAGAAGGATGTTGGCAAGTCAGTGTTCTCATTATTTTTTCTGGCAGTTATAGTTAGTGTTCAAGCAGATCACCAGCTTTGTATGATGTAGGACAGAAATAAACTGTGGTTTGAATTTAAGGCCAAAAGAATGAAAATGAGGAGGAGCAGAGGGTAGGAGAGAGTTTAATCAGGATATGTTGGAGAGCTATGAGGATGTTATCCAGATGTTAAGTTTTTTGCTTGAAGATGGCTGCTTAACAATGTTTTCAAAATTGTTGAAGATCTTTGGTTGGCAGCTGATTCTTTCGTTTTAATTTTAGGGAATGACAAAATTGGAAAGTTCAGTGTTCTTATGTATCAGTATGTTATATATTGTTGGCTCTATAAAGATTTATATTCTCTCTTGTTCATTGAATCTCCACTAGACATTCTTGCAAGGGCTAGTTTTTTGTTAATGAGAGTTCACACAGTCATACAGGGATGGGGTGGGGAGAGATGGGGGAACATAGTGAATTGATTTTGATTGTAGCATTATTGTACACTTGACTTATATAAAATAAAGAAGTCCATTGTACAGAGCACAGTAAGGGGTGGGAGGAGAGGACCATTTCCCCTCTGTAATTGGACAGCAACTATAAAAGCTTGAATCACTTGTAATAATAGAGATTGCAGGACATTTTTTAAAAAAAGGAATGGAGAGGGCTATAGTAGCCGGTTCTAAAACCCTGGAGGTAGTCACTGGAGCTTGTGCAGTTGAATTTGTTTGCGGTTATATATTGGAATGATAACATATTTTAAAGATGTTATATATTTCAAGATGACATAATTGAAATATGTACAGCTGAAGATAACTTCAAACTTTTAAGGACTGCTACCTGTAGATGTCAAATGTAGTAATCACTGGTGTATATTTTGTTTCATATACAGAGATATAACAGTGTGAAGAAGCCACAGAAAATTGTAATTTACCTAAATTGGGTTAGCAACCCAGGTAGCTTTGAGGGCTAATGCTCATGTCCATCTTCTGTACCATTGCAATTCAGAAGCAAACTGCAAATAAATCTTTTAAGGCAAGCATTATCTACCGTATTTTCCAGTGTATAAGACGACTTTTTAACCTTGGAAAAGGGTCTCAAAAGTCGGGGGTTGTTTTATATGCCGGGTAGAGGAGGCGGAGGAAGAGGACGAGGGGAGAAGGAGAAGGAAACCAGGAGAGAGAAGGAGGAGGATGAGAACGAAGAGAGGAAGAGAAGGAAGCCAGGAGAGAGAAGGAGGAGGATGAGGACAAGGGGAGAAGGAGAAGGAAGCCAGTTCTACAGTATGGATGCAGCCTGAATTTGCACTGCAGAAATAATGGAGTTTGACACCACCTTAACTGCCATGGCTCCATCCTATGGACTCCTAGGATCTGCAGTTTGCTTTATGGTATCAGAGCTCTCTGACAGAAAAGGCTAAATATCTCACAAAACTGCAAATCCCAGAATTCCATAGCCTTGAGCCAGGGCAGTTAAAGCGGTGTCAAACTGCTTTAATAAATTTCTGCAATGCAGACACAGCCAAAGTTGATGTGTTGCTTGGGCATGGCTTCTTTAACAAATACGTCTCCACAATGAGAGAGAGAGAGAGAGAGAGAAAGAGAGCAAGTGTACACCTTTGAAGATTTATCTAAAGGAGAACCAAGTTCCTTAGCTTGGAGGTTATATGTGTATGTTGTGTGCCTTCAAATTGTTCCTGACTTATGGTGATCATGGCGTTTTCTTGGCAAGATTCGTTCAGAGGAGGTTTGCCATTGCCTTCCCCTGAGGCTGAGAGTGTGTGACTTGTCCAAGTTCACCCAGTGGATTTCATGGCAGAGAGGGGAATCAAACCCAGGTCTCCAGAGTGGTAGTCCAATACTCAAACCACTATGCCATGCTGGCTCCTATTCCCACGTACTACCTATGAAACAATTGCAGACTTTTTTGTTGTTCTTGTGTGACTTCAAATCCTTTCTGACTTGTGGCGACCCTAAGGCATCCTTATCATGGGGTTTTCTTGACATGTTTCTTCAAATGGGGGTTGCCATTACCATCCTCTGAGGCTGAGAGTGTGTGACATGCCCAGGGTCACTTACTTGGCCACAAATTGTACATAGCCCAGAATGTATTGGCAGTCCTTCCCCCCAACACTTTCTCATTTCCCCCCAACCATCTCATAGCTGGGAGATGGAAATAATTTTTAAAGCAGCATTTCAATCTGGACCACTTTTTAAAAAGTAAGATCCAAAACACACTGCAGAAATAAATGCTAGGGAACACAGGAGCTGTAGTTTGTTGTTTATAAGTGACAGTTTTCCTGCTAAGTACCTGCATGTCATAAGCATTTGAATTAAAATTACCATATTGAAATCAAATCTGATTTTTTAAATTTTTATTCGGTGTGCATTGGAAGAGTCTTGCATTGGAAGGTGTCTTATACAGCGAGTATATCCCAAACTATAGTTTAACTGGAAAAGTTGGGGATCGTCTTATACCCCGGAAAATACGGTACTTGTTTTAAAGGCCTTTAATGGTTTACTGCTGAAATTTGGCATGCATTTCCCATTAAAATGCAGCTATATAGGTGTTTTTGTTTTGTTTTTTCCAGGCCCTGTGATCCATGAAAACAGTCTTGGGGATTGACCATGGGCTGAATGTTGTCTCTCACCAATGTAAATGCTGTTGAAATAATTAGTGCTAATTGCTGTCAAATTGACTTCAACCTATGGTGACCCTTTGAATGAGTCACCCTGTTATCAACAGCCCTGCTCAGGTCTTGCAAACTTAGGGCCGTGAATTCCTTCATTGATCTATCCTCCTGTAACGGAGTCTCCCTCTTTTCCTGCTGCCTTCTACCTTATTCAGCAGCACGGTATGACCCCTGTATCTGCAGGTCCAGTAACTGAAGTTTCACTTAACTGCATCTGGGGAAAAAAGGTCTCCCAGTACGACTCTATGGTCAACTTACACTGGAAATATAGGCTTACCATTATCTGTGATTTTTGTTAACTGCATTAAGTTTCGGAATGTATTCCCCATGGGTATGGGGATAGTATGATATTGTTTTTTCTAATGAGTCATGATTTCTTATATGTGCAAAGTATGACAGTTGCAGTTTAGTTATCTAGGCATCTAGAGACTTGATTTGCTCTTGGGCCCATTCATTTTATCTTTTTTTTGGCAGTCCCTGGTATCTTCAGAACTCTCCTCCAGCACCACATTTCAAATCACATATGAAATGCAGAATGGCTATGAATAAGTGATGGCCTGGGAACAAGAATAGTCTATAGACCACTTGATTGCAAAGTTTTTATAGCATAGTATACATCTTGGATAAAACCATTAGGAAAATGGTGCCATTGTGGTGTGCAGTATTTATTTTCTGTGTAACTGAATACCTAAGCCCACAAACAATATTAAAATTGAGTCAGAAAAAAATCTTTTCTGTAGCTATACAATTGTGAATGATGATCACTCAGAGGTTACAGAGTTTGTCCAGGCTAGTATAAATGGCACATTAAATTTAGCAGAGTAAAGCAAGGTTATTATTCATTTTATGTTAGACATTTCATTATTCCTTTTTAATGGAAGTTTCTAGGCTAGTTTATACAAAAGTGAAACAACATTAACAAACTTGAAACATAGGTTACTAGAAAAGTTTAAATAACTTTTAATATCTTCACAGAATACTGATGGTATGACACAATTATTTTTTTCCCTTTTTTTGCTGATGTTCATTAAATGAAATAGCTTTAAATGGAGTAGGGAAACTTCTCATCTCTAAGTACTAGCATGTTTTCTCCTTCAGACAAAAGCATTTGCACAACAGTTCATATTCTTTTCCACCCTGGCTATATTTGGAAGCTTAAAAAATGAGAACAATTAAAAGATTTGGGTAGTCCCTGTCTAGTAGGTCACTGCATTAATTTCAAGGCTTATATTCCTGATCTCAAGTTATTTCATACATACAAGCAGGCCAGATTGGTAGGACACAGGGCGGAAGGACTTGGATGTTCATGAGGTGTGTATTCAGTAAATACTAAGCAAGGTGCCTTTTTGCAAATGGTCTGAGCAAAAGGTAAATGCAGCACAGTGAAGTTACTGCCCATATGCTAATCAAAGATTGTTGTTATTGTTGCGTGCCTTCAAGTTGTTTCTGACTAATGGCAACCCTATCACAGGGTTTTCGTGGCAGCCTCTTTCCGGGTTGTTGTTGTGTGCCTTCAAGTTGCTTATGACTTATGGCAGGGGTAGGCAACCTTTTTCAGCCGGGGGCTGGGTTGCTGTCCCTCAGACAATTGGGGGTGCCGAAGCACCATAAATAAATAAATAAATAAAAATAATTTTTTAAAATAAAAAATTAAATAAAAAAATGCATGCACACTCTCTCAGCCCCAGAAAAGCCATGGCAAAACCCCTGTGGAGATTTTGCCAAGAAAACCCCAAGAACAAGTAATAACAACAATAATCAACATCATCATGGCGGGCGGCGGTGGCGGCAGGACTGGCCTGGGGCCGGTCCAAAGGCCTCAGGGGGCCGCATGCGGCACTCGAGGCCTTAGGTTGCCTACCCCTGACTTATGGGATCCTATGGCGAACCAATCATGAGGTTTTCTTAGCAATATTTGTTCAGGAGATGTTCTTGTCTTCCTCTGAGGCTGAGAGAGTGTGATTTGCCCAAGGTCACCCGATGGGTTTTCATGGCCGAGAGGAGAATTCAAATCCTGGCCTACAGAGCCATAATCCATTGCTCAGACCACTATAGCACACTGGCTTTTGTTTCAAATAGAGATGTTTTAAAACTAAGGTGACTGTGTTACCATGAAAGTCCTGGTTTGATTAAAGTGGTATCTGTTGTCTGGCACCTGCTTAGTTCATTGTAGTTTCTGAAGGCCATTTTGCATCCTTCATCAGTTCAACGTTCACAGGAGCTCATGTTATTGTGGTTCACATAGAAGGGGAAATGGCTGTTCTATGTTTCATGTGAGCATAGACGTTGAGATTTGAAGCTTACCGCTTTGGAGAAGATTCATATTCAATTAAAGGCACTCTTTGTGGCTGAGGAAACAGAAAGAATTTCTTTTTTGTGTATTCTGCTTCCTTCACTGATCCTATTTTATTTTTTAGAAGATGACTCAGTGATCACACACAAGTGTGTGTATATCACAGACCTTAACAGGATGACACCAGTATAAATTACTGTGAAATTTAGGTTTCTGTGGAACAGTGAGAGGTAATGATAAAGCTGGGAGCTGGTGAGCAGAGTGGGAGAGGAATAGGGAAAAGAGGTGAGGAATAGACTTTTATTCTAAAGTCTTAAAATCATGCATATTGCTAACTTTCCTGTCTTGGTTCACTGGATCCTCCTCTTTTGATTGTCTTAAGTGACAGTGGTGACACTAATTACACTTTTCTTTGTACCAGTGGCAGAAGATACTGGGGCACCTGTGCGGCTGTTAGGCGAAAGTAAGAAAAGCCTTTGTAATGGTGGATATATTTGTCACAACCCCATATCTCCATGTAACATCTTCCCTTTAAAAAAACACAATATTTGGAACAGTATAGGCCTTTATATAAAAACTGCAGAATAATGTATAACAGTACAAGATAAGGGAAGAGGAAATCTGCCAATTACTGTATTTTGCGTTTCATGGGTAACCCTAAAGGATGATTAGAGTAAAAAACATAAAGAAAAGGTTTTGGTTGGGAAATATATGCATCTGTATTTGATTGGGTTGTGACTGGAGTCTGAAGGAATTCAATAGCAGAAGTGAACAGAAACTGTGATGCTGTTATGCTTTCAGAAGCAAACAGAAAACCTGGAATTCCTTGCTTGTATGTACTCATTGAGTTTCTTCACAGTTATGCTCTTAAATCTTTTATCTGTCTACTGCTGTTTAGCTTGCCTGGGAAACTTCCAGTTACATGCTAAGGATGATTAGGTTCAAACTTATGAGGAAATACAGCTTTAGGGCTAATGTGAGGAAATTCCAGAACCCTTTCAACTGTTTGACATTCTCCGTGGAGGTGAAACTGTGAACTAATCTGTCCACAAATCTTCCAAAACTGAATGTAGTTTGGAGACCTATACAGATATACCTAAGTTAACTAAAGTTGAGGTGTCCCTGGACATTACTTCTTTAACAGAAACTTTGGTACTAGAGGCAGAAATAACATGGAAAGAATAGGGATACATTCCTACATCAGTAATTTTCAGAAGATGTTTTATCTAAAAATATCAATATACACACGTGAATGAGACAACCAGGTCAAGCCCTTATATAAGTAAACAAAAATATTTTCATCCTTCCAGAGACCATTTGAAAGCTTCCTCCAAAATGTATCCAGGGACAACTATTTCTTTCACCAGCACCACTTTCCTTATGATTTTTGTTTTGGTGGCTAAATGTATAGCTTTATGCTTTTGCTTTTTTAACATTTTGGGCTGAGCTGGTAAGGCTTCTCTATTCTCCCTCTTTGCATTTCATGTATACTCAGCATGAAGAAGAAATTATTGAGGGAGCTTTTGCATAGGCAGGCACACACAGCTACAGTAAGAATGGCTAGATGAATATCCTGTTTTTCCCACCTTCAGCTTCATTGCATTATTTGCTGCAGACATGCTACTGTGGTTCTCCAGCCCTGCTTCACCATGTTCCCAGTGTCAATGCTGCTAAAACCTTTCAGGTAGACAGAGGGTAAGAAAAATTGGGGGGTGGGCAGACATAAAAAAGTCTTGGTAAAAAGTACCTTCTTTCTCATAATCTTTGTTTACTGAAGTATGCCTGTACAGTGTTTCTTTCTTTGTATTGTAAGTTTTTTAAAAAAGAGATCCAGATATTATACCAATAGTCTTCCACAAATTCATGTCTTGCTGTCCTGTGCCTGTAAATAGCATGAAATATCCATAAATATCATTTATAGGATATTATAAATCTTACCAGTACTTTAGCTAAAGTTTAAAAGAATTGAGTGGGTGTTTGCTTGATAGTAGACTGACAAAGAAACTGGACATGATTGTAAGAATTAAAATAACGAAAGAATGGTTGCGCCTTTTTCAAGACAGAGGCATAGCATAGTTAAATTTTATTAATGATGTAGGCTTTTTTTTTTTTTTTAAACTGAATCCTTTTACAGTACTACTGTGATTGTAGATCAGTAAGTGTGATTTTTTTCCTTGGTCTCCCAGCTTTAATTTAGAAACACATCCAGTGAATTCATTGGGAGCATTTAGTGCTGTGGGAACATAGACATGTGCTTGTGTCAGAAAGATCTGGAGGACACCTACCAGCCACTCTAGGCTGTTTCAGGGACACTGTTCTCAGTTCAGTAAATGGCTTATTGGGCAGGAAACCAGCATTGTGTCCTTGTACTTAGACCTTTCCTCTCCTTTCCTTCAATTTTTTTCTTATATTTTAACCCAGCTTCTTGGGGTCATTTTTAAAATCACATTAAAAGCAAAAAAATAGAAAAGAGACAAGCTCCAGGTGCATTGAGATGGTCAACTATTTGTTTGTTCTAAAAGCCCAACCCGTTTTGGCCCCAATCAGAAATTGAGCAGAATTAAGAAGAAGAGCCCTCCCTCCACTCCATCTGATTTCATCTGAGGGAGAGACAACAGGCCCAGCACTTATAATAAGACTAATAATAATAATAATAATAATAGGCCTAGAATAAGTGGAAGAGCCCTTACTTCTTAAAGGACGAGTGGGATTCAGAATTTTTATGTTCTGTTTAGATTGTATTAATATATCTGTATGGAAATTTTAATGATATAAGCCGCCCCGATTGCTCTGCAGAGGGGCGGGATATAGTAGTAGTAGTAGTAGTAGTAGTAGTAATAATAATAATAATAAAAAATAAAAATAATAATTCTAATAAAACTGGAGTTGAGAACACTCTCCAAAACACTGGACCTGTGTTTAAGAGAATGTTCACAACTCCACCGACTTCGGCTGAAGAAGGCCTTTTCTCCTTGAGGCAGAAATGACATCTCAGAGCACATGGAGCATGTCCATCTTAGAGCATGTGGAGCTGTTTCCTTACCATTTTCTGTCATTTAAACCACAACATTCTATTATGTTCTATGAACTAGGGTTTAAGCTTTGGCTGCAAATCTGTTCTGCGTATCAGCACTGTATGTAAGGAATCACAATATACTCAGAGCTTAAATTAGTTTTTGGTCCCACCCAGCAAGACACAAAATGGTGGTTGAACAGATCCCCCACAAATACAGGATGCCTCTGCTTGTCCAGTGGATTAGGGATTGTAGTATTGTTAGAAACTGGAATTGGTTGAAAAGCAGAATGCATGTAGGCAACCTGAGGGAATTATGGTGGCTTGCTTGGGACTGGCCCTTCCGTGCCCTGCTTGCAAAGTCTTTCATTTGGCTTGATGTCTTTTCCCTCCTCTCAGTTTGCTTTGCCAGGAGTTTGTGTTCAAGCAAGCCTCTGTAGGTAAGAAGAATTGATGAGAGAGCGGACTCCTAAATTACAATAATAGCAAAGCAAAAAGCAAAGCAGCTTCATTTATATACTGCTTCATATCGCACTATGGGATGTCTATGTGGTTTCCAACTGTAAGCTCATTGCCCCCCAACAGTTGGGTACTCATTTTAGCGACCTCGGAAGGATGCAGGCCTGAGTCTAGCCTGAGCCCTGGCTAGTACTGAACTCTCAACCTTGTGGTTTATGAGTGAGTGGCTGCAGTACAGGCATTTAACCACTGCGCCACCAGAATTTATCCTTAATCTGTAAGTATCAAAAGAGCAAGGGTACATTGAAAGATGGGGGTTTCCTGTACTGGACTGAGGTTTGTGAGTAAATTGAGCATGTATTTTCCATGCAGAAAACGAGAGCTGATGTACTAGCCTCTAATTGACAGGTCTTGATGTGCTAGTTTTAAAAAAAAATGCCACACTTAGATGAGCATCTAGCTTTCTTCAAAATTAAAACTGAGTAGGTGCATGAGGTTTGCCCTATTCATTGCACAGTAATCTCTGCAACTTCTTCAGCTCCTGTGTTTGGGCAGCAAATTGGGGAGCTGTTTGGTAGCTGTGTGGCCAAAACCCTTAGCAATGTAAGGCTAAACTGATAACCCTCTCCACATTACATTTTCTGTTCTGGGTGCTGCTATCTGAAGGTGGATGAGGCACCATAAAGAAGCATTGTTCAAACCAGTGTGTGTGTCTTCTGCTAAAAGCTGGTGAAAGGTCGCCTAGAGTGGAGCAGAAAAGGCCTCATGAAGGTTTTCATCAGCAGTGTCATTTAAAAGTCAGAGACTCTGTAAATATCAACCATAATTGTAAAAATAAAAAAGAAAAAAATTCAGAGTCAACTCATAAACTACCACAGTTATTCTGAAAATTTTCACCACAGTAGGGAACATTTTGTGTTGCTTTCTTTCTTCTGTGTACACACCCATCTGATGCAGATATCTAAACTGAATTTAATGCTAGCAATTGCTTAAAATTCCAAAGTAATAATTACTTGTGGTTTGGTATGTAATGCCATAATCACATGGATATTTAGATAATTATATTGTATTGACAACAAATGGTAACTTGAGTATGCTAAAACTAGAGGTTAGCCTTCTGGTGGCTTTCAAGAGTGTACTTGTTCTTGATTTGGACTGCTATCAGTATGTTAAATTTGGGATGTGCTTGGAACAATTATTTCCTGGGCTAAAGTAGCAATATTTGTACTGTGTTCCTTGTATTTTTTAGAAACAAACATGTTAATACTTTCTTCTCTGTGATATTTTTAAATTAGCAGGTGCTAATATTCTAAGAACTATCTTGCTTGTATTTTATGAGTAGCCACCATATCTTTTCTATTCATGTAGTATTCCTATTGAATTTATTTTTTATTTGACACTACAAAATTATTTTACATTCTTTGTTGCCATGAGCAGACAATAGAAGCTAAGTGTAGAATAGACATTTCTGAATAAATAAAATAATATTTGAGAATACAAACATAACTACAGGGGTTATGTTCCAATATCTGTGGATACCTGAAACCATGCATTATAGGGAACCCTGTTAGTTTCAGTGAGACTAATGACTTTTGACCCAACATATCATCAAATCACACTGGAGGACCTAAAAATGCCTAAAGAGAGCTCTATTCTGTGATATGCTTGGGCTAGAAGTTGTTTGTAGAATCACACCAGAGAACCTAGAAATGCTTAGAGGGAGTATATATTTTAGATGTTAGTAAGTGAAACTATTCTTGGATATAAGGGTTGTACTGTATTGCCAGCTGCTTTTAATAGACTCATACCAGCGTGTGCATTATGACTTTAGCTTTGCATTGTTCTATCTTAACACTGACAAGTGATTTTTCTTGGGTGTACCCTTGTTTAATGTTGTTAGGATATCATTCAGCCCATGCAGTGGGACACCATCAAGCATTTATCATCAACTCATCAGTGTGGTGGACTGCTGCACATGAATGATTCCTCGCATCAAGATAACTGCCATGTAGAATGATTAAAGCATCTTCTCTATGGTACTGTTTTGTAGTTTCTTAGTATAGTTGTCTAATTATTTTCTGAAGATTTAAAAAATGTACGAGAGGAATTTATTTTGCTTTTCTTGATTATTTAATGTAGGCCAAGACAATGTAAAAAGCAGTGTAAAGTAAAGAGCATATAAGTTAAATAATATGTTTCAAGATAACATGCAGTCAAGGCATTACTAAAACCTCCTGTAACTCACTCTGGGGTGAGTTGACTTCATTGTTGCACAGTCTCTTTTTTAATACTAGAATACTGTTGATCTAGTGATATGCACTGAATTGAAAGCAATTAGGGATCTGTTTTATCACTTTAGACCTAAATAAATATGTATTCAGTGATCCTGACGTTCCATTCGTGCTTAACATAAGTACTTTGGATAAAGATAAGGTCCACCAAGTCCTGCATTCTTTGCAAGTATCCAGCACTAGGTGTTTTATTGTAAACAAGGCAGAGCTCCACAGCTGGATTGCTTTCCCATGGGTTTTTTCTATATTTACTGAATCTATGTTTAGATGCCACACAATACAGTTGAAGTGAAGTCTTCTGTGCCTTATAAAAATCATGTTGTGGATGCTGTCTTGTCAGGTATACCTTTTCTCAGGCAAGTCACTTGTTAATGGCTGAATTGACTGTATGCATTTTCTCAGACAGTTAGGAAAACAGTTGGAGTCTTTCTTAAATTATAAATTCATTTTAGATTAGGGTTAACAATGGCTGTTTGTCAGAATAGCCATATATTATTTCCAGTATCAGAGGGAGTATGCCCTTGTATATCAATTGCTGGGGAATATGAGACCGAGGGTGCAGTTAATTAGGCTGATGTGCTTCCCTCTTAGGTAGTTGACTGGCCACTGTTTGAACAAAATGCTGGACATGGATAGCTGTTTGGTCTGATGAAGAATTCCCCCCCCCCCCCTTACGTTCTTAATTGTTTTGATACACCTCTTCCCTGCTGTTTAAGGGAAGTGGGGTTTACAGAGGTATGTATCTTTTACAGAAAAGAAGTGTTTCGACAGGAGATATTGAGAATACAGTATTTGCAGTTAATGATAAATAACCCTGAATTAACAGACAATTATGTAAATAAGATGTATGCTGGTATATGCAGCCTATTCAGTGATCCTTGCAAGTTGGTAAACCGAATAGGGACACCTGGTGACATCTGAACTATCAATGATGATGTGCCCAAATAAGCCAGGACACATAGGCAAACAACAGACCCTTGCTTAAGGTGGCTTATGAATCCTGACTTGTTTTGCTACTCTTGACCATAATCATTAAGTCATCCCATTTAGCTCTCCTTTCTGGTTTGTTTGTCTGCTTAGGTCAGGGTTCGGCCAACAGGCTGGGGTGTGTGTGGAAATGGGGCTGGGGGCCGGTGAGCACGTGCCGCCATTTTGAAAAACAAAATGGCGGATGCCCCCCTTGCGTTATGCCCAGGAGGCTTCCCAGCGAAGCCGCAGGTGCCCCCAGGAGGCTTCCCTCGGCAGTGCCGGGCCTCCTCCAGGGCCGCGGTGGCAGGACCGGGCAGGTTGCCGACCCCTGGCTTAGGTGAACAAGTTGTACCAATTTGCAATTCATTCATATTTTGCAGTTTATTAAGCTAGGACTCCTGGTTTATCAATATGTAGCAACACAACCACAGACACAATTACATAAAGCACTAAACTTATAAAAAGCCAACTTTTTATGCCTTTATGTTGGTAGAATTAAGAAGTCACCCTTATTTTTTTGTAAATCAAAATACATCATAGGTCTAAATGTATAATAGCAAAGACTTAACTATAACGGGAGAGGTGATTGCTTCAAAGCATGGCTATGGTCTTCACTGAGTATAATAGTTGATCCATTGAGACTAATATGAACCTAGTTATATTTAAAAACTCAACATAGCACTTATTTCTTTCCTATCAATGGCCACATTTTTAACTTTTTGAAAAATATTGTATTATTCCTCTAATATGTATTTTTGTATCACCATCCAACTTGTGACAGAGCATGTCCCTTAGTCATGGGTTGAGGAATCATGTTTTTAAATTGGCAGGAGTGATTTAATGATTACCAACTTAAATCATGTTCCCCTGCTGGAAGACAACCTAGTCAGGCACAATAATTTACTTTGCCTGATGAGCTGCACCTGCTGACCATCCCTAGGGCAAAGGAAACGGTTTATTGCCACTAGTATAAATCTCAAATGATGGCTGCTGTCTCCTGCCTTCCCTCCCTTGTATTTTGCCTGCCTCTCTTGACAGAGTGAATCTTGTCCTTTTGGTTTGAAGTTGGCCATCTCCTTTCACTCACAGATACTCACACCCCTAACAATTTTAATTCACTTAAGTAAGCTTTAATTTGAGCTTCTATGTGTTCTTGCAGAATTATAGTTTGGATAGCATTCCTTTATCTGATGCATTTTCTCTTCATTCCCAGAGGCATTAGATCAAGAAGGAAGGAGAAGGTAATTTTGGGTGATCTCTCTCTTCAGGCAATTTATCCAAAATTTATCTCAAAATGGGACCCAGAAGTGACATTGCATCACATCCTGTCACCATGTTGAGAGTGATTACCAAAGAACATAGGTATTTGGGGTTAGTGGGTTGGGGTTTTGTGTACTTTTGTCTGTTTGGAAAGTTTTTAATGTAGTTTTCTGGAAAAATATTTAGAGGCTGGGAACTTTAGGACTGCATAAATGCAGGTTCAAGGGCCTCATATGGCAAGTGAACCACACATTGTCCATCTCTGCTCAAGTGAGTGGAACACCAAACTGATATCTTACATATGCATTATGTCTGTCTCCTTGACTGTCAATAACTATGGTAGTCATTATTATGTTACGGTAGCCAGGGCTGTGGAGTTGGAATCATGGAGTCAGAATCAATTTTGTGTAGAGTCATAGCTGGTAGAAATGGAAATGTAGCTTCAAAATAAAAACTAGTAATATTAAATGCCTAGTTTGTTGCATATTCATTTTCATAGGAATTTACTAAAGTTTTCTTGTTCAGAAATTTTAATCACATATATTTTTATGTTCTATTAATTTCAGTAGCTTGATGATTCACATGGTGGTGATGAAATGTCTTGTGTTACCATTGCACTACAGTAAATTTGACAGTATTACTAAGTAATATACATTTACTATTTAGAGGGAGTCAGAGAACAGTAGAAAAATAGAGAAGTTGGAGGTTTGGCATATCAGGTCCACGGTCCTGATGGTAGCCATTGTTGTATATCAGGGATAGGAATAATAAGCCCCTCTAGATGTTGGACTGCACTTTCTAGCAGTTTTTGCCAGCATAGCATCTAGAGGTCTACATGATTCCTACCCTGTCAGCTTTAGCATAATTTTTGTAATTATGAAAAAAGAGTCTTACAATATCTTCTAACAGCTTGAAAGTTTTACTGTGTCAGGAGCTTCTATAAGCAAGAATACAAACAATTGTATCAGATGGAGCATTTTTCTAAAAAAAGATCGCTAATTTGGATAATTTTTTAAAAAGATTGCTAATTTGTTTATTGCTGCCTTGAAGGTTATGCTGGTAATGAACAGTACTAGTTTCCCCACTCCAGATATGTGCATTTCAGCAGCATAAATTAACCTAGCAAGAACAGAACTGGATATTATAAAAATAAAACATTTTATTACTCTTTACATTTGTTATATTAAGACATTTTTCTTTCTATAATATGCTGTTGTCCTAAATATTAAGAGACAAAATACCATAAAACCCACTACAACTCTCCTTTCACTGTGAAACAGAATGGCCGGGGTGTGGGGTAGAGACTAATATAAATCCTTCTCATATTAAATAACTTCCTTTTATCCTTCCAGTTCAGACTTTTGTAGTTTTGTCCTTTCTGTGCAAATAGGGAATGTCCCATTTAAAAAAGTGAGTTTAACGATTCTTCCCTTGCCCTGATACAAATGTTATGAAGCATTGCCCTTTGCATGCCCTACAGCTTTTGTTTGCCTTGTTCTTGTTCTAACTTTATTCATTGCTTGGGATTGGCTTCATGCCACTTATTACTGTGGCTTAACTGATTCTTTTTGTTTAAAATGTCGTGAGTCATGCCAAACCCAGAGGCTACTTGTGGAAAACTCAGTTTGAGTTATAAAGTTAGAAAAAATTGCTCTACTGACTCCAAAGAGAAATGTAGTAATACAGACTTTTAGACCGATAGTTACTGAAACCTGTACTTTTTCCAAAACAGTCCAGAAAATACACAATGCAAATACTGTAATATTAATACTGTAAATCCTTATTATTTATTTCTTATTCCTAAATTATCAGTAAATATTACCTCAAGACGCAGAGTACTATACTCTGTGTCCATGGAATTTAAACCTAGTGACATTTCACAGGAGTAATGCAAAGTTCAGAAATAAATGGCTACATGACCTGGGAAGGCCAGGCATAGCAACTGTGTTCTTCATTGCTTTTTTCTCCAACCCCAAAGTGAACAAATATAAATGAATGGATGCCTGAATAATAACTATGATAATCTTTCACTCCCCTTTCTGGAATAGGACTCCTTTCATAAAGTTGTTGCCTGAGATAGAACAAGCTATAGTCAAAGCAAGAGGGAAAGAGCATTATATTTAAGTATTAAGGTGGGGAATTATTATAACTAGAGTTCCTAAAAGGGCAGAATGTGTAGGGAATCAATTAAGAACTTCTTGCCACAGTAAAATTTTAGACTGGTATTACCAGATTATTTGCATTTTGGCCCCATAATCTCTCCCTTTTCTATTTTACCATTTTGTCTGTAACTGCTAACTGACAGGAAGACTAAGACGGACATGACCAGTCCCATCCCTTTCTTGACATAGAAAAGACAAGGAATCTGAAGTCTCCAGAGTCCATACATATTCAGGATAAGGCCTTGCCACTTATTAACTGACAATACCAAGAGGTTTGAGTTCTTGGGTAATTTTGCATCTGCATATACTGAAAGGCCTTTGCCCAGAAAAGGGATTTTTAAAAAAACTAATACAGCAAATAAAAAGCAAACCACAGGTCAAGTATTTGAAGGCTGTCCCAATGAGGGGCAAGGACAGGGAGAGAGACACCATTGAACTGATGGTGCATGATGAGCCTTTAGCAAACTGGGGAAGAGGAGGAGATTGAGATTGAGATTGGGTTAGAGAAGCTGACAGACAAAAAAGATGCATCTATAATTAAATTGTGAAGTATATGCATCCTTTCTATTACACTAACAAATTTTGCTACTTTAGTAGTGAACAAATAACATAATGTAGGCAGTTAGTAATTTGAGGTAATTTAAAGCTGGTCTTTCTAAGTACAAGTGGCATTGACTCTGTTGTTTGTTTTTCTGTTAGTTTATCTCTCTCTTTTCTGATGATGTCAAGGATAGTGTATATAGCTTCTTTATTTATCCTCCCATCAAACCTGTGAGATATATCAGAATGAGAGAGTGTGATTGAGCCAAGCTTTCACAGCTCAGTGGGGATTTGAATCTGAATACTACAACAGCCTGGCTCTAATAACGGAACAACATTGATATTTTAGGGTTAATATGAATAGAATGAGAGCCAGTGTGGTGTAGTAGTTTGAGCACTGAACGATGACTCTGGAAACCAGGGTTCAAATCCCCACTCAGCCATAGAAACACTCTTTCAGCCTCAGAGGAAGGCAAAGGCAAGCCCCCTCCAAACAAATCTTACCGAGAAAATTCTGCAATAGGTCTCCTGAAGGTCGCCATCAGTCGGGAATGATTCGAAAGCACACAACAACAGTAATGAATGGCATATGTCATGATTACTTCTGATCTTCGTCTAAACCATTTACTTGAAAAGTTATTCATAGATTGGACTTTGCTTACAAGTTACTAACAATTACTTCGCAAACATTTGGAAAACATTTTGTTTGTTACAACATACAACTAGATAAGTTAATGTTATTAATTTTTTGTAAACCTATTCCAGCACCCTCAGCGTAGTAAAGAACCATTTTAAAATAAGGCCCAGCTCAGGTTGACAGGTCTACTCTTGTATATTGCCTCAAGGATGCTGGTGAGGTGAGAGATTATTGATAACATGCTCTCTCACTCACTCTCTTTAATTCCACCCAATATGAGCAGAAGTCCACTGAAAATTTTGCCATTTGACTCAGCAATACTGGTGGCTGGAGGGGGGAAATTCAGAATTTGCATCGCTGTCCTGAATTTTAGCTCTTACGTATTCAGGAAAGATGTGAAGATGGCTAAAGATAGGCTTAGATTGAAAGCTACCAGCTGTCAGGTCCCAAGTGTCAGTGAAACTGTTCTCTCTTGTTCTTTTTCCTCATTCTGTCACTGAGGAGCGGCCTCCTTGTTGACAGACAGGTCCTCAGGCCTACCTGCCAAACCTGCCCGATCACTTTGTTGCAATAACAAAAGTCTGGTTGGTATTCACTATAGCAAATGTGTTACTGTTACTTGATAAGATGTGAATCAGGATAAAAATGTGCCCTAAGAATTTGGAGATCAATCAGACAACCTGCCATTTCAGTGGATCTTGACTGGGGGAATATGTTCATGAACTCCAAGGATGTCCCCTTTGTGTGTGGCTCACTATACTAGAAGGTTGGGAAAATATTCTTTGCTATTCTTTATGCATCCATTATTGGCATGTTGGACTGGGCTGCCTTGTGCTCCTAAAACCCTAGCTATCCCTGCTTTAAATGCTTCTTTATTATTCACCCCCAGATAATCTGAAAGGATGTTGCCAAAATAGGAGGAAGCAGATAGAGAAAGTAACTGAAAAGTTACAGTCTGCATCAGCACAGAGAAAAAAATGGCCTCTTCTTCAAGTGAAGTTTTCTCTGGTTTTTAGTTAAGAGGATTTCAAATATTCTGACTAGTCTTAGGTGACTTAAAGACTTTTGTGTTTGCATAGTTACATTATGAAGAAGACAAAAATAGTACTATTGATATATAGTTGTAGGTCACATTGTCAATCCAAATATCTTTCTAATTGTTCAGCTCTGGAGAAACTTTATTGCATTTTAGGTTTCAGTTACTTATGAATGTTATTGGGCCACATTTGAATCCTCAGCACAAGCAAACATGTACTTTTTGTGTGTATGTTTCCTTTATAAATGGTTACTGAAAATATTTCTCAATTTATACTGGCTTTTACAGCTGCTCCCAATTTGTTGTCTCCAGGGAAATTCATTAATGTGTTGTTATTTCCCCTTCCAGATAATTAATGCATGCATTTTAAAAGACTGGACTTAACACCAGCCCCTGTGGCTCTCATCCAGATGCTTACTCCAGCATTTGTGTGTGTTTTGGTACATGTGCAAATTGTAATCTTTTGGATAACTTCCCAGGGAAGCAAAATTGCAAATGATGTGCTCTTTTTTTGTCTTCTTAAAACAGTCTGGAAACCTCAAGGAATATATGATTTATTTATAGATTCTGTTTCTGGGGAGAGGCTTCATAGATGTAGTGCATACATCCCAATAAAAGAAAGAGGAGAAGTTGAACAATGTACAGAGAGAATAAGAATGTGACCGAAAACAACAGAATGATGATAGAAGATTAACATGATGATCATATTTATATGTCATTATTATTTCCCCTCATTCAGAACAAACAAACAATGGATCTTCCTTACCTTGACATAGACCTCGTTTATAGGGTGTTTATCATTAAGCACAAACCAGAAATGGTCTCTTCTCTGACAAGCCAGAGTCATACCCAAAGTTTTTTTGGTAGTGTATGTGGGTTTTCTGGATTTTGTACCTATCGATAAACAAAGCAGAGACAGAAGACCTGTGATTTATTTAGCGGGTCTTTTCCTAAACTGTTTGTATAGAGATATTTTGAGCTGTAGTATGGCAGATGTTGATGGAACATGGGAATTAAAGTCCCAAATGTCTGAAGCATGTTCAAGACTGGAGAAGGCTGGCTTAGCTTATTTCATGTCAAGCAGAAGCATTTATCCAGTGTGCATAAGGGCATTCTGTCCATAACCAATAAGCCAGAATTCCTCTAGTACTACCTCTTGATTTTTGCATCGGGCCCAAGCCAATGTTGCCAATGAGAATTGGCTTCTGCACCCTTCATATCACATATTTCTGTCCTGCTCATCCTAATACCTGCTCCTAAATCATACCTTAAATTTGTATAACAGTTCCTCAGTCCAAAGACCCACATGATTCTTTTTACATATCCTCTCTTTCCACCACTGTGTTTGCTCATTCCTCAAAGAGCAACTGAAAAGAACAAGGGAGTCTGTAAAATTTCTAAAGGTGGAAAAAGATGTCTAGTCTAGAGTCTGTAGTGAAACTGATGTTTCTGCAAATAGATAAGAGAAAAAGAGGTGACTATAAACATGCTTTTCTGTGCTCATCCCTTGTTGTATATCTTTGGCATTACAATTAAATTCCATTTTTGTTAACTATAGAGTGGTGCAGATTTGTGAAATGATGCATTCTTTGGTTACAATTTTTAGCTGCCTCCCCTGTAGACACATGAAATTGATTGATGTTTTTGGGAGATTTGTGAATAAAACAACTTGTATTTTTAAGCCACCCCGATTGCTTCGATAGAGGGGCGGGATAGAAATAATAATAATAATAATAATAATAATAATAATAATAATAATGTGCATGTCTACTTGCTACTACAAAGGGCTGTTTTTTGAGATCCTTTACTCCAGAAGTTCTTTAGTCAGGAAGCATGATATTTAATTTTTATTTATCTTTTTATTGTTTTGTCCTTTGGTTTCTGAGACAGTATGTTACACTGCAGCCAAAGCAATCTCTTGCTTTGGAAACATCATGCTAAACATGATGAAATTCTTCATTATAACTGCTATGTTTTCATGTCTTTTGTGTATAGATCAGTGGTGGTTGATGGATAACTTGTGGCCCTCCGGACATTTTGGGGTTGAGGAATGTCATCTCTGATCAGCACTAACTAGCACATCTAATGGTGACAGTTTTTGAGAGTTGCAGTACAACAATACCTGGAGGGCCTTAGGTTCCCATCCCTTCTATATTGCTTATCTCTCCTGATTGTGTATAGTGCTCCCTGTGAGGCATCAGTAAGAGACAATGAATTACTCATGTGGCTGAGAATGTGGTAGATATATTGGATCTGAGGATAGGTTGTTGAGATTGAGGTAGAATGGCAGGAAGTGAGCAGAGAAAGTTAAAACCCTTTTCACCTTGCTGATTTTCTCCTACACCTTACCCTGCTTTGCACCTGCTTTGCAACCCACATTTAAAACCCTAGGCTTAACCCAAATGACTTTACTTAGGGGGGTTGCAGACTGCCAGAAATAGTGCAAATTGAGTCCACTGTTAGGGTTAGGGAATCATGGGAACTGTATTTTATTGTGGCACCAGAGCTCTCTGACAGAGAAGGCTCAATGTCTCAGAAAAAACACACAATTCCCATGATTCCCTAACACTAACACTAACCCTAAAAGTGGACTCAATTTGCACTATTTCTGGCAGTCTGCAAACCCCCTTAGACTCTAAGATAGTCACTTCCTTGGTCTTTAGTAATATGAAAAAGTAGCAACATTTATCCTGGAGCGAGAGCGACTATTGTTGAAGGTCAGCTTTCCAACTTTTCCTAGTTCTATTTTGTTTACAAGAGCCAATGTGATATAGTGGTTTGAGTATTGGACTACAACTCTGGAAGCCAGGGTTTGAATCTGCTCAGCCATGGAAACCCACTGGCTGCCCTTGGACAAGTCACACTCTCTCAGTGTCAGAGGAAGGCAAAATTAATGCCCCTCTGAACAAATCTTACTAAGCAAACCCTGTGATAGGTTCTTAGGTTTGCTGAAGTCAGAAGTGACTTGAAGGCACACAACAATCCTTTTTGCACGAGTCCATGGCTGACATGCAAGTACTGTACATGATCATTATTTGATTTTTGCAGTTCTTTATTGTCCCCATCTCTGCATGTGTATGACTATACATACATGTATATATGCTGTGAAAAGTTTAAAAGTAACTAAACAAAGCATTTCAAAAGTAGCACATTCCAGAATAATTACCTAAAAAGAAAAAGTTACAAAGAGCCAGAATTTTCAATTCATAGAGAACAGCTGAGGTGGATTAAGAGTGGTTTATTTTTCCTAATGCTGACCAGTTGATGAGTATGAACTGTTTTCAGTGGGGAAATGCTGACAGAGGAGATAAAACAAATGTATTCAGGTTTGCATTGTGCCTAGGAGTGGCTGAAGAGACACAGTTGCCTCTCCCTCTTTCATCTTCTTTTTCTTAAAAAAAATAGCTTTGCATGGTGAGAGGAGGGAATGGGAGGAGATGGGAGATAGGGAGGTATCAGCGGGGTTGTTTAGGAGTGGGCTGGGCCGCAGCTTCCTATAGCAGCAGGGGTTGGCACTCTGCCATACTTCTCCGGCTGTGTGCTTGAATGGGAAGGACTGGGGAGCAGCTGTACCTAGTACTGGTGCTTTGCATGCTCTGCAAACAGGATCGACCCTTTCACTCCCCTCCATGGAACAAGCTCAGCATGTTTTGTTTGAAAGGTAAGGGGGCTTTTTGGCAGTGATGTGACTTTTGTGTGGTGCTAGGAGAACTGTGTTATGTATTTTGCTTTGCTTTTGAGAACTGTTCTGGTCATTGGCTACCAACCTCTCTAACATCTCTTAGAAGTTTATGAGAAGTTTTAATCTCTGGTCTCTAGGCTTGAATCAAAGAGCAGCACAAGCCCACATAACCCTTTGTCCTTTATGAGTAGGGTGAAGACACATTTTTGCCTGGAATACTTCAAATGCTACATGTAATCCTTTCCTGCACAAAAGAACAAGCGTGCTCTGTAGATTGCAATGAGCATATCAAGTGTGTGAAATATAATTGTCTGTGTTGTTGGAACTTAGGAACAATGTGTTGGATGCAGCATGTACACTGTCTGTGTTGCTTAATAGGATCTGTCAGACAAAATGTTCATTTAATTATTCTCAGAACAGCATGTGGTCTAATTAATGGCTTGAGGGAATGATAAAATTTATCATCACATAATGCAAAACCTAGTTATAACAATGGTTTTTCACAGGATGAGTCAAATATAAAAGTTTGTGTATGAGAGAAACACTGCAGTTTTGATTTTCTGCAAAATTTGCTATTATTGAGATGTGACATTTTAAATTACAGAATAGCAAACAAACTCTTATGTGTTTGTTTGTTTGACCTCTGTCAGAAGTATGTCTGTTTTTTAAGACGTGCTGTTTTGTGGTCTTGGAATAATTAAGTGAAATATAATTGTCAAAGCAAAAAGATATTCTGTTAACTGTGATTTGTTGTTCATGATAATGAAAAAATGTTAAGTGACTATTTTTAAAGTCACTAACATTTATTTTGTTACCATATCAAATTTTCAAATAGTCAGGCAAGCTAATAAGAGAGGGTCCCATTTCTGCCCTTCCTTCCTGTACCAGGAGCTGGTTCTCCATGGATGGGGGCAGGAGGAATATAGTCGCTTGAGTGCCTTTAGGGTGACGGGGCTAAGTGGGTAAAGTTGAGGAGACAGGAAAACATGCAGCAAAAATGAGTATTCATACAGGCTGAATTTTTCAACTGTACCTGTACCTCAAAGCCAGGTAAGGCATACTGTCCCCCTAAATTTGGAAGGAAGGAAGAAACCACCTCAGGTCTCTTCCTCAGCTGAGGAGAGGTGGAGGGGATTACCGTAAATTCCTGCAATCTCTTCATCATCCTCCGTGGCCAGTTAGGCAGAAAAGTGAAAAATGAACCATTTTATCCATTACTGAGTTGCTTCCTCCCCCTTAGCTGAGAGGAGGCCCAGCTGAGCATCAGGGAAGAGGAAGCTGGCTTCCATTGTGGGCCCCTATCCAAGGCAAATTGTAAAAAGCATGGATCAAAGGAAACCTTGGGAAGTGCCTCTTTAAAGTTCTCTAGGCACCCCAAGGAAGCCTAAATAAACTTGGCTTTTGTTGCCCTTTCATGGTGAGGGAGGGCTGTCAGAAGCCTCCAGATGATGTCCTGCTTTGAAGACAGGAGTGGAGTGGTTTGGCGGCTGCATCTGACAATGTTTGTGGTTTACCAGTGGACAAACCCCAAACCTTCATTCTTTTTGTCTTCTTCAAGAACTGATTGTGTTATAGCATTCAATCTCAACACAGTTTCTCCTCCTCTTCCTCTTGCATCCTTGCTTCTCTAGCTGTCCCAGTTGTCAGGAAGAGCATTAGGCTTGGACTTGCAGCGTTTGCAGTTGAATCAGAGCTGTCATCACTGCCCCATTTATGCTTAACTTTTAGATCTAGTTGGCTTTGTGGAGATGGATCAGGCCTAGACATGGAGGATTTACATGAATTCAATGTAGACAATGAGGAAATCGAAATAGTTAAAGATTTCCCATACCTTGGATCAATCATTGATCAGAGTGGGGATTGCAATCAGGAAATCAGAAGAAGACTAGGAAGGGCAGCATATGAAAGAATTAGACAAGATGTTGATGTGCAAAGATAAACAACTGAACACTAAAATTAGGTTTGCCATGCCATTATATTTCCCTTCACTATGTATGGGTGTGAGAGCTAGGTGGTGAAGAAAACTGATAGCCAGAAAATCAACTCATTTGAGATGTGATGCTAGAGAAGAGTTCTGTGGATACCGTGGGCTGAAAAGACCAATAAATGGATCCTAGAATAAATCAAGCCTAAACTTTCCCTAGAAGCCAAGATGAGGCTGTTTTACTTTGGCCACATCACGTGAAGGCATGACTCACTAAAAAAGACAATATTTAGGTAGTAGGAAGGAATGAAGACTACATACCAGATGGATAGACCTAGGGCCTTTGCAGACTGCTAGAAATAGTGCAGATTGAGTCCACTTTAACTTCTCTGGCTCAGTGCTAGGGAATCGTGGGAAATGTATTTTTTCTGAGACGCTGAGCCTTCTCTGTCAGAGAGCTCTGGTGCCACAATAAACTACAGTTCCTATGATTCCCCAGCACTGAGTCAGGGCAGTTAAAGTGGACTCAATTTGCACTATTTCTAGCAGTCTGCAAAGGCCCTTAGTCAAGGAGGACACAGCTCTGAATCTGCAGGACCTGAGCAGAGCTGTTGAGGATGGGATGTCTTGGAGGTGTCTTGTTCACAATCGTCATGAGTCAAGGTTCACTTGTCCATGTTGAGAAATCCTGTTACTGAAATGGCTAGGCAATGTAGAATGCAGGAGGCAGAGAAACATCACACTTGCTAGTCTGAACTATGGACATGGAGGAGGAGAAGTTTTGGGATACTGGGGCAGGGTAGATAGTTGGGTGGTATTTTCTTTGCTATTGACTAGTTGCCATTATTGGAGGAAGAAATAGGGAATATATTTTAAGAACAATACAATAGAATATGGAGAAACAGAATGGTTACAGTTAGCAAAGGGGTCAAGCAAAGCTGTATTCTATCACCCTATTTGTATAGAAAATATCATATGATGAGGTGGTTTGGACTCAGAAAAAAAGGAGGAGTAAAAACAAGAGGAAGGAATATTAACAATTTAAGATACATGGGATAACACCATACTACTAGCAGAAAACAATCACAGACTTGACCTACCATAGTTTTTTCTTGGCAGGTTTCTTCATATTTTTTTTTTTTTAGTTTTTTTTTGGCCATTGCTATCCTCTGAAGCTGAGAGAGTCTGACTTGCCCAAGGTCACACAATGGGTGGAGAATTGAACCCTGATCTCCAGAATCGTAGTCCAAGGCTCAATTCCCTTAGAAATTTTAAAAACCAAACTGTGGACATATCTTTATTAGGTCAATCAAAAAGCTTCCCCTAATTTTCCTAAAAGTTTCTTAATTTTTCTAAAATGTTTTCCTAAAAATTAGGCTGGCCAATAATATTACAAACACAATATGATTTTGAGAATTTCTCCTGAAATCAGTACAACTGCCCCTGTGTTTTGTTCCAAAAGAGTCCTTTAATATCATTCTTTTAGCTTTCTAGTTGTGCATTATAGTTGTTGGTGAATCATCTCATAATTTATTTTTATCAGGTTCATAGGCAGACATAGGACCTCTGCAGACGGAGGCAGGGAAGGGGAGCGGCAGCCACATGCTGTGCGCCACACCCCCTTCCCAAGGATGTTACACATGGCGGGCGCTCCGATGACATCCTTCCGGCTCAGTGTCTGGACACGCTGAGCCAGAAGAGGCACAAAAGAGCCGCATGGCGGCTCTTTGGGCGCCCCTTTCGCGGCTTGTGGAAGTTTCCCAGGTGGCGAAAGGGAGGATTGGAGCCGAGGCGTGAGGCAGCCTCGGCTCCAATCCGCCACTTCTCAGGGCGGCCCACAGCTGCCCGTCTGCATCCCCCCATAGTAATTGCTGAAGTTTCAGTCTGAATTAGTGATATATAGTGATTGCCATATTATAATATATAATTATTTGGATTGGAATGCAATGTCTGTCAAGATGCTGAAATTTAAGAGAGAATTATACTCTGAAATAGAATGAATTAAAGAGGTGAGCTGTGAGATGCAATTGTTGTTTCCAAAATTACTTCTGGGCATGATATTCAGCTTCATTATTGTATTGTAAAGAAAATATAGGGAGTGTTGTAAACTGGGTGTGTAAACTCTTTGGCTGCACTTAGAAAGCAATTTCCGTACCCTTGTTTTACAGCTGTGCACTTGGGGGAAGGAGGGTTGGGGAAATATTTTCTGCTAATAATAGTAAGAAGTTATGTTGGAGACTATCCTGAAAAATCCTGGGCATGTAGTTGTTGCTCCCTAGGGAAAAGTCTGTGCTAGAAATGCCAA
This sequence comes from Phrynosoma blainvillii, assembly GCA_026167975.1. Taxonomy (NCBI): domain Eukaryota; kingdom Metazoa; phylum Chordata; class Lepidosauria; order Squamata; family Phrynosomatidae; genus Phrynosoma; species Phrynosoma blainvillii. Next base: position 107,080,831 of record JANUYF010000001.1, read on the forward strand.
TTTATCTTCTCCCTTTTTAAAAAACACATCAATGGTTTGATCACCAGTTGTCTTATGTGTGGTATACATTTAAAGACATTCCTTACATTCTTTTCCTGGCAGTCTTCTTAGAAAATATGTAAAGTTTGGAATCAGAAACAGATTTTTATGATGTCTTGAAGCACATCCATTTTCTAAGTAAGACAATTTGCACTCAAAGGTGCATTATTATTTTTCTTAAGAAAGAGAAGTAATGTATACTTATTTTTATGCTATGATTTCTCCAGCATAAGCTCAATTTAAGACCATACTAAAAAAAAAAAAGCTTGAATTGGTTCATTATATTAATGAGCTCAGTAATCTGTTCACATTGGCTGATAGATATAATTCATTGTGCTATTTGTCATTATTTTTAAAAGAAATCTACTTAGGACAGTAACTGGCTTCAACTTGTACTCTCCATGTATCAGGACTGTAGAAAACATTCTGGCTGTATCCTCTGCTCACTCACATGGAAAAAAAAACTCCATTTAAATCAGTGGTACTTCTTCATGTCTTTGTGACTCATATGTATAGGTTCTCCCAAGCCTATACTCTACAGTGTATCTGGAAGTAGGGTTGTCAGTACAGGGCACCTGTCGTGTAGAAGGAATTTCAGTAGTTGTTGCTTGTCATGCCAGCAATACCTGCTGAAATTCCTTTTTCTGCACAGCCATTAGGTATAAGAACCCTGTCCTATGTTTCACTTGTCAACTTTGTCTGGAAATCCAGCTGAACTTGATGGTATTTCTTTGTAGACATGTATAGGATGTTACAAGTGGTCGCCCTTTTCCTGGATTTTACTGATTAAATGTTTACCCACCATAAAATATCTCTGCATATAGAAAACTGGAACATAACATGTATTATTTCTAATCTAGTTGGGTGTAAAATTATAATGTTTGGCACAAAAAGGACAGTTTATTCAGATAATAATTACAAATGGAATGTTTCTTAAAAACATTTTTTGCTGTTGTTACACTTCAAGACTTATAAGGAACACCGGAACTTTTTGGTTTTGCCAGTTTATGAGAAGCAGGAGAAAAAATAGAAAGAGAAGAAATCATGAGCATTAGCAAAACAAATACAAATATTTTTAATCTTGTAAGCCTCCACAGTGTAAAGCAGACATAAAGCACTCTTACACAGAAGTATTTCTATCACATATTCCACAATAATTTTTTCATAATTTTTTTTTTTTTAAAAAGCTTCAATAAAACTGGGAAAAACTTTTTTTGCCCAAATTTTTCTGTGCTTTTGTTCCAGGGCTTTCACACCTCTAGTTTGTGGGGTCTCCAAATCACACAATAGACAACAGTCTGGTACTGCAATTTGCACTTGATGTAGCTATTGAAAACTTTTGGGTGATTTTGAAAGTCAGACCGAAGAGTGCATTACTGTGTACTAATCCATAGCATGTCTTTGCATTAAAGATAGCAATATTCTTAAATTAGTCTTTATTTTCAGGTGATTGGACCTGTTTGTATGTATGGTTCAGATACCAACAAGAACGAATGAAAATAGTTACAGTGATGAGTACGTGGATGGAAGACCGTCAATGAATGCCAGGGGCTGTAGGCTATATGTCAGACAAAGGAATTGAGGAAACCACCTCTGAATATTCCTTGCCTAACAAAACCCTATGAAATACATGAGGTCTAAAGTCTAAAGATGACTTGAAGGTACATAAACACAGGCAAGAGCAAGGACAGGGGATTTCTGGGAGGACATGGTGTCAGAAATTAATTTCTTTTACTTGTCCAAATCTGGGTGAAAAAGAGGGTTTGGACCTGCAATCACAGCATTTATTAAAACTTCTGAAGGTCTCCACGAGGTTAGGGATAATAATAATAATAATAATAATAATAATAATAATATATCCCGCCCCTCTGCAGAGCAATCGGGGCGGCTTACAACATTAAAATTTACATAAAGATATGTTAAGACAATGTAAACAGAACCTAAAAATCCTGAAACCCACGCGTCCCTTAAAAGGTAGTCTAGGCCCGATGGTGCTGGGCCTGGTGTCTCTCTCCCAGATGACATCGGATGGAAATAACATCCCCAATCAGAACATTTGTTTACTACTGGTAACCTGATAAATACATTTGCAGATACCCGTTAAGAACTCTTAAATATCACATCTGCACTAAGTTTATAAACATTTTCTTTACAAGTTAATTTTTCTGTGGAAATGCAGTAAGATTGTAGTGTGATTATTAAAAAAAAGTGTCCACTTTCTGCATTTTCCTTTTCTAGTGGCCGTGCCCAAACATACATGAAATCTCATTTCTGAAAGAAAATGAAGGCATGTAAAGAAAATTTGATGATGTGGCCCCATATATATGGTGGACAATGCGGTCATTTTATACTCTTAAACCCCATACATCCTGTGACCATTTTTTTGCTAGCTATTGAAACAGGGATACTTTCTCTGAATACAAATGCAGCACTATTTTTTTCTCTCATTCTTCACTCTCCCATAGAAATGCATTTTCTGTGAGGCCTCAATGAAATGAAGGCTAACTGGATGTTTTTGCTCATATTCATCCTATTAATGCTTCTTTCTCCACACTGCAGTTTAGCCTGAAGGAGTTTTACTTAAGTCACATTGATAATACTAAGAAGCTTATCATATGATACTGTTCTACCGCAATTGCCCTGTGTTAATCATGACTTTGCCTGGAGCTTGATGGGTGATTTTGTGGCTCTTCTGGTGTTGGTACTGGTGTTGGTTTGATTGGAAACTCATCCTTTCCCCACTTGAAATAATCCATTAATGACCCTCTGTCACATGGTGGTTTAGTAAGCATTTTGGGTGCAGATGTCTCATTCTGTTTTATATTGGGAGCACAGTGCGTGCAGTGTAGGTGTGGTTTCATTGCTCCTCTCATTGGGATTTTCCAGGAATCTCCAGCAGGGAAACCCCCAGACTACTTATGATTGGGATGGGAGGACATTAGAATTCCTAAGAGTTTCCAAGAAAAATGCTATACATTTGTTTCCCATTCTCTGGCATGTTTTTTAAAAACTTTATTTTTTAATTACTGCCTTTTAATAAGGGGAGTAGTGCAATAGCACAGTTCCTGTGTAATCCTGTTAAATTTTAATTCTCAAAGAAACCATGCAGCTCAGGAAAAGTATAGAGTAAAGAGTAAATATAGAGATGTTTTAAAAAGTAGTGTACAGAATCAGAACTGGACAAGTATCAGTTCACAAGAAGAGAGGAAGTGGCACATTGTGTGTTCATCTTTCCAATTTGTGCAAGGAATGGGTGTGGTTCCATAGCAGTGTCACTATGTAATTGCACAGTCCCAGTTCCTGTTCTTTTTTTAAAATAAACACTGGTCATGGAGAAGGAGCCAATGAAAATGGATGATATGAATGTTATTGTCGTATTTCAAGTGCGGAAAAGCAAACATGGGAACCAATATCACTGAAATGCAAATACCTTGATGGTGCAAAAGAGTAGATTGCCATTCTGCTACTTTTCTGATTACAGGAGAAAGATTTCAAATGGAACACACTAAAACAATTGATTAATGTGATAAGCACCTACAGTATATACTCAACTATATGTCGATCTCATGTATAAGTTGAGGCTTGAGGGCCAAAATTATGGATTTTAGTATGATCCATGGATAAATCAAAAGTAAAACTGGGAGGATCCTCAGATCCATAGTGGGTTTTTTTGTGTTTTCCCGTGGCAGTGGACAGAGATTGCTTCTCGGTTGCAGCAGGGAAGCGCAAAAGAGCCCTGGTTGCAACCATTTTTTTCTTGGAGTGAGGTTGAACAGGCATAGGCATCCTTTACCTTTTCAATCCCGCCAAGAAACCTACTTTTACAGTAGGCTCTCCCCGGACAGACTCTTCACTTTCTTCCCATCCTCAGTTGTCTGCAGCTGGCAGACTTGTCTTCTCTCAGAGAGCACAGAGAAGGAAGAGGAGGCAGGTGGGTGCTGAAGAGTCCATTTGTGGAGAGGCAAGGAGCAGAGGCAGGGAGACAGAGAAAGCATGTGTGCTAACCCAATTTTAATCACATCTGATGACTAGCAAGTAGGTAATTAGGTTTGCTTAATTCCCATGTAGATTTTAATTTATGTTTAACTAGCAATAACATCTAATTCTTCTGACCCCATGTACTAATAATGAATATAGACCCAAGAAATACGTTTTCAACCATCAGGGCTACAAAACAGCATGCATATGAAAATCAGAAACACTCAGTAGTAGTTAAGCTCACCAAAGAAATACAAAACATGGCACCTATGAAATTCATGGGGTCTCCAGAAGTCGAGTGGCAACTTGAAGGCACATACGTACATACACAAATGTGAAAACCAGGGTAAGCCAGATGTGAAAACAATATTTGTTCTAAATGTTGGGCTTCTTAGCTAACATGCTCTGAGTGGTTAACCTTCCTAGAATGCATCAGTTTCATATTCCTCTTTCTAGATGCATTTTTGCCCCCCTCTTCTAATGCTACTCTTTTATTTCTCCTTTCAATACTTGCTTACTTTGAGGGGGTAAGTAAACAGACACTTATTGGCAAGGAAATGAAACAGCAGTGCTGGCTGATACAAGTTCCTTATTGTGCCATGAGCCTCAACAGATGCCCAAAATAAAGAAAGAAGGGATCTTTTAGCCTCATCCATATTTTTTATGTGCCACCATAGAGTGAGTTTGTTTGTTTGTTTGTTGCATTTATATCCTGCCTTTCTCTCAAAATGAGATTCATGGTGGCTTCAGAGGTAGGCAACCTTTTTGAGCTGGGGGCCGGGTTGCTGTCCCTCAGACAATTCGGGGGCGAAGCACCAAAAATAAATAAATAAATAAATAAATTTAAAAAAAATTAATTTTTTTTTAAAAATATGCATGCACACACTCTCGGCCCCAGAAAAGCCATGGCAAAACCCCTATGGAGATTTTGCCAAGAAAACCCCAAGAACAAGTAATAACAACAATAATCAATAACATCATGGCGGATGGTGGCGGCGGCGGGGGGTGGTGGCGGCAGGACCGGCCTGGGGCTGGTCCAAAGGCCTCGGAGGGGCACATCCAGCCCCCGGGACTTAGGTTGCCTACCCCTGGGTTAGGTAAAGGTATTCCCCGTTGACAAGGTTGTCAAGTTGTGTCTGACTGTAGGTGGCAGTGCTCATCTCCGTTACTAAGCCAAAGAGCCAGCGTTGTCAGAGACTACTCTGTGATCATGTGGCCAGCATGATTGTACAGAACACTGTTTACCTTCCCATCGAAGTGGTACCTATTTATCTATTTGCATTTGCATGCTTTTGGACAGCTAGATTGGCAGAAGCTGGGACTAGTGACAGGAGCTCACCCTATCATGCAGCACCCGGGCCTGAACTGCTAACCTGCCGATCTTGCAATCAACAGAGTCAGCATCTTAGCCACTTGAGCCACTGCATCCCTTATGGTGGCTTACAATAATTTAAAAAAGGTCCATCAAAAACATTAATTTACAAATGTTAAAAAATAATTAAATATCAACATTATTCAAGAAACATGATTAGAAACTGCTAAAACTAGCTAACAACACTTAAAACATATTATTTAATTATTATTTATTGCTTATTAGCTAGCTATCCATGGAACCAAGTTTGCAGCCACTGATTTATTTTATTTTTTAAGATCTTGAGATAAATTTATACAGCAGTACTTCTCAACTATGATAGTACCAACAATAGCAGCATCAGCAAACAAATCTTGTGCTTGGGGGAAAAGGTGATATGATACGGGCTTGTAAAACTGGTCTTATAAAAAATGACCACATTGAAGAAGTTTTTTCATGTTTTGTGTGTTATTTAATTTGGTGCCACACCACATATTACTTTAAAGGTATAGCTATGTCTCTCCCTCCCCCCCTCAAATGTATATATGGAGCTTTGTGATTTGATGTTGCTGAAGTTCACTGTGTTAATAAGGGCTGTCACAATACATACATTCAGTTTTAGCAATGGGCAGTGATTTACTGATGCTGTGTATGCTTTTCAGGCTGTAGTCATATATAAGTTGGGAAGAAAGTTTTGTTGAACTCTGTGCAGCTTATTGCAGACATGTGCAGTGTTACCATACCGCATTTTAAAAGCTGAGTATTCCTACCAGAGCAAATGCCAGTGACGTCTGTACAACTGTTCACAATAGTAGGTATGGAAATAATTTTTAGTACTGAAATGTGCAAGATTCCATACATATAGTTTATAAATGATTGCATACACAGAGTTAATAAAATATATGAATATTTTTATATATCATATGAATAATATATAAATAATCTGCCTTTACATGCTTTCCAAGGATTTAAATAAAATAACTACTTGGTATTATTTGGCAGTGTTCAAGTATATTACTTGGCAGTGTTCAAGTATTGCATCACCAGCTGTCTAAACAGAAGTATCTTTTTCATAGTGTTCATACTAGAGGGCTAGGATTTATGCCTGCCTCTAGTGGCTATAAGTTCAAACATAACTATTGCAGTTATTTTTATCAGGATTTTTTGGGGTAATCTATATTTTTGTAGGTGTTTCACTTTTGATTACTTGCTTTATTTAGTAACATTATTTTGTTCTTTCAGTCCCATAGTATCTGAAATTGTAAATAAAGGACTGTTGAACAATTAGTAAAAATATGATCTTTGGAAATTGAATAATGACTTAGTTGTTTAAAATCTTACATTCTCTCTCTTGATCCTCTGGGAGGAATTTGCTCCTGCCGATAAAAACTAGGCTGTTGGCAACCTCCCAGAGGGCCCTCTCGGCAGCTGCTCCCAGATTATGGAATGGTCTGCCGGACAGGATCCGTCAGATCACGACCTTAACCAGCTTTTAAAAAGCTGTTAAGACGGATCTCTTCTGGCAGGCCTTTCCTGATTAAATTCCCGGCTCTGGGAGTGCCCCTTTTTCTCCCCACTTTGGTTAGAACCACCGCTGCTGTTTGTTTGTTATAGGCAGCCCGAGCTGCCCGAGCTGTTTCAATATGGTCTACATGTTTTAATACATTATGTGTTTAATACTTTTTTAAGGGGTGGATGGGTTCAGGGATTTTTGTTGGATTTTAATATTGTAAGCTTGTCAGAGGGGTGGGGTATAAATAAATAAATAATGTGATATTATGAGATGATACATTTTAAGTCTGCTATTATTATGCAGTGGCTCAAGTGGTTAAGACACTGAATTGGCAGGTTGGCAGTTTGGGGCCCGAGTGCTGCACGATGGGGTGAGCTCCTGTCACTATTCCCAGCTTCTGCCAACCTAGCAGTTGGAAAGCATGCAAAATCAAGTAGATAAATAGGTACCACTTAGGTGGGAAAGTAAAACAGTGTTTTGTGCATTCATGCTGGCCACATGATCACAGAGTAGTCTCTGACAATGCTGGCTCTTTGGTTTAGTAACGGAGATGAGCACCGCCCCCATGGTCGGACACGACTTGACAACCTTGTCAACAGGGAATACCTTTACCATTTTATTATTCTAGTATTTTGAATAGGGCGTGATGTTGGTCTCTTCCTACTCTGTACCACCAGTGTGGTGTACTGGCTTGAACATTGGTCTACAACTCTAGAAACCAGGGTTCAAATCCCTGCCTGGCCATGTAAACCCACTGGGTGACCTTGGACAAATCATACTCTCTCAGCCTCAGAGGAAGGTAAAGGCACAGCCCCTCTGAACAAACTTATTAAGAAAACACTGTAATCCTTAAATTCGCCATAAGTTGGAAACAACTTGAAGGCACATAACAACAACCATTTTAATATGTTTTCGCCCATAAATCTGTTCCATTTCTACATTGATCTGTGATTTTTTGAAGAAAAATCTGAAGCTATCTGTGCATGAAAGAAAGGCATTTTCTTTCCAAATACAGATTTTACCCTGTATTTTGATACTGTTTTTAGAGTTGTGAAATGTATTGGATAAATATTTGAGAAACTAAAAGTGTAAATCATGTCAGTTTGTACCAGTGTTTGCAAAGATTTAATTCCTCATTTTAAAGACATACGATGGTCTGGTTTATCTATTTGTGTTTGCATGGGAGTGAGGAGCTTTTTAGGGGAAGGGGATAAAGCATATCACATAATACCTTGTGGCATATCAAATTAATTGTTTGTATTATTTGTAGCACCTGTATTCTGCCCTAGCTTAGAAACTTGCAGTGGTGTTTTACCTGTTAAATATTTGAATTTAAAAAGACTGAGAGGTAGTGACTTTCTCTAAACTGTCTTGAGCTATATGACTATGAGAAGGGAATTTAAACGTCAGTTTTCCCACACCCATCTAAACACCACATCTAAATCATGAGTAGACAACTTGAGGCTACTAGCTCAAACATCAGTGTGGCTATTGTTGGACAGCAAGTCCAAGCATCTTTCCATTTGGCTGTGCTGTCAGAGATGGTGGGAGTTGCAGATAAACAACATCTAGAAGGCCAGAACTCATCCATACTGGCTATAGACTTTGGGTTGGACTTTGCCTACACCTACGAGCTTATCGCACCACACTCTTAAAATGGGGCTAGTTCGCTTTAACAGGTCTGACAGCCTCTTTGTAGCATTTTGTGGTTTGTAGTTCCATGAGGATGGAAGAATGGTTAATACTATAGTTATTCACTGCAAACAGCAACACAACAGCCACAGCTACTTCAAATATCACTTTGTGATAATATGTGTTTGTAGTCACATTGCTATTACTTTAATTGTCTCTAAATGCTAGGAATAGGGACTCAAAGCAGCAGTTATTGTAAAGCCTCGCAGTGTGTATCAGTTTAAGAGAAAAATTGCTTCAATGAAAGATAAATGCTATAATTCTTGTTAAAGTATGGTATGCTATACTGCTGTGCTAAGTTCGACCACTGAGTGCATTAATCTTTTTTGCAGGAATTTTATATTGCTTATCACTGTAGTTTAAAATGAAATGTTACTCAAAATGTGTTACCCAGCAAGCCATTTCTTCCAAGTTAAATCAATTGGCTCCTTTTATATTGATTAGGATGCTCTGTAGTTGGTTTCTGCAGTATTAGCAGTGGGTGGTGTAATAACTACTGGTTTTTTATATGTGTTTCAGGTGGTCACCACTGTATCACACTAGAGGAACTAGTATTATGGTCACTAAACTGCAAATGTTTCCTAGTTGTGTCACCTTTGTTCAAAAACTTGGCTATTAATGCTATAGCAGCTTCATTCTCTATCCACCTTATAACAATAAAATGGTAGTTCATTTTGCTCAAATTTAGATCACTGTAAGCACCCTTTAGAGAAGAATTAATTATGGAATTAATTGCTGCTTCATTTGAGAATGTTGGGCAACAGCCAGTGAGTGTGGCTGTGAGTTAGATATGTGTATTAAGCCTACTGTGGATTCTTAGTTTTCTTCTTCTCGTACTACTAACACTACTATTTTGGGAGTGAGGGAGAAGCATGGTATAGTGAAATATGTCCTTCTCGTCATTGTCTGGTGTTCCCTTATTGTGCACTTGGAGAAAGAACAGATTCTGTCCTTCTCATACTCTGCTGTTCTACCTAAAATGGATAAAGATTATTGTTTTGAAAATACATTCTGAATGATAGTAATTTGTGCACTGTTTTGAAATTCAGTGGGCTTTTCTTTTCTTTTCTTTTTTACAGTTGGTACTGGTATATAGAGAATATATTGCAGAATTTTTTAGTGTTATTTTGCTTGCATGAGAAATTAATGCTATGATCCTATAGTTGCTCTAGTCTTTTGTGTCTCTTTTGTTTTGTATGGGAATGTATATTGATCATTTCAAATCTCTTGGCCATTGTTTTGTTTCCATATTTGTTGGCATATTTTAGTTAGCACTAGAATTCTGTCTGTGTGGATTGTTGCAATTCAATTGGGATATCATCCGTTCCTGGTGATTTATTCTTCCTAATTTCTCTTAGTGCAGCTTCCGCCTTTTTTCTAGAATGAGAAATTCCGGAGGTGCAAGCAGGGTTCAAAAAAGGAAGAGGCACTAAGGACCACATTGAGAACATACAATGTTCTCAATGTGGTCCAATGTTCTCAATGTGGTCCTTGCGTGCGCGGCCCCCCCACATGCTGCCGCTGTGCATGGCATGGCAGCGGCGGCATGTACAGGGGGGCGCGCGTCGGTGGAGGGTGCGTGCGGACTTACCGGCCCAGGTGGACCCCAGATGTGACGCGGCCGGCATTTTGGCCTCCAAAATGCCAGCCGCGTCGCGCGCTGTCGCCCGCTGACGAAAGCGAGCGGCAGCGGTGCCGGTGCCGGTGCTGGCGGCGGAGGGAGGCGGAGACGGCGGAGGGAGGCGGTGGTGGTGGCGGAGACGGAGGGGCGGAGGGAGGCAGAGGGAGGCGGAGGCGAAGGCGGCGGAGGGGGCAGAGGGAGGCGGAGGCGGAGGGAGGCGGAGGCGGTGGCGCCTCCTCCGCCGCCGCCTCCACCGCGGCCTGTTTTGGCCGGTGCACGACTGAGCGCGCCGCGGCCGGCATTTTGTTAATCAAAATGGCGGCCGTGACGCGTTTGTGCATGCACAAACCCTGCGCATGCGCAAACGCGTCGCGGCCGCCATTTTGGAGACCAAAATGCCGGCCGCGGCGCGCTCAGTCACGCACCGACCAAAAGAGGCCACGGCAGTGGTGGTGGCGGCGGCGGCAGGGGTCCGCCTGGGCCGGTAAGTCCGGTGTCCTGGGCCGGAACCGGCCCGTGGCTCGTAGGTTGCTGCCCCCTGCTTTAGACTATAGGAAAGCCTTTGATTGCATAGATAATGAAAAGCTTTGGAATGCTGTTAAAGAAATGGGAGTGCAAATATATTTGATAATCCTGATATGAAATCTGTACTTAGGGCAAGAGGGTACCGTTAGAACAAAATACAGAGAAACAGAAAGGTTCCCAATTAGCAAAGGGGTCAGGCAAGGCTATATTCTGTCACCTTATGTATTCAACTTGTATGTAGAAAATATCATATGAAGAGCAGGCTTAGACTCAGAAAAAGGAGGAGTAAAAATAGGAGGAAGGAATACCAACAATTTAAGATACCGTATTTTCCGGCATATAAGACGACTCTTTAACTCTGGAAAATCTTCTCAAAAGTCGGGGGTCGTCTTATACGCCAGGTGTTGTCTTATACGGCGGGTGCTGAAACTTCCGGGCCGGACTGGAGGATCTGCGGTCAGCGGATATGGTGGGGGGAGCTCAAAAACGGCTGCGGCCACATCCCCGCCATGCGCCGACCGTATGAAAGCAGTAAGGGCAGCACTGTATAAGTACGGTAGAAGAAAATCCACTCACCAGGCGTGCATGTGCAATATCTGAGAGGTAGAGAAGGAGGTAATAGGATACAACAACCAGCCAATCACCGGTAAGGTACATTGCTTGCCGTGATTGGCTGGTTGTTGTATACTGGGTACCACATACAGTACAGCACCAGTATCTTAATTTTTATTTGGTGTGCATTGGAAGAGGGGGTAGTCTTATACAGCGAGTATATCCCAAACTCCATATTTTAACTGGAAAAGTTGGGGGTCATCCTATACGCTCAGTCATCTTATATGCCGGAAAATATGGTATGTGGATGACAACGTATTGGTAACAGAAAACATCACAGACTTGGAACAATGATTAAAGAAGATCAAAGAAAGTACAAAGGCAGACTTAATACTGAACATAAAGAAAACAAAAATAATGACCATGGAAGACCTACATACATTCAACTTAGAGAATGAGGAAATTGAAATAGCAAAAGAGTTGCCATACCTTGGATCAAACATTGATCAGAATGGAGACTGCAGCCAAGAAATCAGAAGACTAGGAATGGGAAAAGCACCCATGAAAGGGCTAGAAAAGACCCTAAAAAGTAAAGATGTACAACTGAGCATTACATTTACAATCGTCCAAGATACTATATTTCCCATCCCAGTGGATGTGAGAGCTGGACAGTGAGGAAAGCTGATAGGAAGAAAGTCACCTTATTTCAGATGTGATGCTGGAGAAGAGTGCTGAGGATACCAAGGACAGCCTAAAAGACAAACAAATGAGTCCTAGAACAGATCAAGCCTGAACTCTCCCTCGAAGACAAGATGATGAAGCCGAGGCTGTCGCACTTTGGCCACATCATGAGAAGGCATGACTCATTAGAAAACACAGTAATGCTAGGAAAGGTAGAAGGTAATACAAAGAGAGGAAGACTGCACACCAGATGGCTGTACTCAATTGGGGAGGTCATGAGCCTGAGTGTGTGGCACATAAGCAGAACAGTGGAGGACAGGAGGTCATGGAGATATCTCATCTACAGTGTCACCATGAACTGGGGTTGACTCAAGGGCTGTTAACAACAGCAGTACAGGTGTACCTCACAGCCAGCATTGTGTAGGGGTTTGAGTGTTGAACTATGACTCTGGAGAACAGGGTTTGACACCTCCTGGGCCATGGAAACCCACTAGGTGACTTTAGGCAAGTTCAGGTAAGCCTTCCATAGATGTAAGTAAACAAAAACATCCTGAATCTTCTAGAGACCACTTGAAAGCTTTTACCAAAATGAATGATTTTTTTTTCTTTCTTTCACCAGCCATTCCATTTGGTGGCCACACATATGCTTTTTGAACATCCTTGTGTAACTGGTGAGGCAGGCTTATCTGCTCTCTCGCTTTATCTCTATTTTGCTGTTCTCATATGTCCAATGAGGGATTCTGGAGGCATCTACTGTTTACCTTGGCTGTTGTAGGGAGGCAGAGACAGCTGCAATAGGATAGGCTAGAGCAGAATCCCATTTCCCCCCAGCTCAAGCATTATTGCATTGTTTGCTACAGACATGCTGCTGCAACCTGACACTGAAAGTCTGTGTTTCTTCAGCTGTTCTTCAGCATATTCTCAGTGTCAATGCTGCTAAAAATCCTCCAGCCATTCCAAGAATGAGAAGGAAAGGGGAATGGGAAAATGTAAAATGACTTTGTAAAAAGGAACTTCTTTGTGAGAAGCTTTGTTTAAAAAGGTGTGCTTGTACACATCTTCATAAGCATAATGGTGGACTTTGCTTTAAATCCTAGTACTGAGTATATCTCACCATTTACTCTGTACTGAAGCTGAAAGAATACATTGTGGTATGAAGAGATTCTATATGTGTATACTCCCATTGATTTTACACACACTCACACTGCACTGTACTTCTCCTAGGTTCACATTTGCAGAACATTTCAACCTAGTTTTCCATTTCTTGAGTTCCCATTCATATTATTGGAATCATGTGCTTCAATATTTGAAGAATACTACAGCTTTCTAATAGCTAGGCATCAGGATCCTTGGAAAAGTAAGGAAGACGATGTGCTCTCTTGATCCCTGCCCATCTTGGCTGATCGTCCAGGGGGGGTGATGCATTGATGGCCTTCCTTAAGGAGGTCATCTATGCATCCCTTAGGGAAGGAATAGTTCCACCTAGTCTAAAGGAAGCGGCCGTTAGACCACTTCTGAAGAAACCTTCCCTGGACCCCCTGAAAAATTATAGACCAGTCTCACATTTACCATTCTTGAGCAAGGTGATCGAGCGAGCCGTTGCCTTCCAACTCCAAGCGATCTTGGATGAACCGATTTTCTAGATCCATTTCAAACTGGCTTCAGGCCTGGATATGGGGTGGAAATGGCCATGGTTGCTCTGGTAGATGACCTTCGCCTGAGCATCGACAGGGAAGTGTGACCCAGTTGGTGCTTTTAGATCTCCCAGGGGCTTTTGACACTATAGACCAGGGGTAGGCAACCTTTCCCCTTTAAGGGCCGAGGGACTTCAGCTCCCAGAAGCCTCAGTCATGTTGGCCAATAGTCCCATGTTGGCCAATAGCTCCTGGGATTCTGGGAGCTGAAGTCCCTCGGCCCTTAAAGGGGAAAGGTTGCCTACCCCTGCTATAGACCATGACATCCTTTTGGAGCACTTGAGGGAATTGGGAGTGGGAAGCACTGCTCTTCAGTGGCTCCGCTCTTTTCTCTCGGGCAGGTTCTAGAGGGTGGTACTTGCGGACAGTTACTCATCAAGAACGGAGCTAAAAATATGGCATTCCTCAGGGAGCCATCCTGTCTTTGATGTTACTTAATATTTATATGAAGCCGCTGGGAGAGATCATCAGGAGACATGGAGCAGGATATTACCAATATGCTGATGACACTCAAATACTCTGCTCCATGTCTCGGTCAACTGCTATGATGACAGATGGTGGTTCTCCCCTCAGTCAGTGCCTTGAAGCCGTAATGGACTGGATGAGGAAAAACGGACTCAATCTGAATCCAGACAAAGCGGAGGTACTCACAATAGGGGTCCCCAAACCAGAGATTGGGTTGCGACCACCAGTCTTGGATGGGGTCACGCTCTCCACCAAGGACAGTGTCCACAGTTCAGGGTGCTCCTAGACCCGTCACTTCACATGATAAATCAGGTGAATGTGACAGTCAGGCGCGCCTGTTATCAACTTCGGCTGATCCGTCAGCTACACCCTTTCCTGGAAGTAAAGGACCTAGAAACTGTAGTACATGCCCTGGTAACCTCACGACTCGACTTCTGTAATGCACTCTAAATGGAACTACCCTTATACCTAACTCGGAAACTGCAATTAGTACAAAACATGGCAGCCAGGCTGATCACTGGAACTCCAAGAAGTGATCATATTATGCCAATTTTTAAATCTTTGCACTGGCTGCCAGTTAGTTTCCGGGCACAGTATAAGGTGTTGGTATTAACCTTTAAAGTCCTACATGGCCTGGGCCCATCTTACCTAAGGCATCGCCTATCTTCATATAATCCGCCCTGTGCCCTCAGGTCCTCAGGGAGGAAGTTGCTTCAACCAATAAGAACCAGATTGACGACAACATCCCAGAGGACTTTTTCTGCCATGGCCCCTAGACTGTGGAATGCCCTGCCGGAGGAGATCCATCAGATAATCAACTTAGATGGCTTTAAAAAAGCCATCAAGATGGATCTCTTCCGGCAGGCATTCCCAGAATAACATTGTTACAATCTCTCTCCCGCCATCAGACCATCAGATCACTCTTCTATATATTCAGAGTGCCGGCCATTTAATAGTATTGACTTGTAGTCTTGTTTTAAGTTAATTTTAATATTGATAATTTAATATATATTTTAAGGTTTTTTTTTATATGTCGATTATAATTATATGGGATTGTATTTTAATTGTAAGCCGCCTTGATAGCCTCAGCTAAAGACGGGATATAAATAAAATTTGATGATGATGATTATTATTAGGGAGAAAATAATATAATTTATCACCCCAGCTCATGTCAATTGTAAGACATGTACTTTTGGACCTTTGGTATCATTAAAGGATTTATGGAAAGGCTCTCAGAAAGGAGGTGCTGCTTGCTTTCAGTTGCCATATTACTGCAGGATTTTGATGCATTTTTATTAGCAGACCTGGCATTGTTAATCTTGCCCTAACTATATCTGAATTGGTAGTTAATGTAAACTGTAAATTTAGCTTCTTTTCACAGAGGTAAAGAATGCTTTTCTCTCACAGTGCTTGGATGTACCAGTCTTAGCAGCTTTGTCATGCTATTGTTTTTTTAGATTAGAGACATTTCTTTTTATTTACTTTTGGCAGCACATCTTTGGTTCCATGTTTTTTTCAGATGTTTCGACAGCTGCATGGGATAGTCTGAAATCCTCTAATATTGTGCAACATAATGGCTTTTGTTTCAACATCAGCGAGAACCTCTTTTGAAGAATGTATTTTGTTTTTTCTTTTGCAGCCCACTGTATTTGAAGCACACTAAACATGTTTTCTCAGTTTTAAGAAGAGAGACAGACTATATTCCCAAAGGGGACATCATATGACAAACTAAATTTGGTGGACCATAGAAAGAGAACAAATTAATGAAGTTTAAAGTCCAGTTTACCCAGTTCACATACTTGGTTCCTTCCATTGTCTAGCACCTCAATCTTGTCTGTCATGGATCAGGGGTTTTTGGGATCATGGTGGTTTGGGGCCAGTGGTGGTGCTTCCACAATCCGCCTTCATTATCAGCCATAAAGGGGTTGCATCAGGACTCCTGTTGCATCCTTACCATCCCTTGGGATGATATGACTACTGTATATTGAGAGCGGAGGTGCTTCATATACTCTCCCTATCCTGAGGAACCCAAAATTGGAAGCACTCAGTAGGGTGGCTTAATTTTTTCACAGCATACTTTAGTCCCTTAGCATTAATGTATCCTGGCACAAAGTTTGGAGATCACAGTTTTTTGAAAGAAAGCCAAACCTGTGAAGCAGGTAAGAATTTTTTAGATTACTGGAAAAGGGATCACAGAATTTTCTTTTTTAAGAACATAAAACATAATGGTACAGATTTCCTGGCTTTGGAAATGGATTGCACATATTTAACTAGAATCATTGAGCTGGAAGCATCCCCTGACAATCAAAGCATCCTCCGACAGATGTCCATCCAGCCTCTGTTTGAAAACCTCCAAAGAAGGAGACTCCATCACACGTGGAAGCAGTATATTCTACTGTGTTTATCTCCTGTCCAACTCTTCCTCCATGTACCTTTTCTCTGCTGCACCTCCCACTGAACATGGGCATTTCTGGGGTGCTGGAGAGTAGTGGGACAGCCGAGAAGCGTCCAGCTATTTTCCTATAGCTGGACAGATAGCAGTGACATTCTCCTCTGAAGCATTCCCAGAAGGTCCTGGAGGATGCTTTTTGCTGTGTGTTCAGCTATGGGAAAAAATGGCTGATGCTTCTATATTGTTCCCCCTGCTCTTCACAGTTGTGCAGTCATTACAGAATTCCAGTAAGTGACTTAACAATGATGCAAGTTGGACTTATACCATCATAATTCACTAACAGAATACAAGCCCTGAGTTTCTGATAGTAAGAAAGGACTAGGCTGTTATGCATGCACTTGGAACTAATGAATATACAAGATACTCTAAAACTGGTAAGTGAATGAGTGGAAGAGGATTACAAAAGAGAGAGTCCAAAGTAAACAGCCTTTAGAAGTGGGAAGATATGCAAAAACATGCATCCACATACATAAGAATATCTGAAATGGAAGGTCTGGCTAAAAGAAGAAGATAGTAGAATAAATGTGAAAGTAAAAGCTAAGTACTGCAAAACAGTTTGCTTCATATTTTAGTTTTATTGCATCAAAATAAGATAGCTGTACACCAGACATCACATCTTTGCTATTTTCTGCTAGTAGTATGGTGCCATATACATATTTTAAATTGTTGATGTTCCTTCTTCCAGTTTTCACACCTTCTTCATCAGAGTCTAATTCAGTTTTGCATATGATATGTTTTTTTGCATAGACTATTATAACAGTTCTCTTTGTCCCTGCACACAAGTCACTGAACAGTTGCATTAAGGGTTCTGACCTTATTTCTGTCCCTTTTTTATTTTTGCTTCTGATCTTTTCTTAAATGTTTTATTTCATATACCTTGGCTCAGTCATTAATAAAACCAGATACTGCAGAGGAAGACTATGACTTAGAAGGGCAGCTATGAAGGAACTAGGTAATACTTTCAAGTAAAAAGATATGCCATTGAATACCAAAGTCAGGATTGTCCATGCCATTTTATTTCCAATTTCTATGTATGGATCTGAAAGTTGGACAGTAAAGGCTGACAGGAAGACACTTCATTTAAGATGTGCTGGAGGAGAGTTCTGTGGATACCGTGAACTGCCAAAAGGACAAATGAATGGAGCAAATCAGATCTAATTTTCTTTTGGAAGCCAAGATGACTAAACTGAGAGTGTCATCATTCAGACATATGAGAAGACATAAGTCACTTAAGGTGCCAACCTCGTCATGTCTTGACTGTGGATTTGGCCCATTCCTGCCCCTGGCAGCTATCTAATTAGGTACGGTGATGGGTGGGTGTTCATACACAGCCTGCTGCCATGCCACTGAGCCGCTGCTGCCACCGTTCTACTTCAGGCCCCCGCCAAAGTCCATAAGGGCAGAAAGAGGGTGCCTGGCTTCACTCACATGGTCAGGTGCCTCCTTCTGAGATCACAGCTTGCGACTGGGGCCTGAAAGTAGAATAGTTGGATTTTAAAGCCTGCGCTAAGGGCTGATTGGATCAAGACCAGGCTGGATCTGCCAGAATGGCGTCCATTCTGTCCATTCCTGGCCCGTGGCTGTTGGCCTGCGTCATCTAAACAGATGATGCTGGACCAAGCGGAACATAGGCCTTTTGGCACAATTGTGCATTGCCTAGGAAAGACAATATTGCTTGACAAGGTGGAAGGTAGTAGGAAAAGAGGACAGTCCCATTGCAGATTGATAGATTCATTCAAGGAAGCCATAGCTCTGAATTTACAATACTTGAGGTGGGCTGTTGATGATAGAGTGAGTTGGAGGTCTCTCATTCACAGGGTTGTCATTAAGTTGAAGTCAACGTGATGGCAGTTGACAGCAACAGTATCAGACTCAATGGTCTTAACTGGCTTTCAAAAAGCAAGCACTCTAGAAATGGGAAACATCCATTGGCCTAATACACCTGCAGAGATTATCTATGTCAAGTGTGATTCTCTACTCTTTACCTTGAGAAGATGTGGAGTCACAAAACAAAACAAAACTTCCACCTCTCTCGGCTTCTGAAAACATTTTAGATTCTCCAGGGCACACGTTCCCTCTGCCCTTGGATTGCCACCCAAATTTAAGATTATATTTAGTAATGAAAGATAAGCATCTGGGAAATTCTACTTGTATGACATTTCTCAAAAACACACACAAACCCCACCTTTCCTGGAAAGGGAAAGTGTTTTTTTGAGCTGTTGAGGTCACCCAAGAAACATAACTGTTGAACTCTTGATTTACTTATTACTTGACTGACCAACTAGTCTTATCACATGTATGTAGAACTTCTCTTAATGACACAATCATTGTTGCAACTGTGGTAAATTACTTTTTATTAAAAATGAAAGAAAAATATGTGGAAGTAGTACTCACTAGTTGCTAGATGTTAAAAGCAATTATAAATTGTTTAAAAAAACTTCCCTGAGAATCAGCTTGAAATTACAATGGGAAATGTATCTGCCTGAATTAGGCATCCCCAGAGTACTAAATTAAAGGAGGTACTCAATTTATGTTAAACTAGGTAACCTAAATTATTTATACCTCTGGATTTCACCCATTACACCCTATGACTCACTTCAGGGGCCCTATTGCGCTAACAATTATAGCATTTTGATCCCACTTTTAATTGCCGTGGTTCCATTTAGTACAGTCCTGGGATTTGAAGTTTAGGGAAGGCTGCTTAGACTTCTCTAGCTACAAATCCCAAGATTCCATTGAATGATGCTACAGATGTTAAAAGTTGAACAAAAATTCTTTAATAATATAATATTAAGGGGCTCCTGATCTCTGCTCTGGGGCCACAGCAAACTACAGTTTCCAGAATTCCATAACATTGAGTCAGAGCGGTTAAAGCAGTGTCAAACCAGGTTATTTCTGCAGTGTGGATGGAGCCTAGGACTCACCTCTTATGATCTGATGGCCATGAGCAAAGATTTTGGTTGTCTGGCCAATTACAATGTTTAACCAAATGGTGTTACAGTGGGCCCTTGATATCTGCTGAGGATTGGCTCTAGCCCCCCCCCCCCCCCCCCCGTGGATACCAAAATCCATGGATACTCAAGTCTCATTATTTAAAATGGCGTAGTAAAATGATGTACCATATATAAAATGGCAAAATCAAGGTTTCCTTTTTGAATTTTTTAAAAAAATGTATTTTCAAGTTGTGGATGATTGAATCTGTGAATGCAGAATCTGTGAAGACTTAAGGGCCAACTGTATTTCTCCCTCCTTTTTTTCACTGTAACCCATCATGTTGCAAATGCGAAGAAGCTGGTGTTCGTTGCAGAAAATAATGAGAAGATGAACGTGATTGATTGAAGTTGTTATGGTTAATTAAAAGACTGTGTGTGTGTGCAACAGTGGCAGATTCCATTGTCAATATATATATATATATATAGAGAGAGAGAGAGAGAGAGAGAGAGAGAGAGAGATGTTGCAGAATTGGTAGAAAATAAATTGAAAATCAGAATACCTGAAAATTTTGGAAAGTTATGTAAATGCCTAATCTTTGTCCACATGAATTAGGGCCTATACAAACTGCCAGAAACATTCCAGTTTGAGACCACTTTTAAGTGCCTTGGCTCAGTGCTAGGGACTCATGGGAAATGTAGTTTATTGTGGCACCAGAGCTCTCTGACAGAGAAGGCACAATGTCTCAGAAAAAACTATTCCCATGATTCCCTAGCACTGAGCCAGGACAGTTAAAGTGGTCTCAAGATGGATTATTTTTGGCAATCTGTATAGGCCCTTAATGATTGACAGCAATTATTTTACAGTGTTAAATGAAGCTAGTTAGAGAACACTTCAGAAGTTAGTTATAATGGACCACATGTTAAATCAGTATGATCAAATCTGGAAAGAAACCATCCCGCTCGTTCCTCTCTACTCCCACTGAATACTGAGATCCAACAGTGTTATAGATTAAAGAACTCAAACAAAACTAAGCTGCTATAGTTTCAACTAGCGACTTAATTCTCCAGGAAGTCTGAAAACATAATATTAATTAATCCTGGGAGGGTCAAGAAGTGTCAAGAACCTAGTCAATTGTTCAATCATTTATCACATTAATATAATGACTGTGATGTTCAGTTTCTGCTTGATGAGTTACATATCCCAGTCCTTCAGAATTTTCCAAATAAATTTAGTATTGCAATTATTAAATATTGGTTGTTTACGTGCAGAAATTTCTGTAGATACTAACTCTTGCCATATGGTAAATAAATTCTGTAAACTGGATTTTAGAGCTGATCCCATTACTCTTTATTAGCATTATCTTGTAGTATCTAATTGAAATACTAGTTTGTTAGAAATGCATGTTAAACTGTTGTTTGGTTTCCAGACCTATGCGATCTTCTTAAGATTTAGAAACCTTAAGTCTGATAGACTAAACAGACTGAAGTAAATTTGTCTATATCCCTTCTCCTCAGCTTTCTGTATTTGAATTGCAGAATCATGTAACCAGAAATAATTTATGAAGCTCAGCCATTTAACTTGTGATCCTGGAACATAGTATGCCAGTTTCTAACATACATTAGGTCAGGGGTAGGCAACCAAAGGCCCGGGGGCCGGATGCGCCCCCCGAGGCCTTTGGACCGGCCCTAGGCCGGTCCTGCCGCTGCCACCACCCCCCGCCGCTGCCGCCATGATAATATTGATTATTGTTGTTATTACTTGTTCTTGGAATTTTCTTGGCAAAATCTCCACAGGGGTTTTGCCATGGCTTTTCTGGGGCTGAGAGAGTGTGCATGCATATTTTTTTAAAAAAAATTATTTATTCATTTATTTATTTTTGGTGCTTCGGCCCAATTGTCTGAGGGACAGCAATCTGGCCCCCAGCTCAAAAAGGTTGCCTACCCCTGCATTAGGTGATCTCCCTCTCTCTTATTCTTCTTTTCATTTTGTAGTCAGTCTGCGAGACATTTTTGACTCATTGCCTTGAAGTCAGTATGGTCTGAATTTCCAGTGCCTTGTCATATGCTAAATCACTAAATTACTTAATGTTGTATTGTTAGTATTGTTTCAAGAACAAACTGCAAATTAACGATAAAGTTCTCTTCCTGAAGTCAAATTGACCTATATTCTTTTTTTGAAACCTTGACCTATATTAATATATAAAACTGAAAAATCTTTGGCTCTTCCAACAGTTTATAATCACTTGTTCTATAGATTATGTATGCAATGCGTAAGGTTACATTTATAGTATCTAATATATTTTATTTTATTTTATTCTGAGTCTTACCCCAGGCTTCCCTGCTGTATCAAGGAATACTCTGAATAATATCAGTTTAATTAAATACCTACTACTAATATGAAGGCCTAAATGTTCGTAGTATGCATAGTGAAGGAAAACTCATGCTACTGTTCAAAGTTTTCACTAGTGTCCACAGAGCAGCACTGAATCTAATTATGTGCTAATGGAGATAATAGGATTAAGGATTTTGCCTTTATTTATTTATTTAGTATTTATTATGCTGTCCAATACAAACAAATGAAAGATTTTTTTAAAAAGATAAGAATACTCAAGCTGTTTTATATTGAGGACGAAAATGGAAGCCATGGGCTTCAATTAAATTTATATATCATTAAATACAACCAAAATGTGTCCTAAAACTATTTTAAAAGTACAGTATGTAACAATATAATCATTATGAATGCACACATTAACTAAAAATACCTATTCAGAAAATCATCCAACCCGCCTCAAAAAAGCTGGGCCACTAATACAATTTAAATGCAGACATTGAAGATGGGTTATAGTTATTTACATCTTCCAATTTATTAATTTCATCAGTTGATGTGGTAAATTATGCAGTTATTGTATTAAGAGACAATTCACTCCTTTTATATGATTTTGAGTACAGTGGACCCTTGGTATCTGCTGGAACTTGTTCCAAGACAACCCATTGATAGAAATGGCAAAATCAAGCTTTGCTTTTTGTAATTTATATATTTTTGAACATTTTCCAGCCGTGGATGCTTGAATCCGTGGATAAAAAAATCTGTGGATAAGGAGGACTGACTGTAGGAGGCAAAAATGCAAGGAAAGCAATATTTGTTTTTCCCCCTATCTTCAGAACTGATTCACTGGCTCGGCTCAGCTTCCCTGCCTTTATACATGCAGAGACGGTGTAGACCAAGGGTGGTGAAAATGCAGCATGTGGGCCATGTGTGTCTGCTGGACTCCCCTTTTGTGGACCCCAGCCCTCCTACCAGTTCCCCATAAACCCACCTGCCTCAAACATTTTTAAAATTTTTGCATAGCGAGCTTGGGTAAAACCTCATTTGATAAGTATTTCCCTACCCCCCCCCCAAAAAACCCCCTCACAACTCTCTCTCTCTGTATTTGAATGAGACACACTGGTGGTGGTGTAGGTGCACTCTGAAATGGTTGGGGGGGGGGGGAGGTAGAAAATTGGTTCCCAGACCTCACATAGTTACCACATCCCTCATACCCCCCAAACCCTTTCAGAGCCCTGCAACTCTACACCATCAGGAACTTTAGTAGATATCTTCAGTGAAAGATGTGTAGGACATTCTTCACATGTTCTCTTCCTACCTGTGTCAGATTTGATGGTCTTAATTGATTGTGTGGTAGTTGAGTATGGAACTAATGGGCTCAGTGACGCCCAACCCTCTTTACTTATTCAGTGGATAAGATTTGGTGGTTTGAACAATGTTTACTATTTCACCCTCTATGGAAAAATGACTGAGAGAGAATATATCTTACGACACTTCCCATAGGGAATTTCCCATTTTTTTAAGAGACAGGGTGCTGATTAATAGTACTATATAGCCTTTTTCAAGGAAAGGATTGCTTTGCTCTGGGACCCTTGGAAAATCTTGTATTGTAATCCTGGATTTTACACTTAAAGCATGAGCGGCGTACTAAACCTCTCTTGACTCTCTCAGTGCTCATCTTTTAATAGGGATAATGCCTACCTCAATATGTTAATAAGGATTGATTTGTTTGCATGTTTGTCATTTATAAAATAAACTAAAACTTCATTTAACTAGATTTAAATAAACTTCAAGAACAAATATTTTAAAGTAGTTATAACACTCTCCTTGCCTGTCCATTCTTATTTTAATAATGATGCTTCTATATAAATATACAAATGTTTGTCACATTGTTCTCTTTTATATGTATGTTTATGATAAATGAGTTGTAACACTGTATGTGCTGTGTTCAGGTTTTGTAACTGTCTCTGCTACACTAAGCATAGTAATTAACCTTTAAATAAGCTGCTAAGATATGGCCATCTGTGTGGGAGACTGTAGTACCTGTTGTTCAGAGAATGACAAATAATCTGGGATAAAGATTAAGAGAAGCATCAGAGTTCATCTGGAGCATAAAGAGGCCAATTTGAAATCCGTCTCAGATATGTTTTACAGGGCTGGCACTGGTTTTCTTCAGATCTCAGTTGACGCCTGACTTTGGGGATGTACCTGCAGTGTCATTTATTTAAATCACTGCAAAGGGATTATAAAACTTTTGTTAAATAGCTTATAAAACTGTAGCCAAGTTAGAAGGACAAGATTTCTACTACTTCAGAATCACTGCCTCCTTTTTACCTTGTAGGTTTGTGGACAAATTGTTAGAGATACAATTTTGTGTGTGTGTGGAATTGTGTCTTAGAATGATTGCCTATGTCCACTGCATGCCTTCTGATCAAGTGGTTGGTTGCCTGCCCAGAAACAAGTGGCAAGGCAGCTGTGATGATGAAGAAGAACTTATTCCATTGCATTCCAACAAAATGGAGACGAATCACACTAAAGTTCAAGAGCACTTCAGGAAAAAATGGCTGAGTAAAGAGAACAATACCTTGTGGCCAAGTAAGAATGGACCATGTCCTTTACATTCAAATAAGTATTTTATAATCTCTGTTCTGAATATTGATGAGTTTTATGTTTGGAAAGATAAAATAAAAAAACAAAACATTTTTGATGTATTAAGTAGAAGTGTTTTCTAGAATGAAGACAAAGCAACTAAATCTGTGATAAAATGCACTTATCACAAGTCTTTCTGTTTGTTTTACTTGTAATTTGTCAATTTTTATTCTCTTACTGTATATTTTACATAAATGAAAATACTATCATATTAAAAGATGTAAGAACTAAATAACTCCTACTACCAGTCAGTTATATAATGTAATTTGGCACATTCTCTAATTCCTTTGTGGGGGGGAAATAATAATCCTGGGACCATAATGGTTATGGGACCAATATTTAAAAAAAAAATAGGGAAATTTTCCATTCTTGTATTTGTTTATGGTCAGCTTCTTTAGCATCAGTGTACTTACTTTGTGTCTTCCAAGCAGGAGGATGCAGCTGCTCACAAAAATGTATGAGAAAAAGCACAAGCTATGCACAGGAGAGCTGTCTTAGCAAAACTTGTCTAGTGGGATAGGTGTTGTATTTTTTTGAAAAAGAGTTAAATCATCCAGGTTATTATATTTTATCCTCTCTATTAAGTCTTGTAGTCTATGATTGCCAAATATTAAAAGAATTCCCATGATCTATTTTCAGATTACTTAAAATCAGCACTTTAGCCATGCTGGCTGAGAATGACAGTTGATATAGCCCAACACATCTGGAGGTCAATATCTTTGGAAAGACTAACTCTTGTCTGTTTTTTCATGAGTCCATTTCCCCATCAAATACAACTCATGATACTCTTTCCAGGTCAATATCACCACCTTTCTAAATGGCATTTTAAAAAGTGAGCAGCATAAGCAGAATTTAATTAGAAACATTATTATTATTATTATTATTATTATTATTATTATTATTATTACAGTATTCAGTCAGTGTATGACACAGCCACTGTGGTTTATTGGTTTGAGCATTGGGCTATGATTCTGGAGAGCAGGGTTTGAATCCCAGCTCAACCATATAAATTCACTAAGTGATCTTGGGCAAGTCACAATCTCTCAGCCTCAAGAGGATGGCAATGGCAAATCTCCTCTGAAGAAACTTGCCAAGAAAACCCTGTTTGCCCTAGGGTCATCACAAGTTGGAAACAACTTGAAGGCAAACAAGTCACATCTATTCAGGTTAAAAACAAACAAACCCAAAGTTAAATACAATGTAATTAATATCTGCCATACAAACTGTTGTCATTTAATTTTAAGATATTTAAAATGAAAATTCACAGTATTTGCAATTACAATTTCTCTGTTAACTTAAATAAGTGCTGAACTTCCAAATGACTTCAGTAGTTGTGGGTCATGTTAATTTGTCTTCAAATAACCAACTTTGGAAGTTTAGCCTCATAGTTAATATTGCTATTATTGTTTTTAAAGTAAATTATCAGCAATAAGTGGTTTATGCATTTCCTGACTAATCGCTTCTTATTATTTGAAGTAGTGAGTAGTTTTGCATTAATAAATTAACCACTGCATCTCATAATAACAGTTTAGAGAAAAACATTGTGCACAAAAGTTAATCTGTGTTCAAAAAATTGTTCCTATTGCTTTTCTTTTCTGTGTTTAAAATGTTAAAATGTAGTCACCTGCAGTGGAGGAATAGGTCTTTGTTCCTATTACAGCAACATATTGTCACATTTTATAATCACTGGTGTGAGTACGCCAGCTATTTTAAAATTTTTAGCATCATGTAATTTTAAGGATGGGGTAAGTTGTTTTTATGTTACTGTTGTTTGTTGTGGGGGTGTTTTATGCATGCAATTGTTGTGAGCTGCCTTGATTGCCTTCAGGCAAAAGGTGGGGTATAAAAATAAAGTTTATTTATTTATTATTATTTATTATATTTTAAATGATTTCCTTTGGCGAGAGATATTCTCTTTTCCCCATGGATTTGCTAATGTGTTTTAAAGAAGAAAGGAACATAGGATGATGCTCTAGGTCTAGGAACAGAAGAAAGGTAGAATATGTGATTATTCACAGGAATCTTTCTTTTTATAAATATATGTTCCCTTTTGGAATTATTTCAGAGCATCAAAGAACAGTATTTGAAAAAGTTCACAGGGCTTTTTTTTTTTTTGCCGTAGTGTTCTAAAATAGGGAGTTTATTTTGAATTAAATAAAAAGAAAAACGGAGCATCTTCCAGGGTCCTAAAGCCAAGCCAAAAAGGTAAGATATTACATTTAACTGGATGTTCTCATTACTATCTCAATAGCAGGATTAAATCATATGGAAAAGGGAACAGAATAGTTGTACTGTATATTCTGGCATGTTTTAATGCAGGGTTAATTGTTGGGCTGACTATATTCTCTGACCTCAGAGCCACCTCCATTCCCTGTCCATCTGCTATCACACATGCTACCAGTTCTACATTCCTTATAGCCATATTTTTTGTGTTTGTCTGTATAATTATGGGGTGAGGGCTGCTATTTTTAAAATGGTAACCACACAGAAGTATTATTATTGATGGGAAGATATAGAGTAATAGAAATAAACTCAGTGGTAGTTTTATTTCATGGTAATTGGAAAAGGCTGGAGAGATTGAGTAATGCTAGCTATAGGGGGCAGTGGAATAGGCCATACATTTATTAGCTTGTTAGAGAAGCTTGGTGTGCCTTATTTTCTTTAAAGGCAATTGCGGGCATTACACTGAGAGGGAATTTATGTGAACATAAAGCATATCCAAACAGGTTCTCATTAATATCATTCAGTGCAGTTTGTTAGACAAGGCACAGGTTTACCTTATCTGATTTGAAGAAGAGTGATCCAAATCAAATATGTTTCATAGCCTAGACAAAACACAAACAGAAGGTGTCTTAGAAATAAAAAGGTAATTTTATACCTTATTTAGCAATATTTTCTGTCTCCCTTGCAAGTCACTGTGAGGACTAAATATCTTAACTATGGTTGCCATCATGTTCCTGCTCCCTTGTTTACTTGGTTTGTGGCCTGGTATACAGTTCTGCTCATAGCCCTTGTTTTTTTAACAAGCACATAGCTTTTACTGTCACTGGGCACAGCCTGTTGCCTTTGCCTACCTTTGCCCATCAGTCATCACTTGTGTATTCAATCTGTGAGGCTCTTTTCCCCATCCCATTGCCAGTTATGTCTTCCTTTTTAAATCATCCTATTTTCAGGAGCTGTTACACTTTTTCTTCCATAGTTTCCAAAATGTTTTATTCATCTGTCCTCTTCTCAGTCAGTGAGTTTGTGTGCATGTATGTGCCCTCAAGTTTACCTCAACTGATGATGAGCCTGTGGATGAAGCATCTCCCCAATCCCCCCTGTCTTCCACTGTTCTGCTTAGGTCCTGTAATTTCAGGCCCATGACCTCCCTGACTGAGTCTATCCATCTGATGTGCCGTCTTCCACTCTTTCTGCTGCCCTCTACCTTCCCTAGCATTGTATTTTCTAGTGAGTCATGCCTTCTCATGATGTAGTCAAAGTACGATAGCCTCAGTTTCATCGTCTTGGCTTCCAGTGAGTATTTAGGCTTGATCTGATCAAGGACTCATTTGTTTGTCTTTTTGGCTGTCCAATGTATCTTTAGTACTCTTCTCCAGCACCACATCTCAAATCACTTTGTTTTCTTTCTGCCAGCTTTTTTCACTGTTCAGCTCTTATATCTATACATGGTAATAGGGAATATAATGGCTTGGACAATTCTGACTTTAGTGCTCTGTTGTATATCTTTCCATTTTCGGATCTTATCTACTTTCATGGCTGCCCTTCTCATTCCTAGTTTTCTTCTTATTTCTTTACTTCAGTCTCAGTTCTTATCAGTGTTTGAGCCAGGATACAGGAACTCTTTTAATTATTTATTTTTATTTCTTTATTATCTAGATTGAATTTATGTAGTTCATCACAGTTATTTTTATTTTCTCTATTTTCAACAGTAAGTCTGCTTTTGCACTTTCTTCTTTGACCTTTAGAAATTATTCCCAGTCTGTGTTGTTTTCCACTAGTAGTGTGGTATCATCTGCATATCTTAGATTGTTGCTGTTCCTTCCTTCTGTGTTCACTCCTCCTTCTTCTGAGTCTAAACCTGCTCTTATGACATTTTCTGCATACATTTGAACAAATAGGATGGCAGACTGCAGCCTTGCCTGGCCCCTTTGCCAATTAGCAACCATTCTGTTTTTCCATATTCTGTTCTAAGAGTAGCCTCTTGTACAGCTTTCTCATCAGGACTATCAAAAGGCCCCTGTCTTCTTATAAAGAACACAGAGCCATTTTTGTTTTTAATTCTGATTTTTAACTTTGACACAGCTGCACTGTGATACCCTTGTACAATGAGATTGAAAAGATTCCATAATGTTGCAGCAACTTGCCCATTTAGGTTCATGTAGCCAACAGCACATTTTTTACCTGTACATATGATCATTTTCTGTGAGCTATAAAAGTTACATATAAGTGTTGTTTATCAGGACATTTTTGTTCAGGCATGGATATCTGAATACCTGACAGTGTAGATAGACTGTCTCTCTTTCTAAGTTATATAAAGTTTATATAAAGTGGATAAAGGGCTAGAAACCACATAGCAATGAAAGTAATACAGAATGGAAAGGTAGGCCAGCGGTCCACTAATATCCTTTGCATCATTATGTGCACGTCCACAGTGACATACAAACCCAGCAACCTAGATTGACTGCTGGCAGGTGGCCAGACACAGTGTATGTAGCCAAACAGTGTGTCTGCTCCAAGATACTTCTTTCACAAAATATCTGTTTGCATAGATTTGTGCAGCTGCTTTTACTACAGCTATGAATTACTCAGGAGGAGACCTACTTAATTAAATATTTGTCATTATTACCAAATTAGAATATTCTGGAATTAATCAGAATTAATCAGTCGTTTGCCACAGCTAAACTAAATTAACTGTTTCAATGTGTAGAGAGATTTTGTAGCACCTTTGAGACTAACAGAAAGAAATTGGCAGCATGAGCTTTTGTAAACTTCTGTCTACTTCCTCACATGCATTTGGTGGCGTGGAAGCCAGGCACAGACATATACAGTTGCCCCTCCGTTTTTGCAAGGGATCTGTTCCAGACCCCTATGAAAACAGAAAACCACAAATATTTAAGCCCCATAGGCTTGAATGGGAGGCGTGCACTCCAATTTGTCCCCCTCTGTTTGCTGCCTGCGAATGGGCGAGGGACGTGGACTTCAAGTCCACAAAAACGGAGGGGCAACTGTATATACCATTGGTGTGTGATCATGTCAATTCAAATTCAAAATCCTTTGTGTATGGAAATGAAGTTGCAGGTCCAGTTTTAACGATGGTTGTTAGTGCACAAAAGCATAGGAAACTGGTCTTTGTGCATGGGGATGAACTGGCAAATCCAGTTTTGCAATGGGACTAGCCTGTGGTGAGGAGAATAGATGAGTAGGGCACTCCATGAGTATGGGGTCAGCTAGTGTTGAAGTTTGTGTAGTGGGTCAGGAAACCATTGTCTTTGTTCAATCCATTTCTGAGGGACTGTAGTTTGTGGATAAATTCCAATTCTGCTGTTTCTCTTTCCAATCTATCTTTGTAGTTCTTTTGCTCAAAGACCACTGTTCTGAGGTCTGAGATGGAGAGCCCGGTGGCAGAACATTCTAATCTTCCTGGGCACTCCATCTCAGACCTCAGAATAGTGATCCTTGAACAAAAGAACTGCAAAAGTATATTGGAAAGAGAAACAACAGAATTGGAATTAATTCAGACTGCACCAAATGACACCTCAGAATAGGGGTGACACCCGGTCAGCCCCCCTGAACCATCCTCCATGCTCTGTCTGCCGCCCACAGTTGCCGGTCCCCCCACATGCGTGTGCTTCCTTGTCTGCATACATGCGCATCTCTCCTTCCCCCTGTGCAAGAGGGCAAGCTGTTCCCAGAAGCCCCACCCCCAGAAGCTCCACCTGGAAGTCTCACACACACCCCTGCACTGGGTAACACCCGGTGAGGAAACACTACTGAATGCTTGGATTGTGGTAAGCATTTGAAGAAAATTGGGGCAGAGATGGGAAATGATCTTTGTCCTTAATGCATCCTGATAAAAACTGGCAACCACATTTGTTTTATCTGAAATATATGACATACAGGAATTTTCACTGAACAATATACTGCTATAGAATAAGTATTTACTTATGCCGGAGTTATGCACTTTGGCCTTGCATACTCTTAGTGTGATACTTGTTCCCATGTTTTAAATCAGAGAAGGTTGATGGACTCGTGGTTGTTCAGATATCATTACACTACACCTTCCACCATAATCACTGACTACTGAACATGCTGACTAGGGTTGGTGTGAATTCAACAAAACAGCGAAGGTCATAAGTTCCCTGCCTCTGCTGCAAATGGTGCACATTCACCAGAAGAATTAGTGTGAACCAAACTTTTCAGCTAGTTTTCAGGTTTTTCAATAGGAAGAACAGGGAGTAGAAGCATCCCCCCCCCCTTTCTTTAACCTGGTATAATGGCTTGGATTGGAAGGTAAACTCTCAGTGCAGTTTGTCCTGTTCTCAGAGTCTAGCTTGCCATTAGATACAAACCGAATAGCAATTATTCCATAGTATGTTTTGTTCTTTCCATAAGTTTTTCATATCCATTAATTGTTGTTGGCATTTTGCTAGTTCTGAATAGTTCTGACTAGAGAATATGACATTTTGAAAGTGCTGCATGACAAATGAAGACATTTTATAACCTGTTTTGTTAATTAGCAGAAGTTAGCACAAAACCAGTTTCTGCAAACAACAAAATGGATACGTATTGAACTGGAAACTGGTTAAGTCAAAACTGAAAATGGAACCATCATTCCCATTGTTCATAATGGAGGTTTCTAGACTGTGTTGACCATGTGTGTAGTTTCCTTCAAGTTGCCTGTTCACCGATGGTAACCTATACATTTCATAGTGTTTTTAAGGCAATGAATAACCAGTGGTGGTTTTACCAGTTTCTTCCTTGGAAATATAGCATACAGCACCTGGTATTCATTGGCAGTCTCCCATCCATAGAATCATGGAGTTGGAAGAGACCTCAGGGCCCATCAAATCCAACCCACTGCTATGCAGGAATAGACACCAGATACTAACCAGGGCTGACCCTGTTTATCTTCCAATATCAGATGGAATCTGGTGCCATTTAGTGTATTTAGGCCAGGTTCACTAAATCATGCCTCTGTTATTTAGTTTAATTTCCATGGAGCCCATGAGTTTTTCAGTTCCTGTTGGATTTCTTTTCAAGAAAATTGAATTTCAGTCCTTGTTCACCTTGAATCTCATCAGCTAAAAATGCAAAATCAACCGGGTGTATTTTCCCACTTCCCAATAGATGTTCTGTATTCAACATTGTACCTGTATGCATTGCCATATATATGCCAGAGGATTTGATGGTGCTGTCAGGTAGGATAGAGCAAAGCATGTATTGATTAGGAAGTGCTTATATGAAAAAAGATGCATTGATTTATTTTCTTCATCAGTATTATTTTATAATTGTACTGAATATTGAATATTCAGTATTGTTTAATATTGTTATATTATTGTGTGTGTGTGTGTGTGTATGCATGTATTCATCAGTTTGCTTTATGTTGTATTTTTTTAAAAAGGATAATTTGTTTTACAATTGTATTTTATAGTTCTATATCTTAATTATTTCTTTCTTCTCTCTTTGTGTGTGTATATATTTATCACACACACACATATTTTAGACTGTACGCCTTTGGTTTTGGTTGTTTTACTCATAAAGCCCCATGTACAACAATAGCATGATACAAACAAACAGCAATGACAATACAGTTTTGCGCTTTATGATAAACAGGGGGAAATTCTGGTCACCAAAAGTTAGCCTTATTTAACTTGCAGTTCTACTCAAATAGGCTTGTGTCCTGAGTCTCCCAACAGTACAAGAGCTACACACTTTTGTGGCAACCACCAAGGCCAACTGTCTGCTTGTCTGTGTCCAACCTGGATAACATTGGTTCAAAATACTGCAGAAATAGTCCAGATTGAGACCACTTTAACTGCCTTGGCTTAGTAATCTTTGGAATTTTAGTTTATTGTGGCATTTGAGTTCTCTGACAGGGAAGGCTTAATGTCTCACAAAACTACAGTTACCAGAATTCCCCAGCATTGAGCCAGGGCAGTTTAAGTGGTCTCAAATTGGATTATGTCTGCAATATGTTTTGTACCATTGTTTAAAGGTTGCCCTTGGCCATGATGTAATAGAGTGCTAAAGCCTGCAAGCGTCTGATCTCCATGTTGTGACTGTAAATAAAAATTTCGGGAAACTTTCATTAATCTATTACATATTGCCAAGACTTTTAGCAGCTGTGAATACTTGCATAGAGCAGGCTAGATTGCTTTTGTTAACAAACTGGAAAAATAAGACAGTTCTGATATGTAGCTTGATTTGCTACTTTACTTATAATCATGCTATTATTGACTAGGTTCCTAGCAAAACTGCTAATGGTAATAACCTACTGGACTTATTCAGTACATAAATGATACTGGCTTGCAAAATATTTTAAAAGACCACAAGCTCTCATTTCTCCCAACAACGTTTCTTTTAACAGACAGGAAAAAGTGGCAAAATCTTTAATAATATGGGTTGGATGGAGTGTTTCTTTTGACCATTGAGAGCAAGGCACTCCAGCCCATAGGAAAGGGAGAAGATTGTTTTCACAGATTGTTTCCTTTTCCTGCAGCCTCTAATGACACTTCCTATATAAGTCTCAGAGGGTCTACCAGCAGATTTCTGTGGTCTGGGACAGGCACTTTGGAGAAAACCTCTTCCTTCCCCCAGCAGCATCCCTGCCGCTGGTGTCACCTGGGGTGGGGCTTGAAACGTGGAAGGGGTGGGACTTCCTCAAGGAGGCACAGGCCCTGCCTCCTCTGTCATGGCCCCCATCCTTGCTGCTGCCTCCTTCTCAGAGCAGAAGGAGGAGACGATGGCAAGGAGCCAGGAGAAGTGTGTGTGTCTTCCGGCAGTCCTTAGTGCCTCCCCTTTCTCCTCAGGGGAGAAGGGGGTGGCGGTGCTGGCAAGGAGGCGCTGGGGGCACGCGTACACGCTCAGCCTGGCTCCTTGCTGCTGGCCTGTTCTCCTCAGGAGAACGGGACTGTGGCAGGGTTGGGCAGGGGCAGGGGGGGCAATTGTGTGTCACCCCCTCTGGGGTGTCATCTGGTGCAGTCTGCCCCCCCCCCCGCACCCCACCCCTTGGAATGCTACTGCCTTCCACATTCTGCCAGTGCATGTGCTTGGTGAATTAGAAGCCTTATGCAGCTAAAAGAAGCCCTTTTGTCCAGGAGATAGATTCTGCATCTAATCATTTATAGTTTCCGAAGATTGGCTTTAAACTTTTTGTAAACATTTTTAATTTGGTGTTATGGAAGCTGCCTTGAGTCCTGGCCTAGGAGAAAGGCGGCATATAAGTAAGTAAGTAAATAAGATAACCTTCCATGTTTTTTGAAGGAAGTAAAGCTTCCTTCACACCTGGACATAAAGATGCATTGAACAAAAAGCTGAATTTATTGGTAGTAGTTTGTGTGTTGCCTGCTAGAACCAGATAAAATGTAAGATTCCTTACAGTAGTTGAACAATGTAATTAATTCATTTGTGCAAGGTTTTTCTTTTCTTTTTTCTTTTCGTACCTTCTCTTCTTCTTCCTTTATTTTTTCCCTTTTTCCAGAAAATTAATCTTTTGCTATCTCAGTCTCTTTCCATTTATTGACACTGTTTCAGAAGACCTAAAAGGATTGGTTACAGTAGGCTATCAGTTCATCACAGAACAAAAGTGGTTCTCTTAATTTGTCTAATTAGCATCTGATATGTGAACCAGCTGCCTTCTTGAACAAAAAGCAGATGATCAAACTCTCTTATTAATTGCATATTAATTCTTGCATGTATTTTAACCATATGGAGAGACCCCCTCTGAATGGGCTGAGGGAAATTCATTATGAGAATAGGGAAAAGGAAAGAGCAATTGTATCTTCAGAGAATAAAGCGTAGGAGCCATGAAAGATGTGTGTTTCATCCTGTCTGACTAACTTGTATTCCCACAGCCTTTTGTTACTAGCATTGACGAGTGTAAGAATAAAACTAAGTTACATGTGCTTTATATTGTATGCTGCTTTATACTAGGACTCCCTCCTTTTAAAAAGAAATTTCCTATATCTAGCCATGCCTCATAGTGTGAGTGAGAAGATGAGTTCTTCATTGTGAAGTGTACCTTCCTCACTTCATAGGCTTCCCAGGCTAAAAACCTGAACCCATATTATCCTCCCCATGTTGATACCAGTTTGTGTGAATAAATTCATTAGCTGGATAATATGATAGATAGGTACCTTATTTGTTCTGTGTTGAAGAATAAAATGTTGTTTTTTGTTTTTGTTTTTAAATCAAAATGAAAGTAATCCTGGTACTGGTGATGTTATTATTTATAGCCAAAAATAAAACAGTGATGAAATATGGTAGGCTTGATGGCTGATGACCTTTACACTGACACAACCAAAGAACAGTATTTTTTTAAAAGTTTAATTTGAAAACATTAGTAAATTGTATTTCATCCAATAGATTCCAGGATGACAAACACAATATACAGTGGGGGCTTTGTATCAGCAGGCTGGTGGGCCATGGATGTGAATATGCCATGCCCAGTATTATTCATTGGTGTCACATGGATGTGTATGCACTGATGCATATGTGCATATGTCACCACCATTAAATAGTATGGGTGTAACTGTCAGCATTATTTTGCCATCCATAGGGGAGCCTGGAACCAAACCCCTATGGATGAGAAGGGTCCACAGTACAGAGGTACTTACATAATTAAAAAAGCACTATTAAATCATTTTCAATGAAGTGAAGCAGTAACTAGAAACAACAGTCTAGTGTATTTCTCAAACAAATGTTTCAGAAAATAAAACTTGTCATAACCTGATGCCAAAAATAGTTAACAGACACACCTCTTTAAAAGATGGCATTCTTCAACTGGGGTCCCACCACTTATATCCCACAACATTCTGCTCAGGAAAAAGGCACTTCAGGAAGATCCTCACTGGAAATTTTTAAAATGGGAGGCAACTAATTTCGAAAGCGATGCTTGCACCCCAAGACATTTAGGACTTTAAATCTTGAAATAGCACCCCGAAATGAATAGGAATCCAGTGCAGTTCCTTTATATATACCATACTGTTCTAGATTCACAAGTTAAAATTCTGACAAGTGGAATGCTGACTTCTTGATTGTGGAGCAACTTTGGTTGATAGATTAAAGTTGATAGTTCACTTTAAAATAAAATAAAATGTTATGGAATTTTATTCAGTGAAAGGTGCCACCTATTTGAGGCACAATGAATACCAAGTTTAGAAGTGTAAGTCTCATTGTTTTAGAAAGGAGAGTTAGCCACGTACTTTCCCATAAAACAGTAGGATTTGCCCTAATTAATTTTGGTTAGATTGTGCTCTGAATTTGGGTCTCTTATATGAAGTTACTCTTGGAAGACTGTGTTTTCATTTTAATGCACTGGAGGAAAGAATGAATATTAAAAGATACTTAGCACAGGGAGAAATCTACATAAATTTGTATTTTCAACCAGAGACTTCAGTACCTTCAGGTAATGTTTTTTCTGTTCATGCAGATCAGTGTGGAACTAAATGCCTGTTAGATGAATGTTTTAAATGGATGTACTGGTCCCTTTAATATTTTAGTTTTATTTACTTTACTTGTTTTAATATTGTATGTGTGTATGTGCCTTTAAGTCACCAGTTGGCTTATGGTGACTTCATGTTACATATTTGTGTATCCGTGCCTTCCCCTGTTAACTTATGGTAAACAGGCAAGGAATAATCAGAAGTAGTTTCCAGTCCTTCCTCTGAAATATAGCCTATAGCACCTGGTATTTGTTGGCAGTCTACCATTCCCATGTTACAGTCAGTTTAATGATCTTAAATGTGTGTAATTTATTGTATTTTTACTGGGGCTTTAAAAGAATTATGTGGGGGATCTGGTTTGGATCCTATCTCTGGAAGAAAGGTGGGACACAATAAAATAAATGACTAAGTAAGCAAATCAATAAATCTTTCATGTCCTGTTCGTTGTATGTTATCGTAGTGGAAAGGCCTTCATATTGCTTATTTTCCATCTGTGGGGATAGAAAAGTAAACTGGAGAGTAATACAGTGGTTACCTGCAGATGGCAGTACTTTGCCTTCCCTCAGATATTCTTCTGCTATTTATTTATTTATTTATTTGAAATGCAACTAAATGCCCATCTCTCCCCGCCCTAGCCATCTGTTCTGATATTTCCATCAAAAAAATCACTATAATAGATTATTCATACCTTTTTCTCTTTTTCATTGTCCTTAAAATCATTTTGCATGATCAGAATATCTTTACAGTATTTATAAATGTTAGAAAGCATTGTGGTTGCATCAAAGGAAACAGTATACATTCATGTACCTTTCTGCACAAACAGCAACATTTCTAGAATACTTGATTTTTTTCTTTTCAATAAAATGTCTGTAGTGATTCAGAATGGATAATAGTTACAGATTTCTAACTTGGAAGACATACAGATTTCTAACATGGTTAAGTGAAAATGTTCCAAATGCAAAGTTATTGTTACATATACTCAGCCTGAATGTGATGAATAGTATTATTTTCATAAGGTGCAGAGGATGGGATTTTGTTCTTTTGTAATATGAATGTGAATCTCCATACTAACATTGGTCAATTAGTACAAAGTGAGCAGTGTGGAATCTCAGCTTTATAATTTAATTTACTTTCAGGGAAAAGACACTTTATACCTCAGACCAATCAAATGCTAAGGATCCTCTTTTATCCTAAATACTTTTCATTCCCCTTTTATTTTTGTGAAGAACTATTACCGAGTATAAAATTGTTAAGGAGACTTGAAATCTTAAAGTGACATTGTGGTGGGCATTATAACAATTCTTGCATATTTATTTTAGATACTTTCTGGTATTGTACTTTAGTGTCCCCTTAAATATGTTGCTTGATTTACTTCAAGAGCAGGGATGGGGAAGCTTTTGGAGGTCATCCATTGATCAAAAGAGGCAAAGGAATTTCTCCTTTTTTGATGGCTATAGTTGGCAAAACTGATACATTCTAGAACATACATCTTCTTTCTGGTTTGAAATTTTGTATTGTAAATTAATTGGATTACACTTGTGCTGTAGGAACTGACACTCTTTCATATTTTAGGTGGTTCTATCCCTCTTTTTTAATAACTCTAGTTTTTTTTCAATTGTTAAAAATTTGTCCCTGAGGTCAGTGATAGTAAGCCTGTGAAAAGTGAGCAAGCCGAGCACGGAGCAGATGGTAACAATAGTATTAGATTTAAATAATTAAACAGATCAGGGAAAGAAGTATGCTAACAGTGGGTAACCAGAACCAGAATTCACTTGTTGCTGTTCTTAACCACAAATACAGTGAATACGTGCTTGAATATGAAAAATACAGGTTTTTGTGTAGCAGACTTCGTATTTGCATGTATGCAGACTTATTTTTTAATTACATCAATGTTGGCGGGGAACAATTTTTAATTTGTTCTATAAAAATAATTAATTCCTGAAATTATTCTAAATTAACGTAATTAAGCAGTGTAGTGCCTGTTTTATATAAATTTAAAAAAACCTACCAATCTTAGTAAAATGTTTGCAATATATGCCTCTGTTTTGTGTTTGTTTTTCAGTAGTTTTGTGAAATATGTTGAGATTCTCATTTTACAGATTTAAACCTGAGACAGAAAACATAATTTTAAGACCAGTGAGTGAGTTAATTTTGCAACTGGGGCACATGTTATGCTTCATGTTTCTATCTATACCAGTGCTCTGAATATAAATAAGGTAAAGGAGAATCAATCTTCTTTCACACAGGAAGTATAAGCCCACAATTTTAGGCTTTTATTGGTTAAGCTTTCCTAAGGGAATTGGTAGTTCATTTGTATTGATTGTATCATTGACGTTTTACGCTTTAATCAAATTTTCTTCTTTTAAGGTCATTCCTCTCCTTGACCTTACAGTGGATTTTTCATTAACATAGTAACTCTTCTCTGTGTTGCTTACTTGCATGTTTATGTTCAAAGTAGGCAATATTGTTAATTGGCTATATTTAATTAGATAATTTTTGTGCAAAGGTATGTATAAGATAAACGCTTATAAAAATATGTTTGGTTAAGTGTAATTATTTTTTCTTCATGGTCTCTGCAAATCACACAAATGGGTTGTATCTGTGCCTGTGCAGCTAGTTCGGAAATTTCTAGTATCACTAGGCAGAACTTTAATTGCAATTATACTCAGTAGCTCCGCCCATCCCTATAAAGCCCTTGGCATTCTGCTTTCTCCAGTTCCTTTTGTCTGGCGCATTAGCAGCTAGGATGGAACTTTGCTCTGTTAGAGTTGCTTGTTTCACTTTCAGATTGACCTGATGGCTTGAATTTCGACCATTTTTCTGGACTTTGCCCACTCATTTGGGCGTTGGATTGAGATTGTCATTGATTGCCCAACCTCAGACTGTTTGACTTATTATTTGTCTGCCAATTTTGCCTTTCAACTCCAGTTGAAAATGGCTTCATTTAATTGATGTGACAAGTGTGGCGCCAAAATCCCCACTACTGATCGCCATGATCAGTGTGTTTTGTGTTTGGGAGAGGCCCACAATGTCAAGACCTGTCCGCATTACAAGTTCATGACCACCCAGGCCCTTAAAAATCAGGACCTGAAACTCAAGGTGGCCCTGTGGGGGCAAGCTGTGAAACCAGCCTCTGCCTCCGTGGCCCAGGACACCTCAGCTGAGGTTCCCTCTACCTCTGGTAAGGTGAAGGAAAAAAATGGGGAAGTCCCGGGAAAAATCTTCCAAAGATAAGAAGACTTCCAGTCTAAAAAAGACTGTGCGGATGAAAGGTCCAAACGGACCTCCAAGCAAAAACATTTGGAGGATAAACCCTCCCATTTGAAGGGAGATAAACCAGCCAATCATTTGACCTCCAAAAGAGCCCACTCTGCTTCCCCTGAAGACTCTACGATATCGGCTAAAGCTCCATCTGCAGCCCTTGGATCTGATCTCGTCCGAGCAGCTTCTCTCCCCCAGCTTGAAACACTCCCAACTCCATCATGAAGCATTTCCCAGGTAGTCCACATCAATAACAAATCAGAGAGAGAGATCCGGGAACCGGAACCACCATCCCTGATCCCCTTGGGTGCAGGCCCTTGATAGACCTCTTCATCAGGACCGAGTGACCCTTGGGCAGACGAGGAGGCTAGGCTACAAGATGAGCCTTCTCCTCAGGATGATCTCCTACAGCATTATCTGGACTTGATACACAATTTCCACAGTGGCCGATACCTCCTGCTGATTGATGCTGACCAACTCCGCTGGAACCTCTTCCAGATCTCTTTCAGCAGGCCTTTCCTGAGTAGATAACCGGCCACCAAAAAAGTTGTGCCTGACCCTGATTTCTGTTACTGTTATTTTAATTTATTTGTCATCTGTTGTTTATTTGCTATTTTAAGTATGTTTTAAATCATGATTGTTTAATTGTATTTAGGGGGGAGTTATTGGGAGACAGGTCTGTATGTTTTATTGTGTAAGCTGCCCTGATTGTGTTTACAGAGAGGTGGGATACAAATAAATTTTATTGTTGTTGTTGTTGTAACCTACAGCATCCTAAAGCTCCGTTGCCTCTTCCACTCAAGCCAGTAGGAAGACACTCCACTCCGACCACACCTCCGGTTCCACCTCAGTGTGAGTCTCTCTACACTTGGCCTCTCTCGAAAATGCCTGAAAACTCGCTGAGGTTAGCTCTGAGAGAATCGCGCTCTTCAACTCTTGATGTGGAGAGGCCGTCGAGAACGACCCATCTGGTTAACCTGGGTTCTGCCTCTCCTACGGATGATATGAGGTAAGTCACCGACCAGATAGTCCATATGGCCGACGCCCTCAAAATTGAGGTCAACTGTACTGATGAAGAGGCTGTTGACTCAGTTGAGAGGAAGGTTCATAGAAAGGTTCAAACTCTGTCTTCCATTGGATACCTCCCATCACTTGAGAAGATCTCCAAGCGCTCTTGGGCTATCCCAGCCACGATTGTGTCCACCTTGGGGAAGATTGAGAATCTATACCAGATCTGCCCCTCGACTTCAACATGGTTGTTCGAGGATCCCAGGCCAAACTCTGTGATCGTGGAGGATTCCCAGTTGGCCTTCACCCCAAAGACCACTTCCTCTCCTACCGACAAGGAGAGCAAGAAGATTGACAGACTGGAGAAGTTTGCTGGACCTGAAGGTGGCCAACTATGCAGCTTGCATGGGAGCTTATGTCCAGCACTTGATGGAACCACTGGAGCCCTTGCTGGATTCAATACCTGATGATAACAAGGCTCTGGTCATGGCCATGAGACAGATGCCCTGGGGGGCTAGTAGCTTATCTCAGTGTGCCACTGCACTGATTGTGTTGCTAAGATCCTCTCTGGCTCGGTGGCCCTCTGAAAACACGCCTGGCTCCGGTCCTTGGACTTGACCCCACAGGTCAAAGTGGCAATTGTGGACATGCCCTTCGATTACTCCGGTCTCTTTAACAAAGAGACAGATGAGAAGCTTAACTTTCAGTACCGAATGAAGGCGGCTGCCAAGAAGCATGGCATGTCCTCATCCTCCCTTCAGTCTCCTCAGTGTTGCTATGGAGGCCCACAGAGGTCTTAGGAGTGTTA
Source organism: Phrynosoma blainvillii (assembly GCA_026167975.1). Lineage (NCBI taxonomy): Eukaryota > Metazoa > Chordata > Lepidosauria > Squamata > Phrynosomatidae > Phrynosoma > Phrynosoma blainvillii. Next base: position 107,122,045 of record JANUYF010000001.1, read on the forward strand.
ATACAAACCACAAGATCAATCCAGGCAATGCCAACCTTTTCAGTCTTCCTCCTCTTCTTCTGGCAATCGTCAACCACCTCAGCCCCGGTACCGACAGGGCTACCAGAAGAAGGATGCTGAACAAGGCAAGAGGAAGTTATGAGATGGGGCAGCGCACTTTGGACCGACCCCATTTGGGAACAGACTGAGACCCTACCTTAACACCTGGGCCTGAATCACTTCCGACTCGTGGGTCCTAGACGTTATCCGTAGAGGCTATGCTCTTGAGTTTGAAGGGCTCCTGACCACCAGAGCTATTCTTTCCACCATCCCCTAAGATACCTTACTAGACGAAATGCGCATGCTGTTGCAGAAGGGCGCAATTGAGCCTGTAGACCTCGCTCAGGCCCGTTACTCTTTTTTCTCCCATTATTTTACTGTCCCTAAGAAGGATTCTGGCCTTGGGGCCCATTCTTGACTTGCGGCAGCTAAACTCCTTTATTGTTTACTGCTGTTTTGCATGGTAACTCTTGCTTCTGTTTTGCCATTCTTACAGAGAGGACACTGGTTTGCAACCCTCGAGCTCAAAGATGCCTACTTCCACATTAGAATCCAGCAAGAATCCAGCAAGAATCCAGCACATTAGAATCCAGCAAGATCACAAGAGGTTCCTTGCCTTTGTCATCAGGACCAAGATCTTTCAATACAGGGTCCTCCCCTTTGGGCTGTCCACGATACTGAGAGTCTTCACCAAGTGCATGGCTCTGATTGTGGCCTACCTCTGCTAGAACAGCATATTTAGATGACAGGCTCTTTGCTGCTTTGTCCGGGGGGGAACTCCACAAAGATGTACAATTCACTCTGTCCTTCCTGGACTCTTTCGGACTGATGGTCAACAGATAGAAGTCCAACCTGACCCCATCAAAGCAAGTCAGGTTCATCAGGACGATCCTCAACTCCGAGAAATCCATTGCTTACCTACCGTCAGATAGGTTTCAAGCTCTTTCCAAGGCCATTTGCAACTGCTTCTCACACAGGTGGATCAGGGCCCATGCTGCGCAAGTAGCCTTGGGACACATGGCTTCAAAACCTATGTTACCCTATGGGTTAGGCTCTGTCTCAGACCATTTCAATCCTAGTTCCTCTGTTTTCGATCCTACACACGATCCTCCCTCCAAGTGGCTCACAGTACCGAGACCCGTGACCAGATCATTGCATTGGAACCCGACAACTTCTACATTGGGCTACCTTTCCTGCCCCTGCAGCCGCAGATCACCTTAATAACAGATGCATCCCTGGACGGATGGGGGCACACACCTTGGACCTCACAGTCAGGGACAAGTGGTCCACCTCAGAGAGGCAGCTCCACATCAACACACTCTGGGATGCTGGCAGTGGAGAAAGCGCTCCGAGCATTCGAAGCCATTTTCTCAGACAAGTTAGTACTTCTTCTGACAGACAACACAACTGTCATGTACTTCCTCAACAAACAAGGAGGGACGAGGTCTTAGACGCTACTTGAGATCACCCTTTGCATCTGGGATTGGTGCATTCAGAACAAGATCCTCCTCCACTCCTTCGACCTTCCCAGGGAGGAGAATGAACTGGCAGACCAACTCGGCAGGTGTTCCAACCCATGTCACGAATGGCGCCTCCATCCCGAGACAGTTGCTGACCTCTTCCACACTTGGGGCGAGTCGCTGATTGACCTGTTTGGCACTTACCAGAACACTCATTGTACATAGTTTTGTTCTCGGACTTGAGCACCAGGCTCTCAAGGAGATGCCTTCCAGTTCAGGTGGTCAGGAAGGATGGTCTGCACCTCCCCCCTGTTTCCACTCATCATGAAGGTCCTAGCAAAGATGAGAACGGACCGGTCTGATGCCATCCTCATCACCCCGTGGTGGTTGAGACAGCCCTGGTTTGCTCCCCTTCCACACCTCTCCCAGAAGGAGTATCACCACCTCGAGTTCCATCCTGACCTCTTGTCTCTGAACGGAGGCCAAGCTTGACATCCAGACATTGAGACACTTCCCCTGGTGGCATGGAGAATCCGTCCCTGGAGACCCTCCCTGACTTGGTACGGACTGTCATCCAGGCTGCTCCAAAGCCTTCCACAAGAAAGTCTTATCTGTTCAAATGGAACAAGTTCCTGGACTTTCTCTGTGCCAGAGATCTATCTCCATCCCATTTCTTGGTCCTGATGGTCTTGGGGTTTCTGATTACTTGCTGACTCGGGACTGTGTCTCCCGTCCTTCAAGTACTATTTGTCTGCCATCTACTCACACTACCAGTTTGTGAGTAGGAGCCCCTTGTGAAGAAATTCCTTAAATTCGTAATTAACAACCTCCACCCTCCATTCTTTGTACTGACCCTGGCATGGAGCCTGGACCTGGTGCTTTCCCACCTTTCAACCAAGCCTTCCAAGCCGATGGCCACCATGGCCTCGAGATTGCTGACAAGGAAGACAGCTTTTTTAGTGGCCATCACCTCTGCTTGCTGTTCCTTGTTCCTTATGGATGAACCAGCTGTACCTCCGCTTTCACAAGGACAAGGTGGTCTTCCGTACCGACATCACTTTCCTTCCAAAGATGGTGTCTGCTTTTCACATCAATCAGGACATTGTGGTGCCCACCCTGGCCCCAAACCCGATGACGGATGCTAAGTGCCTCCCGCACGCTCTCGATGTTTGGAGAGTATTGGCATTCTGTCTGGACAGAACTTTGGGTTCGAGACACTCCGAGAGACTATTTATCTTGCTACCCAGAAGCTAAAAAGAGACTACCCATGACTGCTCAGAGATTTTTAAATGGGTACCAGCCACTTGTACTATGAACTGTTGGGTAGAACCCTCCCGGCTTGAGTGCGAGCACATTTAACTAAGGTGGTAGCTGCATCCTCCGCGTTTCTGACTGGGGTTCCTTCGGAGGATGTTTGCAAGGCTGCTCTCTGGTCCCAGCCATTGACTTTCATTAAACACTACCGGCTGGACACCAAAGCCAGGCAGGATGCAGCCTTTGGGACTGCAGTGTTGCTTTCTGGTTTGTATTGAATGTTGATCACATTGCTTGTTTATATGCCTTTGAAACCAACACAAATGACACTAACAAATGCATTTTCAAAGTTTAAAAGTTTTATTGTTGTTAATAAAATTATGAATGCTTTCAGAGTTAAGACTTGAGCGACGAATAGAGATAGAGAATAGAGTTGCTTATCACAAAATTTGAAGGAATCGTATCGGACTTTGGGTATTATTGTACAAGAAATATAACCACTGGTGAATCTGTTTAACTGCCTTGGATCAAAAACCCAAAACAAAGCCCCAGTTTGGATCTATATCAATTATTTTGAAGTGAAACCTTATCAGTTACTGCCATTAATCTGGGGTCTTAACTACATGGAGGACAGAATTTTCCTTTAGTCCCCAAATTTTTACCTTTGAAGAGAGTGAGATGCTGAAAATGGTTCACACCTAGCACCTCTGTATTTGCTGTGTTCACATTCCCTTAGTAACTTTGTCCGTTCTTTTCTTTGGATGCCCAAATTGTATTTCTAAATGCTGTACTGAGGTTTTCCATTACTCCAATGCTGAAAATCTGGGGAGTGAAGGACAAATTCTTGGGGGGGGGCAGTAGGAGAAGATTGAGCCCATGTGATGAGTTTCAGTGCAGTTTACCTGCAAGAAGCTGAATGAAAATAGCCTGTGTCTTAACATCTTCCATAGACATCAGGGGTTCCTGAACTTTTAGATAACACCACCCATCCCTTACCATTGACTGCACTGGTTGTGAATTCTTGAGAGTTGAAATCCAAAGTAATGGTAGGGTAAAAAGTCAGTGCCATTGGTACAGCCTTTCCTCTGAGTACCCTCTTTAGTAGAAGTGTACAGTATTATGTATTTTTTAAAGGAGATTGTTTTTTCTGTGGTGGGAGCATGGCTCTGGAATGCTTTCTCTAAAAAGGCTTGACAGGTATAAATGCAATCTTTTTAGCACCTGGCTAAAGCAAAAATTTTAGAAGAAAATGTGATATTTTTTTCTTTTATGTTTTTATATTTGACCTGGTTCTTACTTTGCTGAGGCAGTTTCTGCCTTCTGTTATAGTTACTTGTTTGTATTATGTTTATGGATTTGTGTAAATAGTTTTATTCATACTTTAGTTCCTTTTGAAGAAAGACTAATTAATAAATCTATTGTAAATAAATACATCAAAATAAATTTCATTATAAGACTGGTTGTGCCTGCTAACATGTATGTTCAATCCATATCCAACTGCTTTGGCTTTCTACCATGCATCTCAGAAACACAGAGGGTAGATTTGTTGTTTAATCATGTTCCCCGCATTGCATTCTGTTGTAGTCCAGTATTGGAAATTGTGCCATGTTCTTACATTAAGAAAATGTTTTTTTATTTTTTTCCTGTTTAGTTTGCCTCCCCCCCCCCCCCCCCCTGATAAAAAAGATACATTGGGGGAAGTATCAACACCAGCCACAAAGTATTTTTGGATTTTGGCTTACGCAATGAATCTCTGCTTGCAGTATGTGGGTTGTTCTGAAGGGGTGGAGAGGAGTCTGTACTGTTCTTCTCTGATCAAACATGTTTAGCTGCTGAGGATGAATGACAGTCAGAGAGCAAATTTTTGACAGCTGCAGCGAAGAAAAGTTTACACTCCAAGCCATTGTAGATCAGATCTGGATCCACTCTCGAGTTTGCTGATCTTGAATGGATCTTGTTTGTACATTAGCTCATTTCTTTTTCTCTGAATACTTCTGAATAGTTCAGCTGTTGTTGGCTTCAGGCTCCAGATGCTGTCACAGACATGTCTGTCAGCATCTGGATGAGTTGGATATTTGCTTTATATTTTTATTTCTACATTTCCCTATTCCAAAGACTTGGTTTGTGTATTCCTGCATGGCAGCAGGTTGGACTGGATAGCCCTTGTGATCTCTTCTAACTCTATGATTCTGTGAAACACATATTCAGAACCTAAGATCATACAAAATATTAAAATTTGATGCTAATAGAACCCCACTGCCTGGTTGTGACTACCTATGATGGTATTGGTAGAGAGAGAATGGATCAGAAGATGGGGAGAACTTTGAATCTTTATTATTTTATTATAATAAACCCTTGGGATCCCCCCCTTGTTATGCTTTATTTTGCATTGTTACTCCATCCTATCTCTGCTATTTTTCCCTTAACCTTCTTTCCAGAGCTTTCTAGTCTCTTCTATGCACAGATAATAATACATCTCCTTCTTCAAATCAATATCTACTTCATAATCTTCATTGTAAAACTGCACTTTATATATGATTTCCCCTTTGGATTAAGGGGTGCACAGCTCTTTTATTTCTTGTTATGAATAAAAAATTTCTGATCCCTTCCTGCATCCCTAGTTTAATTAATTATCACTTCTTAATCGCTGGAGAAGTATCAAAATGCATGAAGGCTCTGCAATAGTCTAGTTGAAAGAGGCCATTGTGAGTGACTGGAGTTCAAGATGGGAAGGCACTGAATTCATTGCCTCTTGGGATTGTCTTTGTTGGGGGGTGGGGGTGGTGTCACTTTTGTTCTCTAGGAAAATGCCAAAAGATGTCTGGGTCTTAAAAGGAGGTAATGATGTCCCATAATTTATAAATTATTTATCATTGCTTCTTGTAGAACTAGGGATGGCAACATTGCATTAAGCAAGGTTGGTTGAATTAATAAAGTCTGATATCACTGGGCAGAGTTTGAAGATTTCGTTTTCTGCCTTTGATATTAGAGACAGAAATCAAATTTTATTTGAATCAATTCAATGGTCACTGCAATTAGATAAACACAGCACATACCAGCAGACATGTCCAACATAAAAGCTTGCTCGTACTGGTACTAAAACAATCTTACTTTTAAAATGCATCTCTGATACTAAAACAGATTTTTCTCCCCTTTGAGGGGTTAGTTACCACAGAACTAAGCATAATTTCTAAACTAAGCATAATTTCTAAACACTTCTCTTTGAGAACCCGTAAAACTAGTGAATACCCTAGACCTGAAAAACATTTCAGTGCTTGCCTGGATCAGGCCCCAAATGAGATATCTATTTTGTTTTATCATTTTTCTGTATATAAAATCTCCGAACATAAATACACAGATGGCAGTAAAATGTTCCTGCTTGTGGGAGCTCATTGGCAACATTTTGGGCTTAGGGCAGCTCCTTCTCACTATGTTGTTACTGTGCCTTCAAGTTGTTTCTGAATTATGGCACTCTAAGCATATTTTTCTCTGATTTGGGACCAAGACACACAGCAAATACATTTCCTTCATAAAGTGATGAGCTATCCTTAAACTTTGAAACAAGGGTGAGGAAGGTTTTTATTAGTACAGAATTCCAAGTTGGGAAAAGTCTTGGAAGCATATTCTTTTAGTAGGCTAACAGAACAGGATGGCTAGTTTAACTACTGCATTGCATTGGTGCACCTTTGCTGTGTGTTAGGTGACATGCCTTGTTTTACATTGACCAGTGATTCATAAGAGGGCCAAGACAAGATGTTAGTTATGCTGCCTGAGGAGGAGTCTGGTTCACTGCCACTCCATGCTGTTCTGCTCATTTGGGGGAGTATGTGTGTGTATGATTTCACCAGATACTTCTTTTGGAGAGTTTCTTGCAGTGAGTTATTGTTCGCAAGATCTCCACAAATTCAGTAAGGACCCCTCTGTGCAAGGCGTTTGAATTTTGAGATGGCCATACCAGATGCTTTCTTGTGGAGGTATTTTACACAGCGGAGCCCCACCAATCACTTTCCTGCTGAGTACTCATGAAGTGCTTCACTGTCTGGCATATCCTGGCTTTTCTGCAATACTTGAGGTGTTCAAGGGTTCTCCAGAGCTTGTACTCAGTATTTTGTGCTGAGGAGGTCTTTCTTCAGAGTCATACATTGGGCTGATTGGCCACTCTAGAGTCATGTCACCTGCTATTCTATTAGTGCATATGAGGATACCTCTGAGCAAAATATTGGGCTAGGTGGACATTCTGTGACAGGCAGGTAGCAGCCACAGCCAACTAAGTTAATACAACCATTCACAATGGTGGCACACATCCCTCTGGCCCTGATCTGTCACACACATCCTGTCTGTGTCTGAGACATTTTATTGCAGGAATTGATTGATTAGGGAAATATATGCTCTGAAATGTCCAATAATAGTGTCTTTGGTGTAGGCACTTATTTTTTAGACTTATAGATTTTTCTTTTTCTTTTTCTTTTTCTTTTTTTTGGTGCATTTTTATATTGCTTGAGCTTTGGCTGAACAAATAACTAGCATATTGATAAGAGCATAAGGTGGACCCTAGCAATTGTCTAAGCAGGATAAGTTCAATTAATTAACTAAATGAAAATTTGTTTTAAGAATTGGTGGGAATGTACTGTTTGATTAGTGATTAATAAATTATAAGTAATATTTAGTCAATTGTCTTCACCACGCATCCTTTCAGAAATATTGCCTTGTAATTTGTTATTGTTGTGTGCCTTCAAGTCATTTCTGACTTATGGTGACCGTAAGATGAAACTATCACAGGGTTTTCTTGCAATGTTTCTTCAGAGGGGGTTTGCCTTTGCCACCCTTTGAGGCTAAGAGAGTGTGACTTGCCCAAGGTCACTCAATGGATTTCCATGGCTGATCTGGGATTTGAACCTTGGCGTCCAGAGTCATATTCCAACACTCACATACCCTGCTAATTAATATAATGCTTTAATATAATATAATGTTAATATTTCAGAATCAGAATTTTAAAAAACACCCAAAATCTAATGAATCGGCAGCCATCAATTCATACAGTTTTGGAAATCTTTATGGACCACAAGAATGATTTTTGTGGATTTTTTCTAACATAATGGGGGAAAAGAAGTGCTTCCCATTGTTTGATAGATAAAACTCTTTTATGTGATCCTGACTGTCTGGACTACTATCCCAGAGGACAGTCAGGGAACAGGTCAACTGGAAATTTATGCTCAGATAGGGCAAAATGATGGGGAGGGGGATGGGTAGAACATGTACTTCAAGCATACAATAGACTAATCACTATGTGCCTCTTCTGATATTTTTTCTGGTAGATACAGCATATGAAAATCCTTAAGAGATCAGTGTTGATTTTGATACTGATAACATTCAAGAAAAATAGGAATGAAGTGTTTATTTTTTTCATAAAATCACTTCACTGGGAGTGTGAAAAAGAGCCTATGAAGTGATTTAGCAGCCAAAAAACTTGGTAGTGACAACATCTGTACAACTGTATATTAGAAACATTATTTCCTAAGTATTGTAAAAGTGTTTCACCTCAACTCCTGCTTCATCTCACAACAATTCATTTTGGAGAAATGAGATTCAGTGTTTCTTTCAGTTGCCTCAATGCTTGTTTTCCTCTGCAGCTCCATCCTGGCACATTGCACTGAAACAGCTGCCTATGGTTGGCTCTTTTGTGCACAACCAGATGGAAATAGGAAACAGGCAGACCTTCCTTCTCTTAAGCCCTTGCACACTTCTATTCTGATTCTCACCAGATCTCCTGGAGTATAACTAAATCATTATTCAGAGTTTCCCTCATCCAGGGTTGCAGTGTCATGAAGGGAAAGCAAGCCCACTGTCCCTCCCTTGTGTTGTGTCTTCATTGCCTGTACTCACAGCCCTTCATGAAGCAGAATAATAACTTCTGCAAAACAAACAAACAAACAAAAAAACTTGATCTAGTTCTTTGCACTATTTATGCAAAGGGGTTGAGCAGCCAGGGCAGGAAAGAATGGGCCAACCACACACCACTTACTTTATTCCTCCATTGTGGCTATTGAGAAGCCTCCTTGTCACCATCTCTGATGTCAGAACAGGGCAAAACAGAGGTGGTGACGGGGAGCTTCTCTGTAGCCGGAAAAGAGGAATAAGGTAAAGACATGTGCAGGCCTTTGGTCTGCCCAGGGTTTGCCATGGAGTTTCAGAGAAACGCTGTGGCAAATGGTGGGTCATTTAGACCTGCTTTAAGGCCCTTTTACTCCAGGATCAGGTTGGATCCACTGCTTCCAAATCAGGTCTTCAAGGATCTGGCCTGATCCTCGCCCCAGGATTTGGCCTGCAATGTCCAAACAGGCCAACACAAAGCTAGGGGGACCATGTGCCTTTTGGCCTGTGCGGACAAGTCCCCTAATCAGGATTCTTAACTCTGTAGGGAGCTTACTTGTCTAGTTAAGTCTTCCTTGCAAAAGTTGCCCCTTCAACACATGGAGGGTTGCAGGGATGCACGATGAGGATGCAAATGAAATAGCTGAGCCAAAAGGATCGTGGCTGCTCTTACTCTTAGAAGATTATAATATGTACATGTTTTCTGGAGAAAGTTTAAGGGATAACTCTTATTTCTGGAACCTCCTGTTCTGAATGCTTTGCTGTTCTTGTTAGATTAACTGTCCTGAGTATCATGGATACTTCCAAACACCTGATAACATCACCAATTGGAAAACAAAAATGGTTTTGTTTCAGTGAGAGAGAAAAACAACAATTCAGAAACATTATGGTAGAACACAGGAGGATTCCAGATCATCTGAACCTCTCAGGAATTTCTATATTTAGGCTAGGTGTATTATTTTTGGATTCTGGTGTTTGGTAGGACTGCTTATGCAATCAACCTCTGATTGCAATGTGTTGGTTGCTCTGAAGGGGTGGAGAGGAGTCTACTCTTTGTTTTATATTTTTATTTCTACATTTCCTTATTCCAAATTTGTAGGTTGTGTATTCCTGCATGACAGGGGATGTAACTGAATGTCCCTTGTGGTCTCTTCCAATGCTGGGATTCTTGGAAACATATCCTATCTCATCTTGGAAGCTAAGCAAGGTCATAGAATCATAAGAGTTGGAAGAGACCACAAGGGCCATCCAGTCCAACCCCCTGCCATGCAGGAACTCAAAATCAAAGCATCCTCGGCAGATGGCCATCCAGCCTCTGTTAAAAGACCTCCAAAAAAGGAGACTCCATCACTCTCCGAGGGAGTGTGTTTCACTATCGAACAGCTCTCACTGTCAGGAAGTTCCTCCTAATGTTGAGGTGGAATCTCTTTTCCTGGAGCTTACACCCATTGTTCTGAGTACTATTCTCTGGAGCAGCAGAAAACAAGCTAGTGCCCTCCTCAATATGACATCCCATCAAATATTTAAAGAAGGCTATCATATCCCCCTTAACCGTCTCTTCTCCAGGCTAAACATACCCAGTTCCCTGTCATTCCTCATAGGGCATGGTTTCCAGACCCTTCACCACCCTCCTCTGGACACACTCCAGTTTCTCAACATCCTTTTTGAATTGTGGTGCCCAGAACTGGACACAGTATTCCAGGTGGGGCCTGACCAAAGCAGAATACAGGGGCACTATTACTTCCCTTGATAGATACTATACTTCTATTAATGCAGCCTAAAACTTCATTGGCCTTTTTGGCTGCCGCATCACACTGTTGACTCATGTTCAAGTTGTGGTCTACTAGGACTCCTAGATCCCTTTCACACGTCTCATTAAGCCAGGTGCCCCCCATCTTATATCTATGCATTTCATTTTTTTGCCCTAAGTGCAGTACCTTACATTTCTCTGTGTTGAAATTCATTTTGTTAGCTCTGGTTAGTACTGAAATGGAATAGCTGGTGATGTAGGCTATATTTCAAAGGAATGAACCATTTCTGAGTATTCCTTGCCTAAGGAAACTATCACTCTACACCAGGGGTAGGCAACCTTTTTGAGCCGGGGGCCGGGTTGCTGTCCCTCAGACAATTGGGGGGCTGAAGCACCAAAAATAAATAAATAAATAAATATTTTAATAAATAAATAAAAATAAATAAAAAATATGCATGCACACTCTCTCAGCCCCAGAAAAGTCATGGCAAAACCCTTGTGGAGATTTTGCCAAGAAAACCCCAAGAACAAGTAATAATAACAATAATCAATATCATCATGGTGGGCAGCGGGGGGCGGCGGCAGTGGCAGGACTGGCCTGGGGCCGGTCCAAAGGCCTTGAGGGGCCGCATCCGGGCCTTAGGTTGCCTACCCCTGCTCTACACTCTTAAAACGGGGCTAGGTTGTTTTAACTACTCTGGCTGCCTCCTTTTGCATTCTGGAACTTGTAGTTTAGGAAGGGGCATTTAGAATATTAGCCAGAGAGCCTTTAAGCCTCACTGAACTACAGACCCCAAAATGCAACAGGAAGCAGTCGAAGCTGTTAAAGCGACCTAACCCCGTTTTAAGAGTGCGATGTGATAAACTCATAAGAAAACCCTATGAAATACATGGTGCTGTAGTGAGTTGACAAGTGACCTGAAGGTCACACACTTTCAATAAAGACCTCCTCTGAAGCATGGGCATTGTTAAGACTGTTCACAGGTCACACTGTTAATGATTCTTAACAGATGCAGATTAGACCTTTTGAGAAGTTGATCCAGTCTCAAGGTTGGTCCACCTTAGGCAAACTGGGAAGGCAATTTCATACCTGGTCTGTTGGTTATCTGAGCATAATGTTGTTGGAAGAATGCAAGTTTAGTGCATCTCTTCTGATTTTAAATCCTTAAATCTGCTACCTGGGATTTAGTAAACAAGCATGTGAAAAAGACAAAGCTCTTTTTTTTTAAAAAAAAACTTTTCAAATCAACATTTTATATAAATTAGTGGAAAGAAATCTTTGCATGACAAAAGATCAGATAGTAAGGCTTTTCTGCAAATGGAAGTGGGCAAATTCATCTGGTTTTCTTTATGATTTTTCATAGTTCTTTTGCTTGATAAGGTGATAGATCATCAAATGTTTGAGAATAAAAATATTTTATTTACAGTTTACAGTTTTGTAATACTGTTTCATAAATTCATAATCCTGTTTGTATTGTCTCTTCAGTTTAAGTTGGTAATATTCAGACTTACATGTTTTAGATGTTGTATACTGAGTATGCCAGTGAAAGGGGCCAAAAATTGTAAGTGTTTAAGTTGTGCAAACCAGTATATATTCTTTCTAGACCAACTTCCCTCAATCCATTACACTCCAAATGTGTTGGACTACTATAACTGTCATCATTCCCCGCCAGAGGCTGATGGCGGATGTTGCTACAGTTGTAGCATGGTTGTTGTTGTTACAGTTGTAGTATGCTAACAAGGAAGGTTATTGTGGTATGTAGTTGTAGTGTGCCTCTGATGAAGGTTATTGGAGGGTATCAGACTGGATAGTTTTAGACTATCTCCTAAATTTATAAAAGTTAATCAGAATTTGCAATCTTTAGGATTACATTGGGAGGCAAGACATCATTTGCATAAAACAGTATAACATCATCCACAATATTAGAGGAGCATTTACTTGTTCTTCCTCCAATGTGATATGTGCTATCCTATGCCAGCAATGCCCTTTTACAGTCTACATTTGACAAATCAGAGTCTATATAAGAAATTTTCTTTTGTTTGAAATTTTAGAATTTTAACACTGATGCACACTGAAGGAATTTTGGATGGATTTCTCTTTTGACACTAACTAGTAAGCGAACAAGAACAAAAATTACTTTTTATGCATACTATTTTCTTTCTGCTAAATAGAATTGGCTGTTGCATTAAGTACCAAAACTGTGAAAGATTTAGAAAATGTTTACATGCTTAGAGCACTGTAAGAAAGTTGTATCTCTCCCCCCTTCTTCCCTTATAGCAAAGCTCTGTGGAAAATCCAGCCAGGCTGGGAATGTTTCTCAAGAATCATCTGCTTCTGCATGTGCTACTCAAAAGATTTGAATGTATGTGACCTCTATTAGAAAGGATGGGGGGATGCCCCCTGCTGTTGGTGTTTCTTTGGGAAAATGAGAATTCCTTTCAATGACAAGCCAAGACATTGCTTGGCTTCCTTTTGAAAGGGCAGACTGACTTCTTGAGCCTCAGCATTGTGCTACAGGCATGCCCTACTGAGCACATTGATGCAGTGGTTAACATCCCCCCCCCCCGAAAAAGAATAGCGAATAATGTGCAATTGGAAGAAAGAGATGCTGTTTTAATTTCAAAATATCTTGTGCTGTTCCAGAAACCAGATTGCATTATTTTTAAATTTCTCACATAATGTATGTATTTGTTCATTTTACTGTTTCTAATTTTTTTTTTTTGCCTTTAACAAAGCGAGTGAGTGAAAAAACGGAAAGATGGGAGTGTGCCATGCTACTTGTTTGTCACTACTGCTAGTTGATGGGATGGGATGGGATGGGTGGGTGGGGAATCATATGATTTGAAGGCAAGGTGATGTGTTGTAACACACACCCAACCTTGATGTTGGAAACAAGTAAAATGAAAATATTAAGAGTGATGGGAAAAGAAAGGTCTTCCTTCTTTGTGTAGAAAAGCTCCACATCTTCACAGCTCTATGCAGATTCTGTTGTGGAGCCAGAACCCTGCTGAGTATAAAGGTTGCCCTAGGCACAAGAAAGAGAGGACTGATTTGGGAAACAATAGTTTAAAGTCTCACTGTCCCAGGAAGTTTACATTCTGTATATTCACAATGAGCTAGGGAGATGCAAAACCTAAGAAAGCATCCACCCCTTCTTTTGCCCCGTAAAAGCTTTTGAAGATCCTATTAGAGTAATGCCAAGGGAAATTACTTACAGTTACCCATCTTTGCTAAGTGTAACCTGGAGAGAGAAGGGGAACTGTTGATTTCCTAAAAGGGAGGGGGAGCATGAGAGACAGCTATGAATGAGCATTGAAGCAGAAATCTCCATCTTGCTTCCATGCAAACATGAACAAAGATTGGCTCTCCCCCCTCTCCCCCCATCCATGTTGTAACTGGCTGTTGCAGGCACCCGCATTATGTTTCAGATGGAAGCTTTCCTGTTCAAGGATTGTTAATGGTTCCTAATTGGTAGGCGTTCTGGTAACTTTGAGCTTGCCCTTACAGAAGAAAGGAAGGAAAGAGAGGTGGCAGGAGAATGCAAAAAGTTTGTAAGGTTTGCAACAACTATTAGGGAAGCTCTGGAAATTAGTTTCCTGCGTGATACTCTTGCTTTCTATGGGATCTAAACTGCAGGAGGCAGAAAGACAGGCTACTCCGAAATGGTGGTCCTTATCAATACAAAGCTTAAGTCCTTAATCAAGTTTTTCAAGAAAAAGAGTAAGTAAGCATGGCTTTCCAGTCTGTTTAGACTGTTTGCAGAAAGGCTAAATGTAATGTTATAGAATTGTTTATTAGTTTTGTTTTTGCTACATGCAGAGCATATTTTGGTTATCTTGCCATTGTCATGCGTAAACCCTGTTTTATGGAAAGTGAGGTAATAAGCGCCTGCCATTGTTGTAGAGGCGGCAGCAGTAGTAAACTTTTTAAGTCACAACCTGTTCATTTTCTCTTGAGTCATCCTTGGAAAAGTAGTGCCTCTTTTACATGCAGTAAAATGATAGTAGAGCTGAAAGCTTTAGTTTATTATTCAAAATGTTTTAGGCAGAAGAGATGCTCACCTGCCTAAAATATTATTGAGCCCTAGCTGCACCTGTGGACCTTCAGAGACAACAACAAGCAAAAAGCTCAGCCTGCATCCTTTTCTTTATTGCTTTGGAACAAATGTGTACTATCCATTTGGATGATTTCTGTCTAGCATGGATTCCCAAGCAACCTTTGTTCAGAATAGTAAACTAATGTGAGCTTAACAGGATACCCTTTAAACATAGGTACTCTGTCTTTAGCCTAAAATGTAACTTGATATAGCAAGATTAAAGCAATGTGGCCATGGTAATATTATTTTACATCCAGTGTGCTTTTTATCTTTGTAAGTTGTTTTCTCCTTGACAGTTGTTTAATATAGTTTTCATTTTCTGTAAGACTGAGAGTAATCAGGTAGTCGATACCCTCTCTTTTTCATTATCTTTGGGCATTGACCTCTGGTTAGGAAGGAGAAAGAAGTTATCCATGTATTGTGTCACCATTATCTGCCTTGATGTATGAGGTCTTCTGATCATATTCCATATAATGAATGTAGGTGACTTTAGAATTCCTCAAGCACATCCTGCTAAACCATTATAAACAGGACATGCTTGAAGAACTCAAGGGTAATCGTATCATAGTCATATGTGAATACAGGAATCATAGAACCAAAGGTAAAAGGGAGAGTCTTGTATGTAAGGTCATGCAGCATTTCTATACATAATGATTAATTTGATTAGAATGTCTATACCAGGCACAAATAATAAGATTGGTTTGTTTGATGTGTTCCCTTCCTCTATTTCCCCAGCAGTATTAAATGTTTTCACATTCACCTGCATACCTTTTAAAGCATATATTGCTTCTAAGGTATAATAGGTTTCCAGTGATTTATGCTGTTACCATATGAGCAATATAATGGGCAATAAAGGGACATACTTAGTTCTGAAAGTGTGTACACCTCACATGGAGAAGCATCCTCTGTTTGGTTAAGGTTTTGCTCACCTGATCTCTTGCAGAAAGGTTATGGTTTTGAGCAGTAAGGACATCACAAAGTTGAAACAGTTTCAAGAAGATTGAAATAATAATGCTGAAAAATCTGTTTTTATGTGACCACTGAAGAAGCATGGTCTCTGTTGTTGTTGCATGCCCTGAAGTAATTTCCAACTTATGGCGACCCCTATCTTGGGGCTTTCTAAGCAAGATTTGTTCAGAGGGGATTTGCCTTTGCCTTCCTCTGAGGCTTAGTATGACTTGTCCAAGGTCACCCAGTGGGTTTTCATGAGCACGGATTTGAACTTGCATCTGCAGAGTTGTAATCCATTGCTCAAACCACTACACCATGCTGGCTCATATTGAGCACCAGATTGTTATGAACATTGAGACACAGGTCAATGAGGCTGCAGTTGAGTGAGGTTGTGGTTGAGTTCATATAAGAATAACAGGTGTTTTGGGGGTGGAGGAAGCACAGATGTAGGATTTTTGTTTTGTTCTGTTTTGAAGAGCTAAAAGGAGAGAGAATAACATGTGGGTTGAAGGCCAAATTCTGCCTGGGGAATTAAACAGTGACCCTGACCTCTCCCCTCTCTCTTGCACTAATCACATGTTTTGCTGCTACAGAAGGAGACAAAATGCATGAAGAAATATTGTAAACAGATCTTTATTTTGATTTGATTCATTGATTAACATACCCTTTGAAAATGAAATGTTGGCCATTAGATTATGTACATAAACAGGGATGTGACTATTGGGATTTTGAAAAAGATTATAGTGTGGTCTGCTGTTGATTATGATGGCACAGTGATGTAAATAAACTCATGAAGGGCTGGGTCACACACAACACTGTAGTGTGTGGCTGTTTATGTAGTGAAATAACCTAGAGTGTAGTTACAGGGTTAGGCAAAATGAAGGCATTACCTCGGTAAGAATCCCCCTCCCCCCCGGCAATGAAATTTTCCTTCAGTCCCTATATTTCTAGCATAGCAGTAATTTAAAACTTCAGTTGAGCATTGAGAAATACTGTTTAAGCATTCAAACAAAAGGGACAAACAGTGTTCCCAAGGGAATGTAAATACAACAGATATTAGAGTTCTGAACAATTTTCAGTGTCTCACTCCCTACAATGCTAGAAATTTAATGACTGAAAGAAAATTTCCTGAGTGGGACAGAAAAATTATTTGGGGCAATGACCTCATTCTCTTACCGTGTAGATACTCTTCTATGAAACATACAGTTAAGTCGCTGCTTGGTAAACTTCCATAGTTCATCAGATGGGAATTGAGGTGTGTGTGTGTGTGTGTGTGTGTGTTTTAAGATCCACCAGTGGTGGCAAAGCCTCTGGAATAGTGTGTGATGCAGAAGCTGTTGGACTATAACAGGGGTAGGCAACCTGTCCCCTTTAAGGGCCGAGGGGCTTCAGCTCCCAGAATCCCAGGAGCTATTGGCCAACATGGGACTAATGGCCAACATGGCTGAGGCTTCTGGGATATGAAGTCCCTCGGCCCTTAAAGGGGACAGGTTGCCTACCCCTGGACTATAATCTCACCACTGGCTATGGTGGATAGGATTGATGTGGATTGCAGTCCACCAACACATTTGAGGGTATTATGTTGGTGATAGGAAGACCATGTGGTCCAGGTGTTGTGTGTTTTCTGTACTATACAGGACAATACAGGTTGAACTGAAGGATCACTTCATAGTCTTAGTATGTCTTTTATAGCTAGGACTGCATTTTGTCAGATATTTCAGGCTGCATCTGCACTGCAGATATAATAATAATAATAATAATAATAATAATAATAATAATAATAACAACATTTTATTTATACCCCGCCCTCTGAATATCAATCTGGGCGGCTTACAATTTAAAACGTATACAACCATAAAACGTATATGTCCAAGACCCCCCCCCCCTTAAAACAGTATTAAATCAATAAATTATTAAAATACAGAAATTAAACAATTAAAATACAGACTCGATATATATGTCCAGACCAGCATAATCCTGACCATCAATGATGGGGCTACGTGAGTATCACTGGGGAGGAGTACTTCTTTATATTAATATACATACCCGAGGCCAGTAATTAGTCTGGAAAGGCCTGCTGGAAGAGATCCGTCTTGACAGCCTTTTTAAAGCTGTCAAGTGATGTTAATTGATGGATCTCATCCGGCAGGTCATTCCAGAGTCTAGGGGCGACGATCGAAAAAGCCCCCTGGGAGGTAGCCGCAAGTCTCTCTTGCTCCAGTTTGACACCATTTTAATTTCCATGGCTCAGTGCTGTAGAATTCTGGGAACTGTAGTTCTGTGAGGCATTTACAGATGTCAGAGAGTTTTGATGCTACAACAAACTACAAATCTCAGGATTCCCTAGCATTGTGCCATGGCATTTAAAGTAGTGTCAGACTGGAGTATTTCTACAGTGTGGATGCAGCCTCAGATACAATAATCTCATTGGTTTATTCTAAGCATCCTGGTGAAAAAGTAGCAGCTTGTGTAGAATTCTGTGCTATCTTGAGGACATATGAGCTGTAGAGAGCATATTATTCCAATTCTTGGTCATTTGGACTGACAGCTGATTTGCTTTCAGTCCCATTCCATGCATTATCTAGATGACCTAGATGACCTGCATTCTGAAAATACTGCTAGCTGTTCACTCCTATTCACTGAGATAGACTGGTAGAACTCCTCTTTAGATCTGTCTTTTCTGGAGCTTAATGCAAGAAAGGCCTGGAAGAAGACCATTGGTGGTTGTACCAATGTTGTGGAAATCCTTACTCAGGGAAAACTGTTAGACACTTTCTATTATTTTTTTCAACATAGGAAGACATGAATATTTCAACTAGTTTTTGCATCTGGGATGAGATAGAAGTTTCATATGTGTAATAGTGAATTATTATGCATTCTAGTTGCTTGTGTGAGGTTGTTGTTGTTGTTGTTGCTTTTCAGGCTGTTGTACTGTGCTATAGGAAAGTGTTTTGACTAATTTTACTATTAATAATTTGTGTGTGTCTGTGTGTACCTTTAAGTCGCCTGTTGACTTATGGTGACACTGTGTTTCATCGGGTTTTCCTAGGCAAGGAATACTCTGAGGTCATTTTACCAGTTTCTCCTTCTGAAATGCAGGCCTCAAACAGATGGCCCCAAAGAGCCACCATTGGGTGTCATTATGGGTGTGGTGTTCAGATCACACACGCCCCGAATGCAGCCAGAGGCTGCCGTGGCATGGCTGTTTCCCAAAGAACCAGATCAAAAAGGAGCAGTAAAATACCGCTCTTTTTTGGCTCCCGACTTAAAACTGCGGCAGCAGCCCAGATTGAGGCTGGCCCGTGTGTGGCTGCTGCGGTCCTGGGGCAAATGGCAGTGGTACAGTCCCCGAGTGGACGTTTTGCGCTGTCTGTTTCTCCCCATTGCCTACAGCACCTGGTATTCCTTGGTGGTATCCCATCCAAGTACTAACTAGGGCTGGCCCTGGTTAGCTTCCAAGTTCACGTGGGATCTGATGCCTTTTCAGTATGCTAGTAATTTTGCCCCATGTAATATGTAGTAATGGTTGCAAAAATATTGTGATGTTGATTTTTAAAAAGCAAGCAATCTGTTAGAATGGTTGCTATTTCCCCTTTCCTTTCCATAAGCCTATAAGTTAATTTTGTACTTCCAGTGTTTTGTTTAATAACAACATTGCTTTCTGTCTTGGTGTCTTCTTCACAGCTGTGTCCAATCTAGATGAAGAGAGCAGATGGACAGTCCATTATACTGCACCCTGGCATCAGCAGGAAAATGTGTTTTTACCTTCTACAAGACCACCTTGTGTGGAAGATTTGCATCGCCAAGCCAAGCTGAATCTAAAGTCAGTACTGAGAGGTAGGAATTTGACAATATTACAAATAACATACAATAGTAATATAAATTTTCTCCACAGCAGTGAGACCATACCTCTCTGTTTTTGTATTCATGCAGCTTCCTAGTTCCTTTTTAGTTACTTAAATAATTGAGGCCAATAGTAAAAAAAGCTTAGACTAGTGTTGAAGACATTGTATTAAATCTGCACAAACAAAGCTGATTCTACTTAATTATGCAATATACACAACAATATTTTCATGGTATCTCCATTAAAGCTCAGTAGGAGACCAGGAAAAAAAAATATCTAGAGAGCCATGATAGAAATGAATATGGACCCTTCCACCTAATACCATTTTTTCAGTGTACCTTCCGATGCACAGAGCATAGGAGTAATAAACAAAACAGCTTTAAAATTTGACAAAAGAAATATTGACTTTAGAGTTCAGGGCTGAAAGAAAGATTGTAAGACTGGATATTATATTGTATTGTAAATCCTTTTTAAAATATATTAATCAGAATTATGTAAACTAGGCATCATGTAATCCAATAATTAACAGACATTACCATAGAAGAGAAGCAAAATATAGTGAAATAAACTCTTTTGATAAAATTATCTTTAGTTTTCTATCAGTAACACTTGATTTATGAAACTGTTACTACATTTTAAAAGCACAGGGTATAGTTTTGGAGTCTCATTTGGAAACTCAGGATAAATGGGCATGCTTTGTGAAGATAAAACATGAAGCCAGTATAGTTAGAAAAAAAAATATGGGACAAAATGGAACATTCTTAGCTTTTTGTTTCAAAAAGTATTTGAACTATTTGGAAGGTTCTTTTTCATAGCAGTAGCCCATGGGGGTACGCATACACTTGTATATATTTTATTCAGCTACTTTTTCATTATTTGCTGTCACTACTAAGGTTTCTTTTCATAGAATCATAGAGTTGAAAGAGACCACAAGGGCCATCTATTCTATCCCCGCCCCCCTGCCAAGCAGGAATATACAATCAGAGCACTCCGGACAGATGGCCATCCCTAACCTCTGCTTAAAAATCTCCAAAGAAAGAGATCCCACCACATTCTAAGGCAGCATATTCCACTATCAAACGGTTATTACCATCAGGACGTTCTTCCTAATGTTGAGGTGGAATCTCTTTTCCTTTAGTTTTTCTTTGTTGGTGTATTTGTTTGTTATCAACCAAAGAAGCTTCAGATATTAGAGTCTAGCAATTTTAGAATCCCTGACTATTAGTCATGCTGGTTGGGTAGTTTGTTTGTTTGTTTGTTTATATGCCACTTTTCTTCTGGCATGGAACCTGAGGCAACTTACAAAGTCCAAGCCAAAGGCCTGCCCCTATCTGAGAACAAATATATTGATAAGAGAAAAATATAGGAAGACAGATTCTACAAGATGTTTAAAATGTTCCATCCAATTGCAAGGGACTTGTTTATTGTTTCAGAACTTAAGTAGATCTGTTCCTTGCCAGATGACCTCAACATAAATCTATACTGTTTATACTGAAAACTCTTTTTGTACTCTCACTGTAGCAAAATAAGTTATCAACAGAAGTAAGAATTAGGGAAGAAGCAATTTAACCTAGTCACAAGTTTACATTTAAAAGAGAGCAACAGGCATATGGATAGGAAGAATAAAGAGAGCCTTGAATTTTTGGTTCATTAGCCATTGATTCTTCCTCCAGTTCTAGCAAACATACCTGTGTATTAATTTAGCTGTAGTGAGTCAAGCATAGCAATTCATTGTCATAACTTGAGTCTGCAGTAGATTCTGAACTAGAGTCTCTGGAGCCTCAGATCAAGGAGGAACTAATTCAATCCATTTGATGTCAGTTAAGGTCTAAGCTAGGCACCATGTTAAATGCATGATGGTATTTAACATGACAGATTCTCCCCCTCCCTCTGAATGAACCCATGGGATGGGGAGAGCTGGTTGGAGGTGGGGTTCAACCAAGAAATACGGAGAGGGACAAGTTGCCATTGACACCTTTCCTGAGTTTTAATTAGAAACTAGTGGCCATGCTAGCTGGGAGATTCAAAGAGTTTGTGATCTAAAAACTACAGTACTTTTCCTAGCTCTGCACCTTCCCTCGGGACCTTCTCTCCTAGTCTGAACTGATTAAGTCACAGGACAATAAAAGCAACAACATAAAAAAAGTAAAATAGTATTACGGATATAAAACAGAAGAGATGCGGGTTGTGGCTTTTTATATTACTGCAGTTTTCATGTGGTTTCCATTTTAACCTTGATCCAATTCCACATTTAATATAAGTATATTAAGGACATGGGAGTGCCAACACATCAGATAGTTCTGATGAGGAATCTGTACTCAGGACAAGAGACTATTGTCAGAACAGAACACGGAGAAACAGAATGGTTCCCAGTTAGCAAAGGAGTCGGACGAGGTTGCATACTTTTACCCTATATATTCAACTTGTATGCAGAACATATTATAAGAAAAGTAGGCTTGGACACAAAAGGAGGAGGAGTGAAGATAGGAGGAAAGAATATCAACAATCTAAGATATGCAGATGACACCATAATAATAGCAGAAAACCTCACAGACCTGGAAAGATCAAAGAAGAAAGTGCAAAGGCAGGCTTAATGCTGAACATAAAGAAAACAAAAATAATGACCACCGAAGACCTTCACAAGTTCAACCTAGACAGTGAAGAAATAGACATAGTAAAAGAATTCCCATACCTGGGATCAAACATTGATAGAAATAGGGACTGTAGACAGGAAATAAGAAGAAGATTAAGAATGGGGAGGCTGGCTATGAAAGAACTAGAAAAGATTCTAAAATGCAAAGATATACAACTGAGCACAAGAGTTAGAATCATACAAGGCATTATATTTCCTGTTACCATGTATAAATGTGAGAGCTGGACAGTTAAGAAAGATGACAGGAAGGAAATCAATGCATTTGAGATAATGTGATACTGGAGAAGAGTGTTGAGGATCCTGTGGATAGCCAAAAAGACAAACAAATGAGTCTTAGAGAAGATCAAGCTGGAAACCTCCCTGGAAGCCAGAATGACCAAACTGAGGCTGTCGTACTTTGGACATATCATGAGAAGAGAGGACTCTTGGGGAAAAAACAATAATGCTTGGGAAGGTGGAGGGAAGTAGGAAGAGAGGAAGGCCACATGCCAGATGGATGGACTCTTATTAAGGAAGTCATGGGTATTAAAGGGTTGCAGGAATTAAGTAGAGCAGTGGAGGACAGGGGGGTCTTGGAGATATCTCAGATTGGGTCGAGATTGACTTGAGGGTAGTTAACAACAAACAACAAAATATTAAGGAGGCCAGTTTTAGTCATAGAGAGTTGGACAGATGGATGGATAAACAGATTTGCAGGCTCTTTGTCATCATGTGATATACTCAATATTGATTCTGCATCATCAAAGTACATATATGCCACTGGACTGTTGCTGGAGGGCCCCAATATCTCTGATGATTCATTAGTTATGTTGTCTTATTGGGGCAGTGGATTAATAGGGTAGAGTTAGAGATGTTTTATTATGCCATTCTGATTCCAGAATTCATCTAATCTGAAATAATTTCAGAGCTTAAATTCCAATGGGGATCTCTTTAACAATGTAAAACAAACTGGAAACAAATGAATATACAGATCTTCCTTCATGTTTCCACGATCGTATAGAGACAAAACAGTATATTTTCATTCAGGCTTTGTTTTTACTATGTGCCATTGGATCAATATGCAGATGAAAAATATGGGTCATCTCCCACTGGTGATTTAATTATGCTGAGATGATTACTGTATTAATAATATGTCCAATTAAAAGATTGTTAAACCAAAGGGGAATCATTTAATATGAACAATATTTTTAATATAGAGTTTACAGTGGTGCCGAGAGATGAGCTTCTTGTCAACCTAAAATACTGGAGTAAAGGAAAGGCAGAATGCTACATAGGTCTGCTAAGGCACCTTACTTCCAAGGCAGGAAATAAATGTTGAATGTTGATTGTTTTTTCTCCATGTTTTTTTCATATAAGCGGGCAAGGCAGTGTTGCCTGCTGTTAATAATAATAATAATAATAATAATAATAATAATAATAATACAATAAAACAATATTGACAAATAACGATAACCCCCCCCCCCATTAAAAATATATTAAATACAGATATAAATTAAAACATAAGAATTAAAACAATAGGCACTCTGGGGCGCAGTGAAGATGTAAGAAGGATGTCTGACAGGAGGGAGACTAGGCAAATGGAGTGATCTATTCCAGGTAGGCCTGCCGGAAGCGATCCATCTTGATGGCTTTTTTAAAGCCATCTAAACTGGTTATCTGATGGATTTCTTCCGGCAAGGTGTTCCACAGTCTGGGAGCAGTGGCAGAGAATGTCCTCTGGGAGGTTGCCACCAGTCTGGTTTTTATTGGTTGGAGCAACTTCCCAGAGGACCTGAGGGTGCAGGGCAGATTATATGGAAGAAGAAGGTCCCCTAGATAAATTGGACCCAAGCCATGTAGGGCTTTAAAGGTAATCACCAACACCTTATATTGTGCTCGGAAACCAATAGGCAGTCAGTGGAGAGATTTCAAAATGGACATAATATGATCACTCCTTGATGTTCCAGTGATCAACCTGGCTGCCATATTTTGTACTAATTGTAGTTTATGAGTGAGGTATAAGGGTAGCCCCATGTAAAGTGCATTGCAGAAGTCGAGTTGTGAGGTTACCAGTGCATGTACTACAGTTTCTAAGTCCTTCCAGGAATTGGTGCAGCTGGCATATCAGCCGAAGCTGATAACAGGCGCTTCTGACTGTCGTGTTCACCTGATCTGTCATGTGAAGCGACGAGTCTTGGAGCACCCCCAGATTGTGAACACAGTCCTTAGTGGAGAGCGTGACCCCGTCCAGGGCTGGAGGTTGCAACCCAGTACCTGGTTTGGGGGTGCCTACTGTAAGTATCTCTGTTTTGTTTGGATTCAGCTTGAATCGGTTTTTCCTCATCCAGTCCATTACTGCCTCAAGACATTGATTGAGGGGAGAACTGCCATTTGCCGTCATGGCAGCTGACTGAGACATGCAGAAATATATTTGGGTGTCATCAGCATATTGATAACGCCCCGCCCCATGTCTTCACATGATCTCCCCCAGTGGCTTCATATAGATATTAAACAACATCGGGGACAGGATGGTACCCTGTGGAACGCCACATTTAAGCTCAGTTTTTGAGGAGTAGCTGTCCCCAAGTGACACCCTCTGGAACCTACCCGAGAGGAAGGAACGGAACCACTGAACTACAGTGCCTCCCATTCCTAACTCTCTCAGGCGTTCCAAGAGGATGTCATGGTCTATTGCAGGGGTTGGCAACCTTTTTTGCTGACGGGCCGGGGGGAGGGGGGGAGATGGCGTTGTGGGCCAGCGCGCACCGCCATTTTGAAAAAAATGCCACCCCGCGTGCGCATGCGCACGACGCCAGGCCCCCCCAGGAGGGCTCCCTCCGAGAGGCCCAGCGCCGCCGCCGGTGCCCCCCAGGAGACTTCCCTCGGCGGTGACGGGCCTCCAAGAGGCCCAGCACCACCGAGGGTCCCCCCAGGAGACTTCCCTCGGCGGCGACGGGCCTCCTAGAGGCCCAGCGCCACCGAGGGTCCCCCCAGGGAGGCTTCCCTCGGCGGCAACGGGCCTCCTAGAGGCCCAGCGCCACCGCGGGTGCCCCCCGGGAGGCTTCCTCGGTGTGCCATTTTGGCTGCGCGCCACGGCCGCCATTTTGCTTTCCAAAATGGTGGCCGCAGTTCGTTTGCGCATGCGCAGGAGTACTGCGCATGGGCAAACGAGTCGCAACCGCCATTTTGGAAAGCAAAATGGCGGTGGCGTTCGGCGGTAGCGGCTCGCGCGGCAGCGTGGCAGGGGCTGGGCGGTGGGGTCTATTGTATCAAAAGCCTCTGAGAGGTCCAAAAGCACCAACTGGGTCACACTTCCCCTGTTGATGCTAAGGTGCAGGTCATCTACCAGAGCGACCATAGCAGTCTCCACCCCATATCCGCACCTGAAGCCGGTTTGAAATGGATCTAGAAAATTGGTTTCATCCAAGATCACTTGGAGTTGAAAGGCGATGGCTAGCTCGATCACCTTGCTCAGTAATGGTAAATGAGAGACCGGTCTGTAATTTTTCAGGTCCAGGGGGTCCAGGGAAGGTTTCTTCAGGAGCGGTCTAAGAACCGCCTCCTTTAAGCTTGATGGAACAGTTCCTTCCCTAAGGGATGCATTGATGACCCTTTTAAGAAAAGCCATCAAGGCATCACCCCCCTGGATGACCAGCCAAGATGGGCAGGGATCGAGGGCGCACATCGTTTTCTTCACTTTTCCAAGGATCTTGTCCACGTCATCGGTACTTACTGGCTCAAACTGATCCAGTCTGATCTCAAAAATGGCTTTACTGGACACCTCATCAGTTTCTGGGCTTTTTTGTTTTTTAAGTTCTTGAAGTCATTTACAGTACATATGTTACTGGCTTTGTCAAAAGTCAATCTTTCAAATGCTCTTATGGAGAACTAAGCAAATAAAATTAAGGAGAATGTATTTTGTGCATAATGATTGCCTGTTCCTTGCTGAGAAATGAAATATGGAATGTGCATAAATAAATAAATAAATAAATATGACTACACCAAGGAGAAAAGCAACATGCAGGTCATGGAACTTACATGGCCCCCAATTCATTTTGAGGCCCACAATCCTCCCCTCAAATGGAGTGTTTTTAAAAGATACTGAAACAAGAAGAACCGCATTCTAGGAAATATGAAACAAGACATTCTGTTCCTACATGTCTTGTCTCTTGGGAGTGGATGAGTGGGACACTGAATTACTTTTTGTGCTAGTAGGAGTTGTGAGCTTGCAGAGGCTCCCAGAGTGAGAAATTGCCTCCAGTATGTAGGCAATGCACTTACTTTAATACTACAATAAGGGTTATGAAATTCTAAGAATGATTATAATTTATATTTGTTAATTATGACCTTCACTCAAGACACACTCAATTAGTTCACTTCCAACCAAGATTTGTTAAAGTCAAAAGAGATTTCAAATTGATGAATTATTGGCAGTGGTGACCTATAAGATATCCTGAAAAATATAAGTAACTGAGGATTGTTTCCAACTGGAGAAGGGACATGGGTGGGGGGAAGCTTGTATCAAACAGACTGAGAGAGGCTTATTCATTCTTCTGGTATGCTTCCTTGGAAGAGTAAGAATTTTGAAAGATTTTTTAGAGCAGCCATAAGAAAGAGAAAGAGGGAGACAATTACTAGAACTAAGAGTAATAGCTCCACAGACTTCTCAGCTCTAATCTGAATGTTTAGGACCCCCAGATATACATAGATGGTGACTTCAGATATAGTTTTACAGTTTTTGGAGTGTTGTGTGGGATTTTTAAAAAAAGTTTGTAAAAATAGAATTTCTTCACTGGAGACCTGATTTAAAACAAACCAAAAGACAAATACCTGAGACATTTGCTTGCTCAGTTTCTTTTGAACTTGGATTAAGGTGAAGAGTTACTATATTAGATGTTACTATTTTTATAGTCTTGCTGTAGATACATTTGTATGTGTATTTTTAAATTAATGAGGTAGATGAGTGAAGGTCAGTAACCTATTACAAAATTTGTACAGTCCTGTCTTTAGAAGACTTGAAAATTCGGTGGTTAAACCCCCACTGAACAAATCTTGCCAAAAAAAATCTCATGATAGTATTGCCTTAAGGTTGCTGTAAGTCAGAAACAACATGAAGGTACACAGCAACAACAACATTTTTCACTCTACATCCCTCTGAAATACACGCTAGCATGAGTAGCCATATCATGTGACATGGATGCTAATAAATCTTGTCTGGGACAGTGTCTGCACAATACATTGTGGAAAATGTATTTCTGAGTAGGTATGTCTGTGCTCTGTAATCTTTCACCTCACATGATCATGCTTGCTCTCAGACTGACATGCCTGAGGAGAATGTCTAGGAGGGTTTGAGCATGAATCACTTTCAGAGTAGGACAAAACATGAAAAGAATATGTTACTCATTTGTGGTCTGAAACATGGCCTGATACATACGTCTAAAGCATGACCTAGTTTCCCATATGTGCGTCATCTTGGAGTGGAAGCTCAAGGTCATATTGATCCATACTGATGGGATAGGAGAGCTGCTTATATTGTATAACAACTGCCCGGGCTATTTTTTTTTTTAACTTATGAAAACATAGATTTCGTATTTCAATTCTTTCTACTCAGTCAGCATCAGAGGTATCTTATTTAAATTTTAAATTCTAACATTTCCTAATGTATGCTGTATCCTAGCTGGTAAATCACATTGTTGTACATATTGCAGTTCAGAAGGCATTTTTATAACCTTGAAATTGAAGCAATTTGCCTCCAAAATTGAACAAGGAGACAAAAATCCCAAGGCAACTGTGTGCCCTTGGTCTATAGTGGGGTTTGGTTCCAGGACACCCCCACCCCCTGTGGATACCAAATCTGTGGATGCTCATTTCACATTAAATAAAATGGCATGATGAAATCCATGCCATTGAATCCATGGTTGAATCTATAGTTTAAAAATTAGTGAATACAGAAGGCCGACTGTATATTTGAATCAACAAATTCTGTACATTTACTGCTGGGTAAAACACAGACAGAATCAATTCTAGTGTTAACCAGAATATGCTGGCAAATATGGGGGGGGGGGGGGGGGGAATATTGGCCAACAGACTGGAAACAATCAATATACATCCTCATCCACACACACAAAAAAAAAGGAGACCCAAAGGTCTGCAGCAACCATAGCATTAAATTCCCACACAAGCAAAATTATGCTCAAAAGTTTGCATCATAGACTCCAGTCATATATGGAGAGAGGTGCAAGCGGGGTTCAGGAGAGGAAGAGGCACTAGGGACCACATCACAAACATGGTGATTAATGGAGCACACCAAGGAATTCCAGAAGAAAATCAGCATGTGCTTTATAGACTATAGCAAAGCCTTTTACGGCATAGATCATGAAAAACTATGGAATGCTCTTAAAGAGATGGAAGTGCCACTGCATTTGGTAGTCCTGATGAGAAATCTGTACTTAGGCTAAGAGTCAGAACAGAATATGGAGAAACAGAATGGTTCCTGGTTTTTTTTGGGGGGGGGGTTGGGCTATGTGGCTGTTTCTAGAAGAGTTTATTCCTGTCTTTTTGTCAGCATCTGTGGCTGGCATCTTCAGAATGGTTCCTAATTGGCAAAGGAGTCAGGCAAGGCTGCATTCTGTCACCCATCTTTTTCAACCTGTATGCAGAAAATATCATACAAAGAGCAGGTTTAGACTCAGAAGAAGGAGGAGTGAACATAGAAGGAAGGAACATCAACAGTCTTAAGATATGCGGACGGCACCATACTACGAGCGAAAAACATCATGGACTTGGGGAAATTACTAAGGAAGATAAGGAAGAAAGTACAAAGGCAGTTGTTGCTGAACATAAAGAAAACAAAAATAATGACTACAGAGGATCTACATAAATTCAGCCTAGATAATGAGGAAATCAAAATAGTTAAAGATTTCTTGTACCTTGGTTCAAAAATTGATCAGAACGGAGATTCCATTCAAGAAATAACCAGACAAGAAAGAAAGAACTAGACAATATCTTAAAGTGTAAAGATATACGGCTCCTAACAACAAAAACAACAAAGTGTTGTGTGCTCTTGCATGTAATATACTGCTGACTTGTATCTCCCCCCCCAACCCCCCCCCCCCAACAACATGAAATTTGTTGATTCAGATGTATATACTTTTGTTTCAGACCCCAGAAGCCTTTTGGGTTTTTATTTCCTTGTTCAACATTGAAAGCAAACTGCTTTAATGCTTAAAACAAAAGACCCAAAGGGGGAAAAGGGAGCACTTTAATGTGGCAAACTAACTTAAAAATAATAACACATTACCATACCTAAACACTTTTCTCTTGTGCTCTCATCATTCTTTCAGCCAAAGATTCCAGAAAAGTAGCCACTATCAGCATGAGTCAGGGAACTTAACATGCTTTCTAGTGGCACAAACTTGAAAACAGGCATTACAAATTAAATTTTAAACAGGTTGTCATTGGGAGTGCTCAGCATGATTATATTGATTTGCCTTGAGCTAATTTGAATTTCTGTTGGGATGTAATCTTAATACTCTTATAGATGATAAAGCATTATTGCCTCAATTATGCTTGGTTGTCTCTCCATTTTGCAACCTGAAAGACTGAAGAGAAAAACATTTTTCAGCTAAATAAAACAAGCTAAGACTGGAAAAGAAAACATCATAAAACTTTGTATACCTTTTTGTCTATGTTCATTTCCTTGTGGTTGTTTGTTGGTTTTGTTGTTGTTGTGAGCTTCATTTTTTACTTATGGTGACCCTAAGGGAACCTCTCATAGGGTTTTCTTGGCAAGTTTCTTCAGAGGTGTTTGCCATTGCTATCCTCTGAGGCTGAGAGACTGTGGCTTGCTCAAGGTCACCCAGTGGGGTTTTTATGCTCAAGCGGGGAATCTCCAAAGTCACAGTCCAGTACTCAAGTTATACCATGCTATTTTTACCTGGTATCAAGTTGACTTCAACTTATGTTAACCCCATGAAAGAGAGACCTCCATGTCACCATATCATTAACAGCCCTGCTTAGGTCTTGTAGACTCAGGGTCACAGCTTCCTTGACTGAGTCTATCCCTCTGCAATGCAGTCTTCCTCTTTTCCTACCGCCTTCTACCTTATCAACTATTACTGCCTTTTCTAGTGAGGCATATGTCCAAAGTACAAGTCTCAGTTTAGTCGTCTTGGTTTCTAGGGGTAGTTAGATTTAGATTTGTTCTAGGACCCATTTATTTGTCTTTATAGCAGTCTATGGCAGGGGTAGGCAACCTTTCCCCTTTAAGGGCCGAGGGACTTCAGCTCCCAGAATCCCAGGAGCTATTGGCCAACATGGGACTATTGGCCAACATGGCTGAGGCTTCTGGGAGCTGAAGTCCCTCGGCCCTTAAAGGGGAAAGGTTGCCTACCCCTGGTCTATGGTATCTGTAAAACTTCTCCAGAACCACATTTCAAATGAATTGATTTTCTTTCAATCAGCTTTCTTCATTATCCAGCTTTCACAGCCATATGTAGAAACTGGAAATACAATGGCATGGACAATCATGACTTAGGTATTCAGTGATACGTCTTTACACTTGAGGATCTTGTCTAGTTCCTTCATACCTACCTTTTCAAGTACTAGACCCCTTCTGATTTCTTGATTCCAGTCTCCAGTCTGATTAATGACTGAACCAAGGTATGAAGAATCTTTAACTATTTCAATTTCTTCATTGTCTGTGTCCATCGACTTTCTTCAGTAGTCTTTCCAAATCTTTGCCATTTTCTGCTAGTAGTTATCGTACCATCTGAATATCTTAATTCGTTGATATTCCTTCCTGCAATTTTCACGCCTCCTTCCTCTGAATCTAATCTTGCTTTACATATATGTTCAGCAGTGGCTTGGCTGTTAAGACGCTGACACTGATGATCGCAAGGTCAGCAGGTTGGCAGTTTGAGGCCCAAGAGCTGCATGACAGAGTGAGCTCCGATCATTAGTCCCAGCTTCTGCCAACCTAACCATTGCATGTAAAAGTGCAAGTAGATAAATAGGTACACTTCAGTGGGCACAAAGTTTTGTGCAGTCATACTCACCACATGACCATGGAGTTGTCTTCAGACAGCACTGGCTCCCTTTGCTTAGTAATGGAGATGAGCCCACTACAGTTGGACATGACTAGACAAACTTGTCCTTTATCTTTATACAAGTTAAACAGATAGGATGATAAAATGCAGCCTTGCCCATTCCACTTGCCAATTGGAAACCATTCTGTTTCTCTGTATTCTGTCCTTATGGTGATCTCTTTCCATGTGTACAGGATACACATGAGCACAATCAAATATTGTGGCACATCCATTTCATTTAGAGTGATCTGTAGTTTTTCATGATCTTCATAGTCAAAAGCTTTGCTATAATCTATAATCACAGGCTAAAATTATGTGGTATAATCTATAATCACAGGCTGAAATTATGTCCCCAAACAATATAACCTCTAGTGCCTCTTTCTTTCCTGAACCCAGCTTGGAGTTCTGTCATTTCCTACTCCATATATGGTAAACGTTTTTGTTGTAGAATTTTGAGTATCACTTTGTTTACATGGGAAATTCCTGTAATGGTCCTGTGGTTACTGCAATCCCTAGTGTCCCCTTTCTTGAGAACTAGAATGTATTCGAAGGCTTTCATGGCCGGCATCCATAGTTTTTTGTGGGTTTTTCGGGCTGTGTGGCCATGTTCTAGAAGAGTTTGATGTTTTTGATGTTTTGCCAGAATTTGTGGCTGGCATCTTCAGAGAATTTGCCTCTTTCAGTATTAGAATTCAGCTGTGAACACCACAAGCCATCTTTTCAAATTGATATTTATACTCGCCCCTCCATTTTCACAGATTTCGGGTCCACAGTTTCAGTCCTTTGCAGACTGGCAAGCGGGGAGGGTTAAAATGGAGTGTGCGGCCCCTCAGTTGATTCCCAGACCTGATGCACAGAGCTCAGTTATTGTAATAAAACAGGTCTGTAGACAGTTATTCTTCTGTTGTCTTGATGATTTAATGATGAAAGAAGCGTAATTTTATGTCAGGCTGGAATTAGTAAAATCAGCTAGATTCTGTTAAACCAAACATATTTTAGTTAATCTGCTTTGGCAGTGCATCTGTTGGAATTCCTGACTCAGTGAAAAAAGAAGTGAAGGGGTTTCTCCTTTCAGAATTGCACTGAACTGTATTATGGATAAAGTTCATGAACCTGCTTTATATTCCAAGCTGGCTGTTTTTCAGCAGTAGTCCAAGAGCTACAATGGAGTTGCTTTCTAGTATCATTTTAAAACAGCTTGACATGGAGCAGCCCCTGTGACAGCCCATTTCTGTTGCTGATATGGGGATTCTTATCTATAGAAATGGGTCCTGTTCCAAGCTTGCATGCCTTCTTGTGTGGTTCAAAGGCTGGCACTTACCTTATTTACACTATGAGACAGAAATAGATCCTATATCAGTGCCTAAAGTGTTCTTTTAAAAAAGTCTTGCTGCGAACTGGATAGCTGTGGAAACTAAATGTGTTGCCAGCTGTTTTGTGCCCTTTTAGTATTCACTTTAAAATGAATACATTTTAAAATTATATTACAAACTCTATTAATTTCCAACCCTTCTTTTGGATCAGATTTGTGAAATTTGGTTGAAAGTATTGCTGCTTTCTGGGAAGAGTCCAGTTTGCTTCATGCCTATACAAACAGACATGAGTTAGAATAATTAGGATTATTATTATTTTTAGAGCAGATGAACTGTCACTTGCTAGATTACTGTCAGATCTAGATATTGGGTAGTAATGTAGGATCCAATCAGGCTGTCTCTAACACATGACCAGGAACGGGAAAAGTGTGGTGCACAGCCCACATGTGGATCCCAGGGAGGGTTTTTCTTGTTCTTGGGGCCCCCAAAATGTTTTCTCCCAAAGTGTCCCCAAAAATCCCGTAGTGGCATGGGAGGCAATTCTGGCAAATTTTAGGGACCCTAGGCTTTTCTATGCCAGAATAACACACTCTTCCAACAGGAATTGACTTTTGTATCACCTCCTAGAATCCTAGAATTGTATAGTTGAACCAAAGGGCTTTCTAGTCCAATCCCTTGCAATGCAGGAATACACAGCTAAAGCACTCCTGAGAGATGACTATTCAACCAGTGTTTAAAGACTGCCAATGAAGGAGAATTCTCCACCCTCTCACTGTCATTAAGTTTTTAATGTTTAGATGCACTTTTTACCCCTTTTTTTGGTAATTTTTCAAGTTAAACAAATCCGGCTCCCTAAACTATTCCTCATAGTTTTTACTGTCTTGGGCACCCTTCTCTGAACCTGTTCCAGCTTATCAGTATTTTTTAATTGTGCTGCCCAGAACTAGCCACCGTATTCTAGGTGAGGACTCACCAAAGCAGAATAGAGGAGGGGGCTATTACTTCCCTTGATCTGGACACTGTATTCTTACTGATGTAGCCTAGAATTGCATTGGCTTCTTTGGCCATCACATCACACTGTTAGTTCATGTTTAGCTAGTGATCTACTGAGACCACTAGATCTTTTGCGCATATACTGTTGTGAAACCAGGTGTCCCTACTATATTTGTGCCTTTCATTTTCCTGAAAAAAAATAGTTCTCATGTATCCTTGTTGAAGTCTGTTTTTAAAGTTTTGGCCCAGCTATCCAATCTATTGGGGCCATTTTTAATCATGATTCTGTCCTCTGCTATCCTTTCAGTTTGGTGTCATCTGCCAAGCTTGTAACTCCATTTAAGAGAGAGAGAGAGAGAGAATTGGTTTGGCATGACTTGTTTTTTGAGAAACCCATCCTGACTCTTAGTAATCACAGCATTGTTTTCTAGATATGCACGGAGTAACTTTTTAATTAATCTCTTCTAGAATCTTTTAGGGTATTGCTATTAATCTGGTTGGTTGATAATTGCTTGGGTCCTCTTTTCCCCCTCTTTTTGGAAAAGAGGGCATCTTCCCTCCTCCAGTTTGCTGGAAACTGTTTTTTCTAGTTGAAAAAAAAGTTTTTTCTGGGCTCTAAAATGATGCCGAGAGGTCCATAAATGTTGTGAGATTGCTCCCACCCACCCCAAAGGATATTTGAGGAACAAAGAAAAATCTTTTTTTCTCTCTCTTCATGCAGGGGTGCAGACGCCAAGGTCCTTTGTGAGATCATTGCAGTCCCTTACCCCGACAGTTACCCATACTGTAAAGTGAGATGGCCACCTTAGATAGCAGTTTTTGGATCTCATAAAAGAGCAGCAAAAGGCTAGTTATGTACTTTGCTATTACAAATATGGCATTTTTCCTGCCCAGGATAGTGCTTTTTGAGCTCTCAGATTCATTTGTCAAAATGAGTTGCTTAGCTTTGGGTTTTGTGCATTTTGACCTGGGTGAGTGGGTAACAGTTTGTCTCTCTGTAGCTTTTTGTTCTTCACCTGCTACAGGGATCCTGTCTCGGGGATTTTCCCCCCTCTATAGATCCATCTGCCTTGCCTATCAGTGTGCCAGCAGATATTATCATAAGCCAGCTGGCTTTTTATTTCCCGTCTGGAGTTCTAATGGAAATGTTTTCCTTGAGCTGGGTGGGTGGGTGGGGGAAGAAACATGCCTCAAGGTTCTCTTAAGAAATAGTTAATTTTTTAGTTTGGCTTTGTGACTTGTTAATAAATTGCAACAGAAGCATACATATCAACTAAAAGGAAATGTTGAACAGTGGATTTCCAATAAAGGGTCCTTAAGAGAAAGCACTTCATGATAAAAGATTGGTAGTTGATCTGATTTTTTTCTTCATACATATACTGTGTGTGTGTCCCAAGTTCAACCAGAAATGTAAACATCAGAGCCTTCTGAGCATTTCTTATAATTTGGCAAACAACTGGACGAAACAAGTAGCTTCAAACATCAAAATGCACAATATTGGCAGTAATCTGGGGGGACGGGGGGACGACAACTGATCATTCTTTCCCTTTCTGTCTTGTCCTGCTCTCCCTTGCCCCATTCTTTCAAATGCCAGTTTATTCTTTAATAAATAATTCCTCCATTCAGCCTTATCAATGTCAGATGACTTGTGTTGTCATTTGAAATCTAAATAATATCCACATTCTTTTCAGAGACTCGTTAGTTTATAGAAGTGACTCTATATTTAGGCTTTTAATTGCAACATTTCTAGAGGCTTGTTACCTAAAAATAATTCCATAATCTGTTGTGTCATGTAAAAAGGTCATAAGGAATCTGCGTGAGCTAGTTTTTATACTGGTGCAGCAAAACTTTCCAATGTTTCACAAGTGGAACATCTACTGCTCCCCTCCCAAAAAAAATATATATGTGGGAACATATAGTGCTATATCCTGATATGTGAGCTGTGTTACTACATTTTAAATGCCTACTTATTTGGCCTCTCCCACTTGGACAGAGCATCATCTGTATTGTTAGAGCAGATGATACTACCTGTCTGTGATATCATTAACTACCACATGACTACAAGTATGTGTAAAAGAAGCTTCAAGGGAATACTTTGGATAATTTGCTGATATGCGTTGTTAGGCTTGCCATAATTCTCTTCCACAAAACCAGGACAAAAAATGTAGAACATTCCAAAACGGAAGACACACGACCAACTAAAAGCCAAAAACATTAATATAAATTCATGCTTCTCAGTCATGCTCAAAATGGAGGCGATTTTGACATTCTTTCTGGACAGAAGGTTGACATGTAGGACATGCCCTACAAAATAGGGCATAGCCTCTTTCCCAAACAAATGGCCAAGGCAGGCAGGTGGGCAGGCAGGACCTCCCTTGGGGCACCTGCTGCCCTGGTCCTTGGCCTCCCTTGGCTTGGCCCTAGAGACTGGCGGGGGGGGGGGGCTCAGGCCCGGGCAGAATCACCACCAAAGAGGACCAGGCACTGCAAATCCCAGGAAAAATGGAAGGACATGGCCAAAGAAAAACATAAAATGCTCCTCTAGGAATGTCAATCCATGCTTCTGAGTCCTGCTCTGAATGGAGGACCTTTGGGGATCCCTCCCAGGGTGACCAGATACCCTCCTCACCACCAGGGAGGACTAGGCCCCACAAAATGGAGGGCATAGGGCACACACAACCCATCAAAACAATATGAATGGGTATCTGTAATTCCTGCTCTCATTGGAGGGCCTTTTGGGAATTCCTCTTGAGCAGAAGGTGGGAATGGAGGCCATGTTTCTGGGGAAAAGAGAAAGCCTGAGGGCAACAGGAGGCAGCCCAGGTGCAGTTCACCTGTGGCAGTCGAGAAGTGCTGGACTCCGGTGGGTCTCTGCTGAGGGCTTCAAAGCATCGGGCAGGTGGGGGGGAGGCACAGTGCAGTCGAAGGGGATTCAGCCAGGCCAGCAGCTCTGCCGGCCCAAGGAAGAAGAGGAGGAAAGAGAGGAGAGGAAGAGGAGGCCAGCGTCTTCATCCTGCCACTGCTGGCTCCCGAATCCCATGCCAACTCCAGTGACTGTGCCTCTGCTGAAGATGGCAATCAGCTACTGGTGCGGGGATTTCATCATGGCACCCTCCCCATCACCCAGCAGTAGAGGAGGAAGCGCTTACCATGACCGCTGCAGCTGCCGGAAAAGCCCCAGGGCTGGAAGGGCTAAAGTGTGAGGAGCCCCACTGAAGTTGAGGATAGCCCGGCCAACCGGCAGCAGGAAGGGCAGGGTGGCCGGGGGCTGCTGGGAGATGTAGTTCTCCTCTTCCTTCCTTGGCTGAGCGGGGATTTGAACCCAGCCAACACTCAAACCACAATGGCATGCTGGCAAAAGGTGTTGGGCTCCAATTCCCCAAAGCCCCAGGGGTCAATCCAGAACTGGCTTTAGGTATTTGGGTGTCTCCCGGGTCCTAGCGGTTGCCTGGTTCCCGTCCATTGGTGCAAAGTTTTGCATGACTTATGGGCTTCAGCACCTCTGCCTCCCCTCACTGCTGAAAACTGGGACAGGCAGCTTGAACTGGCCAGGACATTTTAACAACTTGTCCAGGACAAATGGTAATCCTGTGCATTGTGGTATGTAGATAAGAAATATAATGCATATGTAAGCCAGCAGCTGAGCATTTTACCAGGCTAGTAAACTTTTCCAAAAGCACCCTGGACAGAGGCAATCAAAAATGTGAAAGAAAAGCAGGGGGCATTTGGAACCTACTTTTTTATTTTTGTTGGTAGCCTTTAGCATACTTTTGTATATTGTATACCACTTGTAATATGCTATCTTTGTGTTAACAAAAGCTGGCTTTGAAGACTAGAAACTATTGAGTTTTTTTCTGGAACTTCTCAGTTTCCTATAGTGTTTAAATGAGATAAGTAGCCATGTAATATGATGAGGTTGGAAGATGAGAGATACTGATAAGAAAATGATTAAAATAATTCTGCACCTCTGAATTTAATAATTGGCATTGTCCTGCATTCAGAACACTGCAATCAAAATCTATCTTTGTCAGATGGAATTCAACTCCTGGGCTTAACAAAAAGAGCCTTTCTGTTTCTAGGAATGGCCAAAGTGCATGTTTTAATTGTTTTTCTTCATACATGGATGCTTGCTTTTGTGGAAGTATACAGGTACCACTGCTAGTGAGTAAAAAGAGTTGATAAATATATTTTGCTTGTAGAAACCTTGAGTTTGATTTTGCAAAGTTTTAGTTAGAGCAGATCTTCTGGAAAAAGGAAACATCTGTTTCCTCATTTTACACTGATTCAACTATTCTACATAGAAAATTATAATTTTTCCTCCTAATATTTCCTCCTGTATATGAGCTCTGTTGAGTGCCAGACTACAACTTTAGATACCAAGGCTCAGTCACCACTTAGCTATGGAAACCGACTGGGTGACCTTGAGCGAGTCACATTCTCTCAGTCTCACAGCTTCAGAAGAAGGCAAAGGGAAACCCCGTGTGAACAAATCTTGCCAAGAAAGCCCTGTAATAGGTTTGTCTTATGGTCACCATAAGTCAGAAATGACTTGAAGGCGCACAACAATATGAGGACAGTTTTTCTACCTGGGTGGGAGTCATGCAGCCGTCAGCTGTTGTTGGACTATATCTACCAGCATTCCATCGGTTATGCTGACTTAGAGCTGCTGAGACTTGCAGTCCAACAATATGTAGAGGGCTGCAGAATTTCTATCCCTGGTTTAAATCCAATTGCTAGTCCTATCAAGAATTGGTCCACTTAATCAATAGCATTTACATATATGTTAATTTAGGATTCTACATTTGATTCAGTGGGTTTACTATGGTTTGAACTAATAATTCAATTTAGGCTTACATTTTTGCTCTTACCAGCTTTTGGGATCAATCTTGTCTGTATTGAAATAAGTGAGGAAGCTGAAAAAACAATGCATACACAGTTTTAGGAGTTTTAGTAACCATTCAGAAAGAGCTATACTGATTACCTTTCATGTCTACAGATGCTTAACTTTCATTTACTTATTGCAATCATTATTTTATTTTCCCACCTTTCTCCCAATTTAGGACCCATTAGCTGAGACTGATTTGTTTCCATGTGTAATAGGAGCATAGAGGACTTATTTTGATAAGTGAGAAATTACTCAGTTTGCTTAATATTGCCACAAATGGTTTTATGGTTCATACTTAGAAACTTCTTATGAACTAGAAAAACTGACTTTTTCATTATACACAAATCTAGAATTCTTGTTCAGGAATTCTGGGGTTGTTTTGACTTCTCATTGCACCTGCAAAACCTTGCATGCATACTATACTCTCACCCAGCAGGTAACCAGTCTTAGCGAGTCTCTCAGTAAAGGACCTTTGGCATCTTTCTCTGTTTACAGGAACACCATATTGAGAAATGTGTTGTTGAGGATTATCTTCACACATCAGCCATCCCCAGCAGCTCAGAAGATAGACCAGAATAAAAACATGTTCTGGAGAAAACATAACAACTTGGACATTTTTATCAGGGTGTCATTAGCTTGGAAATTAGCTAAGAATATCCTAGTACATAGTACCTTGAAAATAAACAAACCAGAAATTTTCCCACGAGGTCCTTCACCTAACATCCAGAAACGCTGACAGCATTTTGGGTGTTCAAGAAGATTTGACATTGGTAGTTTATATTGTAAGGAATGAAAGGACAATGCTTCTTTGTTCTTCAGTGCTTACTGATGTAGCAATCTTAGATCACAAATCCATGTTTGATTTTTGTTAGTTAATAATAAAACTAATGTGATATTGTGACCTGTCTTCACATAAATTTCCCAATGCATTGTTTAATAATGGCCAATTGTGATTTTGCCCCCCCCCCCATAGCATACACTACTTACCAAAAAAAAGCCTATACCATAGAGAAGATGAACAACCCACAGTGCACACCCCAAATATGTCTAAAAGAGCTGGGTCTCTGTTAATCAAACATAGCCAGTGTGCTTCACATGTCAAGGGAAGTAGCCTCAGACTTAGTAGGACTTACCATTACTAACAGCAGTTCTTTAAAAAGAGAGAAAAAGGTGGGCAGAGATGTATGATATTATAAGCTAAGCAGGGTCAGATCTAGTTAGTATTTGGAAGGGAGGCCATCAGGGAATGGTGCTGTAGGCTATATTTAGAGGGTTATAATGGCAAACAACCTCTGAGCACTCCTTGTCTAAGAAAATCACTATGCAATTCATTGAGCCACTGTAAGTTGACAACAGCTTGAAGGCAGCTGCCTGCGTAATGTGTGCTTTGATTGCAAATTCTGTAAGGTTTGCTGATTTTCAACTTATTGTTATTCCAGTGTTACATTTATATAAAACAGCCTCATTTCATTTATATACCGCTTCATACCACGCTATGCAGTGTCTAAGCAGTTTACAACTGTAAGCTCATTGCCCCCAAACAGCTGGGTACTCATTTTAGCGACCTCGGAAGGATGCAGGCCTGAGTCAAGCCTGAGCCCTGGCTAGTACTGAACTCTCAACCTTGTGGTCTATGAGTGAGTGGCTGCAGTACAGGCAATTAACTACTGTTCTAATTATGCTATACTGTATATATGTAAACTGCACAATGAATTCTATCTTTCTTAAAAAGTGAAGTAAATTAGACCTTCCCCCCCATCCCCAACACTGCTTTTGTGGTATTATGTATTTTGTGTCACACAGTATTTCCCCCCTTTAGCCTAATAACTTTGCAACCATATTGTATTATTGGGAAAGGGGATGTTTCAAGGAAGATGCTTTTTTTTTGCATATGATTTTATGATTAAAAGCGTGCCGCAGGTATTTTGTTTTTGTGACTTCCTTGAAGTACATTTGATACCCCCTCAACCATACTGAGATTTCCATTATATTTCTTCACCTGTCATATTCATGTTATAATCCATACTGTTCACACACAATATAAATTTTGAGGACTTGAAGAGTAATATTTTCCTTTCTTTTTCACAACAGATATTTGGAAAGCTAATAGAAATAGGCTAGGCAGATTAGTCTGTTCACCAGCATCTTGAAAATTTCATTTTCCCCTTATGTTCCAGCGTCTGTTCCTCTTCAGTGGGATTTCACTGAATATCAATTAAGCAAGAAGGCAGAGATTTGGAAAGCAGCTACTGAAATGATGGGATTTTAGCCAACCTAAACACTCAGGATGTTGACTTGAAATTGCATAGAAATATTATATCACTTTTATATTCTTCATAAACATTCTTTATATATTCATTTATATGTATTCTTTATTTCAGAATTTCTGATGTATTTGAAAAAGACCAAATTGACATTTATATTTTAAACGGCATTCTGCTGTCCTATATTTGGGGAGGGGGGGGGGATGTTCTAGAGCCTTTTTTCACTCCCATGCAGTGAGGTTGGCTGACTAGTCTTGTACCAAAACTGCTTAGCAGATGGCACTTTAGTAGTAAGCAGCATCCCTACTAAGGTTTTAAGCATATTATGGAGTTCTACCAGACTGGTGAATAAGCATCCCTTCCCTGAATTAGAGCCATCTTCCATCTTAAGTGGTGCAGTAGACGGCCATCTGTCTGTCCAGACTACATTTTAAAGATGATATCTGTCTGCCTTTTGACAACTTCAGCTTTTGAAATAAGGGGAATATAATCATGATTTATGGATAGCACATGCTTTCTTTTGCTGTATATATAGTAAATACAGCTTTACTTTCTATGTTGTTGTTTTTTTAAAAAAACACTGCTTTGGATGTCCTGGGTCAATTTTTTCACCAAGTGATTGACACGTGTCTGATGGAGAATAAAATTTGGTTTTTGGAGCATATTTATTGTAATCTGTGAAGTTGCAGTGAGAGGCTTGAAAGTGAATGCCTTACAGAATCTTTGACACCAGAACTTGACTAAATAAAACTTCCAAGCCTCTGGGGGATGATGAGTATAAACTTGCCTGTCTCCAGGATTAGCAAAGCTATAATGCATTAAAATAGTAAAACAAACAAACAAACAAATATCCACTTGCTTTGGCAGAATTCATTCAAACAGATTTTTGCTTTTCCTGGGATAGCACTTGGTTCACCTACCAGGGGCAGCACTTAGTTTATTTTATTTTGGAAAAGGAATATGAGACCACAGTAGCTGAAGGTATATAGTGGTCTCAAATTCCTGGACTTCTTATGCATGGAGTCCTTGTCACTCCCCCCTCCCCCAA
Organism: Phrynosoma blainvillii; assembly: GCA_026167975.1. Lineage (NCBI taxonomy): Eukaryota > Metazoa > Chordata > Lepidosauria > Squamata > Phrynosomatidae > Phrynosoma > Phrynosoma blainvillii. The sequence continues at coordinate 107,163,532 of JANUYF010000001.1, forward strand.
AGATAGGGACTTCTGAAAGGGGAGAAAGGAGGTTTCATACAGCTCAGTGAACAGACATGGGTTCTGTTTTCACATCTTGCGTTATCAGTAGGAAATACAACCATTTTTGCAGTTCAAGGTACCCTGCTTTGTCTTGCCAAAACACTGCTTACCAAATTGGCCACGGTGCCAATAGCAACATAAAACATGCTACTGGATATTGGCACCACTGAAAACCTCCTAATGCTTGTAGACTTCCCTTTAGGAATGAAGGGATAGATTTTGCTATACAGGTTTGCAGAATTTTATGTCACTCTACAGTCCTTATGGATCCTATAATGTGCTATAATTAAATCCCACTTGAATTATGGTAGCAGTATGTGATACAGTACCTGGGCAGTTCAGGCCCTTCTGACCATGGCAACTTTCGCATTTTCTGCAACAAAGTGTAACAATACCTTTTTTCTGTGTTTTCTCCACAATCTACAGAATGTGACAAGCTAAGGAGAGATGGCTATAGAAGTTCTCAGTATTATTCTCAGGGTCCAACCTTCTCATCTTCTTCTAGTGCGCTCTATGGAAGTTACCAAGATGATTATGAAGAAATTGAACAAAAGGTGAGGTAACTGAAAAACAATGATAAGAGAATATGCACAGATATTCAATTTAAAGCAAAAGTCACATATATTTTGTTCCATATTCTAAAATGGTATGCTGAATCTTAAAGGCTGTACTGTTTTAGAAATGCAACCTTTATGTTCTATAATGCGGCTCAGTTTAAGAAAAAAATTACATAGCAAACATTTCTGGCAATGTTCCACGCCACAGCATTCACTGATTTAAAAATCAGTTTGATTAGTTTGTGTTCTTTCTATGGACGAGTAGAAAGTAGAATCATCATCCCTTTATAAATACTTTAGTTCTGTTGAAATCCGAGTTTTAGGCCTGCCACAATAGATGACAAAGTCACTACTTCATCACCTGTTTCTTATTTATCCGTTGATATGTACAAAGAGGACTTTGTGCCATTATGTTTTCATTGCTTTTTGTGCATTATTTGGTTCATTATGCTCTGTACATAATTACCGGTACTTGGTAATATTTGTCCCTTGTGCAGACAGCATGTTGTATGTTCACAACTTATCTTCATTGCTTTATATTCCTTTTCCACTATGTGTCCACAGTTCAGTTTTCCCCCTATCCTTGAGTTTACTAGCTTGCCTGTATCAGTGTCTCACACTCATTACTAGATATATTAAAGCCCTAGAAATAAATCAACAGAAAAATGGAAAACTGGTTTCTTTTTCAGTATTTCTAATAGGAAATCTGTAAAATTATGGGGGTGGAGAAAATCATGAATTAACTTTCTCATTTTGAACAGGTGAAATACTTTTTAAGATAAGATTTTACCTATTTTTTCAGTGCCTACATTTTAACCCAGAAATCTCCCCCTCACCACCCCACCCCTGCCCTAGCCACCAGCCAAAATCTCTCTTCCCCTTTGAGGTAACTTCACCAACTTAATTTTCTATACTTCTACTCTCATATGATCCCGGCTTTTCTCTTAAGCTTCTGCTTCTTTCGGTCTTTTTTGCCCATTCTCATAGTCCTCTGTTTCTGATCGCCCTTCTCCTTACCCTTACCCCTCCCCATCTTTGCACATCTTTTCTGACTGTCCTTTTATCTTTTTTCCTTGTGAATCCACAACGCACAGTCAAAGCTCAGCCACACCTAGCCTATCTTTTCCTCAGAATTGCTGCTGCTCAGTCAGGATGGCAACATCTAAACTTTTTCATGGCCCAGCAAGAAACAGCATGCATGAAGAGGAGCAAGTTAAACAGTAGCCATTTTAGCTCTTTAAAAAAGAAAACCAAAAAACCCTCAAATAAGCTGTTGGAGAAGGTAACAGATAAGATAGAGGGTGGCACAATATAAATACTAAATTGTTGGTTATGTCATTCTAGTGCACTTAATCCTGAAGATAAAGACTGAGTAATGATACTTTATTAAAAAAAGGACACAGTGCATCTTCCCAGGTTCTTTGAGGACTCCATGGTATTCCACTTCTTTGCTTGCTGGTCCTCAGCCAGGGATAAATACATAGCAACATGACCTCCAGAGGTCTGTGGTTGCATGCACAGTACTTGGAGCAATTTAGATGGGATGGTTTACTTTCAAGTAAATTGGTCCAGAATTCAGTGAGTTTGAATTTACAATATGCATTTTGTCTTGGCTTAACTGCAGTGTTTCTCAGAGTAACATGGTGGGTGGGTGGGGAAGTTCTGTGTATAATTCACTATGTCCTGACTGTTGTGCAACCTTGTTTTTGTTGTAAAATGAAAAGGTCAAATTGTGTTCAATTACACAAATATTAAGCTATTTAAATTGAGGCCATCATTATGATTTGAAGAGAAGCAAAAATTGTATGTGGGCCTTATTAAGGAGCACTGTAATTACTTGATAAAAGGCATTTTGGAGAAGTTATAGATACTCTTCGTATCATATTGCTTAATTTTATAAAAATCACTTTTATATGGCAAATTAACTTTCTGCCAAATGAGTTCTAGAGTGTTTTATCATCCACTATTACTCAGAGAGATTACATCCAGTCCATTGATAAAGGGCCATTGCCCGACTTCTGAGATGAAGAATCTCCTCTTAATGTAGAACTGGCATTGTGGAGACTGGATGATGCATGGAGCTGAGGAGGTTTCTGCAAATAAGTAATCACTGTGAGAATATATTTGTAAGAAAAGATTGTCAGGAGTAAGAGAGAGCTTTGGGTGTGCCTTTTCGTCATCTGAGGAGGTTTTGCTTCACTGGCTGTTTCCTGAGATGAGCTAGGAAGAGCTATGCTGCTACATTAGATAATAGGGTAATTGGCAGGTGGTTGGACTGGATGGCCCTTGTGGTCTCTTCCAACTCTATGATTCTGTGAAACACCTTCAAATATATGAAGGATTTAACACTTGAGGCCTAGAAAGGTGCTGTCGGTCAGCATAGAATATCCTGGGCTAGACCGGTAATAGTCTGGCTGGATCAAAGATGATCCACAACTTCTTTGAATGTTCTTTGATTTAGTTCATTTATTGTCATTCGTCTTTGATTTGTTTCCTATATTGTCATGCAACACACAAAGGTATCCCTTGGCCCAGGTAGAGATACATTATATCATGGGTAGGCAACCTTTCCCCTTTAAGGGCCGAGGGACTTCAGCTCCCAGAAGCCTCAGCCATGTTGGCCAATAGCTCCTGGGATTCTGGGAGTTGAAGTCCCTCGGCCCTTAAAGGGGAAAGGTTGCCTACCCCTGCATTATATGGAACCTTTACTCAGTATGAGTATGATAGTATGGCTATAATTCAAAATCATAGTTGCAAGGCAACATTTTGTTTTCCCCCCAGTGACCCATTATTTAAGTACAGGGTATCCAAAATTTACCTTGACATTGTGGAATTGTATAGAATTCAATATAGAATTACTATATAGAATTGAATTTGTAAAGATAATTTTGGACACTCTGTACTTTTCTCCATCTGGAATCCACTTAACTGATGCTATCTCTTTCTTTTCTTTTCTTTTTTCTTATCCAGAGTCCCTTTAATTAAAATATGACATCCTAGTAGTGCTCTTTTTCTTTTCTTTTTTGCTTGTTCTCTCTTCACCATAAACATTTGCTTTACATGAAAAAATTGCATTTTCAGATGCCATTCTTGTCTACTTTCTGAAACAATGTGTACTATGATGGTTACGTATAACTTTGTGTGTTGTGTCTTTTTATTTGTGTGTATTTCCCATTTTCCTTTCTTTGCCACTCATTCACTTTCTTTTTCTCTCTCACCCAACAGTCTAGTCTGTTAGACTGCCTCCCTCAGTCTTGCCTTAATGCCTGCTGTTGTTTGATTCCATGGAAAATCAAGGTATCTAGCCCAAAATCAGGATCATCCAGCTGTAATATCTACAGCTTGATGTAGCTGTCATGTTTTGATAACCTCAAGTCTGACTTATGCTTTTATTTTAAATTTTCACATGCTGTTGTTTTCTTTCTTCATGCAAAATAAATCTTGTAATAATTTTCCTATCCTTTTCAAAAATATTACCTCATCTGTTGGCATCTGGGAACCCTCATTTGGATACATAATGAATAAACTCATTTTTGTGGTTGGCTATATTTTGTTAACACTAGCTGGTGCCTAAACTGGGTATTATGTTTTCCTAATACAGTGGGTCCTTGTTATCTGCTGTGTTTGGTTCCAGGATCCCCTGTAGATATCAAAATCCATGGATGCTCAAGTCCCATGAAATATAATGGCATAGCAAAATGATATCCCTTATAGAAAATAGAAAATCAAGGTTTGCTATTTGGAATTTTTACTTTTTTTGAATATTTTCAAGCTGTGGATGCTTGAATCCATGGATAAAACATTTGTGGGTAAGGAGGGCCAACTGTACATCAAACTTACTAACTCTTTATCATATGTTAGATTATTACAATAAATTGCTTCATACTGCACAATAATTTATTGCATATTATAAGCTGTATGTATTTGAAATTAAAAATTTCTGTTTGGTTTGTTTTAATCTAAGAATCAATGTATGTGTTAGTTAGGCATCTCCAGCATAAAAGGACCTGTGTGCAGGCTTTCTTCAGTTGACATTTCCAAGATAAACAAACAAAATCCACTTATTTTCTCCCAAACATTTTATGGGTTCTGCTTATGTTTTGCAAAATGCAGTAGAATGAGGAAGCTACTATTTGGACATGTCATTAAATAACCATTTAAAATACCTTCAGTACCTTCAAAGTTACATATGAGATGGAGTCCTGCTGGTGACATATGTGTATATAACTTGGGTTTACATACATGTCTTCTGTTGGATATCGCACAAGGAACTATTCACTAGCTCATGTCCAATTCCTCCTCAAGACAGGTATTGTGCCTCAAGGGCACTGCCATGGCCAGTTACTGGCCAGATGCAGAAGACAGGGAGGTGATCAGGCAAAGCTGGTCCTGACTGCAGTTCTCCATCCAGCAGAAGAGAAATGAGATAATTGTCTTGAATTTCCAGTGAGTTGTTGAAAATCCAGTAGAGTGACCTAATTTGTCTTGCCCATCTGCAAAAGTTCAACTGGACACTGCCTGGTTGCTCTCCCCTGGTCAGTATATTTGGCAGTACCCCGGTGCTTGACAATTGCTTGGGTGGGGAGGGAACTGCATGGAGCTTCACACATGGAGCAGCATGCTCCACACCCTCTGGTGCAGGATCTTGGGCAAAGTATTTGGGAGTAGAGCAATGTATTAAATACATCTCTGATAGGATAGGCTCTGCCAAATTCTATAAAACAAAATATTTTTATTTATCAAGAAACATGCATTCTCTTTTTGTTTTGTTTTGCTTTATCTTTGTTTGAAAACATCTGTCTGTAGATGTAAAGTTAGGGAAAGGAAAGTAAACGATGAATCGGAATTGAAACAAATCTTATTTTTACATAGAGTGAGCCTGTTGTATTGCCGATTGGATCATATTATCCAGTGGTGGCTTGTGCCCATGGGCCCACCCCTTGATTAATATGGGCTTGAGCTCCCACATTTATTCCCTTTTGTGGGAGGAGGGTCCTGAACCAAACCCCCATGAATGGGAAGGGTGAATAATGCAGCACTTGGATTCCTTACCTCCATTTATATTAACAGGAAATTCAAAGTGGTGTAAGTGTTGGACTAGGACTCAGGAAGAGCAGGGCTCAAATTCTCATATTACCATAGAGACCTACTGGGTGATTTTGGGCAGGTCATACCCCATTGCATTCCTGAGAGGGAGGCAATGACAAAATTCCTCTGAATAAATCTTGCCAAGAAAACCTTGAGAGAGGGTTACTGTAAGTCAGAAGTAACTTGAAGACACATAACAACAATTTCTACTAATGATTTTTCATGTGTTGTATTTACCCAGATGATTCCATTGTTAAATAAGGGAATAGCGGCCATTAAAATTTTCAGATTTCTTAATTTTAAAGGAAATTGAAAGAGACTGAATTGTCACCTCAGAAGTCGGGATTTTAGGTAACCTCTGAATTTTTTATTTATTTATTTATTTATTTATTTGAAAAGAGAGAAGTATATAGAAAGTATGCACTTAGGAACAATTAGAAAAGAAATTACCAGCATTTTGATGCTGAAGGAAACAAATTTATGTGTGACGGGAGGGGAACTTCCTTTTAATTTCTCTAATTTGCTCTTCCGATTTAAATGTCTTGTACAGTTATCCTTGGGTCAAGAGCTAAAACCTGAGGTTTCTTTTATCCCTAAGGATAAAAAAACAGTGTGGTTGAAGTGAATTGTCTCTTAAGAGGATCCTAGATAGGAAGAATTCCTATAACAAAACAGTCTTCCACTTACCACCACCAGTTGCCTTTCCAAGCAGTCCTATGACTTTGGCTTGTGACTGATACACTAAAGTTCATGGGCAAATGGATGAAATTAAAACATTACTAAAATTATGAGAGATTTGAGCAACTTTAAAACCATGTGTTGTTAGAATATCTGATGCCTGTTTATCTGGCCTATTTATTGACTAGTTGATAGATTGCTTTACTTCTGGCATATGAAAAACCTGGAGATTGTAGGTGTATAACCAGAGTTGTAACATTAATTTTCTTCTCTGAGTATGTGGTGTTGTTTGTCTGATCAGTATTATATGTTACAGCTGTTTTTAAGAAATACTTTATTTTCAGCTATATAATTTCTTTGAAAAAGAATAAAAATTCTAGAGCATACATTTCCATCTTTGTCTTGTCATGTTGAGAATGCCCCTGGTGACTGGCTTATGGCCGCTGAGTTCTCGGATATAATACAGGGTCAACATAACATGACATTTATTCATTTTGACAGTTTCAAACACCAGATAAAAAGTAAGTTATTGAGACTTATCACATACCAGCACCATGCTTGAAGAAAAGCCTATTTGGATGTTTAAGGAAGATAAATTTTAGAAATTCATGTTACAATTACATAATATTTTTAGTTGACCTTTCTGTCTTTCTTATTTTAACAATGTCATTGTCTTATGTTTTCTGTAAGTCAGCTCTTTAAAATATGTTCTGGACCTGCAAAATGGGCAAAACTTTCATATGGTTCTCATTTTGTTGTTTACAGTAATAATATGTTTTACTTTAAGAATGTTTAAGAATCTCATCTTCACTGAAATGGTCCTTTCACTTCTTCATAAAGTTCATCTTCTGTAGTTTAAGATATTTATCATATTTTAGCAAATCATACAAATGCCAAAAATATGAAAGTACAGTATGACACAAACGCCTTATATCCATGAGAGATACATTCCTGCACTTTGCACGGATATGGAAAGCTGGGTACTAGCGAACCTCAGGCCAGGTGAGAGGGGGAGGGAGGTAGCACCCACCTCCTCCTCCTGCCTGCCTGCCTGCCCTCCCTCCTGGCTGGTCTTGGTGACCTCTCTGTCCTTGCCAGTTGCAGGATGAGGTGGATGGGGGGGGCTGCCCCCTCGCCACTGCCCCCTCCTTCACTTTGTGAGGCCAGCAACAGTTCATACTTCTCAGCTGAGAAAGGCATGAGGGCTAGCTGCACAATGCTGCATGCTTGTCTTAGTGGCAGGCACTTCAATTCACATGGAAGAACAAAAAACCCAAATAGAAACCAGCCAGCCAGGTGTGGCCAGGGCAGATGCTGCTTTTTTGCTGTCTGCCTGGCTGCTGCTTAAAGAGGTGGTGGTGGTGGTGATGATGATGATGATGATAACAAGAGGGCAGCCCCCATCATCCTCATTCTGTGTCTGGCGAGGATGGAGAGGGGTACATAGGGAGTTTGCCAAGCCTCACGAGGAGGAAGGAAGCCCGGCTGCTTGGTCGTGGTTCCCTTTGCATGCATTCACGTTGGGGAGCAGCCAGCCGACCTTCCTTTTTTGTTCTCACATGCAAGAGTATGGTGCCTGCTTTCAAAAGAGTCACTTGGCTTTGTATAGCTGGGTCCTGCTGCATCTCTCTTGACTGAGAAGCATGGAACCGGAGGAATGAGGATAGCCAGGTGCAGCCAAGACAGATGCTGCTGGCCGGCTGGCTGTAGCACAAAGCAGGGAAGCAAGGGTATAGCCCTCCATCTTGCTCATCCTGCAATGAGCAAGGATGGAGAGGAGTGCATGGGGAGAAGGGAAGGGAGGAAGGAAGGAGGGAAAGAAAGAGAAGCCAGGCAGTGATGCTTCTTCCTTCCATTCCTCACTGCTTCGCACAAGGAAAAGATGAGAAAAGATGCTCACCGTAGGCAGCAGCCATGGGATGTGGGTAAATGAAACTTCAGGTAACAGTCCTGTGGAAACGGGTTTGTACTGTACAGAAAGAGGAGGCAGAGTTACCTTTTAGTGAGCTTATTGCTGTGTAAAATTTATGCATTTATCTTAATAGGGGAAAAAACTTCTACATTTCTCATAAAAAAATTCCCTACTGAATCAGCTAAGTGCTGTGTCCAAGCATTATGTCATTTGTATTTTGCTATGAATATCTCCAAATCATCAAGAAAGCAGAGTGTGAATTATGTTATACCTTTCCCCTTTAAGGGCCGAGGGACTTCAGCTCCCAGAATCCCAGGAGCTATTGGCCAACATGGGACTATTGGCCAACATGGCTGAGGCTTCTGGGAGCTGAAGTCCCTCAGCCCTTAAAGGGGAAAGGTTGCCTACCCCTGTGTTATACTGTCACTCTCTCCCATCTCTTGTCAGATATTTAACTCATACATATTATAGTATGAGGTTGTATTCCTCAAGAGGATAATTATTACCCTTAATCATTATGTAGTCTGCTGGTATTTGCGATGCTCTTTGTGAATTTATGTACACGTTGAATATTACCACACATACTGTTTTCAGTGGGCCTGAACTTTGTTTATTGGAATAGAGTATGCATCTGATTTCTTTTAACTTTTCCTTACACAATGAGTTGTTAAATTTTATCACAGGAAATTTTCTCAAATCTGAGTGTACATTCAGCTGTTACATTTGTGTAATAATATGCAGGAATGGGATTAGCATTCATTTATGAATTGTGAAAATTCCTTTCTTGAAATGACAAAACAAAAATTATTAAATGTTTATTGTCCCTAAATTGAAAAACAAAATGGTGGCTTTTCTTTAAAAAAAGGCTACTTATTCAGTGTTAGTTAAATTAGCAAGCAAGTTCTTAAAAACACAAACAACTTTGAGGATCCTTCTGTGATACAGAAAAAATACAGAAAATTCAAAAGTTGTTTTAGTTGATTCATCTTCATTGACTTCCAACATTAAAAAGTGGCATTTTCATCTGAAATAAATGATTTAGATTTCTATGTTATCATCTTTGAGCCATCATGGTGTAGTGATTTGAGCATTTGACTATGACTCTGGAGCTCGGGGTTCAAATCCCGGCTTGGCCATCTAAAACCACAGTGTGATCTTGGACAAGTCACATGTTCTCAATCTCAGATTATGGCTATGGCAAAACCTTTCTGATGAAACTTGCCAAGAAAATCCTGTAGGGTCGCCATAACTTGGAAATGACTTGAAGTCATACAACAACAGCAGCAGCAGCAGCAGCAGCAGCAAGTGAAGTATAGGAGATAAGGCTTGGCAGATCAGGAATCTGGGAGCTAATCTACACATTCAGTGTATTAGGTGAGGTGCTCTAGATTTTCATCCATGCAAATCGACGCTTAATTGTCTGCACTATCCTGTGCACATTCACATCTGTTCTCCCTCTTTATGCTGAAAATGTGCAGCAAATCTATGCAAAGCAAACTGGCAACCATTAGTTCGATAATGCACATCCTCACAGATAGTTGTACCAACTCCTTATTTTGTGGAGTTTGTGGAGTCCCCTCACCTCGAAAAAGCCCGTATTCCTCCGAATTGTATGTGGAGGGGTCACAGTTCTGTTCAAATAGAAACAAAATAATTTAAATCATGTTGCTAAGTCCTGGATCACTTGGTCATTGTATGTCCTTATGTGGGGGCTTTCAAAACAGATTAACAATGCAGCGGAGAGGAACGTCTTTCAACTGAAATTACTAAATTCATTTTCAGAGAAGTTTGAGGGGAGTGCATCCAATGCTGGGCAAAAAGAATGAAAGGCCAAAGAGTGGGATCAAAAATTCTAGTCTGTTTTAACTTAAGGGCCAGCATGGTATATTGGTCTGAGCGTTGGACTACAACTCTCGAGATCAGGATTAAAATCCCCTCTTGTCCATGGAAACCCACTTAGGACGTTATCACACGGGGAGTTGCGGGGAGAAAGTGGAAATAAACGGGATGAGTGGAAGACTTTAATTTACGGGATTTGTTCCGTTCCGCCTCGTCTGATAACTAAATTCGAATTTAAAAGGGGGTTAATTCGAACAAAAACCTGATCTTTTCAAATCCTCAAAAATCCCGAAAATGAAAAGTTCAGGTTTGCGTTCAAATTAACCCCCTTTTAAATTCGAATTTAGTTATCAGATGAGGCGGAACGGGACAAATCCCGTAAATTAAAGACTTCTGCTCGTGCTCGTTTATTTCCACTTTCTCCCCGCAACTCCCTGTGTGATAACGTCCTTAGGGGAGTCACATTTTTCTCTCAGCCTGAAAGAGAGACCAAGGTAAGCCTCCGCTGAACAAATCTTGCCAGGAAAACCCAGTGATAGGTTTGCTTTCAAGTTGCCATAAGTACGAAATGACTTGAAGGCTCAGAACACCAACAGATTTTTAACTTACAGCTCTAACTACTAATACATGAATCTTGGAAGAGGCATTTCAACCTTTTAGAATGGAAGAAAACATTAAATAGCTGAGAAACGTATCAAATTATGGGAAAGAAGATTAGGCTATCTAGGGAATCCGTGAAAGTCAGATTGGGACCTCAAGAGATATGGATTTGACTCTAGGGACTGAAGTTCTCCGCCTCTCCTCTAATGTGTGTAGTGAGCATAGTGGTTACTAGATTTGGTATAGACCATATGATTTAAAAAAGGGATTGAAGCATAGTTTTTGAAAGTACTAGTTATCATTGTCCAAGTATTGTTTATTTCAGAATATTATTATAAAAAGATTTTAAATCAAGTTCCAAACAAACACTTCTTAAATTTATGTAATAACTGCTTGTTCATGCAAGAACTGGTGACAGTTTTATTTAAAGGTGGAACAAGGTAGAAGCAGTCAAAATCATGAAAGTGTTTTTCATGGGCTGTATGCTTTTATTTTGCAGCAAGCAGTTATTTTATATTGAGATAAATTTGTAAGAAAATACCATTTGCAATGAATTTATGATACCTTCTTTTATAGTGTTCAACCCCTTCTCCTGAAGAGGAAAAGCTTATTAGCATCAAGAGACCCAAAACACCAATTTCAAATGAATTCTCTGATATCAACACTCAAACAAATTGGACAAAATCACTTCCATTGCCAACACCAGAGGAGAAAATGCGGCAGCAAGCTGAAGCAGTCCAAACTGATGTTATACCTATTAACGTAACAGGTAGGATTTTTATTTTGTTGTTGTGTAGTGAGGGATAACAATGGATCTCAGGTGTATTTAAATGTTTATTTCTCATGAAAATATACAGTAGAAACATATCCAAAGTGTTTGTGAAAGTTACAGTGAAAACTCTCTAAATGTACTAATTAAATAACTGTGGATTCCTCCAGTTTTTAAGGGATTGTGAAGAAAGCTGATAAGCTCAATATCATGAATATTCTGTATCATGAACCTAAAACTGTAGGATAGTGTGTCCCTAGCAAAAAGACTTATGCTCAATTATCAGGTGTGTGTTGAGATATTAAAACTTGTAGAATTATTTTTCTGCAGTTACTTTTTTATAACACTTTATTGATATTTTACTGCACAAAGTTTTGAGTACAGTGCTACCTAACCAAGATGCCTAGAGCTGGGAAGTTACTGGGGATTACGCTCACACTGGCCTAACTTCTTGTACTGGCCTTGTTCCTGTGCTGAAGGAGGTTCGGACTGGCTTATTTCTGCTCCTCTCTCGCCCCAGCCTGTCTTTTTGCCCTTTAAGCAGAGTGATTTTGTCAGTAGATACTTTCTCAGTAAATTTCTTGAGATCATCTGGCAGAAGGGGATTTCTGCTGATGGAAAAGGCTTATCCCTAATCGTAAACCCCCCTCCTTAAGCCAGCACATCTTTGAGTTAAGATTGTACTACCTGCCTTTCAAATAGCAAATGGTATTTTAAAATTCAGTAAGTAAGCTGTTCTGTAGTCTTGTTTGTGACACTTGTATCATCATTCAGAAAATATTTTTTGGTTTATATACTGATGGGGGGATTCTTTATGATTTTGAGATAAAATTTTTATTACCCTTTTTTTCTTAATTTCATGCAATAATATCAGTGGGAGCTATTTCACTATGCTTACAAATTCCAAGATAGTAATAGAAATGCCATGTTGCTAAAATTGGCTTTAGAAGGTAAAGACAAAAACCACTGACACAGTGTGGTTATGGTAAGCAAAGTCAACCATGTTATCCCATAAGAGAAAATAAATTAAAACTTTTGTTTTATTTGTATTCCGCTTTTCCACTATAATAGCAATCAACGTGGCTTACATGTTACAACAAACCAATACAATACATAATAACAATACATGATAATATATCCCCCCCCCTTAAAAAAGATCTTAATTCACAATTCACAATTGGCAATACTAAAATATTACAAAATTATGAATAGACTTTCACATTCTCCAGACCTTTTAATGAGGTGGGTGTTAAGCAAAGCAGGCTGAATGGGGAAGGAGTAGAAGCTGGATAGCTGGCAGGCTCTTAAAACCAGAGGTAGGAAATTTATGGCCCTCTAGTTCACATCAGCGCCAGCTAGCATAGCCAGTAGTTGCGTCTGATGGGAGCTGGTCCAACAACATTTAAAATGTTATGTTCTTTCTTCTCCTTTGCCATGAAGTCTGCATTAGTCACAGTCTTAATACTGGGTTTACAAAATTAGGTTGTAGACGTGGTTGGATTGTCACAACTCCTGTGTGAGTTTCAAGTTACGCCTACAGATGCTGGGGTACTTTGACACAATGTCTAATTCTACATTTTTGGAAATGTAAAATTTAGCATCTGACTCCATCCTTAAGCAAAACACATAGGATCCTTGATAGGTTGATAGCTTAAGTAAAGAGAAGCATGATGGTAGATTTTCTACTACCAAAGCTGGAAATTAATATTATTGAGGTCTTTTGTCTAGTTGTGAAGCAAAGAAGGGAAATAACATGTAGAACTGTACTCCTTTTCCATTAGGGGAGAGAACATTGTTGCTCTCAAGTAGCATTTCCCCTGATCCTAACTGATGCTGTGCTGCAAAAAGAGCTGATGGTATCATTACCAGAATATAACAGCAGGCTACAGTCTGGCTGGTCTGTGGCATAAGTAATGCATGTCAGTTAAGCCACATACATGTCTACTATATTTTTGATTTTGTGTTAAGTAATAAAGCAGTCCAGAGCAATCAATTGTTCTTAAGCTGGATAAACTACTACCTCCAAAGACTTCCCAGGTTCATGACAATAGTGGTGGAAGAGAGGGGAGGAGCAGAATTTCCTTAAATTCTAGTTCCATTTTTTCCATCACTTCCCCCATTTTAAAATTATTTCCATGTCACTGAAAGCAGTGGGTGGGAAATCATTAATTCCCCCCCTCCGTGGTGTGTAGGAGCGTTGGGGGAGTGGAAGGGCTTTAGGTCCTGATGGTCCAAAGTTTCACCACCTTTTCTCATGCAATGGCCATGATCCATCCTCTTTTTATCTTTCTTTACACCAAAGCTCCAATGTTGGGGAGCTAAAGGGTGTAGAAATGTCTGCTGTTCTTAGAAGACGGAAGCAGACTTTCCTATCTGAGGATCATATGGTCCCACAGTGCTTCCCACAGACCATAGCATAGCAGCCTAAACTGTTAAGAAAACTGAGTGACATTATATCATTAACAACCAATTAACTTGGAAGTCCATCCTCCTACATGATTACTCATAACTGCTTAAGCCTAATATCAGTGAAAGGTGGCATTTTGGCCATTTAAAAAAAAGAAAGAAAAGAAAATGGCTGGGATTGCAGCAGGCTGTGGTGGGAGGGTGTGACCCTCCAAGGCTCCTTCCCACCCCAAAACCCTGGCAGTAGTTTAATCCTGCTTTGGAGGTTAATGGCTTGTCTACACTGGTGAAGAACAGCGGTGCTGACAATCTCCAAAGATGCCTACCTCCAGGGAGGATCTGTGGTTTTCAGCCCTTAACCTGACTTTGCTCTGAAGTAATCAAAATCAGGGGAAACCCCAGGGTTTCCGGGAAACCCCAGAGTGCCTCTGTTTCTTTTGGCCATGTGGACAGCTGTATTGGGTCCAGTTTTGCCAATCCATTTGACCATATGCCAAGAGCCGAGCCATCCCCTTTATCATGCACTGAACAGCTCATGGAAGGGGATGGATACCTTTTGGAGATGGTGCCGCTGCTTTCTCCTGCCCGTGAGGAAGTGACAGTGACAATAGCACCGAGGGGGCAGGCCAGCAGGGCCAATTAGGTGTTGGCCCAGCTAGCCTGTGTGCACAATGATGCGGTGTTGCACCAGATTCAGTTCAGTTCATGTGGTCACCATTATGGTGGTCACAGTTATGGTGTGCATAATGCTTCAATGTTGCCCTAGATTTAGCCGCCAGTGTAGACATGCCCTAAAGCTGCATTCCACATCTTCCTACACACAATGGAACTTACTGCTGCCTCTCTCTCTCTCTCTCTCTCTCTCTCTCTCTCTGTGTTGTGAAAGGAAGGAGGGAAATATATTTCATTTCCATCCCTCTTATCTAAATAATATGTAAAGACTAGACTATATATTTTGCCTCTGACCTCTTTTCCATTGCCTTATCTAAGCCTGTGGCAGTATCTTGAACTGTTCACCACAATATAGTGTTAACATCTCTGAAATAAAATATTAACCCCAAATGCACTTTCCAGAAATTAAGAGCCCTTTAAAAGAGATTAATTAGTAATGAACGCGATCTTTCACTTGGCTGCACAACAGATGACTCCCCTCCCCCTTTGGTTTCATCTCTCAGTGCTTTTTAAGTAGGACAGATTGTGGGACTGCAAATCTGGTGGGTAACCTGAACATGGTGGGGGCATTGCATTAATCTGACAAGATGCTGACTGGCTTTCCAAGTTTGGGAATGGATTTAGTTTCTTGGGTCAGCAGGAGCTGAGCTTGCTTTGGAAAGGATATAAAGTTGGCAGCATATGCTTTTTAAACACTGTGTTAATCCCGGGACATGTTGTGGTGTTGGCTTTGGGTCTTACCCAGACACAAAGGGAAGATAACAGGATCTGTTGAAGGTTGTGCTAAGCTTAGGCACAAATAAAGGATAAATGTTTTCATTCTGCAAATTACTGAAGCATGTGCTTATCTCATATTGACTTCATTGGGCCACTTATTGATAAACAAGGCAAATTTAAGTAGGTGTATGTAAATAGCCTACTGAATCAAGGCTATGACCTTTACTTCTATATGTACAGTAGGGCTAGTGACCCAATAACCATGTCTCCCTACTTGCTGCTCAAAGAAAAACAGTATATACCCCACTGCCTGACATGTCTAGCAAAGCAGACCAATGGTCTTGCTCTTTGAAGCTCTCAGTGCCCCTTACTTTCTTCCTCTGCCACGCTCCCAGAGTTTCAAAGGTTTCACTTAACAAGAACAATACTGTACAACTCTGGGCTCAAATACTATCCAGGGGAAAATAAATCCTTTGCATATGGTGACTGGGGATGGAGCAGCTGTCTCATAGCCTTTGCTCTTCTGTTCCAGAGAAATCCACATGTTACAGATTAGTATGCATTGTGCAGCATCTTTTGAGCCAGTGGCCACACACAACAGATTCTAGCATATGCCAAGAAAACCTTTCAGTGAGAAATAACTTGGCCATCCAGATATTTCAAATAAATTTTGGAGGAATTCAGATATATCCAACTTTTCCTTTACATGAATTAAGTAAGAGTGAAATGGAATTGTATAATGGAATTATGTCTAAGAAAACATCTTTATTAACCATCCTGTGGATTTATAAGGTTACAAAGAATTGAAAAATCCAAACTTTAAGGAGGGAGATATTAGGGAGATTTTAACTGTTACTTATATATATGTTTTAATTAATTTGTAAGCCACCTCACATATCAGAAGTAGGGTTTATTCTTCTAATTGCCAAGTTATTAACTCATTGAAAGGTAAATATATTTAAAGCTATTCAGCCTATAGTAGTTCTGCTGTTCTAGTTATGATACAATGCACAGTCAACTTTAAGGCTTTCTCGTTTAACATGCACCATGTAGGATTTTGAGTTTGTTACAACTTATGCGGTCAAATAGATTAAACATCATTGAGGTGTTATTTTTGTCTATATAGAGTTTATGTCAATGTTCAGTTAATACTGCTGGCAGTTGGCATGGCTATTTGTATTGAATGAGACAACTTGGAAGGCTTTTTGGTTATGATTTAACAAAATAAAAAGCTGTCCAGTTGCATGAGTCAGCAGTTGGGGAAAAATACACTGATTTTAAACTCTGATAGGAATTTCAGAGGTAGTAAACTTAATTTTGGCAAACCTGAAATATTTTCAAAATTGATCTTGATCTCATATGTACTTTCATAAGTCTATATTTGCCTCATGTCCATTGATAAAAGTGAAATGTCCAACTAAGCATGCTTAAAAGCATAGTCAAAAGAATTAACCATGAATAAATGGTGGTGGTGGGGATTTGGCTTACTATTCAGTACCTATTATTTGTGTTTTTATCTCTATGAATCAGTATTTCTTTGAGAGCCAATGTGATGCAGTGGTTTGAGCATTGGACTAGAAGACCAGGTTACTAATCCCTGCTCAAGCCATGGAAACCTACTGGGTGATCTTGGGCAAATCACATTCAGCCTCAGAGGAAGGCAAAGGCAACCCTCTCTGAACAAATCTCATCAAGAAAACCCATGATGGGGTCACCTTAGGGTTGCCATAAGTCAGAAACAAATTGAAGGCGCACATCAACAACAGTCTTTTTCTCTTATTCTTTCCATCCTTTAGTTATCATGAAAGGGTCATGCTTGGACATAATGTTCCTATAAGTGTCCCATATGGTGCATTTACAGCTTGCTGATAGGTTTAGATCACATGAAAATTCAGTCTGAAAAGGCAAAATCATTTGATGGGCGTATATAGTCCCCATATTTAAGCCTTAAAGTGACTGTATGCTGTATCATTTTCCTTCAGTGTATATCCACTCTGTATGACTAAGCTAACATCATATAATTAATGCCTTTTCTTCATTTCTACAATAAGCAAGTGGAAGAAAGTGCATGATGTCAGTATGCTTGAAAGTAATGGTGCTTTGCTTGTTCTACTGTACATCAGGGGAGAATTTTGACCGCCAAGCCAGCATACGGAGGTCTCTAATTTACACAGATACTGTGGTAAGGCGGCCGAAGAAAGTGAGAAGGAGAAAGACTATTACAGGAATCCCTGACAACATCCAAAGAGAGCTAGGTATGGCTCATCAGCACTGTATTCCATTACAATTAATAACTACTGCTTGCCTTAACTAAAATCATAACATTTATATGTGCCCATGAAGCTGATACAGTCTGATAGCCTGTTAAAATTTCCAAATGATCGTGAAACTGATCACCAAGGAAGAATAGGTAATGCATTAACTGATTACTTTGCCCCCATGTGAAATAAAAAGATGTTTCTTACTGATTTTACTGAATGTTGTGAATACTGTGATTTTTTGGAACTTATATATTTGGCCTAGAATGAAATCTGTAGGAGTGAAAGAGTTGTCTCACAAAGGCTTAAAGATGTGTTTTGGAATTACATCAGGGTGTGTCCATCTCACACTGTCTTCCCAGCCATAAAACAGGAAATACCGTACTTGTGACCAAATTTGGTTGCAATAGAATGCAGCAAAATGGATATTAAAATAGTGTTAATCAGTACTACTGTTGATATATTCAGTAGTAAGCAGATCTATATTCTGCTAATATTCAAGCCACTTCACACATAATTGTTTTCCTAAAGTTACATTTGTTGCATGTCAATATAATAAAGGAAAGAAATATGTATTGTTACATATGGTCCTGTAGATGGTTCTGTATAGATACATTATCAGTTTAGGTATAGGGTAGTGTGAAAATTGGCCTGTAGAATGGCTTAATATGTAGATGGTGCAGCAGTGCAAACTGAATCACTCCGTTTCTCAGTCTTTTTTATGGTTTTACTAATGCCTAAAAACCTATCTCATCTCCTAGAACCTAATGTGAACCATTTTGTCATCCTCAGAGCAGCCAGGTCATACTAATATGTCCTGAAAATGCATTGCATCACATATCTAAAGTTTACATTCTTTCAAAAGTTGTTCCAAATAAATAATAATTAAAAAAAATAATAAAATTTATTTGTATACCGCCCAATGGTTTCCCAGTCCGGGCGGTTTACAGTATAAAATACAATACAATATATATCCCCCCCACCCTTAAAACAATATTAAACAATTGCAGAATAAAATCAATATGTCAATTACATTAAAATCAATCAATTTCAATTACAATAAGCCTATGAGTGTATTCAATTTTACACAGTGAGGGGGCCAGATGTCATGTACTGTCCTAATCCTATGGACTGCCCGAGGCCGGCTATCTAGTCTGGAAAGGCCTGCCGGAAGAGATCCGTCTTGACAGCTTTTTTAAAACTGTCCAAAGATGTTAAATGACGGATCTCATCCGGCAGGTCGTTCCAGAGTCTGGGTGCAAATACAGAAAAGGCCCTCTGGGAGGTTGCAGATAACCTAGCCCTTTTTGGCTCTAAAAATTTCCTCCCAGAGGAACGGAGTGCGCGGGGGGGATTGTACGGGAGGAGGCGGTCTCTGATATAACTTGGGCCCAAGCCATTTAGGGCTTTAAAGGTAATAACAAACACCTTGTATTGGGCCCGGAAGCGAATAGGCAGCCAGTGGAGGGACCTCAAAACCGGAGTGATGTGGTCCCTCCTAGATGTTCCAGAAACAAGCCTGGCTGCCATATTTTGAACTAATTGTAGCTTCCGAACCTGACACAAGGGTAGCCCTATGTAGAGCGCATTGCAGAAGTCAAAGCGGGAGGTTACCAGTGCGTGCACAACAGTCTCGAGATCCCTTACTTCCAGAAAAGGGTGCAGCTGGCATATCAGCCGAAGCTGATAACAGGCACTCCTGATCGTCGCATTAACCTGATTTGTCATCAGGAGCGACGGATCAAGGAGCACCCCCAGACTGCGAACACAGTCACTGGAGGAGAGTTTTCTGGTCTGCAGTAAACCAGAAGGTGATGAGCGGATGTACCAAAGTTATTTAATAGGCCTCCTGGTAGACCTCTAGGTTTATTTTACCTTTTTTTATTGGATTTCGAAGGCAAAGTCATAGAAATATTTACTTCACAGTGATACTCCATACAACATAGGGAAAAGACAGGGCCAAGTCTGACTGGATGTTACATGCAGAGGGAAGATTGCTTGACATGGAGCTGAGACATCTGGCGTCAGCCCCATGTTGAATATTGAATGTAACGTCCTGACTTGGTCTGAAGACAGTATTTTAACTAAAGTCTATTTCAGAGACTTTATGGTAGACCAAAGAAGAAAGAAAGTAGATAGAAGAAAACTCCAGCAACTGGAATAATTTGGTACCATTCGGAGTGTAGTATAAACCAGTGGTGCCCAACTTTTTCTATGTCCCATACCCCTAGGACAGTGATGGTGAACCTGTTAGAGACCGAGTGCCCAAACTCAGTGACATTCCTGCACCAGGTATCACTGGGTGCCAGGGGCAAGACTTCTGGGGGGGACGACGACTTTCAGGGTGGGACTTCCTGGGGGCAGGACTTCTGCCTCCCAGGGTGGTACTTCTGAGGTGGGACTTCTACCTTTCGAGGGCGGGATGTCCAGGGGGAAAGCCCAAGGCACATACTCTCAGCCTCAAGCTAGCAATAGCAATTCCCCTCTGACGAAACTTGCCAAGAAAAGTCCATGATAGTTTCACCTTAGGGTCACCATAAGTTGGAAACGACTTGAAAGCACCACACAAAGTCACATTCTCTCAGCCTCAGAGGATGGCAATGGAAATCCCCCTCTGACAAATCTTGCCCCATGATAGATTAATCTTAGGGTTGTCAGGAACCGATTCTCAGAAGGGAGGGAGGGTGCTCTGAGCCCATAAGTTGGCAACAACATGGAGGCACACAACAACAACAACAACAACAACAAGCATAATAAATCACAGAAAGCACAGCACAAGAACAAAGAGAGCCAGCAGTTTGAGCGTGCACCTCTGGAGACCAGGGCTCGAATCCCAGCTCAACCATGAAACCCACTGGGACACCTTGGACAAGTCGCACTCTCTCAGCCTCAGAGGAAAGCAGTGACAAACCTCTGAAGAAACTTAGAGTCGCCTTAAGTCGGGAATGACTTGAAAGCACAGAAAAACAACAGATAGGGCAAGTCACACTGTCTCAGCCTCAGAGGGCAGCCAATGGCAAAAACAAAAACAAAACAAAAAAAAAACCCCTCTGAAGAAACCTTGTCAAGAAAACCCTCCAAGAAGGTCGTGATAAGTCAGAAACAACCATGATCCTGCTCAGAATGGAAGACCTTTTGGACTCCTTCCAGGACAGAAAGAGGTGGGAAGGCCCCCTAACACTGTACCCCTCCACACGGAGAGCCACATGGTGCAGTGGTTTGAGTGGGCAACCCTAGAGACCAGGGCTCAAATCCCAGCTCAGCCATAGAAACCCACTGGGTGGCCTTGGGCAAGTCACAGTCTCTCAACCTCAAATGATGGCAATGGCAAAATCCCCTCTGAACAGATCTTGAAAACTTGAAGGTGCAACAATATATAATATAGATGTAAATAAACCTGATGAACTGGATTTATATCTGACTGTTTTTAGCTTTTATGTTTTCGTGTCCTCTATTTTTCTTGAACATCCCCCATTTTGAGCATGGCAAAGAAGGATGAATTTACATTTCTATATGGATGTTCTTAGCTTTTATTTTGTTATGTGCTGAGCTTTTCTTGAATGCCCTCCATTTTGAACATGGCTAAGAAGCATGAATTGACATTTCTAGGAGTGTTTTTAGCTTTTATTTGGTCAGGTTCTCCATTTTTAGCATGACTAAGAAGCATAAATTTATAAGAGTGGTTTTTTTTTGGTGTTTATTTGATCACTCCTTACATTTTCCTTGAATTCCTCTATAGAACATCTTGTGCATACTGATATTCCAGACTAACAGGACTGGTTCTCTGAATTCATACCCACTGCAGAAATGTAGTCCTCGCTGGGCTATGAAACCCAGTGCGGGGGAACCTTGGGCAGGACACACTCTCAGTTCCAGAAAATGGCAATGGCAACCCCCCTCTACAAAACATGCCAATAAAACCCTGTGGTAGGTCGCCAGAAACAACTTAAAGGCACAGAACACACACTCACACCCCAAAGTGACACTCTCTCAGCCTCAAAGGAAGACAATGGCAAACCTCCTCTGAACAACCTTGCCAAGAAAACCCCATGAAGTCCATCAGGAGACTTTGGGAAAGTGACAATCTCTCAGCCTCAGAGAAAGATAATGGCAAACCTTCTCTGAACAAATCTTGCCAAGAAAACCCCATGAAACCTATCAGGAGACCTTGGGAAAGTCACACTCTCAACCTCAGAGGAAGAAAATGTTAAACCACCTCTGAACAGGTCACCTGGCTCAAAATGGAGGACCCTTTGGAATTCCTCCTGGACAGAAGGAGGTGGAAAGGGAGGGCCTGTCCTGGAAAAGGAGGATGGCTGGTCACCCTGGCTCAAAATGGAGGACATTACACTCTTTACCTTTCAGGGGCTGCTCTTCTTATCCTCTCATCGGGGCCCACTGTGTGATCTTGGGCAAGTCACATTTTCTCATCCTCAGTGGGAGACACTGGCAAGCCCCCTTTAAAAGGAGTTGCCCAGAAAACCTTGAAGGAGGCTTCCCTAGGGTTGTCCTAAGTCAGAAATGGCTTGAAGGTACACAACAAAAACAAAATCAACAACAGTCGCCCCCCCCCCCCAACAGGGAGACAAACTCCCGCTGCCAAGGGAGCGCTGGGTGGGTTGAGATTGGAGAGTTTGAATCCCTGCATGGCCACAAACCCACTGAGTGAGCTTAGGGAAGTCACACTCCCAGCCTTAGAGGGAGACACTGGCAAGCCCCCTTTGAAGGAACTTAACAAGAAAACCTTGTGCCAGGCTTCCCTAGGGTCCTCCTAAGTCAGAAACAGCTTGAAGGCACACAACATAAACAGCAGCAGTAACTCCATCAACAGGGACACAAACTCCCACCACCAGAGAAGAGCTGGCACACAGTAACGAACAACTATAGTTCCCAGAATCCCATTGCAAGGGGGCAGGACTTACAGCTGCAAAGGATGGGACTTCTGGTTATAATGCCAGCACTACCAGCTAGCTCCTTGCAGTTGTCCATTTTTCAACAGGAGAACCGAGCCGGCCGGCAGCACACGCCTCCCACCCCTCCTTGCTGTGGCCAGTTCTCCCTGGACAAGCCAGGCCACGACAAGTAGCCAGGCTATGTACATATGCAGCCCCACCCCGACCCCTTCCACTGGTGGCTGCTGTGCCCTCGCAGACCGGGCCGCGTGCCACTAATAGCACACACGTCATAGTTTCATCAACACGGTCCTAGGGAATGTTTGATTAATGTTTGCACCCCCTACAAATGTAATGCCACATTTGAAAATGAAGCCGGCTCTTCCAGTACCCTTTCTGGGGCTTGAGGAAGGAGCGTTATTTTAGCGTTCCTTTCCCAGGCTCCAAAAGGGTGGATTGGGGCCAAGGTGTGGGGCAGCCTTGGACCCAATCTTCCGCTTCCCAGGGCAGCCCACGGCCGCCCGTCTGCAAAGCTGCAAAGTCTCTGAAGCTAATATGGAAACCCAGCCTTAGCAAATAGAAAATTAGAAGAATATGGCTCATAATTGGGAAATCTGGGCAGCTAGATTTTGTTATAGTACACAGTTATACTGTCTACAGTTATACTGTCTACTATACTATACTGTAATATCTTTCTAAAGTTGTACTGTCAGGCTGGATGGATAAATGGGAACATTGTAGTACCACATAACTTTAAAAAATTTTAGTATTTGATCAGAAATCATTGTGAATCCTGAGATGTTGCATAAGTTGCAACTCAGGCTGAACTGTGCAATGGCAGTACAGTTTATAACATATATCAAAATTGGCAGTAGTCATAAAAGAAAAAGGGTTAATAGTTATGAAAGTTCTCTTGAAACAGTTAATGCTGAACAAAGACTAATATTTGTGAAAATACACAAACAAATAAAGTATAGGCTAAGTCTGATTAGCTATGTTAGTAATGCCCAAACTCCATTCAGTGCATACTCAAAGATTACTATATGTGATTCCTAACCACTTTTGAAAGTGTTCTTAATTCAAAAGTTACTTATCAATACATGGAGCTGCTGCTCAAGAAATAATACCCTCCATAGCCATAGGAATGAGTTACATAGCCCTGTAAATCTTGGCCATAAATGACAGTGACCTCATCTAGATGATCAAATAGGTTTTCACCCCTTCTAGGCCATTCATCATATACACTGCAGGTAAGATGTGTTGTGAAGAAGGATAGGTTGTAACTGCTCTCAACCAGATCTAAAGACAGTGATGAGTGTAGCCAGAAAATTTATTTTGATGGGGCGAAACAAATTCTGCTGGAGTAGACCAAGAAACCCACTGGGTGACCTTTGGCAAGCCATATTCTCTCAGCCTCAGAGGAAGGCAATGACAAACTTCCTCTGAACAAATCTTGCTATGAAAATCCCATGATAGGTTTGCCTTAGGGTCGCCACAAATCGGAAACAACTTGAAGACACACAACAACAACAACAACAACAACAACAACAACAAGAATGCTTTTGGACAAGGCATGAAGGGATGCACTCCCAGACAACTATTTTTTAGTTTGTATGTCTGTATCTATGTATGTATTTTTAATTTATATCCCACATTCTCAATTACAGAACAACAGTGAATGTTTTCTGACATCACTGCCCTGACTGACAGTTTTCAGTGATTTAAAACTTTACAGGATTTTTAAGGAAAGGAATCCCCACATTCTAGAATGATTTCCTTCATGTTAGAAATCTGGACACCCTGCATTAAGCCCAATCTTGCTGAGAGCGCACCTGTCAAAATGAATGGGACTTGTTATTTGCAACCAACTTAAATCCAATTAATATAATTTAGTCTATTGGACAATAGTGTGGAGTCTGGAAGGAAATTTGTGTGCATTCTAATAGAGTTTGGGGATTCTAGAAGAGTCAAGATTATTTAGTTTTACCATAGTTGATCACTTTTTACATCAACTAACTTTTACTGATAACAGATTTGGAACAGCCCAGTTGTTCTTTTGGAACTGCACATTTTTTCCTGAAAATAAGGGCCTTTGCAGACTGCCAGAAATAGTGCAAATTGAGGCCACTTTAACTGCCCTGACTCAGTGCTAGGGAATCATGGGAACTGTGGTTTATTGTGGCACCAGAGCTCTCTGACAGAGAAGGCTCAATGTCTCAGAAAAACCCATGATTCCCTAGCACTGAACCAGGGCAGTTAAAGTGGACTTAATTTGCACTATTTCTAGCAGTCTGCAAAGGCCCTCAGATTTCATAATTGCAGGGTGTTGTGTGGCAGGGGAAACCTGCTACACACAGCCTAGGTAAAACTGTGTACCATGAATTTAGACTAGCAGAAAGAGTAATCAGCACACTTCATATTTAAATAGGTCCTGGATGCAGCTATCAGTAAATGTATAAAATGGGTAGTACTTCACACATTCCACTTGGTGCAAAAAGCCTTGATAAGTGATGCTACCACATCTCAGGCTGTGATTGTCACACACAAGCTCTTTCTTCAGCAGTTAGCTAGAGATGGCCACTTACGGAAAAGGTGATGTTCTAATGTACATAAAACCTTAGAAATACCTAGCAAACTTAAATTATACAGAAGGCAAGCTAATTAACTTCCCATCCAAATCACCCCAAATAAATTATCCAGTGAGTTTGCAACCACACCAGATTCTCAGTTCCTGTTCAATGAATTTACACTCCAGTAAATTTTCCACTCAGATCCTGCTATAAAATAGTATCCCTCAGTGCATTCATCAATTACCTCCTCAACCTTTAGATTCAAATAATAAATGGGGTGCCCTGCTGAGGTACAACTAACATAGCTAAAAGGCAGCTTTGACACGGTTTATCATTGCCTTTTAGTTGTGGATATCCTGTTTTCTGTAGTCAGTAAAAACATTTTACGAGTTCTACACCAAAGAGAAGGACATGCTTTTTGAACTCGTATATATGGGCTAATACTTGCATTATCAAAACAAAAGGCACAGAATAAGCAAGCCTCTCACATCTTTTTTCTGTACCTAAAGGAAGACTAATTATTCTCATTGTTTTATCATCATGAATACAAAAAGATTAGTACAAAAAGCCATCAGTGATACCTTTATTGGCCAACCACAATGCACAATATACTTGTTGCAAACTTTCGAAGCTCCATGGGCTTCTTCATCAGGCAAGATGTTACAAACCAAACAGGAGAAAAAAATTAGAGATGTCAGTCTGATGCCTACATGTTGTTTCAGTCTTTAGTTAAGATGGTATATGATCGGGAGGATATATGGAATGGAAATGTCTTGGATTGAAAAAGAGCGGTCCCTGTTGAGATGCAAATGGATTTTAAATTCCTTGCCTACGAAAGATATCCTCTCCACCATATACCATCTTAACTAAAGGCTGAAACAACATGTAGGCATCTGACTAAAATCTCCAGTTGTTTTTTTCCTGTTTGGTTTGTAACATCTTGCCTGATGAAGAAGCCTATGGAGCTTCGAAAGCTTGCAACAAGTATATTGTGCATTTTTGGTTGGCCAATAAATGTATCACTGATGGATTTTTTGTTTGAATTTGCTAAATGGCCAATACAGCTAACCCTGAATGTTTTCTGCAAAAAGAGGAAATCAGTTGCTCCACAGATTTATAGATAGGAATAATAATGTTTAAAGTAAGCAGGCCTATTGTCTTGAATATTTAGCAAGATTTCCCTTGGCTTCTGTAAAGAAAGGCTCACACTGGTATGATTTGCCAGAAAACCCCCATTTGATTATCTCTGAAAGCAAAGGGTTTGGTAGGAATATAAGCAAAGAAGGTAGTACAGATTGAGAAAATACATACCCATGACTCTGGTCAGGGTATGGTTCTTACTATGAGATTCAGAATCCAGCAGGTATTGAATGTTCTTTCTTTTTCTTTTCCATCCGTTGACCAGTAAGCAACTCAGATTCAAGGTAATTTAGCTGCTGCCATACATTCATACATGGAATTTCACATTTCCCTGGTGGAAACTGCATTTTTTTCCATTTCCAGGGATAATGCCCTAATATCAGGGTGTTGGGAACTTCCACTGTTTGGTTCCATCAGCAAAATTGGGTTGGGGAAAAATCAGTCCTCCCCACTGCAATGGCCCATGGACCCCATAATCCAAGAGGCTTTTCAGAGCTTGTTTTCTGGTGGTACCAAGGATGGGATAAGAGTGAGGAAGAAAAATCCACTGAATGAGTGTTGCAGCACCCATGCAACATTGGAATTAGGCCATGTATAGAAAAAGAAGTGGCTTCTTTTGGAGTCTTGTCCACAAGATAGACTAACTCACACCAAAGTGCACATGATTCTGACAATACTTGACCATGAGTTCCTGCTCTTGAAAAGGGACATGGTTATTTCCATCATGAGAAAGAATAACCTTGAGATTTGTCTACAGATAAGCACTTAGCACTTTCATTATTTATTAGATGTATATCCCACATTTTGGTTGAATGGTCTCAAGGTACCTTATTAAATTTATAATCAAACATACAGCACCACCACCCATCACTAGCAGTCATTAGTCTTCCAGCTGATGGATAAAAGCAGAATTCCCTCCAGCTCTGCAGGTCCAGCATGACTGACCAAGTGTTCATTTTAGCAAGGAGGAGGTAATCTAACTCCCTGCTGCTCTTCCCTTTTTTGACATTTGAATGTGCTAGGTTGGGTTTGACCTTGTCATCATGTTGTTCCTGGGAGATGGGGTGCAGCAGCCTCCCACTGGCCAATGGTGCCCTGGCCAATGTGAGAAGCCAATCTCTTTTTAGCTGCAGCAGTGCATGGTGAGTTACCAATCATCATACATTATCCAGCGTCTCTTGTGTGACCAGATTTTCATAGCCATATTTCCGCTTGATTAGCTGGAGTCAGCATTTGAAGACTATGGCAGAGTGCATTGATCCTCAGAGGAGGGAGACAGGCTCTATGAAGATTTATGCTGCAGTGTCTATGTTTGGTTTAAAATAAAATAAAAATAAAAATAGGCCACTTGGCAAAGTTGCATGTTTTTCTCACTTCAGAAGGGAGTAGACATAATTTCACAATTGTCTTTATTAGTATGCTACTTTCTTAATCATTTACTCTGACTTCCCACACTGTGCCTTTGGTGAGGCTCCATTATCAAGAATGGTCAGGCTGCTTGTCCTGTGTGAAGCAATCTAATGCAATTTCTCACTTGAGCCACTTATGCTGGAAAAGGGTCACTTTCTCACTATACCAAAGCCCCTAGTAAAACCATGCTGATGTTCATGGGTTTCCATTTGTGCTGTTTGTAACACAGACGTCCCTTAGAATGAGCACAGTGCAGTACAGTTGTGTACAAATGTTTTATTTTATTTGAAATAGTAAAAAGTTAATGTTTCATGAATGCCCTTGTCTTTAGCTTTCCCCCATTCTTCCGTTCTCTGCTGTCCTAGTGTGCTTTATGCCAAGGCAAACAACAAGTGAATGTGGCTTCAACAGCTATTAAAATTTATGGAAAGAATGCCCTTACTTTTCACAGTCCACTTACATTGAACAATTAAGATAACTGAAAGTCTCTGGGAAGCAGCTTCTTATCTGACATGCCATAAAAACCCCTCTCAAGAGCAGCAAAGTAGCAGGCATTTCAAAATGCCTGTGTTGTTCATTTGCAGTGACCTGCAAGACTGTCAGATAACAAATTCCCCTCCATCCCCAGCCTTTTTCTGTTTTTCACACCATAATAGTGCATTTTGGATTTATTAAAATACTATTTGAATATACTAATGCATAAGGATATACATGAGCTAGCATGGTGTAGTGATCTGAGTGTTGGTCTGTGACTCTGGAGACCAGGGTTCGAATTCCCACAGCCACGGAAACCCACTGGGGGACCTTGGGCAAGTCGCATTCTCTCAGCCTCAGAGGATGGCAATGACGAACCCCCTCTTAAGAAATATGCCAAGAAACCCCCATGACGAGTTTGCCTTAGGGTCAACCTAAGTCAGAAACAACTTGAAGACACATAACAACAACAACAACAACAACAACAACATAAGAATATATACATTTACAAAAATTGTATTGTAGTTAAGCCTGAAGTTCTATAAAAGTTTGTTGGAATATCCTCAGTTTAAAAATGGGGTTGCTCACCAAAATAGATACTAGCCCAGCAATGTACAGTAATGGGAGATGTCATTTGTAGAAGGCAGCAGTGAAGCCAGTGTTCTATGTGAACTGATGGCACATCGTAGACATAGAATGTGCCCCGGTATCCTTTATAGTATGCTAGCTTTCTGCAGTGCAAATAAGGGTGGTGGGTTGTTTTAATGTTTGTCTGTTTTTGTGTCCAAGTAGGTTTAGAAAGAACTGCCTGAAGACAAAGTCTGAAAATTATTTTGAATTGTAGTTTACTCTTATTAAATCTTCTTTTATCACTTTTCCTTGGAATTTGCTGGTTAATGTAAAAGGAGTAGGTTTAGAATTTAACTGGATCTGCTAAGACTGTCACCACACTGCAGAATTAATGCAGTTTGGCACCGCTTTAAGTTTCATGGCTCCATCCTATGAAATCCTGGGCTTTGTAGTTTCTTGTGACAGCAGAGCTTTCTGACAGAGAAGGCTAAATATCTCACAAAACTATAGATCCCAGGATTCCATAGCATTGAATCATGGCAGTTAAAGCACTGTCAAACTACATTAATTCTGCAGTGTAGATGCAGCCTTATTCACTCATCAACACACCACATCATGACCTTCTTATCTGCCTCGATCTGCACTGCAAGAAATGGTTCTTCTTTAATTAGGAAACCAAGTTTCCATCAGATTCTCTCCCTCCCCCCCTTGAAATTCATGCTTAATGAAGAAGCACAAGTTATGGCCCAATTTCATTTCCAGTGTAAACCAGAGTGATTGGAAACTAATAGATCAGATTTACCACTATAACTCACTTTTTCACATTTTATAATCCATCCCTATCCTTAAAAGCTTAAAAAACTCTGTAGACCAACCTAAGGTTCTTTCTCACAGTTTAGAGCCCACTGCTTCTGTCAGTGGATTTGTTATGGTAGTCAGTAAACCCAGATTAATTCTGTTCAAGGTATATTTATGGAAGATATCATATCCAAATTAAATCTATTTAAATTCAAATAAAATTGGCATATCTTCTCAATCAGTGTGTCTTAAGCACTTGGCTTTCTTCCTTAAATATGAATAAATTTCTTTATCTTGGCTTTGATTAAGGAAATCAGTACAGTTGCCCCTCCGTTTTTATGGGAGACCCGTTCCAAACCCCTCCACGAAAATGGAAAGCTGCACATAGGCTTGAATGGAGGCATGGGGGCATGTGGATGTGCAGGCGTGCCCCACAGGCTCATGCCCCATTGTATGCCCCTCTGTTTGTCCCTCGCGCATAAGTGAGGGACGCGGATCCAAAGTCCACAAAAATGGAGGGGCAACTGTAATTGCTTTTGAAAGCATTTCTTAGAATTAGATTTTTCATTTTCATGGCACAGGGAATCAAATATAAAAATTTGAAAATTGAAGTAAATAATAGAAAAAATAGAAAAAGAGTTTGCAGAATCTTATGGATTTAATGGAATCCCATAGTGTTTTCGAATGGAAGCTAAAACAGTGAAGCTTTGGCTAGAGTCTGCAAAACACAAAGTAGGGAAACAACTTTTCTTACACTACTTGTTTAGGGTATTTTCCCCCTTGTTCGCACTAGAGACTGTGGTGTTTTTGTGTGCTTTCAAAAAAACATATAATATGTAAAACATTGTGTTAACTGTGGTAATACGTTACGGTCTTCTGGATTCAACAGTAATAATAATTATGATTGAAAATGATTTTAAACTAAACTCTGGAGCGGGCTGGTATTGATTGTTTCCATTTCTTCTTTACTGATTGAATGGATTATATTTCTCAAGTCATATCATTTTTTAAAATTCCAACACTATTTGGAAAATAAGGTACATGATTGTAGTGTTCAGGGCAATAAATCCAGTACAGTGTTTGGCATGTATTTTTATAATGAACACAGCAGTTTAAATGTGATGAAGTCGTCATTTGTGTAACCCTTGTTTTCTTTTAACTCATACAGTTGGAACTGGTAAAAGTGACTTCCGTGGCCATTCAATATGTGTCCCTGAATACTATTCCACATTAGGAAGACTTGATAGTTATCGCTCTTCTTCTATGCAACACTGTGACACCAAGGACTCCAGCTGTCAGACAGAGGAAGTCAAAGTGGTGCCACCTTCAGTAAGGCGGATACGTGCACAGAAGGGACAAGGAATTGCAGCCCAGATGTCACAGTTGTCCAGTTCATCTGGAAACATGTCTGTGATGAGTGATTCTGCTGGAGTAGTATTTGCTTCTCGTCTAAATAATGACCTGGGTTTTCACAGTCTACCTCGGTCTGGGGCAAGAGTGTCCCTGCAGTTACTGGAGCGTAGGCATAGCCTTTCTAAGTCAGCAGAAGATGGAGCTTTGTCACATCAGATAAGCAAACTGCAAGTGGGTGATAGTACAGAACACATGAGGAATAACAGTAGGATAGATGTTCTTCAGAAAACAAAGTCTCAAGATGTAAAGAACTCTGAGGGTGAACACAGAGAAAGCCCAGCATGCATGGTCTCGCCACATGCCACTTATTCAACTAGCATCATACCAAATGCTACCCTATCATCCTCTTCAGAAGTGATTGCTATTCACACCACACATGGTACTGGATTGATGGATAGTAAAATCAACAACTCCTCTTCGTATTCAAAGCCTAGAGACAATCTGGTTGCCAATGGCATGGTAAACACAAAAGATCAGCACCCGTCTTCTAGTGGAACTTGGAGTGAGACCAGTTCAACACATCATTCACAGTCCTCAGACACTACCATTTCATCAAATGCTGTGATGGTGGTTGCTCTTGAAGATTCAGGAGTGTCTCTCAGTGATGCAGGAACTTTGGAAAATTGCCCCCAAAGTATAGCTTATAGCTGTAGGAACAATCTCAATTTCCCAAACCACTCTCAAGACAGTGGCAGCAGGAGTGAATCAAATTACTTGGTGGATAAAACACAGTGCAAAAGTCAGAACAGCAGAGAGTACAGTGGGTTCAGGCGCTCTGGAAATGAGGAAAAGCACAAGCCAGACTGTGCCACTCCAGGCTGTTCTACACCTGTGAGCAACTTGAGTACTAGCAGCCTCGAAAGAGTCTCTGCCAAAGAAGACTCAAGCTCTTTATATTCTGTAGATCATGATGGTTACTACACTTCCATGCACGTTGATTCGGGGCTCAAATCAGGCAAAGCCTGCAATAATAATAATGGTTTTGGAAACTCTAGACATAGTGTCAGTGTGTTTGATGGGGATGAAAAGAAATCATTGGGAGATGTATCAAACTGCACTGACAAGTCCCTCTCACGGAGCATATCCTTAAAAAAGGCAAAGAAACCACCTTTGCCACCATCCAGGACAGACTCTCTTAGAAGGATCCCCAAGAAGAAATCTCAGTCCAATGGACAGGTACTAGATGATAAGCTGATTGCCACTCTCGAGCACTCCTTGCAACTGAACCTCAGGAGCAAAAATGGCAGCTCTCCATCTCAAAGCCCCTGCAGTGATTACGATGACCCTTGGGTGCTACGCTCTCGAAGCCAGAGCTCAGTGAGTGCCAGTAGCAGCATGATGTCTGCAACAGGCCTCAACATGTACTCCATCTGTGCTGTCACTCCCTCTCCAAGTGAGACGAGCAGTATCAAGTCAGAGTATGCTGACCAGTGGGGTTACTACAGTGACTATCCTGGAATGCCCGATGATCAGTTAAAATCCCCAGTAGTTCATTCTTGTAATACTACATCCAAGCTGAATGATTACAATGCTGGCAGCTTTAATGATGCATCAAGGGCTTCTGCACCACATGTGCCCTCTGGGTTATCCAAACCAAAGACCACTTCTCCAGAAAAGTCTCATAGAGTGACTTCACCATCTAGTGGTTATTCTAGCCAATCCAACACACCAACAGCACTTACACCAGTGCCCGTTGTTATGAAATCTGTATCAACAGGAAATGGAAAACCCAAGATGAAGCCTAAAGTGCCTGAAAGGAAGTCATCCCTCTTGTCTTCAGTTTCAGTATCTTCCTCCTCCACCTCCCTTTCTTCCAATACATCTGCTGAAGGCTGTCTGAATGTGAAGAAACCTGATCCTGACCTGAGCTTCCCTCTGGTTACTCCTTCTCCTCTAATATCTTCATACACTACTGATCACCTTCTTCCTCCCCCACCACCTCCCTCAATGGACAATATGGATCTGCCCCCTCTACCTGGATCTCCCAATTTCCCACCACCTCCACCAGAAGCCATTGTAGGTGCACCATTTCCTCAAAACAATACATGGCTTAATTGTCAGGATACCTCAAGGAGTCATTTCTTTCCTTCAGCACCTCCTCCTTTCTCATCTTCTTATTCTTCTTCATTTGCTCCACCAGCACCACCCTTGGACCCCAAATTCACAAAAGAGGAATATAAACATGCACCCCATTCTTTCAAAAACCATAATCAGGAAGGTTCTAGTCACAACACAATAAAGCAACCATTGAATAAAGAAGACCCCTCTAGACCTGCAATGCCACTAGTAACCACCCAAGCACTGCAAATGGTACAGTTGAGGTCTGTGAGGAAATCTGTGATGTCAGAAGGTGAACAGTCAGTTGAATCTGCATCTAGATCCAAGTCTCAGGAAAAAATGACTGAAGTTCAATCACCTTTAAAACCATGTGTGTCAGTAAGACAGAGTGATAGCCTAGATGAGGGTGAGATGAATCCCCACAGAATTTTTGACAAAAGCTTTGTTTACAGCCCTAGCCAGACATCTTACCCAAGCCTCAGTGACAGTAACACTGAACATATTGGTGGTAAAATGTCTGAAAATGCAACACATCCAACTGATTCTTTTGCCAATGATCTACTGTCAGCCAGTGTTGAAGAAGAGCCAGTGCAGTACCAAAGTTTTCACTGTGATCTTTCAAGTTTGCCATTTCAGGGACAGTCACACTGCAAGCCTCAGGGTATGTCGCCAAACAAGAAGCCGCCACCTGTTTCAAAGAAACCCAAACTGTTCCTGATTGTGCCACCCCCACAGCCTGATGTTACAGCAGAAAAAATAGCTGAAGTGGGTGAAACAGTCAGAAGCACTGCAAGCGTAACTAGAAGGGATGCTGCAGTTACACAGTCTAGTCAGGCTACGGATTATCCTACAGATGGACTGTGCTCCCATGAAATGGACTCAGGCAACCTTGTTCCAGAAGGAGGAGCTGTGGGTTCTCCCTCCTCTGAAACACTGGAAACCAATGTCTTGACACTGCAGTCCAGGCAGGAGCAGCAGCCTTGCTTATACGAAGGAATCATTTGCGACAGAAATGGAGATGGCATCTCTAGAACAGACAGGCAGCTATCTCAAGGAGATGAAAGTGGTAAGTCTATTTTTAGTTCTGTTCCCTCTCTTCACCCAGCACATTAGTGATTAAGCATACTTGGGATATGATGTGTCCTAACACTCTGTTACAGAAGGGACTGTTACAAAACCATCTATGCAAACAAACAGTTCTGAAGGGGAAGTCGTAGAGCTTTCTTAATTATATGTAAAGAATCTTTGCTGTTTTCTTCTTCATCTTCCTCTTCATCTTTTTAAAATAAAATCAGTGGTTGAACGGGATTTTGTCAGCCATTCTCTTAATTCTAAAAACTGAGGTGAGTTAGTAGCTTTTAAATTGAGATACCAGTAATGGCCTTTACTGAGTGTAGGGAACCCTGAAAACTTAAGGGAGTTTTATGTTCCTTGGAATCAAATAAACACCTTTTTCACAGACTTCAGTTGTCCTCCCTCACCCTCTCTGTCCTTCTCTCTTCCTCCCACCCCCACTTCATTGCTGTTGTGAGTTAAACGACTAAATTATGGTTGTATGTAGTTAGGGAAAATTGACAGTCCGTATTTGTTTATTTGTTATTTGGCTTGCTGTGCTGGATTTACTTCTTTTCTGATATTGGGAGCTTTTAATGTTGCCTAATTTTTATGCTTGCATTTCAGCGGATGTGCTTGAATCAGATGCAGCAAGCAGCTTTTTACTGCAAAGCCCAAGCTATGGAGATGACAGTATAGGGACAGCAATGCCACCTAGACCAAGGACCACTGAGGACCTTTTTGCAGCCATTCATAGGTATTACTTAAATCACTTCATCTGTTGGGCTCCATCCACGATCCTTTGTTTTTGTTGTTTTAAATATGTACATATATATTTATATACACATCACACACAGTTTTTGGTTCTTGTTTAATTCTTGAAGAAACTCACTTTAGATGCAAGTAAACTATAGGTAGAATAATATGTGTACCTTCATTGCTTTGTAATAACCTTTCACTAATTTTGGAACTAAACTTCACTAGCAGCAAAATCAAGTTTCTTAAATTGTCAGCCTTTTGTCTCCTTCTTGGTGCTGAATGACTCCTTGTTTATATTGTACTGTTGTTCTCAATCTGCTTGATTTAACATATACTATTGCTTTCTCTGTGTATCTTTTTGTTTTCGTTCCTTCTATCCTCCATCCCTTTTTACTCTCCTCCGCTGATTATATGGTGCAGTTTGGGACAGAGGCTCAACTCTAATGCATCATGGCAAGCTTGGCTTAAACTGGCAAGTAAACACAATGTATCAGTCATATGACAAAACATATGACAGTAGCTGGATTATAGATTGCCATAATCCAGATGAAGAGGGGATATTTGGGGGCACATCAATTTGTGGATTGAAAAGTGCAATACAGACAATCCCTACCTACCTTAACCCCATTCTCCATTGATTTTAAAAAGAAAATTAATTTTTAGATTTCACTGGGCTACACCATTGTAAATTACATTGTACAGAGTAATTACTTGGCTATAGATCTTTAGAAATCAGCCCTTTCTAATAGGGTTGGGGAATACCCTAAAAAAACTGACTAATGTTTCCTTGGAATGTCAAATATGCAATATTTGGTTCCACCGTGTGGTCACTTGCTGAAATAGGTTCTAGAAATATAACAGAATTAGCTACATGACTAGTCACCCATACACCTTCCAGATTTCAACTGAGTACATTTCTGTACACAGGAGCTATATCCTAACAGCTCAGCACACACAGACTTTCTCTTTCTGTTCTATATGTAGAAGAATTGTTCTACTGATTGTCAGAAATAAAACAAGGCCATTTTGTTAGGACATTTGGCTCAAGCTCAGTGTATAGTTCTCAGTGTTACATATTACAGGATACGAAAGGCTTTGTGGACAGTTGTGCATTTCAGGAAGATGGTTTCATATTAGCCTGTATTTTCTCCTCTATTAAACATGTAAACCAAGATCTTAAAAAATAAATAAAACAATACAAAACTGAGGATGCCATAATAAAGTCTGAATTGTAATAATGCATGGGAATCTGTTGTTCAGAGTCAAAAGTGAAAATTCCTACTAGCATGCCAAGTCCTTGTACTCAACTAAAATTGTTCTTTAGATGTATAATATTCACAGTAGAATTCATTCTATTGTGACAAAAGAAGTGTGGTGAGGTGAGGGTTTAGAGCAGGGGTAGGCATTCTTTTTGAAACCTGGGCCGGTCCCCTGAAGTCATGGTCTCCGCCAGGCCAAGGGGGGGGGAATGGCAGTGTGCGCGCTCATGCGCACGTTCGACTCCCCCACATGCACCGCTGCCGCCGCAGTGCACACGCCCGCAGCCGCCACAGCGCATGTCGCGGCCGCCATTTTAGAAATCAAAATGGCGGCCACGGCCGCACGGAACCTAAAACGCGCGGCAGCAGCAGGGGTCCACCTGGGCCGGTAAGTCCGGCGACCTGGGCCAGAACCGGCCCGGGGGGTGTAGGTTGCCAGTCCCTGGTTTATAGTGAGTAAGAGCTTCTTGATACTCTTCCAGCAGCCATACACACACTCACACACACACACACACACAATTTTCCTTGTAAAAGAGTAGGTTCTTGTGTGAATGAGCCCTCAATTCAAATTGGTTACACCAGCTGGAAACATCCTCTGGAAAAACCTGATATCTGTTTGTTCGGCTTCCTTCAAATCATATATATCCCATAAACTGATATCCCACAATTTAGTGTCTAATTTCCCTGCTGTTATCTCATAGAACAAACTTTATCTGTACTTCTTATGAGCAGAGAAGGAAATTACTGGTAAAGAGTGTGAACATAAGAAAAGGGCATTTTGTTAAGTGTAGTCAAGTCCCACTGTGTTCAGTTTTGCCATTTAATATTTTTTATGTATCGTGTTCTTTACCTTTTGCATAATGGGAATAGTCTGTATTGCATGATTTTACCAAATAATGTTTTTTTCAAGACGCAAATATTAAGAATGTACTTTTTGTTAGTGGTTATCTCCATATTATCTATCTCCATATTAAAGACAGCAATATAAGTACTAATGACCTACAAAGAAGTGAAACTATTTGCTAGGACATATTTATGTGGTTCACATTCTTTCATTTATATCCCTCTTTCAAATTTTCCATCAACAAATTGTTCTCCCTACTATCAGCAAAAGCAAAAGGTGAAACAAACATGGAAATACTACTCCCCCCAACTGCTTTGGCTTGGAATCCTTAGTACCTGCTTTGTAGGTGTACAATTTTGCAAGGAATTTTATCTGGAACCAGAAACAAGACTATACTGGAAACTCATTAGTTTAGATAGATGCTTTCCATATGGCTCATCAAATGGTTTAGGCCTGTTTATTTCAAGCTAGATACACATGTGTACATGGGAGAACAGCATTTATTTGAATGCAGATCATATGTGACCACTAATTTTTAAACACAGACGGAAGCACAAACACTGTATTCTTTTCAGAAGTAGTTTACATAGTCTAGAGAGCCAGGATGGTGTAGTGGTTTGAGTGCTGAAGTCCAGGAGACATGGGTTTGAATCTTTGCTCTGCCATGGAAACCCACTCAGTGACCTTAGGCAAGTAACATTCTCTTGGCCTCAAGGAAGGCAGTGGTAAACACCTCTAAACAAATCTGCCAGGAAACCCCAGTGATAGGTTTGCTTTAGGGTTGCCATAGAAGGCACACAATAACTTAAATAGTCTTGATATACAGAGATTTTTAAAAATGAAGACCAGTCAGCTTGTTTGTAACTATTATCTCTGCAGAAAGAATAATACACAAGTGATCAAGCCTAGCTGGAGGTTTTTCCTGGAAACAGGGAAACCTTGCTGTGTCTCATCTGAATTTAGTGCTCCCTAAAAAATATTACTTTGTTACTTTGTCTCAATCAGAAGAGCCCAAAGAAGAGGGAATATGCTATTGATATTTGTTCAGTATTGTTTTTAAAAAGAGTTGGAGTTCTTGGATCACATTAAAATATGGTTGTTGATAACTTTGAAGGGGCAGTAATTTCATTTTCCCCTCTCAGTTCTGTTTTTAACCCATAAGCTCTGTGGTTCCCCTCTTTAAAAATTACTTTGTTGTTAAGGGGATAATTTCACCACTCTGCAAGTACAGGGAGCTGCTTTTTTAGCAATTCAATAGCTTTAATAATGCTATGTTCAAATTACTATTTGACAGGAAGGTTAAATGCTTGTTTGGTTACTACCTCTTCACAGAGAATATGAAGTTTTATTTAGATTGCATTTACTTTAGTCCCTTTGGCAAATTAATTCTGAATAACTTTACAAATTTAACTAGAATATAATTTGTAGGTTGCACTCATTAGAAAGAGACTACCACACAGAAGAAAATAAGGTGTAATATGATTCAAAGATTTGCTCAGCAAATATTAATGAAAAACAAGACCTTGTACTTTTTTGTGGGTTTTCCAGACTATGAGGTCTAAAAGAATTTATTCTTGACGTTTCACCTGCATCTGTGGCTGGCATCTTCAGAGAATAGTGGCATGGAGGTGTGTGGGGTATATATACTGTGTGACCCTGGTTGGAGTGCTTTGCATGGTAATCTGTGCATTGTCTGTTGTTGAATAGCAAGATCTCAGGGTGAGAGGATATGCGAGGAGGATTAGTGTCTAATTAGTGGTGCATTGTCTTCTGAGAAATCCCCTGACCATGGGTGAAGTTCATTTGCATGTGCTGAGTCTTGATTTTGGTGTTTTTCAGGACTGGTAGCCA
Source organism: Phrynosoma blainvillii (assembly GCA_026167975.1). Taxonomy (NCBI): domain Eukaryota; kingdom Metazoa; phylum Chordata; class Lepidosauria; order Squamata; family Phrynosomatidae; genus Phrynosoma; species Phrynosoma blainvillii. The sequence goes on from JANUYF010000001.1 coordinate 107,202,161, forward strand.
AACATTAGTGCTCTTTACTTTCAAGGTTTCTTCTTTTCTGTTGAAGTCCAGGTGTTTGTGGATTTCAATGGCTTCCCTGTGCATTCTGACCCAATAGTTGTTGGCATGGTTCAGAATTTCAGTGTTTTCAAATAGCATTTTATGCCCAGGGTGTTTTATAATGTGTTCTGCTACTGCTGATTTTTCTGGCTGGCCCAGTCTGCAGTGTCTCTCGTGTACCTTGATTCACATTTCAACACTGCGTTTGTGGTCACTATGTAATCATCAGAAGAGCTGCCAGACCCAGAAAAACCCATAGGAGTGAAGACAACCACCCACCCAAAGGAGTCACAGACAGGATAGGGAAACTGGTGAAGAAACACAACCTCCAAATGATCGACAAACCAACCAAGAAAATCCAGCAAATGCTGTGCTCAGCGGATAGGAGAGACCCTCTCACAGCAACAGGAGTTTACCGCCTACTGTGCAGCTGTGGACAAGTCTACATAGGGACCACAAAATGCAGTGATCAAACGCAAATCAAGGCACATGAGAGACGCTGCAGACTGGGCCAGCCAGAAAAATCAGCAATAGCAGAACACATTATAAACCATCCTGAGCATAAAATGCTATTTGAAAACACTGAAATTCTGGACCATGCCAACAACTATCAGGTCAGAATGCACAGGGAAGCCATTGAAATCCACAAACACCTGGACAACTTCAACAGGAAAGAAGAAACCCTGAAAGTAAACAAAGTTTGGTGACCAGTCCTGAAAGACACCAAAATCAAGACTCAGCACATGCAAATGAACTTCACCCAGAATCAAGGTGAAGCAGACAATGGATCACTTATTTGACACTAATCCTCCTCACATATCCTCCCACCCTGAGACCTTGCTATTCAACAACAGAACAATACACAGATTAACATACAAATAACTCCAACCAGGGTCACACAGTATATATACCCACATACCTCCATGTCACCATTCTCTGAAGATGCAATCTTGTGCAGAATAAAAATAGGTATCTTATTTGAGAATTATATTTCTTTTATTAGAATATCACATTTTCTTTTTCTATTATCTCCCTGCTAAATATCTGCCTGTTTGTTAACAAACATCAGTTTTTTAAATAGAATGTGGAATAGCACTCTGATTTTATGTGAATGACTAATACTGCTTTCTACTTTTCCTTCTACATTAAAATCACAGATCCAAAAGGAAAGTCCTTGGCCGCAAAGACTCTGAGGATGAGCGCATTCGAAACCATTCTCCATCACCCCCTGTTACACCAACAAGTGCTTCCCCAATTGTGGCTTCCCTTAAGCAGGCAGGATCAATTCAGAGGAATATTCGCAAGAGTAGCACAAGCAATGACAACTTCAAAGCACTGCTGCTTAAAAAAGGAAGTCGCTCAGACACCAGTTCTCGCATGTCAGCAGCAGAGATGCTAAAGAATACAGACCCAAGATTTCAGAGAACCAGGGTGGATTCTCCCTGGGACCTCAATGACAGCACCACAGGTTGTTCCCCTACCAAGAACAGACGGGCCCAAGAAGAATGGGCCAAGAGTGAAGGCCTTATGCCAAGGAGCTTGTCCTTTTCCAGTGCTAGATACAGCCGATCTCGAACCCCTCCCTCAGCTGCAAGTAGCAAGTACAGCATTCGAAACCGGATCCAGAGTAGCCCTATGACTGTTATCAGCGAGGGTGATGTAGAAGCCATTGAACCTGCAGAGAGCAGGACTAATAGGTCTTTAGAAGAGGAAGATGCAGAGCAATTGGATGTATTCGACAGTGATGAAATGGATATTAATGAAGATGCTGGTTCCAGTGATGACACCACAGCGCACCAAGAGCTGATAACTTAACTGATGACACCAAACCCTTTAAAGATAAAAGTATATCCATCATGTGAAAGGGGTTGTGTGAGGATCAAGAAACAAGGCACAGTGATGTTAGGCACTTACAGAAAAGTATACGTAAGGAGTTAGGCCTAGCTGCAAGCCCTAATCAGTACAATTTATTTTGCCAAGCATATAGCATGTGCTCACGTATGGTTGCAGCAGCACTGGCAATTTTACATGGTGTAGTTAGATGGGACTTTTTGGTGTGAAAAAAATTAGTAGCTGGACTCCTCACTAAAGCCTTAAAATCCTCTATAGAGAAAACAAAATTTAAAAAAACAACTCACCAGGTATTGCTGGATTCTGGGTTGCGTGTGATTTTTTTTTTTTCATTTTGGAGGGTGAAAAAAACTCTGCAGTACTGGGTGGCAGTAGGTTTTTAAGTGTTATATTTATGAAACTTAATAATCTGTTTTGAGCAGGGACTGATAGAATGAAATATGCAGCCTATTAGAATTAGGACTGGCATTGCCCTCCTGCTTCTTGTAGTGTGGGCTTCTCTGCTGGTCATAAGTATGTCATAACAACACAACAACAGGCCATCCAGAGTCTGAATTCATTTTTTAAAAATCCAACAGGAAAAAGAACTGTTGTAATCCAGAACTGACTGCTGTGCAGTCATATTACAGCCCATCTGTTGGGTTTTTCACAAGTCATTTCTCCCCAGATCAGTTTTCTCTGAGTGGAAATTAAGATGTCCTTTGGGCAACCTAACATAAATAGATGCAGATTTGTAATAAAGAAGTAGGTAAATAATACAGGGTCATGGTGAGATAAAATGAGCAAATAGCCATTAACTTTTTAATTTTCAAACAAACCTAGTTTGATTATTTACACAATAGAATTGCAATAACTGTTTCCTTTCCAGCTAAACTGTGTGGTAATTGCATTTCTGACAGCTTTGTTAAAAATGGGAAGATTTTTAAAAAAATAACGTATCACTTGAAATATCAAACATTTGTTAACTTAAATGCTACCAAAGAATGCATTACAATAACGTTTACTATTTTGGTCTGTACTCAGCATTTTACTTGATTTGGAAAAATGATCATCATTTAGGAGACTACTTAATTTTATTATTTACCATTGAGTTAAAAAAAAATAACCTTTCCTTATTTGTAAAGAAAAATAACTGAATTTTTAAAAAAAAAATCAGCTGGAATTTTGAACAGTTTCTTTTAAGAAGCAGCTTTTAGTTTTTGGATAGTAATTTTGCATACATTGACAAGCTGTGTGTTTTTATAATGTTTGTACATAAAGTTCTTGAGATAACATATGTCCTCCATGTTGGAATTTTTACATTTATAGATGTTAAGGAGGGCGGAACCCTTCATGTAGATAATTTATTTTAATGAAAAATACTTGACTTCTTTTCTCTTCATCTCTGTGTATGTTAGTACAGTAAATTTCAGGGGCCTTTATTCAACTCAAGAAGGGGATGGTGACAATGCTGTGACTCTGCTTCAATAAACAAGGCTGCCATTTGTCATCTTTGTGTCTCAAGTTACTAAGATAACCCTTGGAGACCAATGAGTATCTGTGTAGAGAAAACCAATGTATGGCTGTGCCAACAATGGATTATGGCACTCTTGCCCAGAAGCAATAGGAACCTGGCTCTTGGACAGGAGCCATAGGCTCACTGATGTGAACAGAAAGTCAAGCTCCCTACAAATTGTGCTAAGGATGCTAGCCACAATCTGAAGCTCTCAACAAACTGTTTTTCCCATGGGGGGGGGGTGTCTTCATACAAATGTAGTAGGCATTTGCTTTTACCTATGTTCAGTTGGGGGTGAAGAATACATATTCATCCAAATATTTATTGAATATAACTTTCATCAGCCAAAAGCAACAGAGCCAATACTGAGAGTTCCACCCAACAACATTTGGAAAGCCATGAGTTGCCCAGTTTTTTCGTTTTTTCTTTTTCTGTTTCAAAACAGACTGAAAAGCTTATGCATATGCACATATGTACCCTGTGGTTGCTGGATCACCACCATTACATATAATAGAACATGTCTGAGGACTGAGCCTCCCAGTTCCAGCTGCAAAATGACTCATTTTTGTGTTTACCTTACTCTTTCCCTAATGACTTTTTTCCTTATATGATCTCTTCTCCACTCTCTTGAAATGTGTTAAAACAAGAGATTTGCAACTTTTTTTTTTTTGCTTCCCACCCCTAATACAGTATTTGAGAGCTTTTTGGGGGGGGGGAATACATCTATAAGATATTTTAACTATCATTTTTTAAAGTGGTCATTTTTCTAATATACTGCTAAAAAAGTGCAAAAGCCTAAATTCTTGGAATAGTATACATTTATTGATGAACCATTTAACTGGTAAGAAAGAGACATATTACTGATACCAGTAAAATAAGCAGATTTGCAGCATCGTACTGCACAGCTAAACAAAAGTTGGCAATTTGTACTTCAGCTGATGCTAGGAAAAGCTTCATCATATTTTTTTGATTTCTCTGTTAGTGAGTGTTACAAGTGATAATAAATAAATTGTAAAAGTCATTAACTTTCCCCACTGGCAAAGTCATTGACTGTCAACATTTTTTGTAGCTAAGTGAAGCCAACTCCATATTTTCTATTCTTAGTTTATATTCGATCATAGATAGATAGTATTTATTTTTATATGTAAAGGTAGCTGTGAAGTTACTGCATGTCTACTTTCAAGCTCACCTAGGCTGTTTAGTACAGAAAGCACCTTCTGTAATTACTGTGAGCAGAACTGTGTGCAAGCCTACTCTGACATGCCATCTTAATGTAATGGCTGGCCTGCCCCATTTTAAGACTTCACCTTAGCATGTGTGCTGACGTTATACTGATCCTTCATATTTATGTTATATATAGTTCATGCACGCTTCTCTTTTGCCATTTACAGTTCTCTAGCTCCCCATAGTAGTATGTACAAGTGTAGATGTCATAGTACAAAGAAATGCAACAAAGTAGCAATAGACTTAGAAGCACCAATATAATTAGCAGTTTTCAATATTATATTAGCACCTTACAAACTTTCAAAGACAAAAACAGAAAGTTCACAAGGAGATGAGGGGTGAAAGTTAAGGTAGAGGCTTGCCCATGTAAATCCATGGAGTCAGATATCTGAGGATGGATACAACATTTCTCATGAAAACATTTCTCATGAAAACAATGCCTGTCCAAATTGTGCTACATTTTATTGTGGCAACATATTGATCAGTCATAGGGTAGAGGTTACCATTAAAGAAAAACACACAGCAAGCATATAAAAGTAAAAAAAAACCCACTTAAGCAGGGAGCATCAAACTGTAATTAAACACCCTCTCAATACCAAAACTGAGTAGATGAAATACGATTCCTGAAGCTTTGGTAAGGCAGCTGTTTTTGAATATTTATGGTATAAATATAATAAATATACATACCATGCAGTGCTACCCAGTTGTGAGAAAGCCCCTTTGCCCATTAAGGGCATAGGCTTCTGAGGCCTAAAGCTCCTTCAGTAATTCTTATAGAAGGTACACTTAAGGCTCTTGAGAACAGTGCTCAAAGTATAGGCAGGTAACTCTTTTCTTGTGACAGCTCCTTTAGCTACTATTTTTAGAAGATTACAAAGGGAATCATAATTTGGCTAGAAGAGGGAAGAATCAGGGCCAAAGATTCTATGAAGGGCTTCCTATCTCCCTTACCCTCAAATATTTCATACTTAAGTCTTAGCCTTTATACTCCTGACTTTGGTTATCTGGAAAAATATGTAACGATTCAGAAACAGTTATATATGGTCACCAAGTGTGACAGAATTAAGGTTATAGAAAAGCGCATCAGCTATTAGAAAGGGAATTCACTCATATTTTCAAGGTATGTTTTAAATTCACTTCTGGTGTTCCATTTACTAGTATGGTACTTCATTTGCTTTTCGATCCATGGCTGCCTATATGATGGTGCTGCAGTCCATTTCACATTGGCACTGATAAGATTTCCAAGCACAGAAATTTCAACAGTGGGAAGAATAGGGGGGGAAATTAGAAAACATTATACAAAAATATGGCCTTATTCTGTTAGAAAAAGTTACATTTTGTTAAGGACACTTTTGGATGTCAACAGTATAATCCACACTGCTGGGGCTTTAGCTTTACTTGACAAGCCAAACTTCATTGTGTCTGTTCAGCAATTTAAATGGACTATCATAGCCAGCACTATAATAGACCTTTTCTTGAAAAGCTTTCCCATCCCGCTTCAAGCTTTCAGCAAGCGCCAGTGTTTCTTCTTGGTTCTTTCTGGCATTGGCAAATCCTCCAAATGATCTGTTAAGAATAAGGGGAAAAACAAAAAGGCCAAGTGCCATTATACATTTGCCAAGTAACTATCTCGATGTCATGTGCTGAGCCTGTGTCTATGATGAAAATCCAAGGAAGCCACACAAAAGTAACACTCAAAACATCATGTTAGTGGACCAAATAAACATATTTCTCATTGTTTACCATACTCTGAAAGAGTGGTGTCATTTTGACTTCAATTAATTAGATCAATGCAATGCAAATAACTAGTATTTCATAAGCCAAGATGACCAAACTGAGCCTGTCATACTTCGGAAACATCATGAGAAGGGAGGACTCTTTGGAAAAGACAGTAATGCTGGGGAAGGTTGAGGGAAGTAGGAAGAGAGGAAGGCCACATGCCAGATGGATGGACTCTATTAAGGAGATCACAGGTATGGGGTTGGAGGAATTAAGCAGAGCAGTGGAGGACAGGGGGTCTTGGAGATGTTTCATCCATAGGGTTGCCATGAGTCAAGATTGACTCGAGGGCAGTTAATAAAACAACAAATTCATAAACATTCAAAGATATATTAGAATGCCTTTGCACAGCTTGCTTTGCAAGGGTTGGTATATAAATTAGGTTCAAAGGAAAATATAAACCACAGATCAATGGCTTGCAGTGGCTAAATTGAATCTTTGTGATAGGGTTGTCTGAATACACGTGTATCTGCTGCTCGGGCTTGTGTCCTCCCCCCAGGATAGACAAAGTAACCTTAAAATTAAACACTGATTCATCTGCCTTGTTTGGAGGAAACAAGCCAAATCAGCTGTCCCCAGTTTCAGAGAAAACAAATCGTGTGTGCACATGTGCTTCCAGTTGTTTGTCAGCTTCCAATGACTGAATCAGGGGTAGGCAACCTTTTTGAGCTGGGGGCCGGGTTGCTGTCCCTCAGACAATTGGAGTGCCGAAGCAAATAAATAAATAAATAAATATTTTTAAAAATAAATAATTCCTACATACACTGCACACATCATATTTTGAAGTAAAAAAAAAACAATTGGTTCCATGGAGTGGTTGCCTTTGTCTTCCTTTGAGGCTGAGAGAGTGTGACTTGCCCATGGCCACCTGGTAGTTTTCCATGGCCAAGCAAGGATTCAAACTCGGGTCTCCTATGTCTGAGACCCTATATATATATATATATATATATATATATATATATATATATATGGATTTTCCAGATATATTTTTTTATTCATCTCGTCGTCCAATTAAAAAAAATGTATTAACTGAAATATAAAGACTCACATTTCAGTCAAACACCACAATCCCAAAATGCACCAGCATTTTCGGACATAGAAGGCTAAGGACCTTTCTCTTGGGCCAGAGAAAGCTTGCAAAACTACAGATCCCTGGATCTCATAGGACAAACCTTACAGCACTTAAAAGTGGGCTAAAACTGCATTATTTCTCCAGTGCAATTTAGACCAATGGGTGCATCTACTAGTAATGCAATTTGGCACCTCCTTAATTGCCCTGGCTGCATCCTACAGAACCCTGGGATTTGCAGTTTGGTGTGGCACCACCCTCTTGGTAGAGATTTGGAAAACTGAGTGCAAAAAGGAAAAGCTTGCTTTTTAAATGAATGCTGGTTTTATAGGAATTTAGCATCCTAAATGCAAAAAAAAAAAAAAAAGAAAGAAAAGAAAAGAAAAAGAGAGAGAGAGAGAGACACCTGAGATTTGCACCAGTTTCTCCCCAACAAAACATTAGGAGCAAACATATTTGTTGCAAAAATGCAAAAGCCACAAAACAAGGATAACTTGCTTACACAAAATGCACAAAGTACATAATGCAAGCTTTGCAAGGAGTCTGCAGTCTGGAGAGCTGGGCTGGAATCTCTGCTTGGCTATGCAAAGCCACTTTGCCCGAGTCACACTCTCTCAGCCTCAGAGAAAGGATAGAATTGAAGAAATTTTGCCCAGCAAACCCCAAGCAAACAGAAACAAACCCTCCAACCAACCTCTGTCCTCATGGCTGGGGGGTCTGGATCGCTTTTCTTTTCCTCCTCCTCCTCCTTTCTGCCCCCCCCAAACTAAGCAAGGATCCCCCCCATCATTATTATTATTCCTCCTCCTCCTCTTCAGTCTTCCCCCCAACTAAGGACCCCCATTATTATTATTATTATTATTATTATTATTATTATTATTATTATTATACCTTCTCCTGCTCCTCAGTCTTCCCCCAAACTAACCAAGGACCCCCCCCATCGTCATCATCATTATTATTATTCCTCCTCCTCCTCCTCCTCCTCCTTAGTCTTCCCCCCAACTAAGGACCCCCCCCCATCGTCGTCATCATCATCATTATTATTATTATTATTATTATTCCTCCTCAAGTCTTCCCCCAAACTAACCAAGGACCCCCCTCCATCATCATCATCATTATTATTGTTATTCCTCCTCCTCAGTCTGCCCCCAAATTAACCCAGGAACCCCTCCCCCCAACATTATTGTTATTGTTATTATTCCTGCTCCTTCTCCTGCTGCTGGACTCACTGTTGCCTCAGGTTGCCGCTGTAGAGCTTGTTCATCTCTTTTCGGAGCAGGAAGGAGGGAAAGGAGGAGGGAAGGGAAGGAGGGCGTGAAAGAGGCCGAGGGCGCCCCTCCCGCTGCCTTCCTCTCTCTCTCTTTCTTTCTCTCTTTCTCTCTCTCCTTCTGCCACCCAGAGACCCTTCCTCCTTCCCTGCCTCCTCCAGGGGGGGACCAGACCCAGAGGTTCACTCCTTCCTCCACAGCCTCTCTGCCCAAAATGGAGCCCCGAGAGGAGGAAGAGGAGAGGAAGAAGGGCCGCACCCAGCCCCACAGAGACCCTCCTCCCTTCGGCTCAGGTGCCCTCGTCTTCACTCTTTCTCTCTCTCTGTCTTTTGGGTCACGTGGAGGAGGAGGGAGACCCAGTGCAGCCGCGCGGGTCCCCCAGGAGAACTGCGGCAAAGGCACCAGGGCCCAGCCAGGCCCAGAGCAGCCTCCCCGGCCCCGGTGCCTTTGCGGCAGCCGTCCTTTGCAGCACGCGAGGCTGCTATGGGCCTTCCTTGGGCCCAGCAGCTTTGCGGCAGCCCTGCACGCCGCCAAAGAGGGCTGGGGCAAAGCTGCCAGGGCCCAGAGCAGCCGCGTGCATGACTCCAGGCTCCAATGGCGCCCAGAGTCATGCACGAGTGGCGGCGGCGGCATCGGTAACAGGACCGGGCTGGGGCCGGTCCAAAGGCCTCGCGGGGCCGGGTTCGGCCCGCGGGCCGTAGGTTGCCGACCCCTGGACTGGATGATTTTCATAGGGTTTTTTTTGTTGTTGTTTGTTGTTAATTGCCCTCAAGTCGATTTCGACCCATGGTGGCCCTGCTGAGGAGACATTTCCAAGACCCCCTGTCCTCCACTATTCTGCCCAACTCCTGCAAACTCATACTCATGATCTCTTTAATAGTGTCCATCCATCTCATATGCACTCTTCCTCTCTTTCTAATTCCCCCTACCTTTCCTAGCATTATTCAATGATTCATATCTTCTCATGATGTGTCCAAAGTATGACAACCTGGGTTTTGTCATCTTGGCGTCCAGGGAGATTTCTGGCCTGATCTGCTCCAGGACCCATCTGTTTGTCTTTTTGGCTGTCCATGGAATCCTTAGCACTCTTCTCCAGCACCACATCTCAAAGGAATTGATTTTCCTCCTATTTTCCTCCTTAGGGAGGATATTCTTAAGCAAGGAATATTCAGGTGGTTTTGCCAGTTCCTGACTCTGAAATGTAGCCTATAGCACCTTTTATCCATTGGTGGCCTCCCATCCCTGCCTAGCTTCGAAGATGAGACCAGAACTGCTGCTTTTAGGGCATTTAAGCCCTAACAAACCATTGAGTGAAGCAAATAAGTCAAGACCTCCATGGATCTATGCCTTTATGTCTTCCCAGCATGAAAACATCAGCTCTGCTGATGTTCTATCAGCAAAGTGGCAGCTGTGCAACTTTGCTTTATCAGCACGTTTATCAGAAACTATGTGTATAAACACAGAAATAATGCTGTACAGAAAAGACAGCGGTGACTTGGGTGCACACACAGACCCCAAAATTCTGCACTCTAATTAAACTTGGACACATCATAATACAGCTTCTTTTCAAGGTTCCACACAATTAGGTATTAGTAAACCTTGGTAAGATGAATTGTGTGTTTATAACATACTTCAGTCACCACAAGGTGGCAGAATTTAGCAGACTTTTTTTTAATTAGATGTAATAAAAGGGAAGAGCCCCCCCCAAAATTTTGGTTTCTTTAAAATCATATTATTTTTATTTCTTTAAAATAATTTTGAATTCAATATAATTTCATACCTTCGAAATAAAATTAATTCCATTCCTTAAAATACATTCTTTAACTATGGAATTTTAATTTAATTCTATTTGCTTGGTATGGGACAATGGTATGTACACTCATTGGAAAACAGTTGCAAATCTGTTATTGCTGTTGAACTGATAGTACCAGAATCAGAGAAATACAGATGTAACTTGCCAAGAAGTTTGGAAAGATGTTTTGTGGAAAATGGAAACTTTTTTTTTCTGGTTGGTTTTTGAGGAAAGCAAAAGCATACAAAAAAAGTGGATGGATTACCTCCCCTAAGGTAATTGCATTGGTTGTTTTCTTGTTAAGTGATTACTTTCCCTTTCCATTCAAATTGCTTGTCACTGAATTTCAGTAACAAGCTGTACTACCAATTTTCAGTGGCATTTAAAAAAACCTAGTTTTCCTCCTGCCTTCAAGGGACTTGGAAAACCACACAGTAATAAAAGAGGTGGGGCACACCCTTCCCACCCTCCTTCCCTTTAAAACCAGAGAAGCCTCTGCTCATATTACAGTCATGGACAAAATCCAATCCCAACCCATGAGGCTGGTATTTGAAAATCCAATTTCCCCCTTACATAGGGCCTTTGCAGACTGCCAGAAATAGTGCAAACTGAGTCCACTTTAAGGGTTAGGGTTAGTGCTAGGGAATCATGGGAATTGTTTTTTCCCCCTGAGACACTGAGTCTTCTCTGTCAGAGAGCTCTGGTGCCACAATAAAATACAGTTCCCATGATTCCCTAACCCTAACCCTTAAAGTAGAGTCAATTTGCACTATTTCTGGCAGTCTGCAAAGGCCCATAGATATTGAATTCAAGATTAATGTAGATTTATAATTATTAGTTTGTAGAGACACAAAGCCGAGAGTTTACCTGACAAATACAGTGATTGCTGGTCTGGATTCAATGAAGACATCTGCCTCCAAGGGTTTAGGTGGATTTGCCTGGTGTTGAGATGGCACATAAAAGGAAACTGTTGTGGTTGACTCACAGAATGGGCCTGCACCTGGCTGCACAAAGCAGGTCACTGGAGCAGTCATATTTATCGTCACTCCTGCAAGAAGCAAGGTGTTACTAACCCCACTGGAGAAGCACTAAACATGCTGCACAACCCAAACATTTTCAGCTATGATCTTAAGATCTTTACATTTCTCAGCTCAAAGAGCAAATAGTATTATCTCATATGGCATTTGAGATCAAAATAGCTTTATCCTGAGCAGAAGGATAAATTGGTTTCCGGGCCAAGACATTCAGCTCAATGCGGTCTTTAGTACGGAACAGGCATATCCGTGGGCGAAGGTAATAAATACCACCGCACTGTCATGGATGGAACATTTCCTGGTCAAGGTTGGACTAAGAGCCACCATTCACCCCTCTGGGGGTGGAGGACCTATTAAAATGGTCCGCCCTCAGAGGCTAATGGAACCAATTGGATTCCAGAAAGCTTTGGAGGGTTCCTTGGTTGGTAGAGCCGGCGATTCTGTTGAAGCTCTGGTGAATACGTGGAACACCGATCTTACCAAGACTATCGACACGATCGCTCCCAAGCGTCCTTTCCAATCCACTTCAAATTGACAACCCTGGTTCACAGGGGAACTTAGGAAAATGAAGCGGATTGGACAATGACTAGAGTGCACCTGGTGGAAAACTCTACTCTTATCTGATAAGACTCGTCATAGGAACTTTCTTCGTTCCTATCGACAGGCAATACATGCAGCAAAGAAATCCTTCTCCTCTGCACGTATTGCATCTGTGGAATCTCGTTCAACAGAACTGTTTAGAGTGGTGAGGGAGCTGACACAGGCTCCCCCTATGCAGAACCCTTTGCTCAACCCGACAACAGCCTGTTGTGACGTTTTTAACAACTATTTTGCAGATAAAATCTCTCAGATAAGAGCCAACTTGGACACCGGGATTACAGCAGTAGTCATGGATGAGGTGTCCAGTAAAGCGGCGGCGTCCTCGAGGCTGCGGAGGACGGAGGACTGCTTACCAGCCCCAGGAGACCAGCCCCGGGAGACCAGCTGAGCGGCCTGAGCCGCCCCACCTCCGCCCCACCTGTATAATGCCGCCTGAGAACACCCTCGCTGGCCGGCGAGCGGCGGCATCCTCGAGGCTGCGGAGGATGGAGGACTGCTTACCAGCCCCAGGAGACCAGCCCCGGGAGACCAGCTGAGCGGCCTGAGCCGCCCCACCTCTGCCCCACCTATATAATGCCGCCTGAGAACACCCTCGCTGGCCGGCGAGCGGCAGCGTCCTCGAGGCTGTGGAGGACGGAGGACTGCTTACCAGCCCCGGGAGACCAGCCCCGGGAGACCAGCTGAGCGGCCTGAGCCGCCCCACCTCTGCCCCACCTATATAACGCCGCCTGAGAACACCCTCGCTGGCCGGCGAGTGGCGGCATCCTCGAGGCTGCGGAGGACGGAGGACTGCTTACCAGCCCCGGGAGACCAGCTGAGCGGCCTGAGCCACCCCACCTCCGCCCCACCTATATAACGCCGCCTGAGAACACCCTCGCTGGCCGGCGAGCAGCGGCGTCCTCGAGGCTGTGGAGGACGGAGGACTGCTTACCAGCCCCAGGAGACCAGTCCCGGGAGACCAGCTGAGCGGCCTGAGCCGCCCCACCTCCGCTCCATCTTCTCGGGTGCCGGAAGAGCACCGGCGGCTACACAACGCCGCCTGAGAACACTCTCGCCGGCACCACACTATGGCCACGGAGGACTGTTTTGCCATTTTGCAGTTCTCAAAGGACCATAAGACTAGAAATTATGTATTTTTTTAAAATTGTATTATTGGCTACTGTTATTTAATTTGTTTGTATGTTTGGGGGGATGGGGGGGTAAAGGAGGGATGGGATTTTAATTTGATTTATTCTTTGTAGTTTTGTAATGTTGTGCGCTGCCCCGATTGCCTGGCAGAGGGGCGGGATATAAATAAAAATTATTTATTATTATTATTATTAAACCCGTTTATGAGTTTAAACTGAATCAGTTCGAGCCGGTGAGTACCAATGACATGGACAAGATCCTTGGAAAAGTGAAGAAGACAACGTGCTCCCTCGATCCCTGCCCATCTTGGCTGATCATCCAGGGGAGTGATGCCTTGATGGCTTTTCTTAAACAAGTCATCAACACATCCCTTAGGGAAGGAATTGTTCCATCAAGTTTAAAGGAGGCGGTTGTTAGACCGCTCCTGAAGAAACCTTCCCTGGACCCCCTGGACCTGAAAAACTATAGACCAGTCTCCCACTTACCATTCTTGAGCAAGGTGATTGAGCTAGCTGTCACCTTCCAACTCCAAGTGATCTTGGATGAAACCGATTTTCTAGATCCATTTCAAACCAGCTTCAGACCTGGATATGGGGTGGAGACTGCCATGGTCGCTCTGGTAGATGACCTGCACCTGAGCACCAACAGGGGGAGCGTGACCCAGTTGGTGCTTCTGGACCTCTCAGCAGCTTTTGATACGATAGATCATGATAGATTTTTCAGTGGTTCCACTCTTTTCTCTCAGGCAGATTCCAGAGGGTAGCACTTGGGGACAGTTGCTTGTCTAAAACAGAGCTGAAATATGGCATTCCTCAAGGTGCCATACTGTCCCGGATGCTGTTTAATATTTTCATGAAGCCGCTCGGAGAGATCATCAGGAGACATGGAGCAGGATGTTACCAATATGCTGACGATACTCAAATATTCTGCTCCATGTCTCGGTCTGCTGCCATGACGGCAGATGGCGGTTCTCCCCTCAGTCAATGCCTTGGAGCAGTAATGAAGTGGATGAGGAAAAACCGACTCAAGCTGAATCCAGACAAAAAGGAGGTACTTACGGTAGGGCCCCCCAAACCAGGTATTGGGTTGTGACCTCCAGTCCTGGGCGGGGTCACGCTCTCTGGTAAGGACTGTGTTCGCAGTCTGGGGGTGCTCCTGGACTCATCACTTCACATAACAGATCAGGTGAACGCGACAGTCAGGAGCGCCTGCTATCAGCTTCAGCTGATACGCCAGCTGCGCCCTTTCCTGGAAGTAAGGGACCTAGAAACTGTAGTACATGCACTGGTAACCTCACGACTTGGCTTCTGCAATGCGCTCTACACGGGGCTACCCTTATAGCTAACTCGGAAACTACAATTAGTACAAAATATGGCAGCCTTGTTGATCTCCGGAACATCCAGGAGTGATCATATCACACCTATTCTGAAATCTCTCCACCGGCTGCCTATTGGTTTCCGAGCAAAGTATAAGGTGTTGGTGATGATCTTTAAAGCCCTACATGACCTGGGCCCAGCTTACCTAGGAGATCGCCTTCTTCCACATAATCCGCCCCACACCCTCAGGTCCTCTAGGAGGAAGCTGCTCCAACCATTAAAAACTAGATTAGCAGCAACCTCCCAGAGGACATTCTCTGCCACCGCCCCCAAACTCTGGAATGCCTTCCCGGAGGAGATCCGTCAGATAATCAGCTTAGATGGCTTTAAAAAAGCCATCAAGACAGATCTCTTCCGGCAGGCCTTTCCGGAACAAACTGCCTGGTCACCCTCCCGTTAGATATCCCCCCTCCCCTGCCACTTTCTCACTGTGTCCTGGAGAGTTAATGTTTAATGTTATATTTTATGTTGTGTTTTTAATTGACATGTCTATTTAATATATTTTTAATGGGGGGCTACTCTTATTGTAACTTCATTTATTGTTTATCTTGGGGTAGTTTTATTCAATTCATTTTAGTTGTAAGCCACCTTGATTGCTGTGCAAAAGGCGGGGTATAAAATAATAATAATAATAATAATAATAATAATAATTATTATTATTATTATTATTATTATTATTATTATTATTATTTATACCTCACAAGGTGCTGAGAGCTTTAAATACAAACCATGCTTGCAGTTCATCAAAGGCAGGGAAAATCTTTCTACCAAGTCAAGACCACTAGTTTATCTAGTGCATTATCTATGTTTATTTTATTTTTATCCTGCCTTTCACCCAAAGTGGGACCCAAGGCGGCTAACATATATAAAACACATTAAAACAGCAATTAAAATAGTACAATTAAAACCATAAAAATATAAAAATTATAAATATAGAATTTAAAACAGAGTTAAAAATAATAATAATCTAAAACTAACCCCCCATCCCCCAATAAAACCAAGCCTGCAGGATTTTAAAAGGCTTGCTTAAATAAAACTGTCTGCCTGCTGGCGAAAGGCCAACAGTGAAGGGGCCAGCCTAGCCTCCTGTGGAAGGGGGTTCCAGAGGGTGGGAGCAGCCACTGAGAAGGCACTCTCTCGTGTCCTCACCAAACGAGCCTGGGATGGTGGTGGGACCGAGAGAAAGCCTTCTCCTGAGGGCAGTGCTAACCAGAGTGGTAGGATCGTAGAGTGGTTCGTATGTGGAGATACGGTCTCTCAAAATAGTCTGGACTTAAGCCGTGTTTATCTAGAGTAGACCGCATTATCAGACATTCAATTGGTACAATTGCTCCAGGCCCTTCACTGGCTAGGGCCCAATACAGAAGGGGGAAAGGCGTAGCTTTTCTTCAAGTCCCTGAATCTCCTGATATTACTATTACCATCAATATTATGTGTTGAGTACTTGAATAGAAGGGCTAGGCTGCTAGACTCATGGATTCTGCAGAAGTGAAAGTGGGGCCATACCTGAAGATTTTTTGTGTTGCAGTCTATTATTTTATTTATTATGTATCTATGCCACCAGACCTCTCTCAGAAAAGGAGAGAGAAATGGGGGAGAGAGCTTCTGAATCATACAAATCTGATACATAATGCCTAATGATCAATAAATCAAAACTAGAAAGCACTGTCAGGTTTATTTAACAATCACTTATGTAAAATAAACCAATTTATAAAAATCAGTAGAAAACATTTCAAAGAATCTAAATAGCCAAGTGGCAGCCAGTGTTTGGGACAAATACATTCCCTAGAACAATGCTTCTCAAGTTTTCTGATGGGATCAATGATCCCCCCCCCCCCAGTATACCAGGAACTGGCACTGATTTATGCTCAATGGATACAATTCCACCTCCCTGAAGACACCTGGGATCAGCAGTGCTCAGGGACCAGCACTGGTCCAGAGACAACCAAAGAGATTCCACCTAAACATAAGGAAGAACTTCCTATGGTAATGGCTTTTTCACAGTGGAATATGCTGCCTCAGAGTGTGGTGGAGTATCCTTCTTCAGAGGTTTTTAAACAGAGGCCAGATGGCCATCTGTTGGAAGTGCTTTGATTGTGCATTCCAGCATGGCAGGGGGTTGGACTTGATGGCCCTTGTCTCTTCCAACTCTACGAACCTACCACTCTGGCTAACACTGCCCTAGAGGACTATCCAAGAGCTAAGTGGACCTGAGTCTGGGAACAACTCAATTCAAACCATACTATTTATTATTTATCATCAGTCTTTCTCCCAATATGCTCCAAGTAGTGTGTGTAGTGTAGGCTCTCTTCCTCCCCACTTGCATCTGCTCAACATGTCTGTGAAATAGGTGAAATCCAGACTGTGTCTGGCCCAAGGTCACCCGATGAGTTAGTTCCATGCCTCACTGAGCACTTCATGATGGATTTCTTAAGTTCCAGCCCAACACTCTAAATCACTGGCATACTTTGAAACTCTAGTGCAGTTTCTTCTGTATACATCCAGGTTGTCTTTTTAAAAAAATTACATGGCATCCTAGGGCAGTGGCTTTCAAACTTTGGTCTCCCAGTTGATTCTCAGAAGCCTCAGCCAGCTAGGCCAATGGTCAAGGAGACGAAGCCCCAAATATATGTATGACCAAAGCCTGAGAACCAGTGTCCTAGGTCTCACCTCAAACTACTATAATAGTGCCATGGGTCCTTCCTATGGAATCTTGGAGGTTTGTAGTTTGGAGAGGCACTAGGTCTCTCTGGCTGAAAATTCTAAATATCCTTCCCTAAACTGCAAATTCCAGAATTCCATAGGATGGAACCAAGGCAGTTAAGTGATTTTGCATTAGGTCTCTAGAAACAATGGCTGAGGTCCTGCATGAAACACACGGCCATGGCCCACCTTAAAAGCTAGGCAACCATACCAAGTGAAGGGGTTCTTTGGAGCTTGCAAGTAGGGAGCTGAAGGATGGCACAAGCAGCTCTCTCCTACTAACAAGTACTGAGCAATAAAGAAAAGCAGGGATCCCTGTGGAGTCCCTTCTCACACCACAGCCTATTGGAGGAAGGAGCTGGACACATCAGCCTTCAGTGCCTCATTTGCCAGAGCCACAGGACTCCTTAATATTTTTATTTATTTGTTGATTTATTTATTTATTTCATTTGTATGCCACCTTTCCCTCTTGAGGGGAGTTAATGTGGTTTAGCTCCCCGGTTTTTAAGAGTTTTTTCATACCATTTTGTTAGGCAAGGAATACTTCCAGGTGGTTTGCCATTGCCTTTCTCAGAATAAAATCTGTATTTATTTGAACCACACAGAGAGCTAGGTACTTGCTTCCTTTTTGTTTTTTGAAAACTAAAAACCCCAGAATTCTAGGGGAGCCTTTGAAGATTCATATAAGCTGCAGAGCACATGCCTATCTACACATGCAACAGAAAATGTATTAGAAATATTTACATTCCATGCTTTTAGTACAAAGGCTTTAGGAGCAACTTAACAATAACAACAACAATAATAATACAGGTTGCCTCCCTTATCTGGAATTTCAAAATCCAAAATATTATAAAAACCAAAACTTCATTCATGGGTAGCTGAGAAAGTGACACCTTTACTTTCTGATGGTTCAATGTACACAAACTTTTTCATGCACAATTTTTTTAAAAAAATATTGTATAAAATTACCAGGCTATGTTTATAAGGTATATATGAAACATAAGTGGATTTTGTGTTTAGACTTGGCTCTCACCTCCAAGATATCTCATTATGTAGTACATGCAAATACATGTATTCCAAAATCCAAAATAAAAAAATAAAAATAAATCTCAAATCCAAAACACTTCTGGGCCTAAGCATTTCAGATAAGGGGGACTCAACCTGTAATGCCACCCTGAGCTTATATGGAGGAGTGTGGGTATAAACAAACAAACAGAACATCACAGAAAATACACAATCCTGTTCAGTGATTTGCCTGAATATATGGAGGGCTAAATAGCTGGCAGAGACGTGAGCAGGCATGAATGCCCCATCTCTCTGAATATCTCCATGCATTCAGTAATGTACTACATCTTTGCATAAGGATGTGGAGAAGGCTGTTCAAACATGTTCCGTTGAATACGGCTATGACTGGGGAACCCTGGTAACCTTACCAGGGTTCCTGTTCACACAAGCTCTGTAGCTGCATCCAATTACATGCAGTTACAATATATGAAACATTTGAGGAAAAAACATACATCTGGAAATGATGAGATACATGTGCCTAATGCTTGTTCCCGTCACAAATGTCACCTTGAAGACAGAAAGTATTATAAGGCAAAGAGCACCAAACAAATCCTACCTTTGTCATTCTTGCCCTTAATATAGTTAAAGAGCTTTGTGAAGCCAGTGTTGATAGCTGAATCCCAGTTCAAAGTTTTAATAGATGTGCTCACCCATTTGGCTGGTTCATACTGTCGAATTTCATAATCAGAAGCCTTAACAAAATACAGAAGATAATTCAATATTTTGTTTACCGATGTTAAGTGCTTATTCACAAATTCATGTGAAGTGGAGAGGGAAAAGCAACCAATTAATAGAGTAAATTAAAATGTTTCCTATTACTTCAGTCCAGATGAAAGAAATGCCCTTGCACAATGCACGTTATTTTTACAGTTAGCTTCAATTAATAATTTTTTGAAAAATCAGCTTTCTCAATTAAATCCCAAAACCCTTACCATTACTATGCTAGAGCCTGATTCCCAACTAAGGCCAAACTAGGTATACATGGACCTAAACGTAACACGTTGCTTATTCTCTTTAATGAAAAGTGGTCATGAGGGGCTGATATTCAGAGGAAAAGAGGGGCTTTAAAGCACAAGCCCTGTTTAGCCTCCAATATCTACATTTTTTGAGATGCATTTTTAAAGATTTCCTGTTGCTAAGCTAATAAATCAGTACAAGTTGGTGTTCAATGTACAAAACAATCCACTGAGGAAGAAAAAAAAAACAACTAAAATTTTTGTGAAATATTCAGTGATTATAGATATTCAGGAACATTCCAGCAATAGGCAACTTCTGTTCTGCTGCTGTTTTGGACAAGAATCCTCTTGGTGACTTACTCTAGTGTATCTCAGGGTTACACCAGCATAAGTACTTTTACAGATATTGCACAAGGAGTCTGTACTTCCCACTGCAATGTTTTTTGTCAGGCTGTACTACAACAGCCAGACTGTGCCAGGCACAGCTCTGCCACCAACTCAAGAAATCAGTGATTGGCTAGGACAGAAAAAGTTTTGTTGCACTGCCACCAGGTGCCAAACATAGCTCTCTCCGACACTTGGCCAGCAGGCTGGCTTAAGGGATGCCGAGTAAGCTGAGTGGCACACAAGGCTTTCCTTACTGTTCCTCACGCACCGCATAATTTGCCTAGTATCTGTTCTCTGCCCAAACAAATGCTGTTATGCAGCTAGCAAGCATTTCCTGCAAGATGCACACACAGGATGATGAAGGAGGACTCACAAGGAACAGCTTCAGGGATTGGCCCTCTCATGCCTTAGCATGTGCCACATGAGACAGCCACCTTAGTCTGCTAATGGCAGGGATGTTGCCTGGGACAACTCAGTCCTTTCTCTGCAGATGTCTTTTGTGGGGGGGGGGGGGTTGAATGGGGGGAAAATATTATATTGGATTATTTCAATTCAAAGTGAGACAAATTTATTTGTATCCTCCCACTGAGATATGTGTTAAGCAGATAAATATTCCTGGTCATCTAATGATGCCTACATCTGCCTCAACGGAAAGCTAGCACTGGTGGTGCAGACTTTATGGTGACAGCTCTATGTTTTCCTGTGTCATTTGCACTAAGGAACCAATGATATTCCAGCATCATGCCATCTAGACTTCACATCCTGAAAATCAGCCCTGAATTTTCAAAACTCAGTTCAGAAACGTGGGAAGTTCTTTGGCATACATACAAGGGCCTTTGCAGACTGCCAGAAATAGTGCACATTAAATTGAGGCACTGCCCTGGCTCAGTGCTAGGGAATCATGGGAACTGTAATTTATTGTGGCACCAGAGCTCTCTGACAGAGAAGGCTCAATGTCCCAGAAAAAAATACAATTCCCATGACTCCTTAGCACTGAGCCAGGGCAGTGCCTCAATTTAATGTGCACTGTTTCTGGCAGTCTGCAAAGGCCCCAAATCTCCTTTCTTGGTACCCATCTTAGTTTTGAATACTGGTTAAAATATCAGAACTTTAAACACCGGTCACCTGGTTGGGCAGTGCTGTCCATTTGGGCATCTCTAACCCAGCAGAGAAGAGTGCTTGTTTGATAGTCTTCAGCATCCTGCATGAAAGGAAGAAAGAAACAAAGTTACAAAGCTACCTCTATACTTTGGGATGCATCTGTAGGCTGGCACCAGACTCTGCTGAAAAGCAGATCAGTATCTACTACTGGTTGGTCAGGATATATTAATTAGAAATCAGAAAGAGGTTTCGGCAGAAGGCTTATGCCAGAAAGATTTTTGTTTAATGAAAAAATAAAGTTTCCTTCTTTCTTTTACAGTGGGCTGGAATTTGGTTCCAGGATCCCCATGGATATCAAAATCCATGGATGCTCAAGTCCATTAAATATAGTGGCATACTAAGTGGGTGAGCCTTTATAAAATGGAAAATCAAGGTTTGCTTTATATATTTTGAAAATATTTTCAAGATGTGGATAGTTGAATCTGTGGCTAAAAAAATCTGCGGATATGGTGGACCGACTGTTTATTAGGCTCCAAAGATAAGGAGGCCAGAAACAGACTTTGGTACAACAAGACTGTGAATTCAGTTCTATCCCAAAAGTAGTTGGGCTCTTCATGTGCTCAGAAATGCTAAGTTTAATCTCTCTCTCTCTGGCACACACACACTTAAACTCTCTCTCTCTCTCTTTCTCTCTCTCTCTCTCTCTCTCTCACACACACACACACCAGTCACTAGTATACACCTGAGCCTGGTTGATGGACTCTGGAGTTAGTTGGCCTCAAAGGTGCTACAAGACCCCTTTGCATACTGAACCAGACTAACACAGTATCTTTGAATCTTAGAGGTTACTGTAAAAGTCAAAGTAATTCCTACTCATGAAATATAGTACCCCTCTTGGCTGGGATATCCTTTCCTTTATTATTTACACTAGTAAAGGCTTGAAGCCAGCATGGCTAATGGTCTGAGCATTGGACTACAACTCTGGAGATCAGGATTCAAATCCCGGCTTGGCCATGTAATCCCACTGAGTGGCCTTGGGCAAGTCACACTCTCTCAGCCTCAGGGGAAGGCCATGGCAAACACTCCTTTGAACAAATCTTGCCAAGGAAACCCCACAATAGGTTTAGGGCAGGGGTAGGCAACCTTTCCCCTTTAAGGGCCGAGGGACTTCAGCTCCCAGAAGCCTCAGCCCTGTTGGCCAATAGTCCCATGTTGGCCAATAGCTCCTGGGATTCTGGGAGCTGAAGTCCCTCGGCCCTTAAAGGGGAGAGGTTGCCTACCCCTGGGTTTAAGGTCTTAGGAGTCTTAGGGTCACTATAAATTGGAAATGACTTGAAGGCACACAACAACAACAACAACAATAACAATGGTTCCACATCTTGAAGAGAGAGACAGAAATTCAGCCAGTTGAGTCTTTCCCCTCCACCGAGAAAGAACTTTTTGTATGCTCTCTCTTTCTCTCTCCAGGGTGACCAGATGTCCTAACCACAAAGGAGGACAAGACACCATAAAATGTAGGACATTCAAGACAAAATGGAGGATATTACCCAATAAACGCTATAAACACTCATATAAATATGAATACATGCTTCTTAATCCTCCTCAAAATGGAAGGAATTTTGGAATTCCTCCTGGGGACTGAAAAGCAGAAATGTAGGACACATCCTGGAAAAGGAGCTAAAGTCTAGTCATTCTGAGGGAAAACACTAACATAAATGTAAATTCATGCTCCTTAATCATGCTCAAAATGGAAAGCATTTTGGAGCTCCTCCTGGGGACAGAAGGCAGAAAAGGAATCAGGTCCTGGAAAAGGAGATAAAAGTCTGGTCACCCTGAGCTCAAAACACTCTTACGAAATGTAAACTCTTCCTCAAAATGGAGGCCCTTTTGGAATTCCTCCTGGACAGAAGGGTGAGATGTGTGGGACATGTCCTAGGAATAGGAGATAAAGCCTGGTCACCCTGAGGACATGTAAATCCATGCTTCTTCTTAGCCTTGCTCAGAATGGATGGTGGACCCTTTGGAAGCCCTCCAAGCCAGAAGCTGGAACTGGAGGAGGTGTCCTGGAAAAAGGAGGGCCTCTGGTCACACACACAAACAGATGCAATGTAATAGTTTAATATCTCCATGGCTTCCCTTATCCACTGGTTCTAATTCCCTGCCAGTCTTTCTTACCCAGGATGGTCTTTTTTTTGCCTTTATATTTCTTTCTGCTGTGCATGTGTTTGGAAAGCCTTTTATAGTTTTGTCACACACACACACACACCCCTCTCTCTCTCTCTCTCACCCACAGCCCCCAGCAACCCTGCTCACCTGAAGGCAGCCTCTCTCTTCCTCTTTGCCCAGCCAGCCACCCAGGGAAGGCCCCTGCGGCTCCAGCGCTTGGTGCAACGAGGCTTCAGGCAGCACACTCTGTGGGGCGCCTTGGAGACACCCACCCCTGGAGGGAAGGCAGGGAGGAGGAGCAGGAGCAGGAGGGGGGAAGAAAGAAAGAAAACCCTTAACTTAGCATGTTGTGTGTGGGAAGAGGCTGCTCCCTAGACTGGAATGCAGCCATTGGGCAGCCTTGACTGGCAACTGGGCACGTGGGGGGACTTAAAAGGCCTCCAGCCAGGGCAGAGAAGGCTCTGGAGAGGGATGAGAATGGGATGGGATGGGAGACAAGGCAAGGCAAGGCAAGGCAGGAGGGAGACTTTCTTTCTCTCCCCCCCCCCCCTCCAGTGGCGCTTGGTGTCGGATGGCTCTTGTTGTGTTGGCACAGAGACTCTGGGGAATGAAAGGGTGAGCTCATGGCACACTGTCATGGACCCAAAGGGGGAAGGGATGCCAGGGATGAAAGGGGCTCTTTGACAGAATGAAAGAAAAGAGAGAAAGAAAGAAAGAAAGAAAGAAAGAGAAGGAATTCTCCTCTCCCTCTTTCTCCTCTGCCTCTCTGCCACCCACGCTCCACTGCTGTTTGTGAGGAGAGTTTATTATCCTGAAATAACAACAACAACAACAACAACAACAACAATTATTTATTTATTTATAGCCTGCCCAATCACAAGGAATCTGGGCAGGTTACAGCAATACAAATACATAGAATACAATAAAATTCAAAATTAGTCCCTTCCCAAACCCGCCCCCTCCCAGCCCAATGATAGCCCACAATGGAGAATGAATGCTTCAGACTCCAGAGGGATTTGTGGTGGTAGTGGTGTGTGTGTGTGTGTGTGTGTGTGTTTTCCTGAGGTACCTCTTGGACTGAAAGGGAAAAGAAAGTACAGTAGTCCCCAGGCTCTGCAGAAATGCACACATGTTTGTTGTTGTTGTTGTTGTTGTTAACTGCCCTGGAGTCTGCCCTGGTGTTCCTGTGGATGAACATCTCCAAGACCTCCACTGCTTTCCTGAAGTCCTGCAAAGTCAGACTCATGACCTCCCTAATAGAGTCGAGGGACGTTATCACACGGGGGGAATCTGTAGGTTATCCCACACAAATTCCAAAAAAAACCCGCACTTGCACCTGACGATTTCACATGACGTCACACAGTAAGTGGACAGAAAGTGGTATTATCCGAGATCTTTTTAATTTCGGGAGTTTAGAGGAAATGCATTTGTGAAATTACAGTAATTGTGCATTTACTTTAATCTGAAAAGCAAATATGCACGGACAATTCTCTTTTAAAACCTGGAGGAGGAGGAGGAGGAGGGGCCTCCAGGGAGGGAGAGTCCCGGGCTCCTCCTCAGTGCCATGCAGGGAAGGGAAGGGAAGGGAAGGGAAGGGAAGGGTAGGGACATTATGGTCTTTTCCACGATTCATGCCTTCTCATGATCTGTCCAAAGTATGACAGTCTAAGGACGTTATCACACGTGGGCCTGCAGGGCAGAACGTCATGGTGAGATGGATCTCCAAGTTGCTCCACAAGCACACCCCACATTGCACCCACATCCACCCACAGCTGCTGCGAGGGAAGCCTTCTTTTCCCTCCTTTTCCCTCCATCCCAAATGCCAAACTTCTCCTCCGTCCCAAACTTCTCTCTCCTGGGCTGCCTTCCCTTCCCTTCCCTTCCCTTCCCTTCCCTTCCCTTCCCTTCCCTGCATGACACGGAGGAGGAGCCCGGGACTCTCCCTCCCTGGAGGCCTCTCCTCCTCCTCCTCCTCTTGGCCCTCCTCCAGGTTTTAAAAGAGAATTGTCCGTGCATATTTGCTTTTCAGATTAAAGTAAATGCACAATTACTGTAATTTTGCAAATGCATTTCCTCTAAACTCCCAAAATTAAAAAGATCTTGGATAATACCACTTTCTGTCCACTTTCTGTGCGACATTGTGTGAAATTGTCTGCCGCAAGTGTGGGTTTCTTTTGGAATTTGTGTGGGATAACCTACAGATTCCCCCCGTTTGATAACGTCTCTCTTTCTACTACTTTCTACCTTTCCTAGCCTCATTGTATTTTCCAGTGATTCATGCCTTCTCATGATGTGGCCAAAATATGACAGCTTCAATTTGTCCATCTTGGCTTCCAGGGGGATCTCTGGTTTGCTCTGTTCAAGGACCCATTTGTTTGTCTTTTTGCCCATCCATGGTATCCTCAATACTCTTTTCCAGTACCACAGCTCAAATGAATTGATTTTCTTCTCATTCACTTTCTTCATTGTCCAGCTCTCGTATCCATACATAGGGATGGGGAATATCGTGGCATGGACAATTCTGACTTTAATGCTCTGTTGTATGTCTTTACTCTTTAGGATCTTCTTTATCTCTCTACATACATGTAGAGGAATAGAAAGGAGAAAGGAAGGGGGAGAGAAAAAAGAAAGAAAAAGCAATGTGGCAGCACATTTAAGACTGACTGGCTTTTGTTGTCATATGAGCTTTGCTGGATAGAAACCCAATTCTTTGGCTCTGGCACTCGAAGTTACTACACCCAATATGATGATGATGATCTACAAATTGCTGTGTGGTTTTAGTTCACTTTAACTTTCAGATTCTATATCTGTTCAACAAATTTGGTGTGCAGAGTTGACAGTGAGGAAGTAGCAATTAACAAGTTTGTTTCATCCCTAAATGCCAAATGAAATTACTTATTTCAATGAACTTAGCTATGTATCTCACTGTAAAATTAACTTTAATAACATACATGATACGCACATTTCTATCTTTATGAAGGGGCCACCCCCAAAACTATGGGATATATTTGGCATCCTGTCCAGTCTATATAGAACGAAAATCTTTCCAGCCCTCCCATAGGGGGCATCCCTTGTAACAAGAAACCTGCTAGCCCTATAAGAGGCACACTTTTCAACCCTCTAATAAGAGACACCTAGTGACCATATGTACAATACATATCCACTGGCATACTGCAACAAACAACTGAAGCCAAAGCCAGTCCAAGATATTTTGCTGCCTGAGACAAAGGACAAGATGGTGCACTCATCGATGTGTATGGAAACTGACTGACTGCCTTGTTAAAATAAATCTTTCTTCAGTACTGGCAAAAGTATAGTGCCCTCCAGTGCATTCATGAATGGCAGGCCAGTTTAGGGGATCAGGATGGGACATATGGCACACAGCTTTGCCCACCTACAGATGGGAACTGCCTGGCACTGGAGCAGCTGTAAAATTTGAAGCACTGGCCTTTATCACAGTCAGCCCTCCAAAGTCACCTGCTGTCACAAATGCAAGTGACTGTGTTGAGAGACATTGATTTTCTAGCTGCTTGTAAACCAAATGAGCCTTGCCTATCAAGCCCAGGTAATCCTAAAATACTTTGGATTACAAAAGGGATGACTCATAACACTACATTGTTGCTGGGAGAAAATTGCTGGGGACTGCAGTAAAATTCAGAAAGAACAAGGAATCCAAGAGCACTGGCAGTTGATGTCATTGTTGCTGTGTGCCTTCAAGTTGTTGCCGACTTGTGGAGATCCTATCACAGGGTTTTCTTGGCAAGATTTGTTCAAGCGCGCGGGGGGGGGGGCTTTGCCCTTATGGCTGAAAGGTCACCCAATGGGTTTCCATGGCCAAGTGAGGATTCAAATCCTGGTCTCTGGAGCCGTCCAGTGCTCAAACCACTACATCACACTGGCTCACTTACATGATGTCATTGTCCCTGCTAACCCAGGGCTTTGACCCTGTGCATCCTGACTTCACTACATCACTGGTGCCAGGGGAGGGAGGCACTGCCATTGTTGCTCTCCTGCATTGTTGTCCGAAGTAGTTGCCTCACTTAGCCCAAAGCTAAGAAGGCTGTGAATATACCTGGGTTTCCACATAGTGTCCATGTTTCGGGGGAACATGTTGGTTCCTAAAAGTGAAATAAGGCTTAATTAAGGATGGGAGCTCCAGATAAATAGGTAATGCTTTGCAAGTTGTGGTGCATTTGTAGTATGAAATCATCCATTATTAAACTCTTTGTGTTGGAAGCAACAATATATTTTGAAGATATGATTGGGTCAGGATATAAGTAAATAAAATCACAAATTAAAATTGTAGCAGAGAAGGTTCCAGATAAGGCCTTTATTAGTGTGATCATCCTACCTTATTCACTAAACTTTTGTCCAGAGGACAATATCTTCAGTTTGTAACTATCCTGTCCTTCCATACCACCACTTTCATCTGTCTTCCTCCCACAGAAACTTTATTAAGGAAGGAATGATGAAACAGGTATATAATGTCTTTTGATAGGCCACATTAAAAGCCCTCTGTTCATGAACCACAGAGGCAATATCCAATATAATTGTCTCAGTAAAAATTTATATTCACCTACATAGGTAGTGAAACCAAGAGTCAAACCTTGACAAAACTACAAAAGGCTTTCCAAGCACATGCACAGCAGAAAAATATAAAGGCAAAAAAGATCATCCTGGGTAAGAAAGACTGGCAGGGAATTAGAACCAGTGGATAAGAGAAGCCATGGACATATTAAGCCATTACTTTGCATCTGTTTTTATAAGCAAATGGCCAGACTAAATGAAAATCAGATTTAAACAGAATTAGGTGGTGCAGAGATAATGTCTAGAATGTGGATTCCCCCTCCCCCAAAGGGTGTGATGCTCTTTAAACTGTAGTTGCACTAGATTTACATGGCACACATTTTGTGCATTAATGTTGCTAAATATATGCAGTAGCTTTGACAAAATTGTTTACAAAAGTCAATTGAAGACTGTTTCTGTAATATGGCAAAATATGATGCTTGGAAGATGAAGAGAAAAGGAAGATATGGAGGAGAAACATCAACACAAATACAGTTGTCATATGATGGTATGGCACTAAACCGATCCATTGTTACTAACCACCCTATGTGTTCTTGTAGCAGAAGACCCAAGATTAAGAAGATGGGCTGCATATTTATTCAGCATTTCTCTGATACAGAGAAATAACACATGTGGCGAGTGCCACACCAATGGTTTCTAAGACCAGCAATAAAAATGTTTTATTTTGTCTGGCTTTCAGTGTAGCCTAATTGTGACACTGACATTTTAATTTTATACTATCTCTATGGTTTTTTTTAACCTCTATTTTAAATTTTGCTTAAAATGTTAATGTTGTTTTAGTGACTGTATTAGGTTCTGATTTTTTTGTAATTGCTTGTTAGAGCTAAAAGGTAGTATAAAAATGCTATTACAGATAAAACAATGTCAAAGCTAGCTATAGCTGCTGTATCCATGCACTGATTCCCAATATGCTATTAGTAAAATTTTCAGCTTTTCCCCAGTTCTCTGACAAATGAGTCCCATTAAACTAATTTTAAAATGTGGGCCAAAGTTACATGCTACTGTGTGTAATCAGTTTGAACTGGCCTGGGCAATTTTGCTGCTTCAGGGCAGCCCAAGAACCAGTGTGGTGTAGTGGTTTGAGCATTGGACTAGCACTCTGGAGACAGGGTTTAATCCCCCTTGGCCACAGAAATCCAATGGATGACTTTGGACAAGTCACACTTTCTCAGTCTCAGAGGAAAACTAAAGCAAACCCCCTGTAAACAAATCTTGTCAAGAAAACCCTATGTTAGGTTTGCCTTAGTTGCCATAAGTTGGAAACAATTTGAAGCCACACAGCAACAACAAGGGAGCCCAGATAACAACAATCCCATCCTTAGGGCCAATGCTAAAAGACGTCATAGTCTAACTACAGTGGGCCTCCACATTCATTGAGATTGAACTGATAGAGGATGCAACCTTGCCTGACCCTTTTGGCAGTTGGGAACTAATCTGCTTCTCCATATTCTGTTCTAACAATAGCCTCTTGTCCAAAATATAGATTCCTCATCAGGACTATCAATTTAAAATGGAATGCTTATCGAGAACTCAATAAAATATATAAAAATATAAGAAAATTATAATTATAATGATTTGATATTGTTTTAAAGTATTACTGTCTTAATACTTCATCAATTGCTTTTAAAGAACTTTTTAATTATTAGATTTTAATCCATTCATATATCTTTAAAAAAAATCATGTTGTGAGATGCCGTGAATCCCATTGGGGAGAAAGGTGGGATTTAAATTAAATAAATAACAGCTATCGGGCAAAAGTATAGCTTTTTACTGGAACATACTGATTTTCTATGTGGGGAAAAACCCACATTTGTTTGTTTGTTTTAATATAAAGATGGATCCACTTATACGTGGTTCCCACCTAAGTCCCAAATTCTACAGTTCAGATCCAGGTTCATCACTTCATTTTCTACTTGGGAGAACTAGGTCAGTACATGTTTAAATTGTTTGTCCTCTTGTAAATGACTTTGTATCAACAAGATTTATTTTATTTCAGCTAACAACTAAGAAATTACACATAACATTTATGCTTTGATTTGAAAGGCTGAAATAGTTGCTATATAGAATTAAGGTTGCAGATTTCATATTCTTTTTTCATATTCTTATGTGTATCTGACATAAAAGAGAATTAAATAAACAGGGATATAACTGGAGATTGGGAAACCATGGAGGGAAAAGTAGGTTCATAAGAGGCTTACTTCTGGTCTGGGCTTGTTCTCTGTTATTACTTTTCATCTCTGATTTCAGCCATATGTATAGCCCCTTTTTGTTAGGAAGTGCCACCATGCTGGAGAAGGGTTTATGGTAGCTTTGTGAACCACTCTGTTTCTCCCCACTTCCATTCTTTAACATATTTAGTAGTTTTGTGGCTCCCTGAAGGCCACAGGGGAGCCCCTCTCTGCTGTATGGTATGGGTTCTCTTACAAGTCCCATCTTGCACAAAAGCACCCTATTAAAATTACCTGTAGTTACTATTTTGCAGCTGTGCCATTTTCACTAATAAATCAAGGTATTAATAAAACTTTTATTTAACAAAACCATTCCCATTTTTTTTAATGTGTGAAGAGATTCTGGACTGCAACCAATAGTTTCTCTAAAAAAAAATTGCTGCTGTGAAATAGCATTAGAAAAGGCAGAAATAAAAACAAAAGATTAATAAGAAAGGAAATTCTGTTCATCATTTTTATATCCTGCCTTATCTTGCATGACCTTATCAGAATGCGTTGGTCCATAGCTATAGTGTCAGCTTTGGAAATGGGAAACCATGGTGTGAATTCTGTTGCTAGTTCCAATTAGAATGTTTTCATTTCAAATTCATCATTTATCATGTCTAATATGTCTTTATATGTTATCCATTTTTATGGATTATTTGTGTTTGGGTTAATGAATATGGTTACCTGAGGCATATGTTTTCAAATAACTGCTAACCTTGTTTGTCTATATCAGGGCTAGGCAACCTAAGGCCCAGGGGCCGGATGCGCCCCCCCGAGGCCTTTGGACCGGCCCCAGGCTGGTCCTGTCGCCACCGCTGCTGCCCCCCATGATAATATTGATTATTGTTGTTATTACTTGTTCTTGGGGTTTTCTTGGCAAAATCTCCACAGGGGTTTTGTCATGGCTTTTCTGGGGCTGAAAGAGTGTGCATGCATATTTTTTTAATTTTAATTTTTTAAAAAAATATTTATTTATTTATTTATTTTTGGTGTTTCGGCCCCCCAGTTGTCTGAGGGACAGCAACCCGGCCCCCGGCTCAAAAAGGTTGCCTACCCCTGGTCTATATGAATAGACTATATGACTAAAGGTGGGAAGAAGAGATAAAACCTAGGACATTTTAAAAGTACTGTAGTTAAAAAAAAGTAGATGACAGAGGATTAAAGCAAAGCAAAGCAGCTTCGTTTATATACCACTTCATATCGCGCTATGGGATGTCTACGCGGTTTACAACTGTAAGCTCATTGCCCCCCAACAGCTGGGTACTCATTTTAGCGACCTCAGAAGGATGCAGGCCTGAGTCTAGCCTGAGCCCTGGCTAGTATTGAACTCGCAACCTTGTGGTCTATGAGTGAGTGGCTGCAGTACAGGCATTTAATCACTGCACCACCAGGACAGGGATTAATAAGGACTGTCCTTGCCAAATCAGGAAAGTTGGAGGTTATACAATATGTATGAGGCCCACAGAAATGGGTGAGCAACTTGAGTGAGTCTAAGAACCAATTTTCTGCCCTGGGGGCTTACTGGCGACCATATGAATTGCCCTAAATCATAAAAACAAACACCATCCAACTCAAAATGGTAGCAGCTGGAAGTCTACTTTGGTGTGGAAAAACGTGCACTTTTTAATGCTAAACCATGTAGGGGAGGGAGTTGTGGCCTGTGAAAAAGGTAAATCACTCCTCCAGGACAGAAAAAGACCAAGGGAGTTGGCACCACATAAAAGTCTTGGGGATGGGGGGCACAAACAGCCACACCTCTTTGTTAAAGCAAGTTTTAGTTCCAAGTTAATGTGGTTGTATAAAATTCTTTCTTTCTTTCTTTTCTTTCTTTCTCACACACATATATTATTTTGTACCAAGTAATCCCCATTATGAATTTTTCATGTAACAAAGTTTTTAAGTGGAAAGGGTAACAAACCAGTGATTAAAGCATATCAGTTACCAAGGGACAATTCTAAAACTTTTTAGCAAATACTTGTAGAATGTTGGTGGATTACAACAAGGTGAGTGTTGGTTGTTGTTCCAACTTAAGTGACCCTAAGGCAAACCTATATGAAATTTTCTTGGAAGGATTTGTTCAGAAGGGTTTGCCTTTGCCTTCTTTTGAGGCTGAGAGAATGTGACTTGCCCAAGGCCAACCAGTAGGTTTTCCATGGCCAAGCAGGGATTCAGTCCTCCTATAAATAATGTATAGGTGGCAGTGAAATATGTCATTAAGCCTCATACTGAACTTCAAAGCTTCATTGTCCTTCATTCATCACTAATGGAAATATATTGTATGGCAAGAAAATGCCAGTATTTACCAAACTGTTACTAGGTAAGCATTTCCCTAATGCAGGGGTCGGCAACCTACGGCCCGCGGGCCGCACCCGGCCTGCCGACCCCCACCAACCAGCCCCCACCGACCCCCGCCACCACACACATCACGCCTGCCATTTTGTTTGCCAAAATGTGGGCCGCGACTCATTTGCGCATGTGCAGGAGTACTGCGCATGCACAAATGAGTCGTGGTCACCATTTTGGCAAACAAAATGGCAGCGGCGGCGGCTGGCGGCAACGGCAGCAGCAGCAGCAGCGGGGGGATCGGCAGGGGGTTGTGCACGCCCATGTGAGCGCGTGTGCCACCATCCCCCCCGGGCTCAGCGGAAGACCTGGGGACCAGCGAGCGGCCCCAGGTAAAAACAACCTTGCCGACCCCTGCCCTAATGTGATGAAGAGCTAAGTAATATAATGCCATTGTTTGAGGAGGTAAAAAAAAGAAACTGAAAGCTGATATTTAAAAACACTTTATTGTTTTTAATTTAGCTATATTTATTCCATTTTATGTCCAGATTGCAAGGATTATAGACTTGATGTTTTCTTTATTTAGACCTAG
Organism: Phrynosoma blainvillii; assembly: GCA_026167975.1. Classification (NCBI taxonomy): domain Eukaryota; kingdom Metazoa; phylum Chordata; class Lepidosauria; order Squamata; family Phrynosomatidae; genus Phrynosoma; species Phrynosoma blainvillii. The sequence goes on from JANUYF010000001.1 coordinate 107,234,869, forward strand.
AAAACAATGTGGAATTTTTCTGTACTCCCAGCACAATGGCACATAAATATCTTGTTGTGCTATTGTGCCTTCCACAGAATGGCTCGACTTTTCTGGATTTCTTTTACTAGTGTTTAGACTTTCGCTGCTGTCCTAAAAATAATGGAAGGTCTGGACTACAGTGGTAGCTTTCATGGTTCTCAGTATGTTTTTGTTTTGATGGATATAATGGTTTTGATTGAGTCACAAGCATATTCAGGCCTCCCATTTCAGATTCATATTTTGTCATTCCCCCACCTGTATGTACACTTTGTAAAGATTCAAAAATTCATAACACATTGTTACCTAAATTCAAAAAAATGTCCAAGAAGTTAGTGCATTAAAAAATGGTTAAGCCCTTTCAGAAATCTGAGTATCTTTGTTTTTGTATATGTCTGCTTTTGCAATATCTCCAGCATAACTTAGATTGAGCCATCTTAAAAGAACTCTGTGCAGAAAAGTCTGAGGTATAACATTAATTTTTATAAACGTCTGCATCCTACTCAGCAATCTGTGCTATTTAAAAATGTCATAATTGAATACATTAACCAATCAATGCTCTTGTGCTTACAGCTAGTCCCTTGTATGCAGTTTTTCTTCTTAAGAAAAAGAAACGACAGGATGCAAATGCCAACCAAAAGCTTTTTCCTTCTGTTTACTGTTGTTTGGTCTCTTCATAAGGAGGCACTGGGTCCTGAAAGAGCTGAGTATGGTCCTCTTCCATGGAGGCTTTCATAGTGGCCTCTTCATAAGATGGAGGCAAGCATACAGTGAGAAAGGCAGTCTCAGGGAGAAGCGTGGAGTAGTGAAAACTCTGTTCACTGCTCCAGGGCAGCACAGAGAGAAAGTCAGTCACCTCATGCTCTGGAAGTGATTCTGGGAGGTCAATGCTGAAGATCTGAGACTGAGGGTTGCGACGCTGGCAGCGTCTGTAGAGGAAGAGCAACAGGAATGCCAGGAAGAGCATCATGGTAGCTGGCAGGATGATGCATAAAAATGGCTCTATATCTTCTTTGGTCGAGCTTGTTTTGTGCTGACTCTGTAAGAGCAATGGAGGAAAGAAAATGGATCAGACATTTGGGGATGGTCTACTAAGGCCTCCTCTTTTATCACCAGCTCACATGACAGCTCTCAGACATATCTGCTGCTCCATCTGCAAGCAACAGTCTCTCCCTTGTGTATATGTGTACTAATTAAATAGTATTCAAACCATGCTTGTAGTATTTAGTATTTTGAAATTAGCTCTCCCTAACAGGAGCAGAACCCATGTTCATCACCGAATATGGAGATCTACTGTTAGAAGATGCCTCCATCTGGTGTTTCGGTGATCTACCTCATTCTCAGTGAGCTCCTGCATCACAGCCTGCCCCACTGAAGAGGGTCTCCCAGCTCTTGGGAGAGCCTTACCCCGTGTTAGTAACTTCCCATAATCACTTTTTCCCTTTTTCTTTTCAAGGGCAGATAAGAATAAAAATAGGATGGTAATAACCATGATTATTTGGGGTGATTACTTGGTGATTACTTGGGGTTCTGTTAAAAAGGCCTAGTATTTCTTATTCACTCTTCACCTAACCATATTTGTAAGCCAATACTGGAGAACATGTAGCCACAGTTGCTGCATTGCAAATTGCATCACATGACCACCATATGCCCCAGCACATAGCCAAAAGTGGGGGATGATGGGAATTGTGGGTCAACAATAACTGCAGGACCCTACTAGAAGGTAACTAAAGAGAGATTTATTTATTTATTTATTTATTTAATTTGGGTAGGAAATACTGAAACATGATCTGAGTGGGTCAAGACAGTGAAATCTGTAGGATTACCAATTTTGTGGATAACACTACTATTTTAAACCATAATTTCTCCTGTTGTGAGAACAACATATTGCATTCTTTAAATAGGAGAATGTGCCACAAACATAAATGTTTGAAAAATTCTTAGTCTGGGCTCAGGATCTGTCAACCAATTTGACAGAATGTAATGTGATTTCAAGGGTCCTGGAATAAGAAAGTATCTCTGTACATGTATGGGGATGTTCAATCTCTCAGAAGAATAAAGAAAACAAGAAGCATTGTTGTACTGTTACAAGAAACAATGGTTCCTTGCCTTTTACAATATGTCAATGGCCAGACTACAAGTGACATTAAATTCTTGTTCAAGCATTAGCTGGAAGGGCCTGATATTTATTAGCATTTCAGCATGAACTTTATGCCTGTCCTCCCATTCTTCATTCCTCATGATAATCATGTTTCTGAGACTGGTATATGCATAGGAGAGAAATCCCATACTAGTCCAATACAGAATTATATCTTAATCACAGAAATTGCTTTTTGAAACTACCTATAAAACGGCATTTCTTTCAGTGCACTTTCCTCCACCATCTTCATAGGTGGGCATGGTTTGGAGAAAACATGTAGATTTATGAAAGCTCTTTTGTATATACAAAGGAAACTTATTATTTTTTAGAAAGTCTCATTAACAGGAGAAAGGGATCACTCTTCTTTTTCCTGTTATTTAGTATGCTCTGCACAGTGGTGAAAATGGCATAGTATCACCGGACGTTTTACCTAGAAAATGTCTGGTGTCACATGAAACAAGGCAAGGTGCAATGAGACATCAGAGACTGACAAACTGAGAGGCAGGGGCATTACTAGGGGGGAGCGAGGTATATAGACCACACCAGGTAACACCATCAGAGGGGGTGACACTGGGCAGTAGTGAGGTGTCCCAAGGTCTGTCCCCTGAAAGAAAGGGTGTGCTGCTCCTCTTTAGGATGCAAGCCTTTTTCCCTGCTCCACTCTCTCTCAGATTTCCCCTCCTGTTTTTTGCTCCCTGGGAGTGAAGGCAGTGGCAGGATGCTGGGTTTCCCAAGGTGAGACCCTCCACTCATCTGTACCTCCATCCCAGGAAGTCTATTGGGGTAACACCATGTGATACCACTCTGGGTGACACAAACCTTAGTAATGCCACTGCCTGACATAAGGTAGGGGAAAGTCCAGTGGCAGGAGTGGTAATTGTTTGTAAAGTAGTGGCGTGGTTTTAAGATCAAAGGATGGAAAGGAACAACTTTATAGATTGAATATAATAAACAGAATGATAAAATTACAAAGGGGAAAATATAGTCTGATATTGATATTTCTATAACAGTGCACTTTAGGCAACAACAAGAAGCCCAGCAACATATTAATTAATTTTTTGAGTTGTATTTATTTAGCCTTCCCTCCCATAGTCAGTAAAAAGGAATGCTTACGTTTTAGTACTCTTATTATGGACATTATTTTTTTAAGTGTGTGTGTCTTTCACATAAATGTTTGCTATATTTCAGAGGAAGGAACTGGCAAAACCTCCTCTGAGTATTCCTTGTGTAAGAAAATCCGATGAAATTCGTGGGATCACCATACGTCAACAAACAACTTGAAGGTGCCTTGAAGGTGTGTGCTCACACACAAACACACACACACGACTTCTGTAAATTATTATTTGCATTCAGTAAGGCTAGTGTTTGTTTTTCCTGTGAGATGATGCTTCAAAATGTTAAAAAAAAACCTTACACACATATAATCAAATATGACAGATGGACACATGTCTATTTCACCATATATACATATAATAGCAAGCAAATTATAGCTTTACTTTGTATGTATATATAAGCATTGCATATGCTGGCAATTTGTGGCTCTCTATATGTTGTTGGGCTTCAACTGACACCATTCCTCATCATCAGTTGTGCTGGTTGGGGCTGATATGAGTTGCAATCCAACAATATCTAGAGCCATATTGGCGAACCTATGGCACGTGTGCCATCCCTGCCATGTGAAGCCATTTTGGAGGGCACGTGGAGAGAAGGGAGGGTGGGGGAAGAGGAGGAACAGCCATGTACCTGCTCCTACTCTTCCCCCACTCTCCCATTGCTTCAACTGACTCTCCAGAGACAGTTAAAGGCATGGGAGGGTGGAGGAGAGGAGGAACAGGCACAGGCCTGTTCTTCCACTTCCCCCTACCCTCCTGGGCCATCAGCTGCCTCTCTGGAGACAGCTGAAGGCCTGTGATGGCAGGCAAGAGCAGGAACTGGCACATGCCTGTTCCTCCTCTCACCCTTCTGCTGTCCTGGGCCTTCAGCTGTCTCCGGAGAGGCAGCTGAGAACCTGGAAGGGGGGAAGAGGAGGTTCCACCCCCTGGAAGAAAGAAGTCCTACCCCCAGAAGTCCCATCTCCTGGCACCAGGTAACACCCAGCACCAGAACACCTTTAAGTTTGGGAACTCGGTCTCTAAAAGGTTCGCCATCACTGGACTAGAGTGTTGCAAGTTGTATACATATCCTTTATCCAGAATTCCAAAATCCAGAATTGTCCACATGGGTGTCTGAGATAGTGACACATTTGCTTTTTGATGGCTCAATGTACACAAACTTTGATTCATATACAAAATTATTAAAAATATTGTGTATAAAATTACCTTCAATCTATGTGCATAAAGTGGATATGAAACATAAATTAATTTCGTGTTTATACTTCAGTTCCATCTCTAAAATATATCATTATGTATATGCAAATATTCCAAAACAATTTGAAATCCAAAACATTTCTGGTCCTAAGTATTATGGATAAGGGCAGTGTGATAAGGGCAGATATCATAACAGCAAAGGAGGAAAAGGCACTGCAAAATGTAGTCCATTCAAGAATAATGTAGCACATTACAAAATAAAAGGTAAAAACACTAATATAAATATACATTCATGCTTCTTAGTCATGCTCAAAATGGAGGACATGTTATAATTCCTCCTGGATAGAGGGTCAAAAGTTGGGGCATGTCCTGGAAAAGCAGGATGTCTGGTCATCCTGTATAAGAGACACTCAACTTGTCTTTCTCTTATACATTACAATTTTGTATCAAAGACAAAAGTCCACAAAAAAGGGAAGTCTTCTACTTGTTATATGAAATCCTTGCATGAATTCAAGAATTTTCAGAGGTTTGTCATGCATTAAGAGAGGAGTAGTAAAGTCATGGCAAAGGAGTGTATCACTAGTTTAAATGGTGAAAGCATTAAAAGGAAATAATAATAATAATAATAATAATAATAATAATAATAATATAAGTTTTATTTCTAACCCGCCCCTCTGCAAAGCAACCAGGGGAGCATATTAAAATGATACAAGGATAAAACACATCACCAAATACCCCCCTAACCCTCCCACCCCTTAAAAATAGATTAAACTAAAATGGTATTAAAAACAGCATCAGACAATAAAATAAAATGGAAGAAAATATTTCAAAGAGCAATTAAAGATGGGACCAGTGCTTTGTTGTATCATCACAATATATAATCAATATTACGACATATAACAGATTTGGTTACTATGTATTCTAAGTACTGCAGGTGCAGGGGAGCAACCACCCTCCCACCATGCATTTTGAGATCAAGCAGATACATAGTATTTTAGTTTAAATAAATGTTTTCTAATGTGGAGGGAAAATATAAAGGAAAGCTGTGATATTTGTCTTTTGTTCCATTTTGATACTATTTACAGCAGGGGTCTGCAACCTACGGCCCGTGGGCTGGGTGTGGTCCGCGGAGGCCTTGGGACCGGCCCATGGCCAGTCTGCCGCCACCACTGCCCCCCGTGCGCAGCCACACCGTCTGTGAGCATGGGCGCCATTTTTGTGTCCAAAATGGCGCCTGCGCTTGCACATGCATGCACACAGCAGCGCGCACCATTTTGAAATGCCCAACGCGCGAGCGTTGTGGGCATGATGCATGACGGTGGCGCGTTGGGCGTTCCAAAATGGTGGACGCAAAAATGGCACGCGCACTCGCGCGCACATGCACCCACAAGCGGGGGGAGCATTTTGGGAGGCCCCACGGTGGGGAAGGTCCCCCCGCCCATGAGCCGGGTGAATTCGCATGGCACACGCATGGGGGGGTGTTCCCAACGCCCCCCTGCCCATGCACCAGGCAAATTCGCATGGCGCACGTGTGGGGGGCATTCCCAAAGCCCAGGGAAGCCCCCCCCCGAATTCGCCCTGCGCATGTGTGGAGGGATGTTCCCAAGGCCCAGGGAAGAATAAGAAAGCTGTGTTGACAGGTAAACACCTCCACAAAACACCTCCCCCGCACCATCCCCCCTGCCCCCCCGGCAACAAAGGATGCCGACCCCTGATTTACAGCCTAAGGTTGTTGTTGTTGTGTGCCTACAAGTCATTTCTGACTTATGGCAACCCTAAGATGACCCTTGCCCTTTCTTGGCAAGATTTGTGCAGCAAGGGGGTGCCTTTGTCTTTCTCTGAGGCTGAGAGTGTGTGACTTACCTAAGATCAATGGGTCCTAGTCCAATGCCCAAACCACTACACTATGCTGACTCTCACAGCCTAATGGCATAATAAATAGGATGCGTTTCAAATGTTGCTTAAGTGTGCTTTCTATCTTCAGACTGTATATCTCACCAGGGAAAGGAGACATGAATCAATATGCAGGAACAATGAAAGCATTTGTTGCATAGATACTCAATAGATAAGATGTATTAGTGTATGCTTTGCTTTGGCCACAAAATAATGTGTACTGCAGTCAGCTTCTTGATTATTTAAAATGTTGCTTTTACTAGGTACAACAATACCATATTTCGTCTGAGAAATGAAAGCCATTTGAAAGAACAAGCATTGTTTTTGTGTACACTGAATCCTCTGTTAAACTGATTTTGTACAGTTTTCACCTTTTTGCATTGTTTGATGATTTAGCAAAACCAAAGCTAACCGAAGGGTAAAGGAAATACATCGTACACCAAGGAAGGCCACCTTCCTCAACCACTTTAAGATTCTGTCTAAAGTGTCTGATTTTTAACCGGGGTGTTCTCTCATGGAACATACATTGTTTTGCAGTTTTTGTTATTTATATCTGGCAGTCTTACACCTCTTTGGATTCTTCTTTGGTTGGTAAAAGAAATGGGGGGAAACATCAGAGAAGATGTGTATCATTTTTACCTGCTTTTACCTGTCAGCACAGCTTTCTTATTCTATGACTTTTTAAAAGAAACTAAACAAACTGAAGACCTGTTGATTCATAGTGAGTTTTGTTTAACTGCCATTCCTAAGCTAATGAACAGATAAGGTTTATTTTCAGTGTTATAAATTTGTAGATACACCATGGTACAGTAAGTATGGTTATCCACAAATGTGTCTCAGTATCTTTTGCCCTGTTTATTCACCTATAAACAGTCATGAATGTATTAGTATTCTTGTGAGGTAAGAAAAGCATAGTTTCCCCCCTTTTTAGCAGTTTTTCTCCAAAGGAAAACCAGTTAGACAGACTGTAATTTACTTACAATTCATAATTTAATTAACAGCAGGAATAATACACAAAATGCAAGCTGTTTCAAGCAGTGTATGTATAGTAAAAGAATTTGATCTGACATTAGAGCAGAGGTCCAGTTGACATCTGGCCCTTCATAGCTTGTTGACTCCAGAATCAGAATGATGTACACACATGAATAAACTATAACAGACCTATTCCAGTGTTAACTCAAACATTAGTGCAGACTTTCAGATCAAAGCTGGGGTGAAAAATCTATGCATTTGTGAGTGAATCTAGAACATTGTGAGTATATGTGTTTGTCTACCTATACAATACTATAGATAATCAGTTTTTTTTTTAATCATTCCACACCTTTTGTTCTGATCTTGTTGCAAATAGGCTCTGCTTTGCTGCTATTCTATGCACCCTTTCCTGGAAATAGTTTCCATTAAAATAAATGGGATCTACTACTATGTGCTTAAGAATACATGGTCCTGTTTGAAATTCTACACATGCGTGCTAAATAATTTTTGATTCAGGACTCCTAGGCTCGTGTTTAAGACCCTATGGACTAAACTGTTTTATGGATTACAGTCACCCCTCCATTTTCACAGTGGATCCATTCTGGACCGACCCACCCCACAAAAACAGAAAATTGCCAATATTCAAGCCCTATTGGTTTGAATGACAGTGCATGCCCCATTTGGTCCCTCCATTTGCCACCTGCAAACTCCAAGTCCACAAAAATGGAGGGGTGACTGTATATATCATAAGGAAATATTAATTAACAAAATGAGTTAATGTCTCCCCAGCTATAAACTTGCATTGCATACATTGCAGTGCCTTCATTTCTGACAGACATTTCCCATACCCTTCCTTTACTACTTCCCAGCACTCTTTGAAGTAATTTGTACAGCTTAGAGAACATGAGTTCATTGCTGAGTATCATTTTCTGTAACATCTGTTGGTGGGTTTGTAGAGATCAGATGAAGAGAAAATGAAAAGAAGAGGTGGCATGGGGGTAGAATGAAAGATATTTTGGGAGAAAATGGCAGAGGAAAGAAACATACTCTAATTTTGCACTCAGTGTCAGTTTTGGACTAAAGGTTTAGATTCTGTGTCAAGAAATGTGTCATTCCTTCAGGATGGAGAACAGAAAAACAACAACACAGGAGAGGCAATAATCAAAGTAAAACAATGCCTTGAATTGTATGTGCCACATTATTCCATAATCATAATTCAGTCAAAGAAGGTAATTCAAGCTAATGCCCACCTTCAAATGAGACATTTTGAAGGAGTGAACTTCCATTAAACAGAGCAAAAAGAAGAACTATAAAGTACAGACCTGCAGCTGTGTTTCCAGCAATGGCGCTCCTGGCTCACTAGTTAACCAGTCATAGTTTCCCCTGTCGGCATGTCCAAATTTCTTCCAGCTGCTGCCCAAGAGCCACCTCATGCTTTCATGGATGTATTACTCTGTCCCTTGTTCTTCTTCCTCAATCCAGGTTCTTGCTTTTTTGCTTTCTTCTAAACTGTGCTCCTTCTTCTTCAGCTTTGTCTGGACAGGAATGGCTCATCTAAAAGTCATGTTGAAAATTCTGTGCTGTTGAATGGAGGCAAAGAAAGAAAAAATAGCACAGTGACCAAACAAATCTCAGATGCTACTCTGTTTTCTGACTCAATCTCTCTGGATTTGCTTCAGTGGCCTACATTATCAGAAAAGCTGGCATCAGGTATCTGGGATGGGATAGAGTTCTGATTGGAGGGTTGCCTGCATTAGAATTATTAAAGGAGAATTTGCATGAGACTCTGAGGCCACATGGTCCTCACTCTGAGTGGATAAATAATTTTCTAATTTTAGAGATCTAATAAATACTTTTTATGGGGGTGTGTGGGAGGAAGGAACTACTCATATTTGAAAGGAGAGAGCAAAGTGCTTACATCGCCACAAAGACGAAGAAGGAGAATCAGAGGCATTTTTTATTTATTTTCACTTAGATGTAATGTAAATCGTGAAAGTGGTTTCTGGGTAGGCAGGCAGGGGCATAAGGCTGAAAGCTGTGCTGAATTATTTAGGAGTATTAGAATGTAGATGTTAATGATAAATCCGGAGAAAGGCTACTGCCAGCAGAGGCTTTGACCACTGAGGATATATGATTGCTTTCAATAATGGCAGCAACACATCTGGTGTGCTTAATTCTGCCCTTAATTCTGTCCTTGACTCCCCCCCCTCCAGGATAAGCATCATTAGGTCATTAGATTAAATCGATTATTATAAGTATTTAAACAAACATAAGCAAGAGAACCCTTTCTATAGAAGGTACATATATAGAACTCAATACAGCATTTTTTTAAAAGTGTGATCATATTATTGCTCTTTATCCATCCATTAACATAATTGTAATAGTCATTTTAAACTTTAAAAGGCCTATTGTCATCACAGCAGAAACATTTAAGGGTGGGCATGACTCTTGTTATTAGAATACCTTCCCTCTACTTATAGGCAGCTCGTGACCAGAGAAGAAAGGATGCCCCATTTTCAAACCTTTGGAGTGAGTATTCTCTATTCCAAAAGTCACTCTGGCTCATGTTTTAAAAAACAAAACAAAAACAAATCAGCAACAAACAAAAAACTTAAAACAAACCTAAAAAGCCAATGAGATTTGCGCCAATGAGAGGCACTCGCAGCGTTTGTTCTCCACCTTCAGTACTTTGCTAAAACCTCCTTCTCCTCCTGTCTCTTCATTATTCTCTCCTAATGATTTCACTAACTATTTCATCTCAAAAATTACCACTATTCGCTCTGAGATAGTCCCTCCCGATTTTTCATCTACTACTAATTTTCTATCACTCTCGGCTAAAAAAAATTCTGTGTTTCCTCCTGTTTCTTTGGATGAACTCTCCATGCTGCTGGACTCTTCCAAACCTGCAACTTGTTCTCTTGATCCAATTCCTTCTCATTTTCTAATCTCTATAGCCCCTTCTTTTCTGCCCTCACTTCTCCATATCTTTAACCTCTCTCTCTCTCTCTCTACTGGCTTTTTCCCTTCAGTCTTTAAACACGCTCTAGTTTCCCTAATTCTGAAAAAACCTTCTCTCAACCCTCTTCTCTCGACGTTTTCACACGGGGCTCCCTAAAGCCGGCTGGAGCCCTTCCCCTAAAGCCGGCTGGACCCCGTGCCGCTGACACCGGAATGACTCCAGCGGCGGCAGGCTAATTCCTTTTGCCACCCGGAATTACCTGAAGCCGGAGTTAGCCAGGAATTAGCCTGCCGCTGCCGGAGTGAGGCCGGACTTAGGGCTCCGTGTGTTTGAACACACAGAGCGAAAAGCCGGCCAGACGCAGGGATGACACCGGAAGGGGCGGGGTTTGCCGCCACGTGTGTGTGAACACACGGGAAATGGAGCCGGAGTGAGGCCGGCGGGAGGCCGGCTAGCATCCTCCTTTTGCCCCGTGTGAAAACATCCACTGTCTAGCTATCATCCAATTTCTCTTCTTCATTTTCTTTCCAAGGTTTTGGAACTGGTCATTTATTCTCACTGTCTTGAGTTTCTTGAAGCCAACTCCATTTTTGATCCCTTTCAGTCTGGTTTCCGCCCATGGCACTCTACAGAGATGGCTCTCACAAAGATCTTGGACGATCTTTTGTAGGCCAAGGCTAATGGCCTTTACTCTGTTCTTGTTCTTCTTGATTTGTCTGCAGCCTTTGACACCATTGATCACTGTCTTTTAGTTTATATACTTTCTGACCTTGGGTTCTCAGATTCTGTCCTTGATTGGTTTAAATTTTATCTGTCAGACAGATCTTTTGCAGTGGTCACAGGTGATCTGTTGAAGTTCCCCAGGGCTCTGTTTTGGGTCCCCTACTGTTTTCCCTCTACACATTGTCCCTAGGAAAACTCATCAGTTCTTTTGGCTTCTTCTATCATCTGTACGCTGATGACAGTTGTATCTTTCCACTCCTGACCTTTCTCCAGGTCTTGAACAGCAAGTTTCATCTTGTCTTACAGCTGTGTCTCAGTGGATGCGCTATTGGCACTTGAAGCTCAAAATGTCCAAAATGGAGCTTCTTGTTTTTCCACCAAAGCCTACTGTTCAATACTCCTTTTCTGTTTCTGTTGACAATATTTCTATTCGACCTGTCCAGGAAGCCCGCAGTCTTGGTTTTATTTTGACTCTTCTCTGTTGTGTATCCCCCAGATTCAGGCCACAACCAAGGCATGAAGATTCTTTCTGTATAATATTGCTAAAATCCGACCATTTCTCTCAGCCTCTACTGCCAAGATTTTGGTCCATGCCCTAGTGGTCTTGTGACTAGATTTTTGTAACCTCCTCCTGGCAGGGCTTCCTCTTTCTCACCTCCATCCTTTAATTTCAGTCCAGCATTCTGCTGCACACATTATCACTTCTGCTCACAGTTTCAACCATATTTCTTCTTTATTGTTATCCCTTCACTGGCTCCCCCTCCCTTTCCATATTCAGTATAAGCTTCTGTTGTTGACTTTCAAAGCCTTGCATGGGTTGACCCCTCCTTATTTATCAGAGCTTCTTTCCCCTACGTTCTGGTAGTCAAGGTCTGCTGTCTCAGCCTAGGATTTTTACTGCTCCATCCCAGATCCGTCGCTTTTCACTTGCTGCCCTCATTCCTGGAACCTCCTTCCCCCACAAGCACGGGGCATCGCTTCTTTAACCAGCCTCAAAAATGAGTTAAAGACTATACTGTTCAGGGAAGCATTCTCAGGCATTGCATGATTATTATTTGATGTTTTTAATTTGTTGTCTCCTTTGTATTAATACGTAATATTTTATTATTTTGTAGAATGTACGCCATTGTCAGGTTTATCTTTATTTTTATCTATTTTATTGACTGTATGTACAGTGCTGTGTAAATCTACGGCACTATATAAATAAAGCATAATAATGATGATGATGATGATGATAATAATAATAATAGTGGCCAAATATAAATTATTTTATTAAAGTTCCATTTTAAAAATTCTTTTCAAGGCTTTTGTGTTCCTTATAATGCTGAGCATGTTCAGCCTCATTAGGGGCTCATTTAGGCCAGAGCTTGGAAATTTGAAAATTAATCTGAAAATTAATTCAATCATCTTAAATGATAGATATTGGGAAATGAATAATTGGATTGTTGAACTGGCTGGATGAGTGTCAATGTATTATTTAAACAATCGTTTTCAAGACAGGAGTGCTTCTTATGTGCCTTCAAATTAATTGATTTATAGCAACCTTGTCATCAGCTTTTCTTGGCAAGATTTATTCAGAGGAGGTTTCCCAAGGCCTCCCTCTTGGGTTGAAAGTGTGTGACTTACCCAAAGTCATTCCGTGGGTTTCAGTGACTCTGCGGCAATTTAAGATCTGTCTCTCACAGTTTGAGTCCAGCGCTTGAACTAATTCATAACACTGTTTTCAGATCAACTGTGAGATTTACAGAGAATGGCACCAATAACCCTTGGTGTCACCAATAACCCTAGGGGCACATTTTATTATTACCTCCTTCAAAAGTGCTATTTCTACCTCCATTCCCCCCTCCCCATGGTAGAGCATGTTTTTCTCATTTAACTCCATAGAACTTAACATCTGTGTAGGTGTTTTTTTTAAAACAACAACAACAACACAGAGATGAAGGACATTAATTTAGCTTCTTATATCTTTTGGCTCCAAGTTCAAAACTTACCAAACAGAAGTAGAGAGTGGATAAAAAGCAGACTAGGAAGATTGGAGGAAAGGAAGGTGAAAGAGAAGTCAAGAGAGAAGGAAAAAGGGAAGGATTGGAAGAAAAAACCCCCACCTCATTACCCATATGCTTAGCACTATGTGAGTAATGAAAACACTCTAAACCAAAGGTAGGCAATTGTGGAGAGCTAGAGTGATGTGAGGACATTTTAATTGTGTGGGTTTTTTTTTTTTTAAAAAGGCTTATTTTGGACATAAATTGGCCTAAAGGGCCTGCAAAATGTGGTGGAAGTATACCCCAGGCCCCCAGTGGACATTTGGGAGCTTTTTAAGGCAAATGCTCTAAACCATGGGATGTCAAGTCCTGTTGATTTCAATGGTGGAATGCTCCCGTGTGCTGCATTGCGTGTGCACCAGTGGCATACATGCCATTGAAAAGGCCGGGGCTCACTGAGCCCACATATGGCGTGGGTGGGTGCACTCTCTCTCGCTCTCTCTAGATATATACAGTCACCCCTCCCAATTCATGGGGGATCTGTTCTGAACCCCTTCCCCGCAAATTGGGAAAATCAGCAATATTGGATCTCCATTGATTCCAATGAGGGCACACACCTGCACACAGCATGGCACGTGTGCCTCAGGTGCACTCCATTTTGTCCCTCATGGCTTGCCTTCTGTGAAGGAGTGAGGTACGTGAACAGCAAGACCGCGAACAGCAAGGGACGAGTGTGTGCGTGTATGTGTGTGTGTCTATCTATCTATCTATCTATCTATCTATCTATGCACATATGACAAATATTTGCAAAAATTATTTTTGAACTCCTAGGCCCAATGGGCCTGCAAACATAGTGGGAATGCCCTCCCCACCACCTAGAGTGCATTTGGGGGCATTATGGAGTGAACAAATGTGACGCCTGGGGCCATACGTGGCCTATAGACCACACTTTGCCCACCCTAACTCTAAATGGTAAGAAAGCAGTTCAATGGGATTAATATCTGTGTAGGCATGAAGAGAACATAGGTTTAGCTAGTGAAACAGCTGGCTCCAAACTCTCTCTCAAAGCACATGACCTACTGAAGCAAGGGGTACTTGGAAAGCAGAAAGGGGTGAAAGTGAGAAGGAAGAGTGAAAGAGAGTAGGAAATAGGGATGGATTTGTGGAAAACCTTTCATTGAATTATCTGAGTGTGTCACACTATCTGATTACAAAGGAACTCATTGCAGCTCATCCTAAATAATATACAGTGAAAAGAGAATAACAGCAACAGAGAAGGTGAAATGAAGATAGCCACAGTGCAGTTCCACCTCCTAGAAAGATGTACAGTCACATTAGGAGGGAAATTCGTTAATAACGTAAGCACTTTTAAACTAGTTATATCCAAACTCTGAGCCAGGCAATCTGTAAAAACTCCTAACTGGGTTTTCCTGATGACTGCACACATTGGGGATCATAAAACAGCAGATTACATAAAACTTGTGAGAGGACTATCCTTACACAAGGAACATTTCTGTTATTGTTTTTATCCTCATTTTTCCCCTTCCAAAAATCTAAATAACCATAATATTCACAGACCACTGTCTCTGTCCCCAGTGAATTGTTTATCAGAAATTTCTTTGTACATTAGTAACCGTGCTAATTTTACTGTTCCGTCTGGGATTGCTATAAAGATGTTACAAGTTTTCATCAATTTATGTTATATAATACCCTGCATATTTTACCCACTATTTTTTCCTCAGTACTTAGAAACAGTAACATTTCTTTCACTGCTTTTATGACTCCCCTCCCTTGAGGTGGGCCCTTTATTTTTTCTTGATGACCTTTGGTACCTAATTTGAAATTTGATTACAAATTATAAGTAAATGTATCATAAAACATAATTTGCTACTTAGGCTGCTGCCACACTGCAGAATTAATGCAGCTTGACACTGCTTTAACTGATATGCCACTATCCTATGGAATCCTGGGATTTGTAGTTTGTTGTGGTACCAGAGCTCTCTGATGGAGAAGTCTAAATATCTCATAAAAACGACAACTTCCAGAATTCCATAGCATTGAGCCAGAACAAATTATGCTGCTTGTCATCATGAGTCTGAACATTGTGTTTTGTGCATGCTTCCAATGAAGCTCACACAACAAAAATGTTAACAAACTAATAGAAGCGTTGATCTACTTTGTGGCGATGCTAGAAGAACAAAATGATCCTGCTGTAAAAGAACAAAAATAGGAAGTTTGTAGCACTCAGTTTCTAAAGCCCTATTTTTGTACACTGGTGTGATATAGCAATCCTGAGAGCACAAGAAATGAGCCCCATTGTGGATCAGACCAAAGACCTTTCACAGCCATTCCCTCACAAAACCTCCATGTAGTGGCCAGTGGAAAGCAGGGTGCTGTGAAGAAGCATCTGGCTATGTCCCTGTAGCCAGATGCACAACTACAAGGCAATCTCCAGGTGTTCCTGGAGGTGCTCTGGAAATTTTGAGGGATTACATCATCATTATATATCAATCTATAGGTAGGAACATATTCAGATACTCTTCTTCCAGGACCAACACTCCACAGCCACTGCACAGCTGGGACTTGCAAGAAAGAGGTGATTTTGAAAGGGTAGGATTCTTTGCAAAAGGGAGGTATTGAAAAGACATGCACCAGTCCTTAAAGTGCTTGATGGCCTTTTCCCAACCCAACTTTTATTTTATTTTTTAGAACATCTTTTGGATGGCAACATGCAAACAAAGGAGCAAAACAATGAGTACAGAGTGACATTCCTCCCCCTTCAAAGAAGAAGCTGTATGTTCATGCATGTCTTTTGTAACAAAATATTACTTTCTTCAGTCATTTCTGATGCTGAAAGTACCGTGGGCTCCTCTGGAGTTTGGTTCCAAGACCCCGTATGGATACGAAAATCCGTGGATGCTCAAGTCCCATTAAATACAGTGGCATAAGAAAATGGGGTCCTGTTTATTAAATGGCAAAATCAAGATTAAAAAAAACCCAATAATATATTTTAACATATTTTCAAGTCATGGATGTTTGAATCTATGGATGAAGAATCTGTGGATATAGAGGGCTGACTGTAGTAGTTTTCCCCTGCACTTTCTCTCAGTCCCACCACTTTCACAGGCACGTCTGGTGAGGAGTCAGGAGAGGGCCTTCTCAGTGGCTGCTCCCAAGCTATGGAATTCTCTTCCAAGCTCCCTCTCTATTCTCCTTTTGCTGTAGAGCAAATAACTTTTTATTCATATGGGGATTTAATGATTAATTGGTTTCAGGGATTCTTCCTATAGGGTATATATGCTAAATAACCTAAAGCCACCAGATCTCTGTCTGACCCTGGATGTTAAGCACTGTCAGCCCTGGTTGCTTCTTGCATGGGAGAGCACCAATGAATACCATGTGCTGTAAGCTATATTTCAGAAGAAGGAACTGTTAAAACCACCTCTGAGTATTCTTTGCTTAAGAAAACTCTATGAAATTCATAGGGTCACCATAAGTCAAAAGGCTACTTGAAGGCACATATATGTGCATGCGCGCGCATACACACGTTATATTTCTATATTTCTTGGTAATATTTTTACATGATTTTAGACTTCTGAAAATTTAATGGTGTTTTAATATGCTAATTTGTGGTGGTTTTTGTCAACAGTTTTTAAAAAGGTCTAGTCTTGTGGCAAGTCATGAGAGCCAGAATGGTGTAGTGGTCTGAGTGTTGGAAAAGGACACTGGAACATCAGGGTTCAAATCCCTACTCAGCCATGGAAACCTACTGGGTAAGCTTGAGCAAGTTACACTCTCTCAGCCTCAGAGGAAGGCAATGGCTAAGAAAAAAACCCATAACAGGGTGGCCATAAATCAAAAATGACTTGAAGACACACAACAACAACAAAGGGCCTCGGCAGACGACTAATTGAGTCGTCCTGGAGACCCGGAAGAGGAGGAGCCACCGCACGCGCGGCGCTCCTTCCTCTTCCTGAGGTCGCCCTGGGAGCTGCCGGCCCTCTGCACGGCCGGCGCTTCCAGGGCAACCTCCCGCCGCAGCGACCGGACGCGCTGCGGCGGAAAAGACAGGGAAAGTGCACCCTACGCGTTTAGGGCGCACTTTCCCTGTCTTGTAAAAGGAGCGGCAATTTGCCGCTCCTTTTAGGGTCACCG
Organism: Phrynosoma blainvillii; assembly: GCA_026167975.1. NCBI lineage: Eukaryota > Metazoa > Chordata > Lepidosauria > Squamata > Phrynosomatidae > Phrynosoma > Phrynosoma blainvillii. The sequence continues at coordinate 107,252,020 of JANUYF010000001.1, forward strand.
CAGGAGCGCCGCGGTCCGGCTGCCGCAGTCCCGCAGCGTTCCGGACCAGGGCGTCGGGGACTCCATCCCCCCAAAGTCATGTTGGGTTCAGTGCTGGAAGAGAGGTGGAATAGTGCTTAGATGGATGGATAGATAGATAGATAGATAGATCAACAGATAGATCGACTGACAAACAGACAGACAGAGAGAGAGATGTTTTGAACATGTCTATACAAAAACTAAAAAAAAAATACAATCCCCAAGTGGACTATAAGAAAAACTTGAAAGCCTAAAATACATAACACCATCTTTGGGAAGATGTAGGGGCTCACACTGGGTGCTGTGGGTGTGCATATACTGTGCACTTTGGCCTCTGTTACCTTTTTCACACATGCAAAAGAGGGGAATTAGTGAGCACACAATGACACTCATTCTCTTCAAAGAAAAAGCCGCCCTTGTAAAAGAAAAGCTAAAATAAAAGCAAAACTCAGGCTGATCAAGAAGTCTGTTGGCCTGTGCTGGAAAAAAGCAAGGCAGTACTATCTGAAGTGACTCAGAGTTTCAGATTTCAGATACACTGCCAGATTTCCTCAGTAAGAAACTTGTAGGAATTTTTTTTTTGTCCACTTGCCTGGATGGATATGCCGTTTATCCTCTTAAATGCATTAGCTTGCATTTTTCCAGACTGAACCTCATTATACCAATTCCTGCCCTTTGCTTAATCCCTTTAGATATTTTTCTGTTTGTTTTAGATACTTTCAGTGTATACAGTCTCCCTCTGGGTTATACATGAATTCAGTTAACATGCTTTTAAACATCATCAGTGGCGACAGTTCAGATATTAGGATGCAACTTGACCAGTGCATGACCTCACCAGGAATAGTCATCCCTCCACATTTGCAGATTTGACTTTTGCAGATTTGATTATTCATGGATTGCATTAATATTTTCTCTCTAGGAATCTCTAGGACCTCCAGTGCAACTCTATGGCCAACTTTAACCAAAAGTCGCACTGAAGAACCTAGAGATTCCTAGACAGAACACTCCACTAGGCATTTGTATTTCCTCCAGCGCAATTCTATGGTCAATGTCTGTCAGATGTTGACAACAGAGTTGCACTGGAAGACCTAGAGATTCCTAGAGAGGTGTTTTTACTCAGGTAAAAACATAGTGTTTTTGTTATTTGCGGTTTCCCCATTTGCATGAGGGTCCTATGCCCCTAATCCTAGTAAATTTGGAGGGACCATTGTATACTCTTTATCCAAACTGATTCCTGTTTTGTATGCAGTCAGATTTTCCAGTCTGCTTAACAGTACACTGTCAAAGAATATTTACAGTTCTCACCCAAGAGAGTTTTGTAAGGTGCTTTTGGAAATACAAATATAATATTCATACTGAAAAAAAATGGTATTTTACCTATTCATTTTGGGATATTTTTGTACCACTATAGAAATTTGAGACTGGTGTAGAGCGTATCATAAAACAACTAACCACAGAAATAAAATCCACCAGTAGACTCTGAAAATTGTGAAAGCATGAAATTCATGTCAGTGTTATGTAAAATAATAGCTAATATAGAAGCAAAACTCATACTGGCTGGGGAATTTTAGGACAGAAAACAGACTCTTTTTAAAAAAAGTACTCTTAAAAAGGAACTCTTCTAAACTTTTCAAAAAAGTGTATAAATGCCACAGATATATATGATGTAGTCTAGCCAAAGTCTACTAAAATAAACATATTTACCTGCTTAAACGGTATAAGACAGGTTCTGGACAAAAGCATTTCACACAAGGAGTTTTTGGTGTTTCTCATCATTGTGTTTTGGGGAGGTCTTTAGTAAATTGCCATGCTTCCAGTAGCTTTATATGAGTTTTAAAAACATTGAAGCTTGGAACTATTGAAGCTTTATTCTTTAAGCAACAAATGAAGTAAACACACACATTTCTGATTAAAGGGAAATGGGAAGAAAGATCTGGTCATGGTATGTAATGAAATGGTTGAGCATGACACCCAAGGCTGCTGTCCTAGTGTACTACCTTTGGCTTTTTGTGTAGTGAAGATGTGAGAGAGGGCTTTCTCAGTGGCTGCTCCCAGCAGGGCCTTGGGACCCATTACAAAGTAGTGTTAGCTCTCTTCCTGTTGTCTTTCTGTCTGCATTTAAAGACATTTGGCTACTGACTAGTTTCTAAGTCAGACATTTGTTAACAGCTGGGTGCTCTCTTTTCCCATGGATGTGTTATAAATTGCATTTTACATTGTTTTAAATGAAACTTATCCATTCATTCTGTTTTATTAGATGACCTGTGTGTGTGTGCCTTCAAGTTGCCTGGAGTAACCCCATCAATTGCATAGGGTTTGCTTAGGCAAGAAATGACCAAAGGTGGTTTGCCATTGCCTTCCTCTGAAATATAACCTACAGCTCATGATATTCCTTAGCAGTGTCCCATTCAAGTACTCACCAGGCCTGATCCTGCTTAGCTTCCAACATCAGAAAGGATCTGGTTCCTTCAGGATATTTAGCCCTTATTTTTTCCTACTTTAATTGTATTTAATTGTATTTTCTACTTTAATTATATTATTTAATATTACTTTGAGCCCCCTTGAGGCCCATCTTTGGGAGGAAGGAAGAATACAAATCCAGTGAGCAAATCCAATAAATAAATAAACATTGCCTTGGGATTCAAGGGTTTCTGCCTTCTATCCCTATGCTCAGACTACTGGAACATCATTTTCCTTTCTAAGACCAGCGAATGACAATAAGCGCATGGTTTCTGCCTCTGAGCAAAAGTTTTCTGAATTGAAGTGTGCATTATTAAAGAGAGCTTTCACTAAAATTCTCTCGGGGATTCTAGCTGCTGATGTAATTTAGCAAAATCACAGATGGAAAATATCAGCCGGGCTCAAAAGTACAAGAATGCGCATTACTCCCTCAAGGGACAGCCAGACACTTTTGCCTGTACGCTTGTCATGGCACTTCTTTTGTTCTGAAGGCTGCTCACCAAATTCCTAAGGTACTTGTATTCATATTAGGATGATGTCTCAATATTACAGACTCATTTGATGTAGGAGTAAACACCTTTAAATTTAATGCAAGTGTGCTTAGGAATGAACTATGCTTAGGACTGAAACCTTAGTTGGGGAAAATTAGCCTTGTTTTTCTTCTCTTGGGGAAACTCTTTATTGTAGAGTTATTCATCTTGAGAACGGAAGAATTTGGGCAGCCTATAACTGAATGAAGTGAGGTAGACATGAAAAAGAAGAAGAAATTAGAAGTTTTAGTGGTTTTCAAATGTTAGGTCAACTGGCAGAATTCCACAAAGCAAACAAGATCTCTTGAAACTATTTTCCCCCAAACTAAACCTCTTAAAATTAAAACAAATATTTCAAACTAAATCAAGAAAACATTATCAAAGGTTGTTGAAAGGTCTACTGTCCATTGCATCTGAGTGATTACAATTACCGTATTTTCTGGCGTATAAGACGACCCTCAACTTTTCCAGTTAAAATATAGAGTTTGGAATATACTCGCTCTTCCAACGGGGGGAAATGAGAAAGTGTTAGGGGGAAGGACTGCCAATATCCTAGGTGATGCATTCTGGGGTATGTACAATTTGTGGCCAAGTAAGGGCCTCAGCAGACGGAGGCCCCGGAGCCGCCGCCGAACGGAGCGCCGCGGGGCTGCAGCCTCCGCATCCAGGCACACCGCCGGCGACTCTAAAAGGAGCACCAAATTGGCGCTCCTTTTAGATGTCAGAGAAAGTGCGCCGCAAAAGCGGCGGGCGCACTTTCTCTGACTCAAACGGCGCAGCGCATGTGGGCGCTGCGCCGTGAGATCATCCCCAATGCGCCGGTCGTGCGGACGGCCGGCGCATCTGGGGGCGACCTCGGGGAGAGGAAGGGGCGCCGCTCGTGCGGCTGCCCCTCCTCTTCCCTGCCCGGAAGACGACTTTATTAGTCGTCTGCTTAGGGCCTAAGTGACCCTGGGCAAGTCACACATTCTCACCCTCAGGGGATGGTAATGGCAACCTCCATTTGAAGAAACATGCCAAGAAAACCCAATGATAAGATTGCCTTAGGCTTGCCATAAGTCGGAAAGGACTTGAAGACACACAAGAACAACAAAAAAGTCTGCAGTTGTTTCATAGGTAGTACATGGGAATAGGAGCCAGTATAGTGTAGTGGTTTGAGTGTTGGACTACCACTCTGGAGACCTGGGTCTGATTGCCCACTCTTCCATGAAACCCACTGGGTGAACTTGGACAAGTCACATACTCTCAGCCTCAGGGGAAGGCAATGGCAAACCTCCTCTGAACCAGTCTTGCCAAGAAAACCCCAGGATAGGGGTTCACCTCTTATCCACTGCTGCTTCCTCCTCCTGCCTCACGCCACACCACGCCACCCCTTCCTCCTCCTCCTCCTCTGACCTGGACTTCCTCTCTTCTTCCTCCTCCCGCCTTGTGCTGCGCCTCCCCTTCCTCCTCCTCCTCCTCCTCCTCCTCCTCCACCCGGTGTATAAGACGACCCCCAACTTTGGAGAAGATTTTCCTGGGTTAAAGCAAAGCAGCTAGCAAAGCAGCTTCATTTATATACCGCTTCATATTGTATATAGTATTTGTGAAAGGATTCATTTCTTTCATGTTGACAGCATTCATTCAAGTTGTCCTTTCCTGATAATGGAAATAATTGTCCTTACTAACTACTAACTAAAGAGGGCCCTTTTTTTTTGACACTTCTGCTTTCATGTGACTCAACAGGCCTGTTATTAATCTAGGTTCTCTTTCTGCTATAGAAATCAAAGCACTGAAGCTCAGCTCCTTCGCCCAGAACATCCTGATCAGCTGCTAGTGGCAGTGAATTTGGGGAGTGTGAGGGTACTGATGATACATTATATTGTATCAGCAGATTTTTCCCTTTATCCAGCATGGATGAAGTACTTAAGTGGGGAAGGCCATTCAGATGCCACATTTAGCCATATAAATGATACATACTTTTATCTTTCAGAATAGCAAGGATTCTGTCCATTCAGTGTTGGACACCCAGACATCAAGTTGCCAAGATCACTATTTATCCCTTTGTTTTTGAAGATGACCCGTACTCTTCTCACAGTCAATGAAAGCTTAAGAATACTAAGCATCTTTACCAGGCAGTTCAAACTGTATCCTGCTGCACCTCCCTAGCAAACAACTGGAAATGGCAACTAGTTAGAGAGGCAGATGGTGTGAGGATATGAATTCAGCCACTTTAAACGCTGTGGGTGGAATCTCGTGGGTGCAGTGCTGTAACGGTTGTACTTTTTCCAGGATCATACAGCAGTGGTGAGGGAAGGTGTCTCAAATCTGCTTGTTTCAAGCAGTGGTGTCCCTGCCCTGAGTGTTAACAAGTGCAGGGGTGGCGCTCCTGGGGAGGCTTCAGGGGGTGGTGTGCCCAGCCCTGTCCCTCAGAGCCTCAATGTCTTCCTACTTGTGAGTAGAATGATGTGGTGGCAGCAACGTGGAGAGGGGCCCAGCTTCAGTCCCTACATGTTGTCCTATTCATGAGTAGGGTAACGTGGCAGTGGCAGTGAGGTGGAGGGCCCCCCAGCCATCTCCCTCAGTGCCTCTGTGTTGTCCTACTCATGAGTAGGGTGATGCAGCAGTGGTATTGAGATGGAGTGGGGCCTGGCCCTTTTCCTCAGTGCATTGTCCTACATGCTGCAGCATCAAGGGGTGCTCTTCTGGGGTGTCACCCTTTGAGGTCTGCACTCCCCACACCCACCTAGCGATGCCACTGGTTCCAAACAGCCTGTTTTTCCTATGCCTTACTTCCTTCATTGCTGATCTATCCATGTCCTTTTCTTTCCTGCTGTCACCACCTATCCTGGTATAGTTAGGCTTTCATAGAGCACCACTAGGAATATAGTCTCTGTTTTCCTGTATATGAGAAAAAAATCTTCAGATCTGGGGAGGCACACATGCTGCTGGTTAGTCCTAATCCGAGTAGACCTGTTGGATCAATTGTTGAATAGTGAGTCAATACAATAGGTAAATCTTGTTGATGGAATTGGCCTACTCTAATTGGGACAAACAACAAGATTTAGGCCCTGTTAGTGTTAGTGGATGTTACTGTTTACTTATTTGTCTTTCTCCTGACAAGAGATCCCTTCCTTGCACCAAGGCAGGTGCAACAAGGTTAGAGCAAGATGCAACTAAAAAACTGATTATAGAAAAATTAAAAACAATTAAATTAGCAATCAAATAAAAATACCATAGTTTAGAATTGTATAAAAATAATTTTAAAAACATAGCAATAAAGATTTAAACAATAAGGAGTTAAAACATGCAGAACACACTTTGCATTAATTATCAAATGGTATGCTCCAGCTGTCCTGATTTGACAGGGACAGTCCTGAAGAATCCTTTGTCATCCCCCTTTTTCAGCTCTTTTAAATGATATTTATTTTTTAAACATTTATATTCCACCCTAGATCATGGGATCTCAGCAGCAAACAAGTAAAATAAATTTGAACAGTTTAAAACCATTTCAAATTTAGAAGAAGAAGAAAATTAACCAGACTAAAAGCCTATTAAACAATTCAACAGGTTAAAGAAGGTTATCACACTTTCAACCATAGGTCTGTACATGAAGACTCCAAAGGCTTTAATTAAAATAAATATATTATTATTATTACTTTACTTAGTATTAGAATGATGCCAGTGTTGGTATGAATTGGCCTTTCAAGAGGAGGACATTCCACAATGGGGGTGCCACAGACCTCTCCCATGTCTTCATGCAGTGTATTGTTTCCACTGGTGAAGCACAAAGACAGATGGTCCAGCTTTCCCAGTTTGGCAGGGACAGTCACAATTAATCTTCTGCTGTCCCACTTTTTCAGTTGCTTTTAAAATGTCCATTTTTCTATTCTCCTTCCACTTTACCCCTTTGTCTTCATCTTGTAATCTGAGTTCAAAGTGCAACAGTAGTTTAATTTTAAAAACATAATAATAAAGCAAGAAGGAGAGGACAGGAAGGCACAGAATCTTGGTCTTCCCAGTAGGCTTAGGCAAAAGCAAAATTGCTACACCCTCTGCTAGATTCTGTTGCTTAGATACACACAGTCTGGTTTTCATCTGTGAAATGCTAGAACCATGGTGACAAACCTATGGCACATGTGCCAGAGATGGCACGTGAAGGTATTTTCCCTGGCACATGGAGGGTGGGGGCCACCCCAGGCCTTCAGCTGCCTCCAGAGAGACCGATGAAGGCCAGGGAGGGTGGGGGGAAGGAGTCCTGCCATGGAAGACCTCCTGGAAGGCAGAAGTTCTGCCCCAGAAGTCCCGCCACTGGCACTGGGTAACACCCGGTGCTGGAACACCTTTTAATTTGGGCACTTGGCCCCTAAAAGGTTCGCCATCACTGTGCTAGAGGGTATGCAAAGGGAGCCAGTGTGGTGTAGTGGTTTGGTTGTTGGACTAGGACTCTGGAGACCATGGTTCAAATGCCTGCTCAGCCACGGAAACCCACTGGATGACCTTGGGCACATTACACTCTCTCAGCCTCAGAAGAAGGTAATGGTAAACCCTGAACAAATCTTGCCAAGAAAGCCCCATCATAGGTTTGCCTTAGGGTTGCCATAAGTTGGAAACAACTTGAAGGCACCCAACAAGAAGGATTTCTTTCTTGAGTGACAAGCATACTTCATGTCAGAGATAAGTAAAGGTAAAGGTATTCCCTGTTGACAAGGTTGTCAAGTCATGCCCGAGGATAGGGGGAGGTGCTCATCTCTATTTCTAGGCCGAAGAGCCAGCACTGTCAGAGACTACTCTGTGATCATGTGGCCAACATGATTGCACAGAATGCTGTTTACCTTCCCACCAAATACCTGTTTATCTTTTTGCATTTGCATGATTTCAAACTGCTAGATTGGCTAGGTTGGCAGAAGCTGGGACTAGTGACAGGAGCTTACCCTATCATGCGGCACCTGGGCAATCAGCAGAGTCAGCATCTTATAACCACTTGAGCCACTGCATTCCTCAGATGTAAGTAGTTAGTTCATAATTAAAGCCTAGAAAATGCTTCAGTTATGCCCATCTGATGGAACACAGGAAACTAGTAAGACTATTTTTGTATTCCTGACAATGGTTCTCTCAAACAGAAGTGTATAATGTCCTCTCTTGGCAGATTCTTACAGGCTGAATGGAGGGCATTTGATGTGGAGGGTCTATGCTCTCCCAGTGAAATATGGGTCCTCCTTTGTCTTAATGCAATGATGTATGTCAAGGATGAGGAGGGAAATACCTGTGGCCTTCCAGATGTTACTAGATCCTACTATTGGTCACACTAACTAAGGCTGACAAGAGTTGAAGACCAGTATCTAATAGAATCACAGGTTCCCCCTTCTGGATATATGTGGTGAGTTGGGGGTGGAAAAGACAGCACAATGCAATATTTCAGCACTCCACCCACTACTTGGAAGATTTAAGCCATTATGCATTGTTTTATTTATGGATTCCCTTCTAAAACTGTAGCTCCACAGCTTTTCCTCAGTCAAGATGGATTACGATTTAAATAATAAAAAATTATAAAATTGCAATTTAAGCCAGAAAAGATAATAATGACTGCAATCCTACATAGCTTAGCATAACATTGTGGTCCTGCCTGTGGACCTACACTAGGCTGAGCCGTATACCACCACTGTCCCTGGACTTGCTGTATAGCCTCCGAAAGCCCTCCCACATCCACATGGCCACTGCATGCCTTGTGGGGAGAGGGCAGGATCAGAGAATTGTCCAGCCACATCCCTATATCTAGACAAGAAATTATTAAAGCCTTGCTGAGATCCATCAGGATCACCCAGAGATATCAGTGCTGATGGGGACAGAGTCAGACACACTTCTGCTCCTGCGCGCTTCACATGACATGGAATAGCAGTGCAGGGGCTCTTCAGAGGCTTTACAGAAAGTCCCAGAGCAAGACTTTGGGTGCTGTGGAAGGACACATAAGGGAAATCTACACATGCATATGTCCCTAACAGAATGCCAGCCAATTTAAGTGAATGACTTCAAGTTTCCTGTTGGAACAATTTCATGTATCTGCTGTTAAGAAAAAATACTTTCTTTTCTTCACCTTGTCACTAGTTTAAAGAATTTGAGTGCAGAATCCATTGCATGTATTTAAAAAGTGCGGAGGTCCCATAACTTAAAGCAGCGCTTTCTCCAAGCACAATCCAACACATTATTTAGTCTGTCCTTCTGTTTTCATCTAACAGCTAGCATGATAGGATATGAAGGAGAGGATTTTGGATTTGAGGAATAAGATGTTGTTTATTGTGCTGCTGCTCAAGTAAATATTTTTCACTGCTGGCTTGCTTTGACAGGTGATATGGAGAAGTGACTTCGTGGTAATACCTAAAAAGTTATAAATAAAAGAAAATGTATAGATTGATCAAAGGAATTTGGCAAAAGTGTTCTCATTAATTTTAGATAATGGAAGGTTTTGTTTCTTTGTTAATTAATGAAAGTTACAGAGAAGCATTACATTTTCTATTTCTTTTCCCCCACCCATCTCTTCTTGTTTAATGAGCTCACTGATCCTGCTGAAGGAGACATAAACCTTGAGATTTTTTTTTCCAAAAAAGGAACTTGTGCTACTAAATATTTAATCAGTGCTATTTCCATGACAAACTTTCTGACCTCGAGCCAACACATTCAGGAAGCACAAATGTTCTTTGGGTAACTAGAAAGAAACCTGATCTTCCATTTTGTGGGAGTGATCCACTTCACAGACTGTGGCTCTCATAGTCCACCGCAGTCGCTGACACATCCTCATGATCTGAGCAGAACTGCAAGAGGGAGTGATGGACCTTTAGAGGGGACAACTGGGTACAAGTCGTATTGATTTTGTAACAAAAGACAGCAGACTAGATTATCATAATTACTTTGGGTCTTGAAAAATTTATGAAGATGCTCTAAAAAAAAATCAGAAAGGTCAGTGATAGGACAAGAAATGAACCAGGAGAAAAATCAAACAGGCCAATGTCACAATCTCTTGGAGATGACAGGATCTAGTTTGGGAAAACAGGAGAAAGTTTGCCAGGTGGTGTTAAAAATATGAGGGTCTCCAGCATCAGTACTGTTGTCTCATGCCCCATCTTTATACAGAGCCAAACAAGATTAGGTTTTGGTGTGAAAGATTTTGCTTTTAAAAAAGAATTAGCTGGCATGGGGAACAAGAAACATGCACTTCCACTGCAATCTGGTGTGGCCTCTTTCACCCCCACATTCTTTGTTATTTGCTACTTGCAACATCAAGAATATCTCATTGGTATCAGTGGGAGTGTAACCAGGAAGCTCAGAAAGTGAGTGACAATTTTTGTTGAGATCTCAGGGGAGCCAAAGGATTAAAATCCCTGAAGTTGTTATTTGTTGTTGCTAAATATGACATGGGGTTATATCACATGGGAGAGAGCTTTCCCATTGACTGCTCCAATTTGGTGTGCTGTTTTTTTTTTTTTAAAGTAGGTAAAGTAGTTGCCCCGATTGCATCGGCAGAGGGGTGGGATATAAAATAATAATAATAATAATAATAATAATAATAATAATAATATATTTTAAGTGTTTTAAAAGTTGTGTTTTAACTGAAATCAACTTTTTTTAACTTTTGCACTTTGCATTCTTTAAATTGCTCTATTTTAGTTTATATTGCAAAGGAAAGTGGGATATAAATCAAATATAAAATCAATCAATCAATCTAGAGCAGGGGTGGGAATCCTGTGGCTTTCCTGATGTAGTTGGACTGTAACTCCTAGGGTGCATTTACACTGTGGAAATAATCCAGTTTGTCACCACTTTAACTGCCATGGCTCCAGTCTCAGGAATCCTGGAATTAGAAGTTTTGTGTGGTACCAGCACTCATTGGCAGAGAAGGCTAAAGATCTTATAAAACTAGAAATCTAAGGATTCTGTAGGATGGAGCTATGTTACTTAGTGGTGTCAAACTGCATTATTTATACAGTGTAGATGCACCATAGGCAATGGTGGGGAATGCTGGGAGCTGCAGCCAGCAACATTTGGATGGTCAAATAATTCCCCTTATACATCAGATGATGCCATGACCTTCAGATCTTCTCCAGTGCATGGTAGAGCTGAGCAACAAAGAGTCACAGTGCCCAGGAGCAGAATACAGCATGTCTAGCACAATAGGAGCTTGTAGGTAAAAAAGAAAAGTTACATTTATTGTCTGAGGAAATCTATCTTAGGAAAACAGGAAAACAGACAGAGAAAAGAAGTTGACCTATACTTGATCAGAAGAGCTCCTGAAATCTGGCTGTCACATATGGATGGAAGCTAGCAGCCATTATTGAGGTTGGAGCCCCATGGATGCTCCCTTCTAGGCAGTGAAAGTAATTAATATCATGAAGAAAGGGGTAAGTGAGATCAACAGATAAGAAAGAAGCAAAAGGTTTGAGTATACAGACTAAAAAAAGATACAGAATGATTAAACAAAGAGCAGACATTACCTCTCACTAATCTTTGCTCCCAACATATGCAAGTGTGCCTTTTTCTGATCATATAAAACAACAACAAAATTGATATTACTTAAGAGGAAACTAAGACCATCCAACCAACTGGAGGTAAAGAACCATTTTCTGATGGCAAAACATCATTACTCAAAATTGAACAGAGATGTGGTGCTGAGTCTAGCACACTGCCCCTTGTCAGAAGCAGCATAAGATTATTAAATATAATGAGAATGTTTTAGTTTTATTCAACTGTAATCTATTAATCTTTAAGTAGCATCTTAATAGATACTATTAAGCAGTCAATATTCAAATCACTTGTTGCTGAAAGGTCTGGGGAATGTTGGCAATATCTAGGTGGCAATTCAATTAGGCAGAGACCCAAGTGCAAATGGATGAAGCAAAACACCCTACTCTCTGTTATTATGTTTTGATGCATATATTTCCGTAATAATATCCAGATGTCTACAGTGTTTCTGTAAATCTCTCCATCTCCCAGAGCTTTTATCAATACATGCAGGAGAGAACAGTCAAGAAGTTTAGGTGAAAATTCACATTTTTAAAAAAATACAAAATTCACACGATTAGAGCAGTACCAATAGCAGTAATGAAAATATCTCCCTCAAAGCTGCTATTTGCATTGGGGGCGGAGAACAGCTTGACAGCTTTGGAGGAGCAATTTTCATCAGAATCTACACAGGAAAGGAAAGAGTTATACTTTGTGTCCTGCCTTACTGTGTATCTGGTTTCAGTTCTAGTTCCAGTTATTACGAACTTTTCTATTAACTGTTATTTGCATTTTTAAAATGGATAGATGCAGATGCATATTTAAGTGGCCTCTAAGTTGACTCTAAATGCTAAATTCTCTTAGGAATAGCAGTGTGAAAAAGACAGTCTTCCTACACAGTTAAGTGATGCATAGTTTTAGCATCAGTAGCCAAACAAACCCCTTTCTTCTGTTCTCAATCCATTTTCATGTTTAACAATGCTGAGCTTGTAGTGGCAACTCAGGCTATGATGCAGAATTCAAATCTTCCTCTCATTTGGTGACCATCTCACTAGTACTTAAAACAGCATAGTTTAGGGATTTAAAAAGCTGAACTTGTGATTGTCTTGGACCTGCTTCATGTATTGTTTTTATATGTTGTGTGTAAATCTACAGTGAATTGTACATATATCTATAATCTTTTGGCATGCATAATGGTATACAAATCTACATTTTGTGTACCTACACACTATAAAATTACACCCACTAGGAAAACGAGTTTGCCTATCGTTCCCCAGAGTATACACTTGCTAGTAAACTGTGGTAACCCTCTTGACCAGGGGTAGGCAACCTAAGGCCTGGGGGCCGGATGCGACCCCCCGAGGCCTTTGGACTGACCCCAGGCTGGTCCTGCCGCCTCTGCCGCCTCTGCCGCCTCTGCCCCTGCCTCTGTCGCCTCTGCCCCCACCGCCGCCCCCCGCCGCCCACCACCGCCGCCACCCGCCATGATGATATTGATTATTGTTGTTATTACTTGTTCTTGGGTTTTTATTGGCAAAATCTCCACAGGGGTTTTGCCATGGCTTTTCTGGGGCTGAGAGAGTGTGCATGCATATTTTATTTATTTATTTATTTATGGTGCTTCGGCCCCCCAATTGTCTGAGGGACAGCAACCCGGCCCCTGGCTCAAAAAATCTGCCTGCCCCTGCTCTTGACTATATGTTGTCTATCACCGATGCAGGATTATTAATACTGTTTTATTTCATATGAAAGCACTTTACAACAATTCTTTATTACGGCCATTTGGCCAGCATAAAATAAAAATAAAATAAATAAATAGAAAACACAACTTAAAAAGAAGCTCTATGAAATAATAACATACAATAAATTCTTACAAGAGCATTCCAGTAACTGCAGATGGGTCGCTCCAGCCTCTCAGTTTATACAGTTAGTCTATATAACATAACCATATAGTTATCTGGTCACAGTAATGTTTGGATAAAATTTCCTATGGACTAATACAGATATTGCACAATATCATAATTTCAAAAAAGTACGTTAAATATAACCTATTATATAAATCAATAATTATGGTCTATTATACAATCAAATCAATAAAATAGATTCCAATCTATCCTTGTAGTAAGAAAATCTTAATTAATTAAAAGAAATTATTGATTTTCACATCTCACTCTTTCTCCTCAATTTGACTAATTGTGGTATATTGAGTCCAAGCTCAACAAGATCAGCTTAGGTGGGAATTTCTTCAAATAAATTTTAGAATTCATTTAGAATTTTAGACTATCTCAGAGAGACGTTTAATTACATAAAAAATATCAACATTTTATAATACATACTAAAGAATAGTGGTAATATGTATAACATATAAACGTCTCAGCAGAAAAAGACACCATTATATAAAACAGATAGACACTGACCGGGTCTATACTACGGCTGTACCCCCTAGCACTCTTCTACTTAACTATTCTCAAAACTTAATGGATCTGTTTTAAAAAAAAATTTCCGAAAGACCATTGCAGCAGCAAGAAATTTAGCAACATTCATGATAACCAGTCCCTTGCAATCAGAAAGGAGGTAGTTTACATAATTTTTTCCTGTCTACCAGGCATACTTTGAAGAAGTGGAAAAATATATGTAGTGCGAATTTCTAAATAAAGAGAGCAACAGAAGAAAACATATGTAATTGACTCAACTTCCTCTGAACCACAAGGGCAAAAACGACAATGACAGGGGATTTTTTAATATCTTCCTTCAACGACAGCTGATGGAAGCATATTCAATCTTGTGAGCATAAATGCCCACCTAAATTTAGGGATGTTCAAATTATCAAAGTACTTTGCATGGAGGGATATTCTGTTTGTTTCTGTTTGTTTCCCGAATTATTGACTTTTGTGGTTTTGTGTATCTATATCTTTAATTTGTTGGGTAATAGAAGTTTTTGCTTTATTATAGCTTAACAGTAACACTTGTGATATTGAAAACAGTAACACTTGTGATATTGGCAATTTTCATATTTAAAGATTTTTTCCAGGTTGATGAAAAAGAATCCGTTAGAATTAACGGTACCAAGCCTACTGGGTTGAAAATCATTTTAAGCCATATGTTGAATTTACAAATCCAGATATGGGCCTCCACTGATAGCAAACCAGTTTCCAGACAAAGAATAGCATTTGTTACACAGTTAGGAACTCCAAGAATCAATCTCAGGAACTTAGTTCGAACGGCTTCAAGCACGCAAAATTGCTAAATGAATGGATCTCTAAACCATACAAAAGCTGTGCGAGAATTTTGGCTTCAAACACTTGTAATGCTGCTGGAACAAATTGTCTGCCTTTGTTGTAAAAGAAAGTGCAAAGCGCCTTAATGCTTCTTTGTACATTTGATATCACATTTTTTGATGTAAATTAGCAGAATTCCTTGCATGGAAAAATATTCCAAGATATTTATAATATGATAAAGATGAAAAAATATTCCAAAAAATATATTTATAAGATGATACCTGTTCAATGCAGTTATTATTAATTTTCCATTTGTAGTGAATTTGCCTCTTTGCAAATATCATTATTTTGGTCTTAATCATAGTTTATTTTCAGTGAGTCCTTCACACAATGGATAGCCAGGGCTTTTCAAAAGTCTATTTAGCCCTACTCTAGTAAGAGACAGAAGGACATCATCAGTATATAATAATATTGATATTATCTGTTTGAAATCGATGGATGACGTGATGATATATCTGACAAAGATGCAATTACCGAATTCATATAAAAATTAAAGGGAGTTGGCATTAATACACAGCCCTGTCTTACACCATTGTAAGTCAGAATAGATCTTGTTATACTACCCTGTCTATTACAACATACAGCTATACGGGAGTTCTCATGGAGTTTACGAATTAAAGACAGCAGGCGTCTATCAATGTTAGTAGACTCAAACTTTTCCCAAAGTTTGTTTCTTGGGACAAGGTCAAAAGCAGATTTAAAGTCCACAAAAGCGGTATATAAAACTCCCTTATCTGAAGATGAATATTTTTCAGCTAGGTGGTGGAGGACCAAGGCATGATCAATAGCAGAACGATTACTCCTGAAGCCAGCTTGTTCATTCTTAATAATCTCTTCTTCAGCCAGCCAATCTTGTGATTTGTCCAACAAATGTAAAGCATACAGCTTACTTATGATGTTTAACAAACTGATGGGCCTATAATTCCCCGGTTCAGACTTATCACCCTTCTTATAAATTGGGACAATAATCACCAATCCCCAGTCATCAGGGATGGATGTTGTTTGGTTGATGGTTGAAAATAAAGCAGCTAAAACAGGAGCCCATCAGTCAATATTAGATTTAAATACCTCAGCAGGTATATTGTCATTGCTGGGAGCTTTCCCTATTTTTAATCTGGAGATCAAATTTTTGGTTTCCTGGGCTGTAACAGGGGGCCAGTATGGTAAATTTTTATTAGGGGTGTAAAGATGACAATTAGCCTGAGATTGATCATATAGTTTCAAACAATACTGTTCCCAGCATGAGGCAGAAATATGATAGTTTATGCTGTTTGAGCAGTTTGGCCATCCTCTAGATATCAATTTCCAAAATGCAGCTGGGTCCTTGTCTCTTGCAGCTTTTATCAGGCTAGCCCAAGAATCTTTTTGAGCTTCTAATTTTTGTTTTATTTTGTTTTATCAGACTTTTGTAGCTTTTCTTTAATTCAATCCATTTGGAAGAAGACATTTGTGTATTTCCATTCCTATACTCCCTGTATTTCTCAAGAAGTTTTTGTTTCAGATTTATACAGTCTTGATCAAAGCAGTTTTTGGAACTATAGAAGGTATTAGTTTTTTCTTTTTTAAAAAGGGAGTTGGTTGACATAGCAGAGTCTTGATTGAAGCAATTAAATTTTGAAAAGATTCAAAGATCACATTTGATGAGTTTGTTGTTAGTAATATGTTGTGAATGGTAAGACAGTTCTCCGTGTTCAAAGAAGCACTTATAACACTTTCTGTTTTTAGAGTCCATTGGTTCCATAGGATCTCACTTCTAGATTGCTCATTGGTGGTTCACTTTGTTCCACGAGGTCTACCCGATCAACATAATTTAAGGTTAATGTTAAGGGAAAATGATCACTTTCTACTCGCTGTTCAGCTACACAACTATACAACAAAGGGAACAGATCATATGAAGCAACAAAGTAGTCAATTGTAGAAGATCCTCGCTTTGTTACAAATGTGTACTCACCCTTGATGTCTCCATTAATCAAACCATTCACAACAATTAAATTCAGGTTGTTTGTCATTTGAGTAAATTAAAGACTGGCCTTGTTAAATCCCTTATTCTTAGAATGTCTAACTGGCAGATCCAGACCAGAATCTGAATCGGGTTGTAGATGAAAATGAGAGTATAAATCTGCCTCGTTTGGACCAATTCTTGCATTGTAATCTCCAGCTAATATCACGTAGGCGTTTGGATATAAGGTCATTAATTTGGCTATATAGTGTTCCAACTTATCCCAGATTTCTTTTAGGGTTGTTTTTTTGGGGGGGGGGTTGGTGCGAGGGTAGGATGTAAACATTTATAACTAATAGCCATATGGAATAAATTCAATTAATAAGGAGATAGCCAAATTTGTAAGAGGAGCAATAAAAGATTGAGAATGTTTAAGTTTAGTAGAAACCAGTATCACCAGTCCACCACTCGGACGGCCATCAACTTTAGAGGTGCTCGCCACAAGGGAGAGTGCAGTGTAGCCATTTATAGATATATCTTCTCTGAGCCAAGTTTCTTGGAGAAAAATTATATCAAAGGAGGCAATAAATTCCAGAAAAGATAGATCACATAAGTGAAAGCACTTTATGATATCTTTTTTCCTGCTATCCTTACTGAAAGAAGTTCAACTGCAGACACAGTTGGTGGGCAACTTCTTTTTTGAGGATACTGGTTCTTTTTGAGGATACTGGTTCTTTCTGAAATGTCTGTTCATTTGAATGACATCATAGTATTATAAGCTATTAATTAATATCTCCATGTCAAGGAGACCAGAAAACAAGAAGAAAACAACAGTGACAATGGTGCAGATCCTACTGGTGCTCTCAGCTAGAGCAGAACTGTTGAATCAAATGGAGTAACTTACAAGTTGATTCAAGAGGTCCACAGTAAGTTGGGATAAACCAACAGGAATCAGGCAGGATATTAGTGTGTGACTTCACTCCATAGGACCCTTCCTTTTGGAAAGGAAAGTGGACAGGCTACTTCTGAGCAAGGACAATACAATACAATACAGCTAATTACTCTCCTTACCTAGAATGGAGTACAAGAGTTAAAAAATAAACCGACAGAAATGTAAATTATACAAAATTAAGTTGACAAGAGTTCTGCAAGTACAGAAACCATTCAGCATATTGATTTTTATATTCAGCACTACTTCATGCTCAGCAAAATAAAGCAACTTGTTTTCTGCCAGATGAGAAAGCAGGGAAAATTGTGGGAAAGCCTACAGTCTGTTCCAAGCCAACACTAATCTGTAAAAAGCACTAGATCAAATATTTACAATGATCTACTAATATAATTACAGCATTTATCTATTTCACGCCACAAGGTCATATGCACTTCTTGCCCTCATGGGCCTACACACTGATTCTGACTTAAGTCAAGTAGATTCTGGGCTTGTCTACACCAGCCAGAATACTCTGGGCTGTTCCTGGAGTATTCTGACCCTAGAGCTCCCCTGCTCTCTGTAGTGACTCCAGGAGGCTGTCTAATCATTCATCCCTGCTGTGTTACCTGGCATTGTCATTGCTGACATGACTTGCTTGCTCTGAGGTCACAGGCAGGCACCCAGCATTTTGTTGTGACCTCAGAGGAAGCGACTTGTGCCAGCAGATGTGGTGCCAGGCAACACAGCGGGGACATGTGTAGACAGCTGCTCTGCATCACAACAAAGTGGCCTGGTTTTTCCTGCAAAATCTGGGACAAAAGGTGTTTTTTAAACAATGATTTAAGGGAGGGATAGTGCAGATTCAGTGATTCGAGAACCAGCATGGTGTTGATAGCCAGCATGGTTTGAGCATTGAACTATGACCCTGCACACCAGGGTTCAAATTCCAATTCAGTCATGTAAACCCGTGGCAAGCCACAATCTCTTAGCCTCAGAAGATGGCAATAGCAAACCCTCTGAAGAAACTTGCCAAGAAAACCCCATGATAGGGTCACCTTAGGGTCACCATAAATCTGAAACAACTGGAAGGAACACAACAAAGGGCAGATTCGGTGCCCTTCGGAACAGGCCTTATATCATGAAAACAGTCTGCACTCAAATTTGGCCCTGTGTTGTGAAGATAGGTTTCCATGAGGACTGGGTGGAAGTCACTTTATTTGACCCAAGTAGATGAGTGTTCTGACTTATGGGAACCCTATCATCAGTTTTTTTTCTTGGCAAGATTTATCCAAAGGTTTGCCATTGTTTTCCTTTTAGGGTAGAAGAGTAAGACTTGTCCAAGGTCATCCAGTGTGTCTCTCTAACTGAATGGAGAAGTCTCCCAGAGTTCTAGTCCAACACTCAAGCCACTACACCACAGTGGCTCTCATATGCATATATCAGAACTGTATTCCTCCTCCAATATTTTAGACACTATGGGATGCATCAGACATAGAGCTATGATGCCATTGCTACACTCTGTCTCCTGATCAAACCCACCTTAAAATCGAGGCAGCTGTATGGAGGGATGGAGTTCTGCCAAACTGGCAAGCAGGGTGCTGAAGGATTATGCATCCACATTCCTCTCGCCAGTGAATGGCGGTGTGACATAGACAAGGGATCCTGTTTCTTCTAATTGCACCACACCTCTGAAGAACTCAACCACCCTCATCACCCCTGCTAACTTACCATACAGCCTCTGAAATCCCTCCCACCCCAGAATGGCCATTCCATACTTTCTGGGGGGCAGGCAGGAACAAAGAACTATTTGGCTATGTCCTTGTAACCTGTTGCAAAATGATTACAGCAGCATTGTGACCCCAGCAGATCTCAGCACTAACATAAACATTCTGATTGAGTTCATTAAATGCCATTGTTTGTGTTTACCAGAACAGTGTTTCTATGTAACTATGTAAAATTGTTTATTTGCATGTGAATCAATGCTTTTGCTTGAGAAATCCCACGGGTGGGCAAACACTTGTAAAATGGGGTTCCAGATTTCCTGGGTGGGGAGGCAATAATGAGCTCAAAAGAATAGCTAAGGAAGCATTTGAATTTGACCCAACAATCTCATTAAAGAATTGCACAAGAATGTCACTAGCCTCTCTGCATTGCTCTGGCTGTGCTTTCAGATGCACACCACAACCCACCCACATTCTTTGCAATGAGAAATGCCTTGTATACAGTAGAACTTAAAACTTTTATTAAACTTTGTAGCTCATCATATCTTTTAAAAAATCTCTGTAAACCTATACCACTCTTCTCTTTAGAGCCACCCCAAGATCCTCTGGGGTCTGTTTTTTAAAGCTACAGTCTACACTGGCGATTCAAATTTAAACTCAATTGACAATATCCATAGATGCCATCTAAGCCTTATATACATGGCTAGATCCTCCTTTCTCTGTGCACACATGTTCTGACACTAACAGTTGGACAGGAGCATGTTCTCTGCACCTGCACTTATCTTGAATTGGATGCCTTTATTTAATGGTATATCTCCACAATACAGTAGGCATAGGTTGTAAGTAGGTTCTGGAAGATGTAAAGGAGGACCTCAGGAAGGGGAGATTGTTGTGCTGCAGCATATTGTGTTTGCCAACATTTTATTTTAAAAATACTAGACTTGCTAGACAGGACCATTAAATGGGCAAGCAGCAGAACTTAATGTGCCATAGATGGTGCTTAGATGGCATCTAGAATTGGTGGGATCATGTGTGGAGTCTGGGATATAAGGTAAATGACAACGTTTATATATACAAATGCACCTGCATACACACACACAGTAACCTCTCCTAGCTCAACCCCCAAACCTGATGGAAATATCATTCACTCATGCTCCAATTGCTGATGGAACAGCTCTCCTCCTCCTCCTCCTCAAGCAGCTGATGCCTATTAAAATAGGTTGGGAAGGGAGTTACAATCATGGCAATAGTGTCAAAATCATAACTAAGTACTGATCCTAATTCCACAACTGTTTCATATTCATCTGTAACTGTTTCATATTCACAACTGCAACTTAGTTATAATTGTGACACTATTGCCATGATTGTAGCCCTCTCAACCTCCTGAACCAAGTATTAGCTGAATGGGAGAAGGACATTCATTCTGTTGGTGATCTGAGCATGGAAGAATGACATTTCTGTCAGGTTTGGGATGGTTGGGCTAGGAGAGGTTATTTAGTTAAGTATATATTTCTATCTGATAGAGAATACAGGCCACAATTTTTAAAGTTGGATCCAGTGAAATAATATATGTTTGACAATCTGCCAAAAATTCAGCAGCTTTGTGTTAGGCAAGTCCCCAAATCTTAGTACTATTTTA
Organism: Phrynosoma blainvillii; assembly: GCA_026167975.1. Classification (NCBI taxonomy): domain Eukaryota; kingdom Metazoa; phylum Chordata; class Lepidosauria; order Squamata; family Phrynosomatidae; genus Phrynosoma; species Phrynosoma blainvillii. The sequence goes on from JANUYF010000001.1 coordinate 107,273,005, forward strand.
GGGATTACAGCCCAAGAAGCCTGAAGTAGGTAAGTCAGCTGTTTTAATCAGTTAAGCCAACTGGGACATCCCAGAGTTGCAAAAGTGGTTGGGATTTCAGGTGGGTGGGTTGGGTTCTCTTGCACTTTTTGGCCAGTATGGACAACATCCTGTTAGTCACAAGTGTGTAAGGATGGCTTGTGTCAATCTCTCTCTTTCTTTTCCATTCTTTTTTGTAGGGCACAGGGAGCTATTCTCTAGCTCTCTGCAACTCTGTCCAAACCTACAGAGACAAAGAGAGAGAGAGAGAGAGAGAGAGAGAGAGAAAGCTGTCAAACCTCAGAAGGTGGGTGCCAATGCTTGCCAGTGGACAGGGGAGAGGCAATTCAGATGATGAAGATGCAGCTGCTATGGGCTCATGCTGGGGAAGAAAAAGAAGGATGCATTGCCTCTGTGTCCATGTCCTTATTCCCACCCACCCACAACCTGAAACCAGCTGCTTTTTCATCATCTGGATTGCATCCCTTCTCCCAACTGGTGAGGAGGAGGAAGAGGAGCATGGATTTGACAGTGTTGGGATGCAGGGAGGACACAGAACATGACATTCTGCCTGCGCAATGTAGGACCTAGGCCTATCCCAAACCCCCCCCCCCCTATTGTTGACATCCTTTGGAGAAAGAAAGAATGGGAAAAAACATAACAATTTCCAAATATTTTTGTTTTGCAGGTACTTTATTCTACAGAACACGAGCAACATAAATAGTTATAATTTGTTTTAAAATATCTTCCTTTAAGAACTCCCTTTGAACAAAATATACACAAAATACATTTTGCAAATTGGCTTACAATGAACTCTTGAACACAGACACAGGAATAACTAAACAGAGGGGAAAGGGGCCTCAAGAAGCCATTTTTAATTTTTTAATTTAACATCACAAGGAAAACTAGGGCAGTCTCATGGTAACTATTCATAGCTGTGTAGGCATAAGATGACTTTGTATGGCCACAGTATATGGAGTGTAAAGAAGACAAGTCAAGGGGTCCATCCACAGTCCCTCTGCATCACTGCCATGCTGTAGTTCTTTCCTGCGAAGCCCAGCCAATGTTTAGGACCTTTGCTTGCAGAAAGCTACAAGCACAAATAGGTTGGAATGGATCACAGATTTATTTGCTCCCTTCAAAATCATTTGGATTCTTCTACTTCTACACTCCTACAGCCACTGCAATCACAAGTCAGTTTTGTTTTTGTAACCTTCATGTTTGAGTAAGTTAGATCTTTGGCATAAGAAATCAAACACTCCTTTTGGGATTTACATTTCAGGGCAACAAGATTCAAAAGTGGCTCTTTTCCTTTTAGTTTGGCATATTATCTCTTAGGATAGACAGCAACTATTTCTAGAACTGCTTAAGATGCTGGAATATTTCCTTGTCATATAATAAGCAGCTAAAGTTGATCTAAGAGCAACACTGCAATCTTTTCATATCTTTTTTAGTTCAGTCTGAATTGTGTCTGAACAATTCAGTCTGCGTATATTCTCTATGGGCAGAAACATTATTCACAGAACTGTCACTCCAAATGATAGCTCTATGCTAAGGCTGTCCTTAGGTCAAATCATTTCCCCCACTTTGCCTCAGCACTAGTAGTTGCTGGCGAGGAAACAGTCATTATAGGAGACAAGGTGCCTTTTCAAACAACACAGTTATAGCACTTTAATTGCCATGGCAACAACCTGTGGAATCTTGAGATTTATAGTTTGGTGAGGCACTAGAGCTCTCTGGTTGAAAATTCTAAATGGCCCTCCCTCAACTGTAAATCTCAGGATTCTACAGGGCAGAACCAAGGCAATCAGACTGCAATCAAAGTGCTATCATTGTGTAGTGTGAACCAGTCTCCAGTACAGAAGTGAGGAAGGAATGTGAGAAAATGTAATTTTTGTAATGTCCAAGGACTACCTATGCCAGACCATTGCATGGTAAAATAAAGCATGTTTCAGCACTTCACAATGCTGGTAAGGCATGGATGTAAGACCACCCTATGCCAAGTATGTCCTCGCCCTGCTTTTTTGAAAAGGTAGTGGTGGTTAGGACAACAAGGTCACAGTGAAAGTTTGAACCAGGCTATATAATTTGGCTCTTTTTAAAAAATTAAGTTTCACCATGATTTGGCAGGGAAGTTAGTTCCCTGTACCAAGATCTGCCAAGCACATATAACTCTGTGCTCCCAAGTATTCTCATTCATAATAGTGGTGGATGCAGTTCTACCACTCCACATATATACTGCAGAGCTGTCCACTACTGAAGTTAATGGGGAACCTTTTGTTAGGAAGGAGGAAAATTCAATGTTAGCAAATACACAGAGATACACAGTTAGTTTGATATTTCACTTCAAAGTCTGTGACAGTATAGTAACATCATGTAATAAGACTGGCAGTTTTTCATGGTAATCTAAAAACCCATAATAACAGATACTACATGGACATGTGTGTAGCATCAGAGATCTGCATGTGGAACTTTGCTATGGGTCATCTGTCACCAGCCCAGGACTTACCATGTCACTGCGATAGCACCCCCCAACATCCATTCCAAGGCTCATGAACAGTTGGGAGAGTGGGATCAGGGAAGCCTCTTTCCATTTTCTAATAAATAGACACAGACTAAGGGCATCTTTCACCAAGACCCACCAGGATCTTCCTGAGATCTCAGCAGATGATGTCCCTGGTTTTCATTTGGCTATAGGTGCATAGGCTCTCCAGTCTCTTCTACTCTTCACTAGCAATGGAATGGCCCTTGTGGGCTGCTATTGGAGTAACATGGTAAGCCATTTGGGGCAGGCTGTTGATCATAGTGGAAGGAGGAAGGAAATGTCAACTTCTGCAGCACTAAATAAATTATGAGATGCAAACATAATTATACTTACATATGTCATTAACAGGATGTTAACTGCACACTTCCCGGCTGAGTGCTATTGAATTCTACTTTTTGCCAAATTAAATATACAATTAAACTGAGTTTCTATTCTCTTCAACTTCATGTGGCTGCTCTATGAGCTTTTGAAGGGTCTCTGGAATGTGATGCTTTTGTTTCTCCATGTCAGGGCTGGTCTCAGCCATTTTGAAACATTTTTCACTTCCATTTTGGAAGCAACAGACTTTCCTGAGGCAATGGAGAAGGTGGGGCTCTCCAACCCCTATTCTATATACGATGCCAACTGGATTGACTATTGAACCTTACTTTTAACCCTGCTGATGGGACAGGGTCTTGCATTGCACCTGAGGGCAGCAGGCTACCTTATTAGTGTAAGGCTTTGCCCTCTCCCCAGAACTTATCTGTCACTTGAGCCACTACCTTATTCTGCCAAATGACAGGGCCAGCCCTGTTCCCTATTCATAACTTTCTCCAAGTTTCAGTGTGCTTGAGACCAGCTTACATATTATGGGTTATACCCGATATCCCTCTCACAAAAGGATTAATGGAGTGTGGAGAAAACATCCTCCTCTTTGGTAGTCTGGTGGCTAAAAACACCTCACCTGTATGGAAAAAGCTACAAGGTGGAATGATTTGAAGTAACCATTCCAGTTAGTGGCAGCAATGCTTAATATTTTCCATAAGAAAGGTAACTACAGTATAGTTTTCCCCCCGTTCATGTAATGTATCATCTTGTTACAAAGAACTTCTTCTCTTAGCATGTGCAGCTCACAATATTGGTCCATATATAGCACTTGCCTTATTGTACTGAAAAACAAACAAACAAACAAACATTTTGGCATCCTGTCAAATGAATGAAGAAATTCTGTGTGGCTGCCTCTCTCCTAACATAGGGCCTTGACAGACTGCCAGAAATAATGCAGCTTCAGTCCACTTTAACTGCCCTGGTTCAATGCTAGGGAATCATGGGAACTGTAGTTTTTTCTGAGACACTGAATCTTCTCTGTCAGAGAGCTCTGGTGCCACAGTAAACTACAGTTTCCATAATTCCCTAGCACTGAGCCAGGGCAATTAAAGTGGACTCAAGCTGCATTATTTCTGGCAGTCTGCAAAGGCCCTTACTCTGTTAAATAGAGATGCTTATAGTGACAGACTAGAGTTGCATATAAAATTCCACTAACAAACAACGTAGGCGTGCACCACTTGAAAATGTTCTCCCCAAATAAAATCCAATTTCACAAAGCGCTATAGAAACACTGCATATTTGAATTGAGAAACAAAACAGAACAAAACAAAACAACCAGATTAGGGTACAGCAGCAATTTCCTTCATAAAGAATTTCATACTCTGTAGCAGATAGTCACAAAGGTTCAGCAGCTGACAGAACTTTTACATTCATAGTCTTCTATTAACTTAATAAAGACAGAGAGAAGAGAGCTAATGAAATGATGGTGTCATTCTTCAAGGCAATGCTTGATAAACCAGGCTGATGAAAACTCTTATATCTTGGCATGTGTACTCATCAGAGTTGGGAGAAGAGGCTCTGGTGCACCAGCCTAGAGTCGTAGTCCAATATCTTTTGTAAGATTGACCCTGAGCTGTCCTATGTGAATCACAGGCTACTTCGCTGGTGCCTTACCTCTGTAGTAAGGTCAGGCTTGCCAATAATGACCTCAAAAAGAGAGGAGGGACTGCAGAAATCACTTAGATCTGTGACTAGGACACTGGGGTGCTATTTTCAACTGGCTGGCATGTGACAGCGAGATGCTGAATTTTAGTTGTAGTTTAAAGCATGAGATAACAAGAACCTTCTACTAGGACCAACTATCTAGCTATCTAACTATCTAGCTCTTTCTCTCCTAAAATTATTCTGATCAGCAAACTGCTCCTCCTGGTTCATCTGGGACCATCTTCCACTCTGCTCCTCTTTTTAAGGAGCTACTTCCCTCAATGACCATTCTCACTGGCTACATTAAAGGGAGAGATGAAAGAGCAAGTCCTTTGCCAACAACTCAGCTAAGACCAAGTGCCCAGTGTTTTCCAGAACTTGCTCATACAATGATCAAGATATTTCACCTTGCTGTTCTTTTCTTTTGTGTACCTTTTCTTTTTTTGTACCAAATCACTGAAATGGTTAGCCATTATTTCAAGGTATGATTCACTGAATACGGAAGGAAAAAGGCAGTATACAAACTGTAGCAAATAATAAATAAATAAATAATGAGTTGGCCACATACCTATCAAATAGCTCATTTTCTACCTGCCTTTTAAAGATGTTGTATGTTAGCCTGGCTTAAGAAAAAGGTTTTAGAGATATAATGTGATTAGTGGAAGGTGTTAATAATATGCAAAACCTCAGTTTAAATGCATGCTTAGCTGTAAAACTCATTGGTTAACCATCGGCTTCTTGGCCTAATCTACCTTTCAAGATGGTTGCAAATATAAAATGTGATATAAGTAAGTATCAAATGCTCCCTCCAAACATTAATTCTAGCTTCTTTCCATCCGATAATTTGAGTGAGATAATTACACAGTATTGTGGCATGGCCACAGAATCTGAAAACAAGGAATTTTGAATTTTGAAAAATAACCAATGAGGTGGCATATGTTCACCTCCAATATATCTCCAAAGAAGCTTTTGGAGCAGAAAGTAGCTGAGTAAGCTTACTGCTTTATATTTTGACAAAAACAATAACGAGCCATATTTGTGATGACTTTTTTTCTCACTTTAAGAGTTATGGATTTATAACAAAGGGGAAGAAACCACCTGAAGTCTATGGTATTCATTAGGCAACTGTACACAGTTTTTCATTTGGTTACAGGACTGCAATCCATTCAGATATACTACACCCACCTTAAAGTTCACAAGACAGTGTGCTAGATTTGCCTTACAGATATATCTCTCCATGTGAGAAATGGAGTGAAATTTATCTTCTGACTATGCAGTCATTATTGGAATTTGGAAGGCCTATTTCTAATTATCTGTTTTTAAAAGGCATACATTAATTCGACTCACTACTTACTGATTCTTCCCTTTTCCGTTTGTATGAGTGCAGGTACACTCAAGTGTCACCATATCTCATTTTAGGGCACATCGAGATTCGATACCAAAAATACCTAACAACTATTGTACTCTCAAGTAAATTTTGAATGCAAAGCTTTTTGATTTCTGAGAACAAAATTGCACTTCAATGGAGATTTGAAACAGAAGCAATTAGACAATTTCTTGCCAAGTTGAATTTATGCAGATGTCCATTTTGTATTGCCAGCACTGAGACCATACTGCAATGTGCCTTTTCTTTCTTCCTGCAGAGAAATACTTCAGTTTGACATTTTTTATCTATGACAAATACACAGCACCTAATGTGCTGAGTTTTCATGTTTCGGCCTGATTTAATGCATTTTCTGATTTAATATGCAGTATATTATTTTGTAGCTCTTAGCATATGAGCCATACTGCCGTATCATATCCCCTTGTAGGCATGAGCGAGACTGGTTTGTGCTCTTATGCAGTTAACAGTGTGTGATAAAAGTTGCCTGGTAAGAATGGCCATTGAATAGGCAGTTACAACTATATCTATCTGCCACTCTATTTGTGTGCCTTGAAATGCCTTAGATGTTGTCTATTTGCTTGGAAACACAAGCAATGTCTATTACACAATAATGTCATAAACTCTGCCGACTCTTCCCAGCCATTCTCTTACAGCTTGACGAACCCGAATGTCGGTCACATGACATGTCAGCTGACTGATGCAGGGAAAGACAGCTGGTTGGAGGGCTGTGAAGATCTGGTCTGGAAGGGACTGAATTTGGTTAAGAACTGTCAGTACCATGTTGGTCCATGCCTAAAATAATGCAGGGAGAGACAAAGAAGGAAGTGAGGAAATGTGCTGGGTTGAATAACACAATTATTAGAAAGTCTAGTTGGAAGCATGTAGTTCAATGTGTAAAGTAGGGATTTTGATCATAGAAAACATGCAGCACCAAAACTGAATGCGAATACTAGTGGCCTAGAGTGAAAGGTTTTGTTTTTTTTAATCTTTGAACAGTACCACATGCTGCCTTTTATCATTAAGTGCCTTGGAGCAGCTAGCTAGAAAAAAAGACAGTGTTTTGTGGTTGGAGTAGACATCAATTTTTCCTTTTTTTAAAAAACGTCAGGCCATCTTTGTTTATAGGGCTAGCCCAAAGTCCTTTGCTGTCTGATGCCCCCTTCCCTATTCCACATACACAAATTGCCTAGATTTGCAGTTGATTTTTACTTCAGGAATGGCAACAAAACAGTGTCCCACACTAAACCTGAGGGCAGCAAGTCAGTATAAGGGGGTGGAACTCAGGCCACATGGCACAGAGAGCCAAGAGGTAGAATGGCCTTTGAGAGAAATGACCATGGCTACTCCTGAGTTAGTTGCTTCATCATTCTGTTACAGCAAACCCTATTTGCTCACTAGGTATATGTTTGATTCATTTTGGTAATGCCATGAAGCGTAATGTGTTAATCATGTCAAAATCAGAAGCTAAATGATGCTATTGGGATAGCATCAGCAAGAATGGGAGACCTCATGTTACTGTGGGATGTGGTGGGTTCAGAGGCCCTGCTTCCTTACCTGTATTTGTGCCTCACCATCCCGAATGGATATACTGAGTGAGCTGACGGTTGACCCAGAGCGTGGCCTCTTCTCTTGTCTCAAAATCTCTGGGCCTGCACTAAAAGAATGCCTCATCTGGCCTTGATCAACCAGATTCTGTGGCCTTTGTGGAAGGGGTGAATCTGGCCCTCTTGAGCTTAGTGGGTCTCCTTTCTTGTCTGCTTTCATCTCTTTGGTAAAAGTAGCCAAGTTATGCTGTTGTTTCCTTTTCTTATATTCTGTCATTAGTTTTGATATGGTTTTGTCTGTGGCAATGGTGTAGATTTTGTTGCCAGCACTCTCCCACCATTCTTTTTTTCTGCCCTGGTCCTTCTTCTCTGTTTTGGGGCTCATTGGTGGAATGAGCAGCATATCTCCACTCCCTCCCTTCGGAGTAACAGTCTCTGTGAGTGAGTCCCTCATCTGGCTTTTGTCATCTTCTGAAGGAGTGTCCTTCCCAGAGAGTCCTCCAGTAGATGGAGTAGATGTTTCAGATTGGAAAGATGGAAGGATGAAGAAAGTGTCACCTCTGAAGACTGGGAGCTCATCTGTACTATTTTCCAAATCCAGGTGCATTTGAATATAATTGTTACATAATTCCATGCACAGTTTATGAAGCCTTTTAATTAGCCAAGCCCAGTCTGCATTGCTGACAGGCTGGACACTCAGAGATGGCAGCCTGGCCCTCCACTGTCTCTTCTCCTTCCCTCTTGGTGGGCTTACTTGAGCTGTCTCTTCAAAAATGTCTTCATCTTCTGAAGAGCACTGTTGGGATGAATCGGTGCTTCTTTCATCCTCTTCAAAGAGTATTTTCTTCACTTGTTCTGCAGTAATGTTCTCTTGGTTGGTTACAATGGCACAGATCAAGGCATGGAAGTAGATGTTGAAGCTCATTGCTGACTGGCGGTACAGGTTGGCAGCTCCACCAATGCCAGAGACCTTTTTGAGCAAACACTTCAACCCAGTCCTCGTATCAAACTCTCTGGCAGTTCGGTAGGAATCCAGCAGTAAGTCAAAAATGACTGCCAAATTCTGCATAGAAATGTACCTGAGGAAGCCAGCCAGTTTGGTTTCTGCTGGCTGTTGAACCATCTTCTCTTCAGAATGAGAGGGCCCTTTGACAAACTCTTCCAACAAAATATCATATAAATTCTGCAACAATACTTGATGGGACAGCAGGCTCACTACAATTGTTCTGAAAGGGATACTTCATGCACAGCCAAAAGCGGGGGGAGGGGAGGGAGGAAAAAAATCAGCTTTAGAATCTCACTAATATTAATTATCCAACTTGTATCTATAATTTTTTTTGTTCTCTGAGGAGGTTCAGAAGGCAAAGCTATAATGACATCATAATTATGACTATTTTCTCAGAATATCTCCGGAGAAGCCTCCTTCAACCTTTAATCTATCATGGTGCTGGACTGCTCTCCATAGTTGAATAAATCTGGAGAGAACCAGTCCAGCCACACTGTTGTAGTCCAACACCACCTGGAAGATACCTGGTTGAGAAGATCATTCTAGACTAAAATTGTCTACAATTTCAAAAGTCAACACAGGCAATTCAACCCAAACTAGTATTAAATTAAACATTCTTGTTATATTCTAATATCCAAATTTTCCTCCAAAGAAATAACTTTTATATCTGCCACTTCCTCCAAGGAATTCAAACAAATAGAAGTTTTATTTTTTATATAATTTATTTATTTTATTCACAATTGTAAACATCACAATGTCACATCACATCACATCACAACATCAATAAACACACATAATACAAGAATACATAAATACAAACACATATTTTTCATAACTTTCTTCACCTACCGATACTGGGTTGTTACTGAGATTTTTATTACCTCTTCTATATAACATCAAAAATCTATTTCTATACTATCCCCCAAAAGTGATTTCTCTACGCTTTCTCCTTCTGCTATAATTATGATTAATGACACTGCCTTCAGATCACTTTTTATACCTCTTCCACTTATTCTTCAAAACCTAATACAGTTGTCCCTCTAAATTCCTAGGGGCAAAGGACTTCCATGAATATGGAAAAATTGTGGATAACCCTCCCCCACAAGAGGTCCTCTCTGGACCCCTGCCATGCCTGGCATTGGAGGGGAGTAGAAGGCATGGGAGGAGTCCTTGTGAATAACCAAATTTGCGAATTAGGAGGGATGACATTTATTTTCCCAAAGAGGCAAAACACAGTTCCAGTCCTCGCTGTGCTGTTTTTGCACAAGTTTTAAAAGAGATAGTGCCTGAGATCCAGCATCAGGAGGACAGAGCTCCATTCTTGTAGCTACATCTCTCAATGCTGTCCCACCAAAACCTACCTTGGAAGCCAGGCAGTTCCCCCCCCCTGGCTCTGAATAATAATAATGTCCCCAGACATACTCTCAACAGTGAGGCATCATGAAAAAAGCAGTTGTGAGAGGACCCTCTAGGGGTCTCTGCCTCTGCTTGTCACATCACACTTGCTGCTGTGGGTATTGCTGGGCTTAGCACCTCAGAAATTCTTCAGTTGAGGAGGGACTCCCTGGTTTCAAAGGTGGGTTGGAGGGGCACTTTTGGTCATTTCAATGGTGCAATGACTCTAAATGTGAATTCCAACAATTACAATGTCATACTGTATATACTTGAGTATAAGTCAACCTTGTGTATAAGTCGAGGGCAGCTTTTGGGGCCAAAATTAGGGAATTTGATGTGATGAGAGTGGACGGTTAGCCCTGGCTTCCTTGACCTTCTTCCCTACCTTGGATGACTCTTGGGATACATCCACGGTGGAAGGAAGAGTGGAGGGTTAGCCCTGGCTCCCTGATCCTCTTCCCCACCTTGGATGTATCCCAAGAGGCATCCAAGATGGGGAGGAAGGGGGGGCACCAAGGAGAAAAGGAAGAAGGGACTGCTTTAAACCAAATCCTGCATCCCAGTCATTGCCTCCAGTTTGGGTTTTAAGCAGATTCAGCAATCATCTCTGACATCTCAAAGGGAATCCCCGCCCGGGAGAGGAAGAAGCAGAGGCGACAGCAGAGAGCTCTCAGCGGCTTTTGGAGCAATTGGGTCATGCAGCCTAAAGGAGGGCTTTGAGGGGAGGACTCTGCCTGGTCAACCTTCCATCAGTGAGCCTCTTTTACTCCCATTTGTTTACTTTTTACTGTACTGACCTGTGTATAAGTCGACCCAGCTTTTTTTGAGTCAATTTTTGGAAGAATTTTTTTGACTTATACACGAGTATATACGGTAAGTCCAGATTTTGTTGTTGTTGTTAACTGCCCTCGAGTTGATCTCAACTCATGGTGACCCTATGGATGAGACATCTCCAAGACCCTCTCACCTCACTGCTCTGCTTAATTCCTGCAACCCTTTAATACCCATGACCTCCTTAATAGAGTCCATCCATCTGGCATGTGTCCTTCCTCTCTTTCTACTTCCCTCCACCTTTCCCACAATTATTGTCTTTTCCAATGAGTTCTCCCTTCTCATGATGTGTCTGAAGTATGACAGCCTCAGTTTGATTTACAATATTACAGTCCAGTTTACAATATTAAAAATACTGGATGCTAGCCACTATTCCTAGTGCATGGGGAATTTTACCTTTAATTATCCTATTTAAAATAGCTCTCATTTAAAATCCTCAATCCACTTTTTATTTGTATTATTAGTAGTATTTTTACTGTTCCAAATGCTTAGGTCAAGATGGCTCATTTAGTCCCAACTGTAATTTGTTATGGATTGTAGGTTTACAATGGTCTGGACTCTGTCCTTTCCTTTCCTTTCCTTTCCTTTCCTTTTTTGGTTGAATGTAGCAAGAGGCTATCTAGAATAAAGGCATTCATGTTATAACTACTTAGGAGAAGGCCCCAGCACATTCAATGGGTCTTACTTATGACTAGCATGGCACAGGAGAACTGCAGCTTTCATTAAGAACACAAGGGTGGCATTTGCAAAGAGAGAAGACAGTCATTCATACAGTGCAAATGCAAATAGACAAATCTGCTTGCTGTTCTCTTTTACCAAATGTCTTGTTATTTTCATTGCACTTCATGGAAATGGTGCTGCCTTGAAACACATTGCCATTTGTTTTCTCTGTGTACTTGTCTCTCCTCACTCCTTTCTGCTCTGAATCCTTTTCTGGGAGAGCTAATATACTCCTTCCATTGTGCTTTGACACTCTCTAGTGGCTGCACTCTAGCATTCAGTTTTAACTCTCTGTGGAAAGGCCAGGCTGAAGTTGACATGCCCCGCCATATGAATGTCTTTCAGCTCAGTTGTAGGAGGAGCTCAATGGTGGTGTTTCCCTTTTGGGATACAAACTAGTAGTACATTGAGATATCAAAGGATGCCAGCATTGTTTGTGGCAGGCAGATTAAAAGGTGACTGCTAACTTTACTCATTGAAAAAGCAATGTGTTGCAGTAACATTTTGTTTTTAATTTCTTTTTAGTTTCCTATCTGTTTAAAATATTTTTAAAGACAGTTTAATATACAGTGGGGTCTTACTATCCTCACGTTGCCATCTGTGGATCTGAGCATCCGTGGATGGCAAGCCACATTGCGATCTGCAGGGAGAGGCGGGAAATGTAAATAAATAATAATAATAATAATAATAATAATAATAATAATAATAATTTCTTCAATGGATGTATGTGCACGTGGCCACACTTGCAGCTGCATGTATGTCACGCTGCCAGTTGGGGACAATGGGACTTGAGGTCCCACATAGTTTGTTTTCTTCAGGGTGTGTGTGTGTGTCTGGAACGGACTGACTACAGATATGAAAGGCTGACTGTAATTTAATGAACTGGGGGGGGGTCATATTTTTATCTGTCTTGTATAGGTTTTATTTTCTATGCCATGCTGACTCACCGTTTTCTGATTAACAGTGAATAACACAGTAACAATAGCATCCATAAGAACTAGTTGCACTATTGCTTACTTTTGTATTTTTTCTATTACATTGGGAAAGAAAAAAACACTATAAGATTATAACACAAAAGGTCCAAAACACACAACAGAAATAGTCCAGTTTGAAACCACTTTAACTGCCTTGGCTCAATGCAAGGGAATTCTGGGAACTGTAGTTTTGTGAGACATTTAGCCTTCTCTGTCAGAGAGGTCTGGTGCCACAATAAACTACAATTTCCAGGATTCCCTAGCAATGAGCCAGGGCAGTTAAAGCAGTCTCAAACTGGATTATTTGTGCAGTGTGTTTTGGACCAAAGTTGAAAAGCTCCTGCCAAAATGTCATTAAAAAAAAGTTGAAAGCAACTTTATGTGTCAGTTCAACTGTGTGTTAAACCAGTCACCCTGACTCACTGCACTGTTTTTGAAATGCAGCTTAGTTATCTTTCACCATTATCTCCCCAAGTAATTAATTACAGGTCACTACAAGTAACAGTAATGCATGCCTTACCCATTCTGGTCTGTGGGATTTATTTTCCCTGGCAACTGCGAAACACCCAATATCTCATTATAACATATTTTGTGTTCTCACACAGCACTGGTGTGTATGAGTTAGAACTTTTTCCTTTTTCTTTGTTTGGCAAAGGCACAACCTTCGCCTCACAAACATTCCTGACAGTGGTCACAGTTCACAAAGAGTTCCCACTGCCACTACTTTGGCCCACTGACTTGATGAATTGGCCTAGGCATGGAAGAAAATATGTAACTTTTTCAACTCAGCAGTAGATAAATAGGAATTCCTTTTATTCCAGTACTGCCTACTTAAGAGGATATTTTCCGAGAAAGAATATAGGTATATCTCAAATGTCAGTTCAGAAAGTACCGCATTTTCCGGCGTATAAGACGACCCGCGTATAAGACAACCCCCCCATTTTTCCAGTCAAAATATAGAGTTTTAGCACCTCTATCCTCATTATCCTTATATCCGGCATATAAGACGACCCCCCCACTTTAGCCACAGATTTTGCAGGTAAAAAAGTAGTCTTATACGCAGGAAAATAAGGTATTTGATTTTGCTTTGGGCACAAAACCGCATGGAACAACAACAACGAGTATTCCCTTACCCAAGTTTCCTGTGTATTGAGGGGAGCATTAAAAAAATCCAACAGAAAAAGAGAAACTTTAAGTGGAAAGAAAATATCATACTTTTCCTGGTTTGCTCATGCAAGCCAGGCTTAAAGATATAAGCAAGGAAGCAAACAGACTGTGGCAGCAAGTCTTATGAACATCCAGCAACCAATCCACTGCTAAAATAAGTTATGAGTGGCACAGCTTAGAAAAAGGGCTTCTTCAGCCCCCAGAAACCCTCAGCTACCATGGCCATGAAGGCTTGGGGATTCTGGAAATTGTAGTGCCCCCCAAAAAACTTTCTCAAGCTCTGGAGTGATCCTCCTTTCACACATGCTTTGTGTCTAATGCACAGGTAGCTTCTCTGTGGGTGAGAAAGCATGCATGTGATAGATGGGGGCTGCCATGTCAGTGGGGCAGTGAATCTGCTTTGGGTTAAAGATGAGCTTTAAAGGTGTTGTCCAAGGTGAGGAACCTATTTTGGGTTGGCTTGCTTTTTAAAAGCCTGGACCACATGTTGGAGTGGATTCCTCACCTCACTGACTTGGGAGCCATCAACTGCCTGAAATTCAGGTTTCACCTGAATTTCGCCTGCCTAAGACTGCTGCCACACTGCAGAATTAATGCAGTTTGACACAGCTTTAACTGTCAGGGTTCCATCCTATGGAATCCTGGGATTTGTTGTTTGCTGTGGCTCCAGAGGTCTCTGACAGAGGAGGCTAAATAGCTCACAAAACTATAAATTCCAGAATTCCATAGCACTGAGCCATGGCAGTTAAAGTGGTGTCAAACTGCATTAATTCTGCAGTATAGATGCAACCTAAAGGAAGCATCTGGGCCTGGCCCTCAGCATAACTTGGCATGGTATCTGGTATAAAACAGAGCACTGGACTAGGCCAACTAGTAAGGCTGTCCTTATATTCCTAATATTTATTTATTGCTTTCTACAACATGTCGACAATACATATAGGAATTTGAGAATAGGTGGGTTTCTTCAGTGATTGCTTGGGAAAAAATGTGTCTCATCCTACACATTTAATCCCCTTTATCTCCCTACACACTGTGGCTAAGTCACACCAAATATGACAGATTCCAAATCTAGGATGTGTAATGACAGCCTGCAGCAAGGCTGAAATGGCAGGATGAAAAGAAAATGTGTCTTGCCATTTTCCATCCCAAATAATGGATTATATTCATGCTTTTGGGATTAGTGCAGACTGCCTTTCATACTCTACTAGAGGGAATAAATTTGTCCAGCTTTAAATACTGATGCAGACTACTTTCTTTTCTTGCATCTGTCTCCTTCTTTGACCAGTATCCTCTTTAGTCTCAGGCCTCTTTCATATTCCACAGTTATAGCACTGGATACTATTTTAATTGCCATAGCTACATCTTAGACTAGAGAATCCTGGAATTTGAAGCATGGTTAGACATACTATTGCTCTCTGGTAGGGAATTTTAAACAACTAATGAAACTACAGATCCCAGAATTCCATAGGATGGAGCCATGAAGTTAAAGTTATATCAGTGTGCTACAATAAATACTACAGTGTGAAAGGGACCATAAAAAAATTGACCTTACCTTTTCTGTGTGTGGCCATTAGGCTTCTTGTCAGGAGGCAACTCGATGATAAGTACACAGGACTGAGCATGTTCAAATCCCTCCTTGTTGTTTGGGGTTTTGGGGGAGCACTGGGTGTCTAACATGAACACCTACAAGAAATAAAAACGTAACAGCTTGCTGCAGCCCTGGGTTGATTTAGGAAGGAGATACAACCACAGAAAAAGAGCACAAAAGTACATGGATAACATCCCTATCCTTGTCTTTTCTATTTAATGGATCTTGGGTAAAAGCCACAATGATGTACAAGGGCAAGGCTGGGGACTGGACTGGAAAACTGGGACCCGTCAGAGATTATTCTATAGCTGGATCTGCACTGCAGAAATAATGTAGTTTGACAACACTTTAGCTGCCCTGGCTCAATCCTGTGGAATTCTAGGATTTGTACCTAGAGCCCTCCATATCCATGGATTTTTAAATCTATGGATTCAAGCATCCATGGTTTGAAAATATATTTAAAATAGATAAATTCCGAAAGGCAAACTTTGATTTTGACATTTTATACAAGGGACACCATCTTAATGTGCCATTGTATTTAATGGGACTTGAATATCCATGGAATTTGGTATCCATGGGTGGTCCTGGAACCAAACCCCAGTGGATACCAAGGGTGCATTGTAGTTTGTTGTGGCACAAGGGCTCTCTGATAGAGAAGGCTAAATATCTCACAAAACTACAAATCCCAGAATTCCATAGAATTGACCCATGGCATTTAAAGTGTTGTTAAACTGCATTTTTTTTCTGCAGTGCAGCCTTTGCCCTTAGTACCACAAGTGGAAGTGAATTTTGGTAACAGCTCTGGCAGTTCTCCATGAACAGAAAGGAGGAAGACAGAACATATGCAAAGAAGACAAGAAGAAAGCAAGAGCTGTGACAGGAATGAGGAAGCTAAGAGGGTAGAGAAGAAGAAATAAGGCTTTGTTCGGCGAGGTCACTAGTGAAATGGTATTAGTACTGCTGATTTTTAAAAGTGCTATTTTAGTGTAGCAAAAGGGCAACATAATCAGAAGAGCAGAATGACTGGGGGCAGGGGGAATGAATATTATAGATACATGCTGCCCACTCCCGTAAACATTCATGCAGATTACAGAATAGGCAGTACTGAAATAGATGGCCCAATGGCTTACCTCAGTACAAGGCAGTCCTTCTGTATCTTAAGTCCAGTATTGCAAATGGAGTTATACTAGCGAGCAAAATGAACCCACCAGAACAAGTAATGCTCCCTCACCACATAAAATAAGCTCCCTATGCTTTTTGATAGGACAACTAAATGGTTTAATTGCTACAAGAATTTGTGATCTGGATTGCTCAGATCACAAATTCAGACTACAACTCTACAAAAGAATTAATGTCCAGGAATCAGGGAAAGGGAGGTACATCATGACTAACCTTCAGTTGGATAACTGATGTTGAAACCATTGCCAGCCTCTCAAAAAACAAAACAAATTTATGCTGCATAGTATAACATAGAAAAAAGACACCCAGGAGAACTTAAAACACTGGCAAGAGTTTTAAAAGCAAACCCACCAGGGACACTCCAGTCAACCACTGTTGAGCCACATTGATTTCACTTGAAGTATTGAGAGTGCTTCAGTATCCAGTGCAGTTTAACATGCCCCCATTCCCACCAAGAGCAAAGCCATGTACCTGCTGGGCCATGGCCCGTATTCTCCAATACTCTGCTTCAGCACTAGGGGAAAGGGAAGGAGCTGCCACTTTCACCTCACAGGCATCACCACTAAAGTTTTCAGAGCCGCTGTGGAAATAGCCCAACAGATTCTATAACGAAACATAATTGCCAGATTACTTACTGTATTGACTTAACACTATGCACCAATAAGGGTGGCTGAAAATATATAATGCTGCATTATATTAAGCTAACACCTGTCTTTCTCTCAAGTCTGCTTTCATCTCCTCCAGAATGCCCTGTTGTTTGAGATGATACATTTCTATCAAGTTCTTCCATTTTCTTAAAAAAAAAAAAAAAAAAAAGGGTTCACTAGTGTGTTTGGTGTGCTTCTCAATCCAGTGGCAACTGGTGCATTCCATGTTAGTAGTTTCAGCACCCTGAATAACTCCTCTAAAGTTCACACTTAAACCTAGAATAGATTCACTGCTTCAGTGACATGGAGGCCACCAGCCACCAGTGTTCAAACCTTGCAACAAATATGCACTAAAGTGGAGGTAAAGTTCTTGTTGCTTTAGACCTGCTGTAATAAACAGGTTTAACACACAACATGCTATCTTATGGCTTTCTGTTCCCAAAGCAAAGAAGACAAGCTGTTCTTCTTGATGTGACTATATAGGGCAAGGGTAGGCAACCTTTCCCCTTTAAGGGCCGAAGCACTTCAGCTCCCAGAAGCCTCAGCCATGTTGGCCAATAGTCCCATGTTGGCCAATAGCTCCTGGGATTCTGGGAGCTGAAGTCCCTCGGCCCTTAAAGGGGAAAGGTTGCCTACCCCGATACAGGGTGTTTCACTTTTTCACGGTGCCACCATTGCCAAAATCTTGACGGGTGTTTATATCCCCATCCATGTAAGGTGTTGGTTCATATAAATAATGCTGCTATTCAAGTGTTGTCTATCATGGGATCCTGCTTGTTAGAAATATCAGTCCATTTAAGACAGTACAACTGACAATCCTATATAGGTTATACCTTCACTGGCTCAAGAGTAGCTGAGAAAGCATCCTGCAATGCACAGCATGCCAGCCTCCACATTTCTTCTGTAAAAACAGGACCAGCTGTCACAAGCACATATCTGCAGATGAGGGGGAAAAGCACATTAATTGCTGGTATCTCCATCATTTTACAACAGGATTGAAAAAGCTGATTCAACTCAAACATCAAAACAGCTTTACTTATTGATCTAGACCAGGGGTAGGTAACCTTTCCCCTTTAAGGGCCGAGGGACTTCAGCTTCCAGAAGCCTCAGCCATGTTGGCCAATAGTCCCATGTTGGCCAATAGCTCCTGGGATTCTGGGAGCTGAAGTCCCTCGGCCCTTAAAGGGGACAGGTTGCCTACCCCTGATCTAGACCTACAAAAAGCCAAAATGGGTCCAAAAGAGATAGAGTTATATTTAGATCAAGGTAGCTTAGAAGATGAATTGGGCCTGCTCTTGTTTGTACTTTCCCTAACTAGTACTATTTCAAATGGGTTAGGGAAAGTAAGAAAATGTGTTTGCAGGACCTTATAGCCACAGTTGTTCTGGAGAAGTCCCTTGACATAATACTTTTAGCTTGAGGAAAATTTTAACTTCTTCATTTTTATATTGTGTCTAATCAACTGACTTCCTGAATTGTCATCGATTTCACAGTGGCAACTGGCTGTACCTGATTTTTATCTAATATACTAAAGCAATAAAATATCCACTATTATTTTCTATAAAAACGACTTTGAAATTGCCTTTTTGCCTTTTTCATTTTTTCCATATATATATATTTGTTAACAAGGTTGCATGAACTGTTAACCTCAGTTTTACCAATTATTGTATTGGTATTTTTCTTATTGCACAATATTTTTTTATTTAAAAATGTTTTGTAAAAAGCAAAATCTCAAAGTGACAATGAAAGAGCAATACAATTTGAATTGTTACAGGGATTTCTTTATTTAGCTTAGAAATTCGGTTTTGACATTTTGAGAAACAAAACAAAGATCTGCAGAGAAATGGGAAACACATGCTCTGACTTAGTTCTATTTTTTAAATGTGTTAAATAATCATGGAAAGAAAATATAAATTACCTGATGCAGGAACACCCAACTCTTGAGATGCTTTCTGTGGGTTCTGCCACACAAGCTACCAATAACTTGAACAGGTCTTTGAGCATTGTGTTGATCATATTCTCATAGCCAATATCTAAACATAGTAAGGTTTATAACCAGAAGATTTGGTATGAACTGGGGTAAGAGAATTACAGTACAGAGAAACAATGATCTGATAGCTGATCCATTTGAAGTTTTGTTGTTAAATCCTAGAAAAGATTACTTACTATAACTATATATTATACCATTGTCTTAGAGGTCACCTGAGCATTCACACATACTGATGCTTTTGTAGACTTCAGTCTACTTCCTCAGATACATTAAATGCATCTGAGGAAGTAGACTGAAGTCTATGAAAGCTCATGCTGCCAACTTCTTTATTTCAATTAGTCTCAAAGGTGCTACAAGATCTCTCTACATACTGATCTTGGTTTGAGTGACTTGGTTCCACTTTTGTAAAAATCTATGCAATTGTGTACTTTATATTCACAGGTGATTTTGTTTAGGATGCTTGTATATAATTCAGGGATGAGCAAATTTCTGGCATCCATTTTTTAAAATAAAAAACCCCTGTTTGATCAGTGGGAAGAGAGAAAAATGAGGGTGCCCTCTGAAATGGAGTGCAGCCATCTTTTCCTTCTCTGAGGAGCTGAGAGCAGCCAAATCATTATGGTTCCAAATACCTTGCCCCTCCCTTTCCCTTTGGTAAGAAGCAGCAGTAGCCCTTGGCAGAGCTTGATGCTTCCACAATGGCAAGAGCACAGCTCTCTGCATCCTGTCCAAAAAGGGACTTATGTGTCCGTAAGATGCACTTATCTATGTGTATGTCACTAACAGGATGCTGGCCAGGATGCTTTTGTCTGTCTGTCTGTCTGTCTTTCCAGCCATTCATACACATTCACACACACACATCATATCTAACACAGTCCTTTTCTTACAACAATACACCTAGCTCATACATACCTGAATGTATGAAGCTTTGAATGTGCTCCACAACTAGTTCACAAGAAAGTCCTATAGCATGCTTGAAATTCGCAGATGCTGCATCCCAGTAAGAATGATCGCTGTGGCTACGATGAAGCCAAAGGGACATTGTAGGGAGCAGAAGGTGTACAACCGCATAAATACCAAATCCCGGGCCTAAAAAGGATAACAACACAGGCAAGATAAAATTCATTGTCAAGAAATTACTCCTAATATTCAATTGAAATCTACCGTCCTATAAACATTCAGGAGTAGCTGTGTTGGCCATTTAGCAAATTCAAACAAAACCCCATCAGTGATACCTTTATTGGCCAACAAAAATGCATGATATACTTGGTTCTACCCTCTGAGGCAGAAGAGAACAAGCCTGCACCCTCCTCTTTGTGACAGCCCATGAGGTATTTAAAGAGAGTGATCATATCAGACCTCATTCTTCTCTTCACCAAGCTGAACATGCTCAGCTCCCTCAAGCTCTCCTCATATCTTTTGTTCTCCTTATTCCTTATCATCCTCATTGCCATTCTCTGAACCTGGTCCAACTTGTCTATATCCTTCCTAAAATGAGGCACCCAGAACTGAGTGCAGTACTCCAGATGAGGCCTGACCAGTGTAGAACACAGTGGGACTATTACTTCTATAACCTTGGAGTTCTTCTGTGGTTGCAAAAATCTCCCTTTCCAGTGGAGATGGTGCTATTTTGGGTACTGTAAATACAGAGAGGCAGCATGGTGTAGCGGATTGAGTGTTGGATTATGACTCTGGAGACCAGGGTCAGAATCATGGCTCAGTCATGGAAATCTATTGGGTGGCCTTGGGTAAGTCACACTCTCTCAGCCTCAGAGGGAGGCAAAGGCAAGCCTCCTCTAAAGAAACTTGCTAAGAAAACCCCATGATAGGTTAGACTTAGTGATGGCGTAAGTTGGAAATGACTTGAAGGCACACAACAACAACAATAGGTACAGAATAGCTACTGAAGACAGGCATAGGTGCTTCTTGGTGCTTTTTCAAACTGATCTATCAATCAGGTTTCCAGAGAGAAGGAGATGGAAGGGAGAAGTTAAAAAACTGTGACAGCAAAAAGTGTGGCAGCTTTTAGAAATCATATGTTTTCAGCATTAGTCTGTAAACTCAATCAATTACCGGGTGTTTTGGTAACATCCCTCAATAGTTCAAAGAGCAAATCCAAAGTGGGAGGCTGGTGCTGACGAGGGCAGTTGGATATAGCAGTTGTCAACTCTTCCAGAAGAATGATCCAAACATTAATAAGGCCTAGGGAAACAAAAGCTCCTGTGAAAAGCAAGTTGCATTACAGCAGACACTTTCTGAATTTTCCCTAAATTACTAGTGTTTCCCAGTTTAGCAGCAGAGGCCAGTGGCCTTTAAATGAGCTATCCATGGTACTAAACCTTTACTCGGATAGGGTTCAGCATTTTGAAGAGCTTCTTTACAGCACTGAAACCTAGGATAAGTTGACTGTGCAACTGATTTTGGAGCCAACAACCACCTCCACAGTTCAATCTACTTTATTAATGGCTGTATATTCTCTCAGTACTGTCTTCTTGGTTGATCACTCAGTTCTGACTTTTTGGTTCTCGGTAAAGACTGACTCACTCACCAGATGTAGGGCTTGTAAGGGAAAATGCAATTTCAGTTTCTGATGACTAAACTGGCCTTCTCATGTATCTCCTTTCACTCTAATCCAAAACTCAGATGCCAAGATAATTCACTAGCTGCTCTCAGCAAATTCCTACATTATCTCCCCATAGTCTTCTTTGGCTCTGATCCAACAGAATAGTTAAAGGTCAGTCCTTTAAAAGATTGAAACACACTTATCAGCTATTTGGTGAGAGGAGGAGGGACACAATCCAGCTCTCCAAACTGCTGTTCAATAGGACTTCAATGTATTCTTTTAAAGAAACAGCTCTAAATGCAGAGCTCATACTGCTTGACTAGGCTAGGGAGCAGCTTGAAACTGACTTGCATCTTTGATACCTATGCAGATGAGAAGGAAAAGAAATGGACGTACGGTATATGGCCCTCAGCTGGATCAAGGTAATATATTCATGGTGCAAACAAGCAAACAAATAGCACACAGAAACTTCATGACACCAAATGTTGGCACAGATAATGCTGCTCCTTTCAAATCTTTGCTTCCCTCACCAAGGGTACATTTACATTGTAGAAATAATGCAGTTTGACACCACTTTAAGTGCTGTAGTGCCATGCTATGGAATCCTAGGATTTGCAGTTTTACAAGGTCTTTAGCCTATTCTGCAAATAATGCTGGTGTCTTACAAAACTACAAATCCCAAGATTCTGTAGGATGGAGCCATGGCAGTTAAAGTGGTGTCAAACTGCATTATTTCTACAGTGTAGATTCACCCAGTCACTTTCTTTGCTGCATTATTTCTTCACTGTAGATGCGCCCTAAGTCACAAAAATACTGCCATATAAAGTTGGTGAATGGACAGTACAAAAAAATAGAGTTGACCACAATATGTTTGTAGAAGAAAAATCCTTAAACTCCTTTAGAAAGGAAGTATCCAAAATTGCCCACTATGACAGCACTTCAATAGTAGGCTAAGGCCACCCCCATTCTGTGACACATTAGACACATGAATCCATGCAGCATCTGGGGATATTCTCTGCCACCATCATGGCTATATGAATGTATAATGAACTAAGGTTTGGACACAAAAAAGTATGTAACATAACAGAGCCCCTCCCCCAGCATCCAGGAGACAAATTTATGTAAGCAGTTTTTTCTATAAAGTGCACATGGGTGCATTGTAGAAATACTTCTGCAGAATCACAGAGTTGAGGAATCCAAAAAGGTCTCTACTTTGAGTCCCTGCTGATGCAGAAATACCCTTGAAAAAACCTAAATAATAAATACCCTTCGAAAGCATCTGTTAGAGTGATGCATAATGTGCATGGAGGTGGTTTCCTTGATTTGATTTTAGGACTCCACAGTTTTAAGGAGTAGAGTACCACAACTCCTTGTTCCCTCAGTAATGTGGAGTGGAAATGTTATTTTACGCTTACATCTCAGCTGTATCTTTTATGAAATATGAAAGTGATGTTAGATTGCAACCAGCATTTCCTAGAGAAGGATACATTCTTGTTGTAAGGAAGAAAATGAAATAAAATCACTCATCCTATCTTCGAAGCCACATTCAGGAGCTGCTATCAAAGTTAGTTCCCTACCTTTTTTAGGTCCACAGAATGATTTTGCTTACCTGTGTCATCATCAAACTCAGAAAGGACACACTCAATGCCATCCTCGCTGCCTGCAGAGCGCTCCTGTATCCTTTGCGGCAAGTTAGCAAGTTTCCCACTGAGAAAAATTGGCTTCAAAGGCATTTTGTAGATTTTGGCAAGCAACTAAAAAAGGGACAGAAAGGATATTACTTGGTCTGGCACAGGCACTGGCATCTCACATTACTTGGTGGATAGTTCTCACATTTCCTGTGGAACATGTGTGCGTCCAGAAAAATACTCTACAATATTTTGAAATTTTAGCTATCAAAGAGGGATGCATACAAGGGATGTGCTTCCACTCTTGAGTGAGGTTTCAGTGCTACAATCAGAAATGTGGGAGACAAGCCAGGAAAAGCAGGAAGCATTATTGTGCTTGGTTGCTAGAAGTATCACACCTCATCCCCATATGAATATGGTATCTGTTTAGGTATGGGATTCCACATATCTGCCATATGGCCATTGCAGTAGTTTGTACATGTGAAATCACATGGTTTGCTTGTCACATGAATGCTGAAAAGGGGTGGCAGATGGATCTGTTGTGATGGGGTGACAAAACACATTTGATTTTATCACTGCTCTTCCTAGTGCTCAGTCTCTCAAAAGTCTAGTATAAGAATATCTCTTGTTCAATTTGGAGCAGCTGCAGGTGGAGCGGTGGTCCCTGATGCTGAATGAATGCACACAAAACCTGGGTCAAAAACCTAAGAAGTATCGACAAATACTGTTCACACAATGTGCTAAGCAGGCATCTTCTTGGCCGCCTCGCTAAGTAACCATTGCCTCTACAAAACCTGCTTCTGCTCTAAAAGCAGGCATTTGCAGCTATAGCTCTGTTGTGTTTCTTCAGCCAAGAGAACAATGTAGAACAGTGGGGCTACTGTGTCCGCACACTCCCACTATCTCTCATCTGGCAGCAGAACGAACACAGAAATGGGTGGCAACTGCATGCGTACTCCTTGTGGTGGGAGAGAGAAAGCCTACGTTGCCAAGAGGAACAATGTCTTGCTATGTGTGTCAGCCTGCAGTTCTTGCTGCAGAACACTGGGCCTGTTACACTCTGCCTCCCTTATGTTAGAAAAAGAGGGGGAGTAAAAGAGGGAAAAGGCGAGAGAAAGAGAGAGAGAGAGAGAGAGAAGAATGGTCGCTATTGCATCAGCCTGCTAAATCCCCAGCAGGAAAGAGACAAATCATGCAGCAGTAATGGAGCAGAGGTGAAGGATAGCCAATGTGCATGGTGATATAATGGTACATTTTGAAGTACAGGTATCATGGCAGTTCCTATAATGACATTCTGAAAAGGCAAGTGGTTGTACGCACACGCACGCACGCACACACACACACACACCCCTAGCATTTTTTATCTTTATCAGGAATAGGTCTTTTGTAAAGCTAATGGGTCTTAAATGCCCACTTAAGACAAACTGATCTCAAAATATTTTAGATTATAATATTAATAGCTGATGGCTAAAAAAATTCATTTCCTTTTCAGTTACTGTGGGGATTGCAGTAAAACTCAAAAGAAACAGGAAAATAATAGGGAGTGGGGTTTGGCAGCTAATCTCATAGTTGATATTAATTAAAAGGCCTGGCTCCACTAGTGGACATACAGGACTTTTGAAGATTATTGAATATAAGACTATTATTTTTTAAGATTACTGACTATAATATATTCAGAAACCACCTGTAACAGATCAGTGTTACAGTTATGGGTATTATACTCATTCTTCTTAAAAGTAACTTACTCGGCTGATGTGGATGACCCATTTCATCAACATAAGCTTAGAGTTTGGGCCACAGTTATAACTATGGGGCAAAACAGATGGGCAGGAAAAAGTGGTTTAAAGCTGCTTTTTCTGAAGCCACATTGAAACCCCACCAACCACACTGCCTGCTCCCAAGGTGGCTGGAGTGTGCATGTCATGGACTGCCCAGCACGGCTTCAAGCCACGCCACTGGGTCCTTTTTTTTTTTTTAACTGTCCCCACCACCATCCCTGTGAACCTTCGCAGGAGTGAACTACCAGTGACTGCCATCCCATTGCATGGCCATTCCTGTGAACCTGCACATATGCGCATGTGCAGCGCTTCACTGGGACAGGGCATCAGAGCATAGGTGTGCCCATGCAAATGTCAGCAATGTACAATCATGCCTCCCTTCATCCCCTCCCCTTCACTCTATGCCCCCTCTTTGACTGTCTGTTTGTGTATGTTGTACTCATCTCCATGAGAGGTTCCATGGTTTCTCTTTGGGGCATTGCCACCCTCCCCCCCCCACACTTTTGTACGGCAGCTCTGTTCCTTTTAAATGTGCTCCTGCAATGGAGCGTTTACATGCACACTTAGGGTTAGGGTTTGGAAAGAGCGTCCCTTTAGAGCTGCACTGGCATTGGTGCATTTATACGTACATGTGAAGGTGTGCATTTTCTGGGAAGAAGCGGAAAAAAGCAGCTTCTTTTTGAAGCAGCTTTCCTCCCCATTAGAGAGCTGGAGGGTGCTTTTTGGCCAGCTTCAAAGTGTGCGTCATCTAAACATGATGCCTTCAAGCCGAACTGAAACCTGCTTATTTTGCCCATCTGTTTCACCCCTATGTTTCACTGGACCCATTGTTATCACACCTCTTCAGCCATCATCTTTATTCTTTTCAAGACATGAAAATAAACTTTAGAGACAACTAGAAGGCAGAATCTAATTTCTAGACACTTTCATTCGCTTCACTCCCCCAAAAGGTGACCTATGCAAAAATGCTATAACGAAAATAATGATGGCAGAGCAAAAGTTTAATTCACATAGTTTTCATAAGTGAACCTAACAACTATCTTAAATTCTACAAATCTTCATTTGATAATGTGTATTTCCTGACACTGCACTAACATTCTGTTTACAGAAGACTTATTTGCAACTGCTGCTTCATGTGACTTTGATAGGATGACCATCAATTGAGCCTAAATTGCCACAAAAAGAAACAACATTAATTTTGCACACCTGAGAACAGCGCCTGAGGTAATCGAGAGCAGGAAGGCACAGGTCTGTAGACATGGAACCTGATCCTGGGACACAATCGCCAATCTCCTTGCAATCTGCTTCCCCTGGGAAGGAAGGAAGAAAGAAAATAAACAAACATACCACAGTGATGTTCTGAACAGTGTGGCTGTTATGAGCTGGCCTGCTTACTGTGAAATCCAGAAGGATTCACTCATTCTTGAAATACATGTATGGGTTATGAGGATTAAAAGGATAGGGGAGGTAGATGAGGGAGGCAGAAGATATGGAAGCAGACACGTATCAGTATTCAGGGACTGAACCTTATGGTTGGGAT
This sequence comes from Phrynosoma blainvillii, assembly GCA_026167975.1. Taxonomy (NCBI): domain Eukaryota; kingdom Metazoa; phylum Chordata; class Lepidosauria; order Squamata; family Phrynosomatidae; genus Phrynosoma; species Phrynosoma blainvillii. Next base: position 107,299,512 of record JANUYF010000001.1, read on the forward strand.
CCTTATGCCAGCATACGGGTCAGTTATGCCTGTGTACATTACTTTCTCAAGTGTTATGTAGCAGAAATGTGAGGCAGGATGGTAGCAGCAAAAACAGTTTCTGTCAAAGAGATAAAGCTGCTCTGATGGCTTCTGAGCAGCTCAGGAGCTGGCAGGGTGATGTAATATCCTGAGGGAGATTACTTTTCTGCCAACCCTCTGACACATTGCTGCAGCACCATGACCACTTTCCCTTCTGACACTGGCATAGTTACACCAGATAATAGGATGCAATCCTGCCTAGAGAGAGAGAGAGAGAGAGACTCTGTGGGAAGGCCATTAGGCCACTACCCTCCTCCAGTGAGTAACTGTGGCTATACTCTGTGCACCGTCTTGTCAACAAAGCTCTCACTACGAAGATTGCTGTTAAGCAACCAGGGATCCACTAGTGTGCAGGATGCATGAAGGAGTAGCTTCAATGTGGGGCATGGGGAGGAAGAGAAGACCTTGAGTGAATGCTCTTGTTTCTACATTTCTTCCTCTCTTTCTTTTAGTATCTGTCTGTCTCTCTATCTGGGGTGGGGAACTGTGGGAGACCTGGGTGATACATTAGCCCAATCCCAGGCCATCTTGAAGGGCTGCGCACCCCATCACCTCCTACACACACACACACACTCAGCGGGGGGAAGTAACCAGAAGTCACTTTCTGTTCATTTCCTATTTTAGATAAAGGCCTATCCTAGGCTTAAAATCCACCACCACCGCACCGCACTGCACAAAGAAAGTATTGCAAGAATGCCCCTATACTCTTAGAAGGCATTTGGGGATGATATTTTTCAAAGAATTGTTTTTCATTCCTGGGGGCCCTGGGTGGCTGTATGCAGTTACTGACTTGCACTTTACCCATCTCTCTCTCTCTCTTTCATTCTTTCCCTCTCTCTCTCTGTCTCCATCAATCCTCTTTCAACATCATTAATTATGGAAAACAAAGCAAGCCCCATTAGATGTTCTTCTAGCTGAGAAATGTTAGAAAGAATCATGAAAAGGAAAGTGCTTTTGCTCTGCCTTTAGAAGACTTTGGCCCTCTCCAAACACATGCTATTAGGATATGAAGTTTCCTTGTTGCAGTACACTGATTACAAGGAAGAAACAGTTCATTTTGCTGGAAGAAAAATAGGTAACTGCAAGAGATCTGAAAATGACCTTTGGCAAATGCCAGTTAAGTAAGCAAAGGCATAAAAAGGAACATGGTTATGATCAATGGATAGAAAAGGATCCAGTGGGAAAACAAAACAAAGGCAAATACTGGTAGGGATAGGAAATGCAGCATTTTCCTAAATCCTAAAGCTGAATGTTCAGCAATTACAAAAGAATTCACAAAATTGCACATACCTAAAATACATTAATAAACAAAAGTTGCTGACTTCTGACTATAGCAGATGCTAGGAAGTTGGTGACATATGGCAGGACATTTTCTGTGGTGGCATCCAGTTTAATGAAAGAGGATACTACATCTGCCCTTCCTGTTGCTATTTGATCAAGCATTTGGAGTCTGATGTGTAGTGCAAGCAGGTGTGTCCCTAGAGATTTAGCACTGCTCTTTCACTTTATTTTTAAATATAAGACTGTAGTTTCAGTGATATTTATTATTATATTTTATGTTCATATTATTGTTAGCTGCTCTTTAGAACTAGGAGAAGGGTGGGTTACAAAATGAATGAATGAACAAATATATAAATCCCTCCATGCTGGAAGACAATAGTTGATTGTCACTGGATGTAATAACTATATTATGCTTTCCCCCAGCCCATGTAATTACCCAGTCCTTTGACAAACTTCATAAGGCACATGATGTAGCTGGTGGCTGCATTTGCAAAAACCTGGATGTTGTCTGTATTTAGAAATGCTTCAAAGACATCAAACACAGGAGCCTGGCATTTTCCTGAGGAAACAAGAAGAGGTATTAGCTGATATAGGGTACCTAGTAGAAGCCCTACCTATGACATCTGGAAAATCCAGTATTTTCTGTATTGTTTCACATTAATGTGTACTGCTATCCATTGGGTATTTACTTAGAAGTAAGCTCCACTGTGTTCAGTTGGAGAATTTAAAAACATACCTATGTTAGCTTGGATCAGTATGCAAAGAGATCTTCTAGCACCTTTGAAACTAACTTTGAGAAAAAGGTTGGTAGCATAAGCTTTCTTAGACTAGGTGTATTTCATCAGATACATGGGGTGAAATGCCTAAGAATAGATATTTATACCAACAAATGAGCAGGTTGTATATGTGAATAGCAATAGAAATGCAAAACTTGACGGTATGATGATGAGGTGAAAAGTTCAGTTTTAACATTGGGGGACAAAGGCAGAAGGAAAGATATTGCATAGATCCCTTTGCATGTGTCCAGTGGGGTTACTCTAAGGTAGACAGGCACAGGACTGTAATCTCATGGTAGAGTTTCCAGATTTCTGGGTCTCATGCTGTAGTAAAAATAAGTGGGTACCTAAATATAGAATATTTTCAAGCAGAACAGAATTATGACATGTATATTGAAGACAGGGGGTAAAAAGCCATTGATGGATGTACTTTTCTCAGCAGAGGTGGGAAGTAGCAGTTTCACCTCCCACACCATGCCATCAAAATCTGCTTTGGATAATTGTGAGGCATTTTAGTCAGTACTGCTTTGGATAGTGTGCTTCAATTGTTGGGTGTGTGTGTGTCTTCACATTTTCTGACGACTTATGGAGACCATGAATTTCACAGGGTTTCCTTAGGAAAGGAATACTAATAGGTGGTTTTGCTAGTTCCTTCAGCTGAAATGTAGCTGACAGAACCTGGTATTCCTTGGTGGTTTTTCATCCAAGTACTAACCAGGATTGAACTTGCTTAGCTTCTAAGATCAGACAGGATCTGATGCCTTTAGGGTATTAGGCCACGGATTACTGGTACCATTCAAAGACTTTTTTTTTTTTACATATTGCTGGTATCTTTCAAAACTTGAATCTTAAAATTCCAGTCTGAAAGGGCTGAAGAAAAAAAATAGAATAAAAAAGCCTTACCCATTGAATAGTCTCCAACAAGATATTCCTTAACCTCTGATTTGCTGCTACTGTGCACAGTTTCTAGTGCACTGAACAGTGGTCTCCAGCCTGACTGGATCCGAGTGGAGCACACTTCCACCAGCTCCCCTATTGATGTGACCACCTGATTCAATCAGAGCATAAAAACATTTTTAACAAGAAAATAACCAGCAGAAATAAAATGTTGGGTTTGATCAGAACTTGGAAGTAACTAATTAGCAGTAACATTGTTTTCTTGTTACTTTTTAAAATAAGCCAGTAAACAATTATTTTAATATCAGTAATGCAATCTTGGGAATAGCTAGCAATATTTATACTTCAATCTGTTATTTTTGAGGGAGAGAAGGCACCTTAGCCTTTTTTGGTGTAAAGCCAACCAAATAAAAGGCAACATGTTATTAACTCTCTCATGAGCTGAAGCAAATGCCTCCAAGAAAGAGGGCCTTTTCAGTGGTGGCATTACATTTGTAGACTGTCTTCTGATGAGAGGCTCAGCTGGTGCCTATATTCTGGTTTTCTGGGTACCATAGGAAGATCTTTTTATTCTCTCAGGCAATTTAAGAAATCCCATTAATGCATTTAACTCTTAACATTCTTTTACTTTGCAACTGGTTTTATTTGGTCTTCTTGTACTGCAATGTTTTCATTCTTTGTTGCCAGTTCTCTTTGTTTTGTTTTGGTACATGCCATCTTTAATTCTGTTCTATTGTTTGTATTTTATATTATCACATACTGCTCAGAGAACTCTGATTACCCAAGGGTTCAAAAGTACAATAAACAAAAGCTGAGATCCCACATTGCTGACATGGTTATGAATGAGAAAGTACCGTCTCCTGGGCCAACTCCCCAAACTTACCTTAACAGCAAGCAGCCACACTGAGGTCTTCTGGCAACTGAGGTACAGCAGGTTGAAGCTTCCAGCTCCTTCCCACCAGCATTCTGTAGTACAATCAGGAATTGTACTACTTCTGATTGTTGTAGACTCATTCACTGGCAGGAGGGGGCTGGAAATGACATCCTTCTGCATCCCGATCACCAGCAGGACAGATTTCTATCACTTGGAGAGGCTCCTTTAAGAAGCCTTTCAGGAGGCATTTATCATCATAGCAATAGTGCCACAGTGAATAGCCTGTATAACTGAATATGGAGCAGTTACAGATTGGTAATTCTGGATTATAGCTCCATCACTGCAATACAGGATGCCAGCCATCATAAATAAAAATAATACTCCCAATAATACTGCAAAATGCTATCTATGGCAAAAAAACAAACAAGCATTGTACAGAATCCTCTCTCATTCTCTCTCTATTAACAGGAAGCAGTTATAAACTGTAACCACTAGTCATGTAATAAACTTGGAAGTTATCCTGTAGTTTAAAAATAAGCCTGAGGACAGATCCTCTTTAACAAAACCAAACAACCAACTTGCCTGGTCCTGGACATCCTCATCGCAGAGTTCCAACTGCATGATGCGCTCAAAGGGACGGAACAGAGCCTCATTAAAATGAAAATGAGGTGGTTCGTTCCAGTCTGTCAGAACCTCAGTTAGGATGTCATGGATAAAAGAGACAGCCTTCCGAGAAACATGCCTTTCTTTGTGACAGGCAGCCTGCAAGAAAGGAGGAGAAAAAACAGGATTTGAGATGTGTAAATGTACTTTATAAAGGAAATTGGGAGGAAATGGACAGGGGCAAGAAAGTCTGATGAGGTCTGTCTTTAAAAATAGCTAAAGCAACTGTTACCAAGAAGATTGATCAAAACAAATGTTCTACATTTTGATTTTATTTAGATCACACAATTCTCTCAACATGGGCCCCAATATATAATATCTGTTTTAGTTTATTTGGGGAATGGTTTTAGTTTATTTGGGGAATGGTCACACACTCTTAGCCCCAAAACACCTTATGATAGGTTTAATTTAGAACTAACACAGGAATGACCTGAAGGCACACAACAGCAACAACATTATCCCCTGGATCCTTTGATTTTCTTAGACCTAATTGAAGATAGTCTTTACAACATTTAGAAAAATATCTGCAACCCCCAAACTTATAGAACTGTGCAGAATATATGTACAGTAAATAAACAAACAAACATCCATAAAAGAAATAAATAAAACTAGCTTTATGAGGATATTTCTGAGAAATGACAGCCAAGAAAATCCCTTTATGTATTATGAAAAATAAAGGAGGTTCTCTTATGGTTTTGGGTTTTTAGAAAAGTGGTATACAATGTAGAGGAATGGTTTAAAATGTTTTATATCTTTATTAAGTCCTGGGGGAGGACTTTTATTTGTAATATGATAATTGGATTTAATGATTATGTCATGTTTAATGGACTCAGACCTGAGAACCAAGAAAGTATGATAGTGTTCAAATACTACAGCTTTATGTTGGATTACTGGGCAGAAGTTCACCACAGGCTCGGCAGTGTCAAATCTGAGTTTTCCCCAAACAGACTATCCTTTAAGAGTTTCCTTTTCCCAACCCTTCCTTCTCAGCTCGCAGTCAGGCGATCCAAGAGGATGTTGTGATCTATTGTATCAAAAGCCGCGGAGAGGTCTAAGAGCACCAATAGGGTCACACTACCCCTGTCGATGCTCAAACAAAGGTCATCAGCTAAGGCCACCATGGCAGTCTGCTCTCTTGATCACTTTGCTTATAAATGGTAATAAAGAGACTGGCCTGTAGTTATTCATATCCAGGGAGCCCAGGGAAGGCTTTTTCAGCAGTGGCCTGACAGCTGCTTCCTTCAAGCAAGATGGAAGATAACCTTCCCTGATGGATGCATTGACGATATCCCTAAGGAAAAGCCTCAATGCATACCCTCCCCACCCCTGGACGGCCAGCCAAGACGGGCAAGGATCGAGAGGGCAAGTCGTCTTCCTCACACTTCCAAGGAGCTTGTCCACGTCATCGGTACTTACAGATTGAAATTGATCCAGTATAATTTCACTAACGGAGTTGCTGGTGACCTCTTCAATTGACTCTGTCACAACACTGGCATCTAAGTCAGCTCTTATCTGAGAGATTTTATCTGCAAAGAAGTTGTTAAATGCATCATAGCAGGCCGTTGTCGGGTTAAGTAGGGGGTTCTGCACAGCTGAAACCTGCGTCAGTTCCCCTACCACCCTAAACAGTTCTGTTGGATGGGACTCTGCAGATGCAATATGTGCAGAGCAGAAAGATCTCTGCACTGCACATATTGCCTCTCGATAGGAACGAAGAAAGTTCCTATGACGAGTCTTGTCAGATAGGAGTCGAGTTTTCTGCCAGATGCACTCCAGTCGTTTTCCAGCCTGCTTCATTTTCCTAAGCTCATTGGTGTACCAAGGCTTCAGTTGGAAGCGGGCTGGAAAGGATGCTTGGGAGTGATTGTGTCGCTAGCCCTGGTAAGATTGGTGTTCCAGGTATTAACCAATGCTTCGACAGAATCACTGCCATTCCCAACCATTAAACCCTATGAGGTTTTCTGGAATCCCATTGGCTCCATTAGCCTTCGAGGGCAGACCATTCTAATAGGTCCACCACCCCTGGTGGGGTAGTCAGTGGTTGTCAGTTCAGCCTTATCAGGAAATGATCTGTCCATGACAATATAGAGGTATTTATTATCTCAGCCCACGGATATTCCTGTTCCATACTAAAGACCGCATTGAGGGTATGACCTGCATAATGAGTGGGCCCGACGACCAATTGGGATAGACCCATGTTTGTCATGGATTCCATGAACTCCCGAGCTGCACCTGTGAGACTTGAAAGACTGGTCTCGAGTGGGATGTTGAAGTCACCCAGGACTAAAAGTCTAGGTGACTCCAACAACAACTCAGAGACCAGCTGTGTCAGCTCAGTAAGGGAGTCTGCTAGACAACAACCCCCCCCCCATTTCTCTCACTTCGACCAGGTGAGGTGCCACTAGGTTCCAGCAGCGCATGAGATGAAGCAGAGGCCGTGATTTGCTTCTTACAATTCGAAGCATAGCCCCTCCAAGGCGGAACAGGTGGAGGGCACTTTTCCTGTCTTGAGTGGATTTTACTTCTCCTACAAGGGAAGAAAAAAGCAGAATGCCTGTTAATATAAACCACTGTACTGTGGGCAGGGACCCATTTTTGTTTCTGTGGCCCTCTGCCAAGCCATATCAGCACTGTTTGCAATTCAGTTTTGAGCCATGAATCAGCCTCTGCAAGGATGGGGGCTTAGAGGAGTTTGGGAATTGTTTGGTGGGAGGGGAAATCTAATTAGATCACATCATTTCTTAGCCATTTGAACTATATAAGGGTGATGGTGCCATGGAGGGTGGGGAGTTGTGAAAAGGGAGGTTGGAGTAAATGTAGCCCTCTCCCATTATAAATAAAATCTGTGATCTCACTTGACTCTTTTTCATTTCATATTTTTGCTTCCTTAACCCATTATTACACATCTCCACAATAGTGCGACTGGGGCTGTTTCTGCCATAGCACTCTCTTCCATACTCCCCCTTAACCCCACCCCACTGTCCTGTGCCTTTTGATTTTGATTTGATTTGATTTTTAATGCAATTCTGGAGTCATGCTAATGTAATTTAAGTGAAAAGAAATAGAAAAATAAATTAAAGAAAATCTCCTTGCTTGGGAAGAGCAAGGTGGAAGGGGACAAGGGGTGAGAAGGAGACACTGACACCAACTGATTATCAATAGTGCAACTGTTGTGAAATGGAACTGACATTTCACACCTGAGAACTAATGGGACGGCAGTGTGATTGGGAACGTATTGACAGGTTTTCCCTGTCAATGAAAAGGGATGCCCTAACCACGCTTCAGAGACACAGCAGCTATGGGATGGAGGTGATGTTATGTGATAAGTATTGCCAAGGGTACTATTTTCCATTTTTAATCGCAGCTTGAAAGCTGCATATGATAATCTCCTAAAATGCTTACCTGGCATTGCCAAGGAGTAATCAACAGTGTCAGTAACAGAGTGGAAGAGCTGAGACTGAGAAGCTTTCTTCAGCTGATACAGGAAACCTCCCAATGCCATCAGATTCAGCTTGTCAACCGCATCTTCAAATAGCCTTTAGGTAAAGAGGCAGAATATATCACTTTGCCTGATCAAGTCTTGCTTTTAAAATAAGAAGCTAGTTATCAGTGTGCAGGAAAGAGGCACCAAAGAGACTCAACAGACACTCTGCAAAAAGCAATAGCTTTAGTTGCTCCCTGCCAGTCATGCAATGATACATGACCCTGACCTGAAACCAAAAGCAGGGAAACCTAAGGTATTTTTGTATATGTCAGCAGACCAGATTAAACCGGAAAGGCCTATGTTCCTCCCATGGGTCTCAATCATCTGAATTCAGATCTTACATGTCTAATAAAAGCTACAGAAGAGAAAATCTGGTGGATGTGGGGGAGAGGCTACACATGGAAATAACACTATATACAGAAATCATGCAGAGTGTGTAAGGAAGTGCTTATTTGTTTTTAGTCATGAAGAAAAAAATTCATATGGGGAGTATGCAAATCTAGCACACCCAGTACGTGTACTACTGCTTCTGTCTCAGATTATTAATCTCCCTGTAATGTCAACAAAAAGAATATTGTGATCCAACAAACAAGAAGCTTTCTGCAAAAGAGAACCTTCCCTTTTACAATACAGTGACTCTTAAAGGGGGTTCCAGTGGAAGACAATTGCCCCTGGGATCAGCCAGAGTTGCAGCATATATCCAAAGAAGTGTGTGTACATTAAGAAGAATCTTTGTGTTCATTTTATGTATGTAACATTTGCAGACTGATGGGGAAAAGACTCAGACAAATTGTGTGTGTGTGTAGGGGGGAGAACTGGAAAACCAATAAGGTTATCACTGTCTTGGTTGGAAAATCTGACAAATGTCAGTTTTCAAAATAGCAATAAGAAACTGTTGAGACTGACGGCCAGCCTCAAGTCTTGTGAGAGGAGGTCCTGTCAGAAGATTTTTGGGCTACTGTGAGATTTCAAATCCTGTGAGAGCCCCCAAAATCATTGAAATGTCACAATGGTTGATCAGTGGCCATTGCAAAAGGAGGAATTTTATCAGGGCCAGGCACATTGGATTGGAAAGAGCAGAAACCAGATGCTCTCACAACATCATTTGGTATATGATATGGGAGAAGTATACTCAATTAATACGTCAAAAGACAGGAGTTTAGGTGTGCCATTTAAGGCTCATGTAGGAAAAGCTTTCTGACCCTCAAAAAGTGGGATACACCTTACAATATGGATCAGCTGCAACCCTAGCGGGAAAAGAACTGAGCAACTGAGTGGAGTCATGGTCTTTGAACACAAGTGTTGGAAGAGAAGAGCCGCCACTGAAACTTTCAGTTCCAGAATGTTCCAAAGAAGGTCCTACACAGGTGCAGAGACTGTATATTTGTGATGCATCATTAAGGATCATTTTGGATATTCATGAAATCAATCAAGACTTTCAGCATTGTTTGTGAATGCCAACACTGCAAGACATAAACAATGACTTACTGAAGCAAACTCATGGAAACTGCCAATGCATCAATGCCTATACCTGTCAGCTTGGGTTGAGAGTGTGAGGATGGCCTTAGCAGCGCTGCTTCCACTCATCAGGCTACCTCCACGGAAGTCAAAAGCTCTCCCCTTGCTACCCTCTTTGATGAGCTCCTGAATGGAAACTGGCTGAATGACGGGGGTGTTCCTCAGAGCTGTCTCTTCCTCCTCAGTCAATTCCTGGGAAAGGTCTGTAGGCTGACCATCTCCCTGTGGTGTGCCAGGGGCCTGTTGTGCCTGCGTAATGGTTACTGGTGCTTGAGAAGTGCCATCGCTGAAATGAGCATGTTCCAGAGTGCTGATGTACTCACAAACTCTGAAAATCAAAACAGGAAAGTCAGCCATGAAAAAGAAGGGGGTTCTCCCAGTTTATTCACTGCATAACTTTGTTGGCTCTGTTCAAATTACATTCTTTACAGATGATCTACAGTAGCCTTAAAGCTGCTGGAGTAAAAAGCTGGTCTGCAAGCAGGCCATCATCATGGCAACTAATCCAATTACAAACATTAAACATAGGCATTAGATATGCTACTTGTAAATAAAAAGCTGATTAATGGGTAAAAGTCTATTTTCTTTCATTGCTATTCCATAGTCCCTCAACACTCTGTGTATCATTTTCAGGGGCTGGATGAATTTGCCAAAGGGAGGAGCAGGTCAGGAATGGCTGTCTGTCCACCAGCTGCATGCACCTAAATCTGCAGCCAGCATAGACATAGGTACACAACTCTTTGTCCTTCCCTCTCTTTTGATATATTGTATAATGTCCAGCACTGCGGAACTCCTTTGGCTAGTTCAGGTGCCTGGATTATTAGGTGTGTTTGAGGTGTTGGATTGGTAGACAGATCATAGCTATAGCATTAAGGCTATGTCTCTTATAGAGGATCTCCGTCACTATTTATTTGCTGTTCCTCTCTCAACCAGGGAAGGGTTTTTCCAATGCTCAGGAAACTCCGCTGGCAATAATATAAGCACAATTGCTTGTCACACCTCAGCTCATTGAGGGGAGTGGGCTGGGCATCCTTCAGCAAGCCACTGTAGCCAGAGCCTCAGAATTCCTTCTTGTTGGTGTGGTTTTTAAAGTGGGTTTTTCAAGCATGACAATGTTACCATGACTGTAAATGTGAATAGCAACATTTATAAGTCTAGCTAATGGCATGTAAATACGAAATGGGATACCTGTCCAAATGTATTTCTGCACAGAAACATGCTTTCTGAATAGAGACAAACACATGTACTTCTGTGGATGAAGCATGTTTTTTTCCACAGAAAATGTGTTTTTGTGTAGAAACCCACTCCCCAGGTTTCTTTCTGCACAAATACATCCCACACTACAAAAGGATATTGGGAATGTGTAGAAATCTTCATGTTTTCATCCAACATGGAGAATACTGCAAGAATGATTTGTTCATGCCTGTGAGGACAAAGGACACTAAGATGTATATTCTTACTACCTGGTTACTATCATGGAGTTAGCAAAGGCAGACCAATGACACTGACAGCAGGTCAGGCAACTTGCAATGAAACAGTCTAGTCAGTTTTGAAGAAATGCTGCTTGTGAATACAAGCTCACTTGGCCCAAACTGAAAATGAGCACATAGTTTCTGACTTCATACCTAAAGACATGTGGCCAGCAGTCTTGATTGTGGCTTCCCATCTCTAGTCCCACATTGAGAATTGCATCCATGCACAAAACATGAGCTGTGTGCAGACAGACCCCTTGCACTTTCCCCATCTGCTCCAGTTTTTGCTCCACTTTCTGCTTTACTGTAACATTATAAATGTTGGAAAGAAAGAATCTCTTGTTAGTGCTCAAGGAACACACCCAACAGTTTCCATACAGTCCTTTGCAATTCTTCCTCTGAAAGGCCAGGCAGGACCAATGGATGCAATATCCCCTTTCTACATGTTCAATCACAGAATCATAAAGTTGGAAGAGACCACAAGGGCCATACAGTTCAACCCCCCTGCCATGCAGGAACACAGAATCAATGCACCCTCGACAGATCAGTGCTGTAAAGATATGAACATAGAGGTGAAACAGCTCAGTCATGAAACCTTACACCATTATGAGTTGCAGAGGATTTCCTTATTTGGAACTTCAGGGACTACACCATCCTGAATGCCCAAGATAGCATGGCTATGCTGTTGAGAACTCTGGAAATTTTAGTCCAAAAAACTAATTTCCTAAGTTCTGGGTAAGATTTCCATCCTTGTTTATACCTGATGTGACTCTCTCTCTCTCTCTCTCTCTGTCCTATACAGGTGTGACCTCTTTGACAAGAAAGCCATAATACCAGGGTTTCCTCTGTAAGAATTATTCAGAAAAGCTTTGCCACTGCCTTCCTCCAAGGCAATGAGAGTATGGACGTTATCACACGGGGCCCAATCCAAACAAAATCCACACAAAATCCCGACCTAATACGTATTATTGGCCCGTGTTTTCACACGACGTCGCACAGAACCCCGACAGAACCCCGACAAAAAGCGGAATGATCCGAGATCTTTTGAATTTCAGTTTCTTCAGGAATTGCAATTGCGCGACAGGAATCATTTCGCATTTACCATAGGTCTGATAACCAAATACGTATTGTGGTGCATTTCCCCGCTGTTGCCATGGTTCCAGCGAGCATTCCTCTCTCTGCGCATGTGTAGGAGGCTCATTTCGGCTACATTTACGGGTTTTTTTTTCTTGTGTGTGGACGTTCGATACACTTACTGTAAATGCACAATGAAGGTAATGACGTATGCGGAAACAAGGGCTATTTCCCGTTTATTTTCGGGATGCCTCATTTCCACTTTTATTTCCGCTTTCTGGCCCACATGTGATAACGTCCTATGACACACCCAAGATTACCCATGGGCATTTCCACAGCTCAGTGGGGATTTGAACCTATTAACTCCCAATCCAGCATTCAAAACACTATAGTTTGTGGGCTTTGCACTGGTTCACAGAAGACCCTCACACAAAAAGTAGCCATCCTAGTCACAGACAGACCCAACACAAATAATTCTTACAAGGATTTTAAGTAGCTATGATACTGACTCAACAAGCTAAAACAGTCAGTCTAGAACCTATATTTATTGCTGATTAATAAACGAGATGTATTTTATGGGACGTACCTTGAGCTATGGCATCACTGGGTTCTTGGATCTCCTTTTCCTCCTTTTCCTCTTGAACACATGAAGCTGCAGCCATCTGAGCAAGCGCAGAGGCACAATTAGCAGCCACTCCTACAAGAAGAAACAAGCCACTTTTGTTATTGTTTTAACACAGAATTAGTCAAATTCTCACTAGTCAAATTCTTGCTATATGTTTGGCAGTATGAAGAAAAATGCATACGGGAAGTACCTATAATTGGCTGCACTTCTTTTCAAGCATCCTCATTTTGTTATTACAAGGATGATATCCAATGGCCACGTTCACCTGAAAATGCAGCCTATCTTGATTAATGCAGCATACCTAAAACACAGCTAAGCCGGGCTGCCTTCCTCAGTCCATCCAGACTCATGCAGATGGCATCCTTCTCCTTTTGGTTCTGCTCCTTGACTCCTTCGGCTCCAAGAATGAATGCTAAACCCTTAGAGCTCCCTGCCATGCGACCAGTCAGAGGTGTTGATAATGTATCAATCAAATTCTTCCAACAACCAATGAGCAGGTATCGGGCAAAGGCCACACCTGAAGCAACGGAAAAGTGAAACAGATGCAGCTTCTTTGAGTCATAGGAAATATATAGCTATCATGCATGCCTTGAAAATATTTTTTTTAAATATCCAGAAGGCAAACCTTGATTCCCCCCCCCCCCCATTTTATATAAGGGACACCATTTTATTACCCCACTGTATATAAAGGGACTTGAGCATCCATGGATTTTGGAACTAAACACCGATTCATGGTTTTAGAATTGTATAATTTTAAGTATATTTATTTTGCATCAGACTTGGCCTGTGCTGGTCAGAAGATTCTGGGAGTTTGGGCACCGAAAAAATAATTTCCTCAAGCTCTGATGACTATATGTTTGATGTATACAAATGTGGGAGACATAGAGGTAGAACACAAAACCTTTATTTAACTGTCAAACAGCCAACATGAAAATATAGAGTGATATCCTGCATTGGGAGATGTGGCTACAACATACAGTTATGTCTCTCCCCAAGAATCCTGTCTTTGAAGCCAAGCAACAGCAGGAACCTCTGCAGGCAGCTGCCTGTTGCAACTGACTCCACTATCAGGAAAAGGCTGGATATGTCATCACTCACTGCCCCACTCTCTCTAGCAACTTGGAAATTCTTTTGTTGAGGATGGGCTTCAAAGGTAGATTTTGGGGAGCATTTTGGTCACTGCAATGATGGAATGACTGTAAAAGTGAATTTGTATAATTACAATGTTGTAAGTCGAGCTTATGACACTGTGTAAAAACAAGATGTCAGCCATAAACATTTAGGTGGAAAAAAGATCTAAAACATTGCAAATCTATTAAATATAATTATTAAATCATACAATCACAGTATTGTTACATCCAGTTTATTGTACTGTAATTACTGGACAGCTATAAATTTTAAGATTGAAAAAGATCTAAAATATTGCAAATTTATGAGGGGGGGGAGGGAGAAGTGAATTCTTTACCTGCCACAACAGCATCATCTGGCTTCCAGTTTTGAGTAAGAGGAGACTGTGTGGATGCAGAAGCCATCAATTGCCCACCTATTGAACTGCTCCCCAACCCATCAATGTCTGCAAAAGAAAAGAACCATTACTGTGATATTAAAAACAAATAAAAATGTAGGAGCTGATCCTTGAAAACATGACATCTCTCACTCATGGTATCTCAGCATACCGTCACTTGCAGCTGAATATGAGAAAGACCTCCATTTGACAAGTATTATATATGAGGCCATACAAGCTCTCATTGTGGTATTTGATCAATTACCAATTCCAGTAAATTATGTATATGTAGATTTACCTCTCTGCTTTCTATCCTGTCCTTTCAGAACATTATATTGTAAAGGTGGTTAGAGGAAATACTGGCAGCAATATATAACTGAACAATACAGTGCAATGCAACAGAAACACCAGATTAAAATGCAGCCATCAAATGAACGAGTTTTAAAAAGAGTAAAAGGCCAGGGAAATTTTATTTTAAAGACCGTGCTCAACACCTAGAAGAGATAAAGCAGAGTTAAAGTAGCTAATTAATTAAAGACTAGAGAGACAGACAGCAAGCCACTACCAAGAAGTTTTTCTCTCCTTGGTCCCCAGCCATTTTAGTGCAATCAAGTGCTTCAGGTTTCTTCATTGCACTCAGTTAGGAGGATGATCTTAGCACAAAAGCTACACATATATAATTTGGGATCAACAGACTGGAGCCTTTTCATATAACCACACATAAGGTTCCAGCCATTGCCTTGCACTCATTTGAATGCTACTTAGAATAACTAAGGGGCTTGTGACATGAAGTGGGTATAACTTAAGTAATTTTGCTGATATAAGCTCAAAACACATAATTCTGTGCCTTTAGATAATGATGCACATTAGCATCAAATAGCTACACTAACATATTACCCACCTGTTAGCATGGTGATGAGTGGAAGGCTGTGCTCTTCAGGGCTTCCCCAATATCCAGCCTCTCCAAGAAGATTTCTCTCCAATACTTGATGGTAAAGCTCTTCAACCCAAGCCTGAGAAAATACCATCAAAACTCCACTGGACTGGACCTGCTTCATAAATTCCTTCTGCAGGATGAAAGAGCACAGTTCAGCTAGTCCAGTACAACCAGATTGCTTTTCCTCAGAGATGCCTAAGATGCTTACCCATACGATATTGACCAGAAAAGATAAAACTGATATCACAAGCTTAGAAAAAATATTCATATGTTTGTAGCTATCATGCCAGCTTTTCTCTCTTTTTGATGGCATTCAAATATAACATGATATCACAATGTAACATTTGATGTTTTGGCCAAATTCAGCAAACTATAGTTTACTATAGTCTAACCACAGAGTGACGAGGAATGAACAGCTTACTTTGGCTTTTCTTTATCTCAGTCAATGCAAAAACAACAGGGCATAACATTCTCCATAAATCAAGTATTCTTTGCATTTTTGTTCATTTTATGCCTGTTTTTTAGAAACAGTTTTTCAGAATGGCTTTTGAAAAATCTTGTCCTTTTTCCTCTTCTTTGACAAAGCTGACTCCCTCGGCTTAGTAACAGAAATGAACACCACCCCCTACAGTTAGATACGACTAGACAATCTTGTCCCTTGACCTTTACTTTTCATGGAGTTCTCACAATAAAAGACACCTCCAGACAGATCTGTCCCTGCAGTTCACTTCTATATTATATATAGACTCACCATTAACACAGGGGACTGGGCAGGCTTCTTTCTGTAGTAATCTGCATTGGACAACTTCAGGTTCAGCAGAAGAATGTAGTGAGAGACCATATACAGACTATCTGCATTCATCAGTGTCTGGAATGTGAAGCTGGCATTCCCATCAAAACCTGGGGAGTGCATCATACCTAAACAAACAGGCAGAAGGAGAAGAGATGCTGTTAATAAGAAATCAGGTTTTAATGAACTAAGGTCCAAAACACACAGTGGAAATAATCCAGTTTGAGACCACTTTAACTGCCCTGGCTTAGTGCTAGGGAATCCTGGGAATTGTAGTTTATCGTGGCACCAAAGCTCTCTGGCAGAGAAAGCTGGATGTCTGACAAAACTACAGTTCCCAGGATTCTCTAGCATTGAGACAGGGCTTAAAATGGTCTCAAACTGGATTATTTCTGCAGTGTGTTTTGGACCTAAGGCTATTTATTTCTCATAGTAAAATTACAAGTATTGAACTATAACTCATGTTTTGGTAATATATAACTGTAGCTCTGCTTAGGGTCAATCTACACTGTAGAAATAAGGCAGCTGACACCACTTTGAGTACAGCAGCTCCATCCTATAGAATCCTGGAATCTGTAGTTTTACAAAGTCTTTAGCTTTCTCTGCCAAAGAGTGCTGGTGGCTTACCAAACTAGAAATCCCAGGATTCTGTAGGATGGAGTAATGGCAGTTAAAGTGTTGTCAAACTGCAACATTTTTACAGTTTAGATGCACTCTCAGATGGAAATAAGTGCCATTGTTAACAATGAGTTGAACTGACTGATGTAAGTGCATAGGGTGCTGGCTTTCCTTTGGAGAAGACCTGAAATTTTTTAGATGATGTTGGTTAATCAGTCAGTCAACCAGCCAGTCAGTCTCTTATCTTTCTTACCCCCTTACCCTACTTCAAAATGCATAACCCTCATTTATGCAAAGGGAGTAAATCAATGGGTAGTCAACAGAAGGGATGGCTTTGTCTGCCTACGTAGAAGGAAGCTGTTTTGGTTCTAAACTGTACTTATTGTCATTAAGGCACTTGATCAACAAACTGAACCTTAATCCAGCCAAGACAGAGGTACTCCTGGTCAGTCTAAAAGCAGATCAAGGAATGGGGATTCATCTTGTGCTGGTTTGGGTTGTACTCCCCCTGACTGTCCCATTTTGCAGTTTAAGTGGAATCAACCCTGAGCCTGAAAGCTCTGGTTTCATGGCCAGGAGTACATTTGGACAGTTAGGGTTATGTGCCAGCTATACCCATTCCTTGAAACTGGATCCGACCACAGTGACACATGCCTTAGTTACCGTACATCCTGTTTGGATTACACAGGTTTGCTTTTGAAGAGTCCTGGTCCAAAGAGTTACAGCCAGAGTGCTAACTGAGGCTTCTTACACGCTCCATAGAACTCCTCTACTCCAAAAGCTCCACTAGCTGTTTGTCTGTTTCTAGGCAAAATTCAGTGTTCTGGTTATGATTTATAAAGCCCTATACAGCTTAAGTCCAGGCTTTTTGGCAGACTATCTTTACATATGAGCCCACCTGTGTTTTGAGAGCTTCTAAGGAGGCTCTTCTCTCAGTTCCACCATCCTTACAGGTACATCTGGTGGGAACACAGAAGAAGATCTTCTTGGTGGCTGCCTTCAGGCTCTGGAATTCCCTTTCTATTCTCCTATCTCCTTGTACAGGATCTGTGAGCCAGTAAATGATCCTTTCCACACACACTGGTTGTTCATGGGAAATTAATAATTTGCTGTATTGTCTATATTTTGTTGTTTTTCTTTCTTAGTGGGCATGCTTTTAATTCTATGGATAGCTTAGTTATATTTTAACTTTTTTTATGATGTATACTATTAGCTGTATCTGTTTCAACATTTAACAACAACAACAACAATAATGAAATAAAACCAAAAGCCACACAGTCTCACACTTTATTCTATACCAGTGCACACCAATCCAAAATGTATGAAGTTATACTAAGCAGAAGGGATTTTTGACACTGGCGTTGACATGGCTTTATCAAGAACCTCTTCAGAGCATATGGGAGAATCTTCCTAAATATCCTAAGGGCACAGTTTTGTATACAAAACATTTTACTCCATAAATGTGCACAACTAATTAGTAGTGTATGGGAACAGCTTGTTTCAGAAATATGATTACAGTAACTAAGCATAGAAAATCAGCTTTAATCTGAGCAGTCAAGTGTACTGAAATATTTGGACATTTGGGTGATGTAATATCCTCTAAAAATGGATTAGCATTTGAAATTCCCAGATATCTTTGCTACCCACATATTTTGCTACCCACATATTGTGCATATCTTTTATCATTTAAAGCTTGTCATCTCTGTTAGCCACTATGGTGGCTAAATATAACATACTAATTCTGAATAAATTTAGAATAAATCCTCCCCTCCAATTTGGTAATGCACATGAAAACATCTATGTCAAAATGAAAATTTCTTCTGGAGTTTATAGAAAAAATTGATGAAAAAATGCAAGCTAAATTCTAGCAGCACACATACTGATGTTTCCTAAAATGTTCACAATAGTTCAGATTTCAAATGTAAATGAAAATTTCTTCTGCCGTTTATAGGGAAAACTGATAAAAAAAATGCAAGCTGAATTCTAGCAGCACACTTACAGAAAAGGTTCACAATAGTTCAGATTTCAAATGTAAATTTTCTTACACAAACTGCTTTTGCAGAATTTATTTCTAAAACTGGGACACTGAATTAGTTTGGTTGACCCTAGTCTAGTTAAGGGAAGATACTTAATTAATAATATTCCATACAATATATTTTCAAAAAGATACTCAGGGATTTTTTTTAAAATATTGATTGTGAAGCAAATGATCTGGTCACACACCTGAACAAAAAGTTGAGGCAAAATTCTGTAGGGCCAAATCAACGTCTTCTACTTTTGGAAGCGCTATAAGTCGAGGGAGAAGACTTTCGAGGGACTGGATAAACAGTCTGGCACTGTGCTGGTCAGCTTCTTGGTTCTTCAACAGCTTCAAGGAAAGGGCTGCAGTCCGTAAAGATTTGTGACCAGGGCAGTCTCTTGGTGTCTGTTCTTCATCAGCCAAAGAGCAGTTATCTGAACCTATGTCGGAAACATCTGACCTTCCAGAATCTTTCTCTGCTGCCATAGAATATTGATCACATGAGTCAAATTCAGTCCTTGAAAGATCCTGGTCATCAATGCTGAAATTACTCTCACTGTACCTGGATCCACAGGAACGTGCTCGGCAATCAACTGAAAGGAAATTAGTTATATCTGGATAAACCATTGTATGGCTCCGTTGGACAACATCCGGTTGGTCAATAGTTTCTGATTCTGGGTCTTTGTAATGAATTTCTCTCCCTGTGTGTCCAGCCGGTGATTGCAAAGAATTTTTATGAATGTTGGAATGATCTTCTGGAGTGGTTTGTCCCAAATCCCCTTCTAGGGTTGTCTGACCTGTGTCTGTGGTGACACTAATGCTAATATCGGGACTTTTTTCATTGCCTGCATCCCAGGGAGTCTGTTCAGAGGATAGAATACGTCTTTGCCACCTAAAGTCAGCATCATTGATCTCCAAGGAATCCCGACTTGTCTCAGCTCCATCCTTTAACTCATCCAAACGTCGGATAAGCAGATGGACCTGCTCTTCCTCCAGGCCTTTCCCTTGACTTAGCTCATCTAGAGTCCCAAGCAGGGCACAGACACAAGAGACGGAGGCGTAGCATGCTTCAATCCCACCTTTAATGCAAGCTTCTGTCATCCCATCCAGGACACTATAATACAAAAAAACATTAAGCCACACTTTACTTCTTTTTTTGGACAAAGAGTATATTCAATCTTGCCATGATATAATTAATAAAATAAGAGGCAGACAAGTTTTCATTGTAAAAAGGAGTGCTGCTGATTTGGGGATTATGTTTTTCAGGTTCCCTCAAATGCTCCTGTGTTCTTTTACATTTAAGAACAAACCAAGGATATCCAGTTTACAATACATTTTACCAATGTCTAATTATTCTACCATATTCTTAAGATTTTCTCTGCTGCTTCATTGATAATGAGGAAGGTTATATATATGCCAATCTTTACTATATTAACTTCACTGCATCCACGATCATTTTGAAGAACAATGATAACAGGAAGAAAGTAATGTAATCATCATCAAGTCAATATTAAAAATATTCATGGCTAGTATAAAAAAATGGAGCATACAGTTTGAGAAGATCCAGATGGGACTTTCTTTTTGAAGTGGACCTCTTTCTGGATTCTGGTTCAGTGGAGCTGGGGCCGGACAAATCACAGAGTCGCCGAGGACTACCAAGTATCTAAACAGAATACAGTTCAACTTTGTATGAACTAAGAAAAACTTTATGTAGTTCAAATACACACAGCATGGTGGGTTTTCCACATTCACTGGAGTTAGAGGCACAAACCTCCCATGAAAGTGGAAAAACAAATTAAAAACCCGCTATTTTTTTTCACCTGAAATAACATTGCTCTAGGAATCTCTAGGTCTTCCAGCACAACTCTATGATCATCATCTACCAAATGTTGATAGAATCATGCTGGAGGACTTACAGATTCCTAGAGAAGCATTTTCTTTAGGAATCTCTAAGTACTCCAGTGTGACTTGTGCTGGAGGACCTAGAGATTCAAAGGGAGAGCATATTAATCAAATCTGCAAAAGTCAAAGCCGCAAATGTGGAGGGTCAACTGTATTCTGGAAACATCTTTATTACATCAGTAGGATGATCTGCTCAAGGACTCAGTGAGCTAATGGTATGTGCCTTATGAAGCAAAACAGATACTGACAGATTCTACATTTTAACTGTAAGACTACATCAGCATTAAGGTACATGCGAGCTTCAGGGTATGGTGTAGTGGTGGAGTCTACATCTTTGGAGACTGGGATTCAAATTCCCACTTGGCCTTGAGGCTCACTTGATGACATTGGACTAGTTATGCTCTCTTAGCCTAACTACCGTTTATACTAGTTGAAAAATGTATGCCCCCAAACTGACTCCAAAATGCTGGGTTAACTTATATATGGGTCATTATGGCAAAACTGCTCAGAAATGTCCTAAAAGAAGCGTTGCAGGTCACCCCCCTCTTCCTGCCTGGGCAGTGAGCTCAGAAAGAGCTGTCAAGGCAGGGAGTGTGTGTGTGGTGATCAGGTTTTTTTTTTTATTAATGTTTATTATAAAACATAAAGAAAAAGAAAAATATTGTAACAACACTAACAAGACATCACACAACAAATAAAACATCACACAGCAAATAAAACTAAACATTACAGAAATACATACATACATACATCTCTAATTAATAAAAACCTTCCTCCACACTACGTAGGTTAATATATTTAACTAAGTATATATATCTTTAACCTTATAAATCCAGTATATACAATATCACAGTCAAAGTCTTACAATCAAAACTCTCTCCATTTATCCCCTTTAAGGGGATAAGGGGAAAGGGTGATCAGGTTTTTTTAACAGTCAAAGTGCTGTTGGACATTCTCTCTGCTTGGGACTCAGCTCGATCTATGTTGTCCATTTGGTCAGTGTCAGTTTTATTACATACTACCTTTCCACATGCTGTGTTCAAGCGATTGTCCTACAGGATCTTGTGGAAGGAAATTGTAGTGAAGCTGCAGTCCTTTAACTACTAACCTGTAAAGTAAAACCTACTGAGCTCGATGGGACTGTATCTGAGGCATATGTAGGAATATAATATTGCAATGTCACACATGCAGACCTAGAAGAAAGTTTAAATGTGTTCAATGGGGCTTACTCCCAGTAAATGTACATCAATTGTACAACACAAAATCAGGTACTTCACTACATAGTGAAATAGTTAGCTAATGGTTTCATTTGAATATCATGGTATCTATTAAGCTATGCCTTCTAAGATGTTGCAGCTATTCAGCTAAGATGGACCAGCTACAATGAGCTGTACTGAATAATGGCTTCCATCATTTGCCTGCTCTACCTAGACTTCTTGATTATCACTAGAAGCATTAGAAAAAGAAAGAGCAAAGACATCATCACATACTTATCTCAGCTTTGGGTATTACACGAGCTATCACAGTGCCTTGGCCAGTTGTATGGCTGTGCCCACTATAATGTTCTATAGAGGGTTACTCTTGAAGATGTTTTGGAGGCTTCGGGTAGTGGGGAATGGAGTAACCAGGTCATAATTCAATAAGGTAGTTATGAATGCATAACCTAGAGTTACTCATTCATGACTGGTCTTATTCATGACCCCCTGCATATTCCCTAGTTTAGGGGATATATAGAGACTTGGAAAATTCCTCATTCCTCACTTACCAGGCAACAGCCACTGTGAGCAACAGAGATCTGTTCCCCTCACAGTTGGGAAGCAGCTGACTGACATTCACATTCACTCCCTTGCTTTAATCAGAGTCAGAGGATAGATCCTTATCCCTCACAGAGCCACAATTTAAGGCTAGGGAACCCTACTAGAGTACCACACTGTTCAAGGATAGCACACGGTCTGAGAGAGAGGGTGCCTAATTTGAAATTTTGTAGGCTGACTCCATTACTGCTTGGACCCTGTGCTGCCCATGACCTTGTCAAATTCAAATCAAGAATGAAGAACTTTCATTCCCCAAATGATTTAACATGAATTAGTGAAAAGGGGTTGCTGTTGATTTTTCTTGTCTTATTTATTTTACCATTGTTATATACTGATTTAATTACACCTTCATACAAAAATCTCTGGGCAGCTGTGAAAACAAGTTGTCTTTCTTTGCTCACTGCCCAGGCAGGGAGAGTTGGATGTCTTTAACTTTGACTGTTACAGAAACCAGATCACCACACAAACACACATACACAGACGCACACACTCGGTAACATGTGAGTTACCAAATTCACTCCTCAATTAATTAACTGCTTTTTTCTGCCCTTTCATTGTTGCCAACTTGAAAAGAAAAAAACACCAAACAAAAACAAAACAAATTTAAAAAATAGAAGCTTCTCTCCCATGAGCTCACCTCTTTCATGATCTTGATAGCTTCGACTCTGTGCTGAGGTGGGGGATATAGAAGCATCCGATGGTAAAGAGACTGTAAGACAGGCTTCATGGACTCTACCGATCCCACTAATCGCACCAGTTCTGCTGCAATGTAGTAGATGGTCCGGGCAACAGGACTGCTAAGGGCAGGTGCTGTTGAAGAGCAACCAGACCCTCGGCCATGATCAGAGACCCCTGAGGAAGGTGTATCGGCCTCATGGCTGCTGCTGCTGTGAGCAGAAGTGATGGTTTTGTCATGTACTGGATTTCCCAAGATTACTATAAGGGCTGGGCACAATTGCTTCCTGGAAAATAGAAATGAAGAATGGCATAAACAAATAGGCAGCAAGGGATAAAAAAAAACAATTTGTTTTTTGCAAATTGGAAAACATGCAAGAGGTATCGTAAAGTAATAATTATCACCCAGAAGTTATTATGGTACATTCATGAAATTTTGTCAGTGTCATCATTGGTCCCTAAGTGCATGATGTTGAGAAAATCAGCTCATTGTATCCTTTGTTTTTGTTACAGGTTGTGCCAAAAGTGACAAAAGTGTAAGATGGAGAAATACGAAGGGATATCGTAAAGTAATAATCATCACCCTGAAGTTATTATGGTATATTGATGAAATTTTGTCAGTATCATCATAACCAAGTGATTTTTTCTTTTACCAACAATGAAAAATCCATAGTAGAGTCGCCGGTTTGACAACACAGATGACATCATTCATGAAGCGGAAGAGTGGTTTAAGGCACAATCTGCAGACTTACACAATAATGGTATTTGGAGGGTCAAGAAATGCTGGGAAAATGTGTAAATCTGGATGGTGACTATGTAAAGATACGGTAGGTTAACAGCTACAAATCAAAACAAACTTTCTGTCAATTTTTTTAAAAGGTGATAATTAAAACTTTATGATACCCCCTCATAACACTAGTTAAATACATGAAAACACAGAATTCAAAGACATAGCTATCTTAATTTGGAAAATCAATATGCAAAGGGATCTGATAGCACCTTTGAGACTAACTGAAAGAAAGAAGTTGGTAGCATGAGCTTTTGTAGACTTGAGCCCACTTCCTCAGATGCATATTTTTATGAAATGAAAACATGAAAACATAGTTAAATATAGAGCCAGAAAGAATATTATTAATTTCCCTGTTTAAAAACTGGCTTGCCAAGAATCAGGAAACCCCATCTGGAATAATAATAATAATAATAATAATAATAATAATAATAATAATTAACAATAATTTATTTCTTATATCCTGCCTTTTGCCTAAGCAATCAAGGCGGTTTACAGATATAAGATACAGATTTTAAAACATACATTACAATAATAGCAGCAGTACAATACCCCTTACCCTTAAAAGACTAAATACCATATTAAAATAAACATATAAGATTAAAAAAGCACGCATTCTGGAACATGAATAGGTGTTATAGCAGAAGATGTACAGCGGGA
This sequence comes from Phrynosoma blainvillii, assembly GCA_026167975.1. NCBI lineage: Eukaryota > Metazoa > Chordata > Lepidosauria > Squamata > Phrynosomatidae > Phrynosoma > Phrynosoma blainvillii. The sequence continues at coordinate 107,323,964 of JANUYF010000001.1, forward strand.
GAGGAGCACAGGTTCCGATGGAGCAATCTATTCTGGAAAGGCCTGCCGGAAGAGATCCATCTTGACAGCCTTTTTAAAGCTGTCCAAGTTGGTTATTTGACGGATCTCCTCTAGCAAAGCATTCCACAGTCTGGGTGCAGCGGCAGAGAACGTCCTCTGGGAGGTTACTGCTAATCTAGTTTTTAACGGTTGCAGTAGATTCCTCCCAGAGGACCTGAGGGTGCGGGGCGGATTATATGGAAGAAGGTGATCTCCTAGGCAAGTTGGACCCAGGCCATATAGGGCTTTAAAGGTAATCATCAACACCTTATACTGTGCTCAGAAACCAATAGGCAGCCAGTGAAGAGATTTCAAGATAGGTGTAATGTGATCACTTTTAGATTTTCCGGTGATCAGCCTGGCTACCATATTTTGTACTAATTGTAGTTTCCGGGCTAGGTATAAGGGTAGCCCCATGTAGAGTGCGTTGCAGAAGTCGGGTCGTGAGGTTACTAGTGCATGTACTACAGTTTCTAGGTCCTTTACTTTCAGGAAAGGGCGCAGCTGGCGTATTAGCCAAAGCTGGTAGCAGGCGCTCCTGACTGTCTCATTCACCTGATCTACCATGTGAAGTGACGAGTCTAGGAGCACCCGCAGACTGCGAACACAGTCCTTAGTGGGGAGTGTGACCCCATTCAGGACTGGAGATTGTAACCCAATGCCTGGTTTGGGGCCCCGTACTGTGACTACCTCTGCTTTGTCTGGATTCAGTTTGAGTCAGTTTTTCCTCATCCAGTCCATTACTGCCTCAAGACTTTGACTGAGGGGAGAATTGCCATCTGCTGCCACGGCTGCTGACCGAGACATAGAGAAGTATATTTGGGTGTCATCCGCATATTGATAACACTCTGCCCCATGTCTATAGATGATCTCTCCCAGAGACTTCATATAGATGTTAAATAGCATTGGGGAAAGGATGGCACCCTGAGGGATGCTACATTTGAGCTCTGTTTTTGAAGAGCATCTGTCCCCGAGCATCACCCTTTGGGATCTGCCTGAGAGGAAGGAATGGAACCACTGAATTGCAGTGCCTCCAATTCCTAACTCTCCCAGGCGTTCCAGAAGGATGTTATGATTTATCGTATCGAAAGCCGCTGTGAGGTCCAGAAGCACCAACTGGGTCACGCTTCCCCTGTCGATGCTTAGGCGCAGGTCACCTACCAAAGCGACCATGGCAGTCTCCACCCCAAATCCAGGTCTGAAGCCGGTTTGAAATGGATCTAGAAAATCGGTTTCGTATAAGATCGCTTTAGTGCAGGGGTAGGCAACCTTTCCTCTTTAAGGGCCGAGGGACTTCAGCTCCCAGAAGCCTCAGCCATGTTAGCCAATAGTCCCATGTTGGCCAATAGCTCCTGGGATTCTGGGAGCTGAAGTCCCTCGGCCCTTAAAGGGGAAAGGTTGCCTACCCCTGCTTTAGTGAATCGCTTGGATCCACTAAACATGACAGTCAGAAAGGGAGACATGGGGAAACTCACATCTCTTCCTTGCCAGGGGCTCACAGTCAACTCAGCCCTGCATCCTTCTGAGGTCACTAAAATGAGTACTCAGCTTGTTGGGGGCAATTAGCTTACACATTGTAAACTGCTTAGGGAGTGCTTAAGTGCAAAATGCACTGCTAAGCGGTATAGAAATATACTTGCTATTGCTACTGCTATCCTTGTTTCTCTGATGAAAGTATTTGTATCAGTGGAACAGCTCCACTAGATCCTGATTTCTCTATCCTGAAAAAGGTTTGGAAATTTAAACAACAACGGTGGAAGATGCCGCCATACACAGAATGAAGACTGTGGACTCTTCCAGATTAGTCTAAGGAAGTGCAAATTCCAGCAAAATAGGACGCATTTTGCTGGAGTTTGTCAGTTGTTGTCTTCTCTGTGTCCATTCATTCTGCTCTTTTTTGAAGGGGGAGCCATTTGTAGTAATTTCATGGATTTGTCAAGGGTTTTTAAATTGAGGGCAAAGTTTACAGAGGCAATCCTATGGTAGAGGGTGAACTTTCTACTCCTTACTCTTCAGTGTTTTATATTTAATATTAATATGCTGCAGAAGTGCCATTATACCTATGTACTGATGCATTGTAACTCTGAGAAAACTTTACAGGAAATAAAAAAGAAAAGAAAAGAAAGTTTTTCTTTGAATATGTCTCAGAATGAAAAAAGAAACCCACTTGAGAAGGGAAATATAATGTCACATTGTTGGTGGGAATTGCCAGAAAATAGTCTAGGACACCAGAAATGTCCTTTGGATATTCCCTGAACTGCACCAACGAATACTGCCAGCTCCCAACACCTTTACCCTGTTCAGAGGAACCCTACAGTCTTTTAGCCACTAGCTTTTAATTGGCATACATTTTTTGCCATTGCTTTTGTCTGTATTCCTGAAACAACATTTTGATATACAGATAGAAATTGGACTTGCTGACTCCCAATCTCATCAGCACACAAATTCCTGAGAATGGAAGCCAGGACCCTTGGGCATGAAGCACTTCCATAGTCTGGCAGATCAAATCCCACAAAGAATGGAACTTTTCCCCATTAAAAATACTGCAGTGGGCATAAATTATTACAGCTTTGTTCAAATGCAAAGGGTTAAGCATATTTATGATCACAGTAGATCTACTTACCATATGAGGTCAGTGAATCCTTTATGGTGGCGCATGCTAGGAGAGGAACTGGTCAGCATTGAAAGAATGCATTCCAGGTAGAGAAGTTGCAGCTGCTGATTCTCACTGGCAAATGGAAGCAAAATGTATGTTTTATTGTTCATTCTGAACAGAGGCAATAAAAAAGACACATACCTATTTTTCCTCTTTTATAGGGAAATGTAAAATGATGGTTCTCTATCAAGAAAAGGAAAAGGAAAGCAGTTGAATGCAATGATCCAGAATCTATTTCCACCTAAAGAGAAAGATGAATTTGCTGTGAACATGGAAGTAAGAGTAATATGGCATAGCTTGCTCCTAAAATCTGAATTTATGCCAGGCACTCTGAACACTTCAGTTCATTAAAAGGGGTAAGTTCCTGCAAATGACTGCCACTGATTTCAGTGGGAGAGAGTTAAACATTTGCCTACTCTATAGTTTTTTTGTGGGTTTTTTCGGGCTGTGTGGCCATGTTCTGAAAAAGTTTCTTTCTGACGTTTCGCCAGCATCTGTGGCTAGCATCTTCAGAGAAAGATGTTAAAAATATATATTGTTATTAGTTTTTGTGGGTTTTTTGGGCTGTGTGGCAATGTTCTAGAAGAGTTTCTTTCTAATGTTTCGCCAGCATCTCTGAAGATGTCAGTCACAGATGCTGGCAAAACATCAGAAAGAAACTCTTCTAGAACATGGCCACACAGCCTGAAAAACCCACAAAAAACTATGGATGCCAGCCATGAAAGCCTATGACTTCACATATATTGTTATTCACTATTAATAATCACACCAAACAACTGCACTAACAACTGCACTCTGTTACAGTAATTAAGGAGGCACACAGATGTAAAACAGTTATAAACACGGCTGCTGCTAATAAACTCCTTAAATTCAAAATATAGACAGATACCATTTGCATGTAATTACAGCTGTACAAGTAATAATGATCCCCAAACTTAATAAAGAAGACACTGTTAGTGATAATTACTGGGAATAGCAAACATCTGCTTTTTCAATAGACATAGGCTATAGTTACCGAATTCATTCCTCAATTAATGTTTCCATGACGTTCTGCATGTATTGTGGCACAGCACACCAAGAACAAATTGGCTTAAATGTGCTCTAATTGCAAGCAGGCTGTGGAACAATCAAGGCAGAAAAAAAGTACAAACAGCCTGCTTAGAGAATTGTCCCATCACAAAAGGAGATTAACTTGATGAGAACTGCTTTAATGAAAGAATTGGAGGAGGGGAGTAGAAGTAAGGTAATATTACAAAAATTGTTACAGGCTATTCTCTTTTGAGAGCTAGTGTGCTGTTGCAGAACCAGGGTTTGAATCCTGGCTCAGCCATGGAAACCCACTGGGTGATCTTGGCAAGCCACACTCTCCCAGCATTAGTGGATTGTGTGTTGTGTGCCTTCAAGTCATTTCCAACTTATGACTACCCTAAGGCAAACCTATCATGGGGTTTTCTTGGCAATATTTGTTCAGAGGAGGTTTGCTGTAACATAGGTCCAAAACACACTGCAGAAATAATCCAGTTTGAGATTGCTTTAATTGTCCCAGCTCAGTATTAGGGAACCCAGGAATTGTAGTTTGTTATGGCACCAGAACTCTCTGACAGAGAAGGCTAAATGTCTCATAAAGCTACAGTTCCCAGAATTCCCTAGCATTGAGCCAGGGCAATTAAAGCAGTCTTAAACTGGATTATTTTTGCAATGTGTTTTTGACCATAGTTAAAAAAAAAAAATCACACATACAGAAGTTAAAAAGCAATTAAATGATCAAAATATTAAAAACCAATTAAAAATATAAACCATTAAAATCAACAACAAATAAAAGTCCAGTACATTATACAAAACCATAGGAAATTTGCTGAAATTGCTTTAGGTTTGAATTGGAAAGCTATACAGAGTCTGACATGGGATGAAGTACCCTAGGCAATGAAAAGTGCTTAGGGTGCACAGTTCTATCCATGATATTTTCTCTGTGCTTCTCCTAGCTGCTCTTTATATGAACAGAAATACACATCTGTCATTTTAAACAAAAGTTAGGATTACTAAATTCTTAATCAGACACATGATGCAGCCAGTAGTGGCTGCTGGTTCCCATATCTGTGGAGTGATGATTCAGCTCTAGGTGCTATCCCAAACTTTACAGGAGTTATGCAAAGTACTGAAATTAATTTCAGCAACTGTGATAGCTCCTTTAAAGGCTGTACTAAAACCTGAAGTTGATTCACTGCACCCACTGACATGGAGGCCACCAGTTACCACTGGATATCACAATACTCTAGAGAGGGATGCTAGCTAGGCACGAGGGTGCACTCCCCACTATTCCCATTTTATGGTCAGAAAAATTCAACTCACCTGATGACTGTCTGAAGCTTTTCACAGAGAACGGTGAAGACAGAGACAACATCATCACAAAGGGACTCTGTTGTTGAATCTTTAGAAGGGACAAAGGGCACAGGTTAGCAGCAACAGGCATACTTTATCCTAACTGCAAAAAAAGGCACATATTTGCAGATGTATGCCCCAACTTTCTGAAACTGTGGACTCAAGCAGAAAGTACTCTGGCAACCTGGCGTATGGAATTGTAAGAGACATGCACTCTCTCTCTCTTTCTCTTGGTGCATATCTAAACATTGGCCAGAATTCACTACAGAATTTACTAAGGCCTAGAATTGTGCATTTATTCATTCACTGGTTTGTACTCATGATTGCTACATATTCTCCAGTGAAAGTCTCCCAATTCTCACTTACCAGATATCAGCCACTACAATCAATTGACTGGGAGCTATTCTTCTGTTGACTGGGAAGCAATTGACTGGCGTTTCCACACCCTCTCCCCACAAGCATTCTAGTACAAAAGGGAACTGCGACAAGGACCCCATTTCTGACACACTCTTCAAAGATATGGCAGAGGTCAGAAGCCAGTGAATGTGCTAATACAGTGAATTTGACACTCCAGGGAGATTGCACATGGGATGTGGTGGAAGTGTCAGTTAGCTGCTTCCCATGTTACAGGGGAACAAACCATGTCGATAGCAGCAGCTGCTGCTTGAAGTCAGGACCGGGAGGCTGGGAGACACTATATAACTACATAACTAAGGTGGTTATGTAGCTAAGTAGGCAATTCTGGCTCTCCTCCTTTCCCAATTCTGGCTCTCCTCCCTTTGGCCCAAAACAGAGGATGCAGTTTTAAACTATCAAAAGGATTAAGGCCATGAAGGAGAATGGGTCATGTTCTATGGGTCTATACAAATTCCCCATGTAGAACATGCTAACAGTGGAAGTGGTGGACTGTTGCCATCCCTCTTCATTATGTTTTTAAGTGCTATTAGAGTGTTTCAATTCTTGAACATGACTATTTAATTTTTTTAAAAAATAGTTTTTTAATTGTTCAACTGGTTTTTAGCTTTCTTTTCTTTGAACTCATGCTGTAAGCCACCTTGGATTTTGCACTTGGAGAAGGTGGAATATTAAATACCGGTATGTAAAGAAATGAGCAAATATTAGTGGGCCCTTGGTATGGTTTGGTTCCAGTCCCACTCCCTGCATGGATATCAAAATCCATGGATGCTCAAGTCCTATTAAACACAATGGTACAGTGAAATGATACCCCCTATATTAAATGGCAAAAACAAGGTTTGCTTTTGGAATGTATGTTATTTTTTACTATTTTCAAGCTGTGAATGGTTGAATCCATGGATAAGGAATCTGTGGATACAGAGGGCCAACTGGATATAAATTATAGCCAGTCTCCATTTAAGTTATACCTCATCCTTCTCCCAAAACGGGGACCCAAGACAGCTCACAACAAGGTAAAAAGAACAGAGACAAAGAAAAGCACAATCAATTATATTACTAAAATAGTTAAGCAAATTATCATTATAAAAACAACAAATTAACAACCAAATTTGAAAATCACATCAATAAAATCTGAAAATTGCATCAGTAACACTCTCCCTACTAAAAGACCCATCCACTGAGGCCTGACAGTTGCTCAAATTCTTGGCCTCCAGTTGGGTGGCTTGGTCTGTAGAACCAGAAGGGACATGACTCTCTCTTGCACTGCAGAGCTCTAGAATTGGCTTTCTAGCAGCACAGAGGGCTGCAGAAGAGAAGGGAATAAAATTCTACTATGTTATGAGTTGGCCATTAGTGCAACTTTGGTTTGAGGTGCCTATGAGCACACCAGTCCACTAGTGTTGATTATTAGGAAGAGCTGTGGGCTGGATCATGGTATGAGAGAAGCCCGTGGAGTGTCAAATTCACTGTATTAGCACATTCACTGGCTTCTGACCTCTGCCACATCTTTGAAGAGTGTATGAAAGGTTCTTCCAAGATCCTGACATCCTCTTTGCACCTATGAACCTCATAGTTAAGCTATTTGTTTCTGATTACTCAGTGCTGCTCGAACTGACTTCTTGTAATAGTTAGACAGCACTAGCAGTTACAAGCCTTATAGGCTGCATTGACACTGCAGAAATAATCCAATTTGACACCACTTTAACTGTCATGGCTCCATTCTATGGAATCCTGGGATTGTAATTTGTTGTGGCACCAGAGCTCTCCTGTAGAGAAGGCTAAATGTCTCACAAAATTCCCAGAATTCCATTGAGCAATAGCAGGTAAAGTAGTGTCAGATTGGATTATTTCTGCAGTGAGGATGCAGCCATGGATGAGGTGAATATAATGTTCTGGGCCTTGTAGTATTTTTGTAGTTGTGAGGGAACAACTACATCACTCACTCTGGAAAACTGCCACGGTTGTTGAAAATGGCTTCATTATTCTAATAAACTATCATTGCAGGAATGAAAAAACAGAAAATGCACAGAAAGGCATAAAGCAGAAAAGCAGAAAGATATGCAAAAGTTCAAAGTACATGACAATTTGGCAAGGACATGATGGAGAGAAAAAGAAACTTGAGAGTAAGAAATAAGTTTCTGAATACCTGGGCTCTTGAATCCCTGAAGAACACCTTGGTTTTCAATTATCTATTAAGGAAATATTAATTTTTTTAAAAATGCATTAGCACAGGCAGAAGGAAAGTAACAATGTTTAAGGATGGATATTATTTTTTTGCTTTGCACTTAGCAGACACATAGGTTATCCTGTAAGTCACCTTTCAGACAAAGAAGACAGGAGCAGTAATTATCTTCTTGCTTAGATTATAAATCTTGGTATGAAGGTCAATTCTGAAGCCTATTAAGACTCACTTTAGTTTTGAGCAGAACTAGAAAGAGTTACAGGTTTAGTGGTGTTATAACACCCAGGAACACCCATAGACACACCCTGTGTGACCAGTGCCATGCTAGCTAGGGAACTCAGGAAACTATAACTCCAAAAATAACTACTTCTAAGCTCTAATTCTAAGGGGCTGCCAAATGGGCTGCCAAAGTTTGTTTCCAGGTGAGTTTCTAGCAAATTTCATAACATCTCTAAATAAAACAGAGATAGCAGAGCTAGGAAAGACCAATGTGTCTATTTCTGCCATCAGACTCACCGTATTTTCTTGTCTTTGTCGTAACTGTAAAGTCAAATCACTCAACATCTGGCTGAGGGTTGCCCGTACAGCTGTATTAATACTCCGCTGATGATAACTAGAGACATAGGTCTCGATGCAAACCTGGTTGGAGAGGTTGGGGTGGAGTGGACAGAGAATAGTAGAAGGCAATTTATATGGACAATGAAATCAGACCAGTAATATGAGCATTATAATAATTATAGACTGCATTCTTCATGCTAAATCACTCAGATCCTCACAATGTAATTTACGGTGCTTTTGCACTACACAATTATAGCACTATGATTCCACTTTAACTGCCATGGCTACATCTTATGAGTCTTCAGTTTTGTATTCTAGTTAGGCATTAGAGATCTATGACTGAGAATTTGAAATATTCCTCCCTAACCCAGCATATTATTCATAGGGTAACCATAAGTCAAAATCAACTTTATGGCAGTTAACAACAAAAACCTTCATATTCCAGAATTCCATAGCATTGAGCCATGGCAGTTTAAGATGTAGCCTATGATAGCCCCACAACCACCAATCTGATGGAGAGTGGACGGGAGACAGATAAGCATCTGGCCGTGCTCCCATAGGCAGATGCAGGCTGATGGAACAATTGGCTAAGACCTATTGAGAAACTTGATTTTAATGAATGATTATTTATTTATTTATTTATTATTTCATTTCTATGCTGTCTTTCTCCCAGAAAAGGGCACAAGGCAGCTCACAGATAAAATCAGTTTAAAAGATTTTACAATAAAAAAATTAAAAACAATTCAAATAATTGGCTAAGAACAGTATAAAATGACATAAAAATATACAAAATGTCTAGTTATAGGAATGAAGCCAGATGCTTATCTGATACCTCTGCCTTGCTCTCCAAAGCCATGGAATTGTTATTTAACATAGTTAAATGTAGTGTTGGATTTCCCCCCGCTCTCCGTTATTCATTTCCCCCACTGAAAAATTGGTAAAGAATAATAGAGCAGGAAGACTTTCATGCAGTTTTCTCTCATTATTTGAATGTCACAACTTTTTTTAGAGATTTTTTTCCCCACAGAATCAGTCATGAAATGGCCATTGGCAGGGGGCCATTGAAGTGACACAGTGATAGCTATCCTGATGCTGGTGATAGCAGACTTGTAACAGAGTTCCACATGCAGAACTTTTATGGCATGCGTGACTATGTAGAATCTTGCCCAACATCTTTTTCAGATTCCATATGGAAGCTCATATGATTATGTACAGATTTCTGATTAATTTACACTGGTCTGTAAACAGATCACAACTGTTGTTTGAGTAACTAAAATCCATCCTGGCTGTAAAAAAGGCACATTTTTGTGAGAGCCAGTTAAGTTAATTTTATTAAACAAAGTTTAGTTTCCAGGAGGAAGAGAGCACTCACCTCAGCAATCTTTAATATGGAGCTCCCATTTAGCTCGAAAGTTGGTGTGAATGTTATACACAGAAGGACCTATAAAGTAAACAGCAAAAGTGTTAATCTGATGCCTGCCTGAGATAAATTTTGCTGGAAGAGGTTGTGAACTTTATCTCGAAACAGGTCCAAGATGCATTCCCTCTCTCAGCAGATCAGAGAAACAGCCTCAGTGATGAAAGTCAATTTCTCCTCAAGGCAGAACTCATGTAGTACAGAAGAAAGAGCAGAAATAAAGAGGATGCACTAGTCAAAGATGTTTGCATTGGACAGTGTTCAAGTAGATAAGGGGCTAAATACCCTAAAAATATCAGATCCTGTCTGATTTTGAAAGCTAAGTAGGTCAGCCCTGGTTAGTACTTGGATGGCAGACCGCTACATAATACCAGGTGCTGTAGGCTGTATTTCAGAAGCAGGAACTGACAGAACCACTTCTGACTAGTAGCTACAGTCCAACATTATCTGGAAGCTGCATAATTCCTATCCTTGAATTAAAGGAAGGAGAAGCAATGTAGTATTGGCCAGGATGGTTGCACAATATTTACTAGTTATTAAATATATCTACCAAGCTATGCATTAATATGTTCTCAGAATTACAAAGTTTAAAAAGTAAATTCTGGGATGAGATATCTAAAAATGTCATGGCACAGAAAATATGACAAATGCCTTCTTTCATAGGAGTATGAAATTACTGCACTGCGAGAATGGTCATATTTCAATAAAATAGCAGCAAATAGCAAGTAGAAATTTAAAACAACTATAAAAACCTTTTTCTGGAGAAGACTGGAAAAATCTTCTTAGGCATGAAACAGGACTAAATTTCACTCTCCTCATTTGCTGTTGTTTTTAGTAATTCTCAGTTCACATATAATAATTCAGGGAAGCCAAAATTGTAAAATTTTGGATGTCATATTCTCTAGACTGTATTCTGAGACCAAGTGAACATCATCTACTTGGCCATCACCTTCAGTAAAATACACACAGAATGTATGAAATTAATTTCTAAAATCTTCAAACAGAAATTCCTCAATATTATTGATTCCTTGGAGTAATCTAGAAAGGCTACGCTTTCAATTATTTTCCTTCAGATACCCAGGGACTGGATATTGCTTTGCTTTAGAAATCCAGCAGGAATTGCCTGGTGAAAGCCTAAAGCTTGCAGCAGTAATTAAGAAATATACAAGACTGTTCCCAATTATATAGTTTGAACACCAGATGCTTGTCTGGAAGCTGGAAGTGGGGGTGGTCCTGCCATGCTTCCTGTCACAAACAGCTAATCTGCAGCATTTCCAGCAGGGCTAGGAATCATAAGGCCCTTAAGAAGTTGTTGCACTGCAGCGCCCAGCACTCTTCACCACTGGCTATGGTGTCAAGGGCTGTTTGGACTTTCAGTTGGACATCTAAAGGCCTTCATGATTCCCACCCCTGATTTAGAATGTATGCCTAGGACCAGAGATAATAACTAAATAGTTAAAATCAATTAAGTGACTTCAATTATAATCTAAGCAATAATTTAATTGCAGAATTAAGTTATTAACTTAAAATATTCATTAATTAAAGTTAAAGTTAAGTTACTATTAAAATATTCATTAATTAAACAAGATGTGCTAGACAGCGAACCAAATTTTGCTTTTCCCAGCTGGTTCCCTACCAAAGCTCATTTCTCTTAGATTTTTGCAAAACTGCTTCTTCCATTTTGCTAGTCCCCCAGCATTAGAGAATTATAGTGTTTAGGTCACAGGATGCAAGCCAGTTATATTAATTCATCATTAAAGTATGACTGTTTTAAATTTAATCTTTAAATCAAGCTTGTAGTAAAGGCAATTTAGAAAGGAATGATTTTTGTTGTTGTTTATCTGTTTGCATCCTGATGATCCTCCTCTATTCTACTTGCAGAGAAGATCTTCAGCTGTTCTAGGGAAATGAATTGTGAAGTTCTTAAACATTCAACTTTTGCTGGCATCCATATGGGAATCAGTAAGCTAAAGAAAGAAAGGGATAAGGAGATGAAAGAAGAGAGTATGGTGATGAAATTGTCAGCCAGGGAGAAAGAGGAAAGTGAACCAAAATGGTATTCTCTAAGACAGGGGCAGGCAACCTTTTTGAGACCTGGGCTGGTTTCCCGTAGCCCAGGTCTCGGCTGGGCCGAGGGGGGGGGATGGCAGCGCGTGTGTGCGCACCCTCCTCCTTCGCGCGTGACCCCCCCCCGTGCACGCTGCCGCCACAGTCGCTACTGCAGCCGCTGCCGCAGCACGCGCAGCCGCCACGGCGCATGTCGCGGCCGCCATTTTGGAAGTCCAAATGACGCGTTTGCGCATGCACAAGAGTACTGCACATGTGCAAACGCGTAGCGGCTGCCATTTTGATTTCCAAAATGGCGATCGCAGCGAGCGCGGCCGCAGAGTGGCAAAAATACGCCCCGATGGCGGCGCGCGGCGGCGGCAATGGCAGCAACCTTCGGCCTGGGCCGGTAAGTCCAGGGCCCGGGGCTTTAACCGGCCCCCGGGCCGTAGGTTGCCGGTCCCTGCTCTAAGAAGTCCCAATTGTGACCAATGCCAAAAATACATGACCAGTGCCAGGAATACCAATGCTGTATCACTTTAAGTATCTAATTTTGCTCATTCTATTGCTATATTCTTCATATAATAGATGAGCCACATAGTTCATCCCACCTTTCCATAAATCCCCCCTCTTCTGCAGATATCACTACATTCTGCTCACTACAACCATATGGAACAACCAGCTATTTACCAGTTCTAGGCCTCAATAAGTACTTTCCTTGGATCTCTTATCTGATTTTGTTGCAGATAATAAAAGTTTAATTATTATTGCCCAGAATCCAAATAAAGATGCAATAATCAAATTGCAATATTGGCTTTGATCACTGAAATCACACTAAAAATCTTATTGGAGTCATGTACCTTGTGACAGATATGAAGGCAAAATAAATATAGGAAAATATTTATAGCTCTGGAGGGATCATGTCTTCCTTCCTCAGTGTATAAAGTATGGCATGTTTAATTATGAAGTAGATAAACACAGTGCTTTCCCATTCATCAGCAGAGCTGTAAAAAGGTTCTGCCGTCACTGGAAACCATTATTCAGAATGATCAATGCTTCAAGCATCTGAGCAAAGTCTTATATCAGAAGTGGAATAACTGTAAAGCATGTGACATGTTGAATACTCTCTTACAAAGGAATTCATCAATCTGCTGGTCTACAGGATAACTTAAGTCAGGAAACCAAGCAAAACATCTGATTGTGTGCAACAGCAGTTGTCATGGTGAAATGGGATTTAGAGGAATTATTTAAGACCTTTCTTTAATATCGTTGGAAACAGATTTTGAATTCAAAGTTATGACAATGCAAGGAAAATATAAACAATGTTAAGACAGGGTAGTCAGGGTAGGGGCTAGGTGGAAAAAAAAAAAAAAAGGTGAAGTGTAGCCAAGCTCCTACAAGACAGCTGCCACACCCAGGCAGCTTTGCTGGGCTGCTTCTTCTGCGCCATGCAGCCTATACCCCCACGGCTATGTAGTAACCAGGGAGCATGTGGCGCATCCAGGCAGTATTCAGCTGCACTAGTACACCAATTTTGTATAGAATTCTATTAATGACTGATATCTTGCATCAAGAGATGTAGTTATGGAAATGAAGCTATGTCTTCCCAGGCTTCATCCTAAATTTCTTTTCAGAAAAGAACTAGATGCGTCTCTGTTGAAAAAGTAAGTGGGGGAGGGGTCTTTTGGTCATTGCATGTGAAATCACATTAAAAGTGAGCTGCAATGTTGTAAGGCAGTCTTGTGATATTGTAATTACTGAATGGGATGCCATTACTGAAGACAACTGCAACTGAAAATGATTCAAGTGTTCAGATTTTGGGATCAAAAGTCAAAGTTCTATAACTGAATTTTTGTATTCAGATTTTTGTTTCCACCATGGGTGAGAATCATGGCCTTTCAGACTGCTATGCTTGTTAGGAATTGCAGTCCAACAACATCTGGACAACCACACGAATCCCAACTTTCATCCACATATTTCAGCCTAAATCCAATTGTTAGTTTGAACTAAACTGGTCCCATTGAACTAAAAGAACTTATACAAATTTTGCAAACTAGACTTGAATTGATTTATTGGACCTATTCTAGTTGGAACTGCCAAGTAGAATAGGTTTCCATTTCCCATATTTTAAGGTCTATTGGGAATTTCTAGGTGACCTTGGGATGAAATGCCAATGACATTCTAAAAATACTAATTATATTTGTTCTGATCCAAACAAAGCAATTGGAAGTGATGATGGAATAGATGGAAGACAAATAAGCTAAAGATGAGTCCAGACAAGATGGAGGTAGTGATGGTGAGAGTTTGGAATATGTTGAAGTTGGTGCGTGTCCCAGTTCTAGGAAGAAATGCACTCCATCTCATAACTTTAATGTGCTGTCTGAGGGTGCTGTTGTAACCAATTGTGCTCTTAGTTGCCCAGGTGATCATCACTGCTTTTCATCAGCTAGTGGCACCCTCTCCTCAAAAATTATGTTTTATGGAATATCATTTTCCTCTCTTGGAAAATTATGACCTTGGCAATGACATTCATGGTTTGGTAACAGAGCTATTGCAGTGCATTCTTCTTGTGATTCATTTTACTCATTTCATTTATATTTAGATGATTCAGAATATGGTAGGAGATTGTTAGCAGGCCCTCCCCACATAGAACACATAACAACTCCTGTTAAGGAATTTCACTGGCCCCTAGCTGCAACCTAAAACTACACTGCCATCTTTCCCACTTCTTACTCAGCAGCAAAAAAAAAAGTATTACAAAATGTCTTTTTGCTGGCAGTGTGTGAAATCTGTCCTAATTTTCTTTTTAGAACAAAGTGTCTCAAAACTTATGTGCAAATTGTCAGCAATCATCATATTTGCATTGTCCTTATTTGTATTGTCAATATGCCCTCCCTTCCCAGATGTCTTAGTTTACTGATTCCTCTTTTTATGGTTACTGTAATGAATTCTTGTCTTTATGGACAGTGAAACTAATCTTTTATTCCTATAATAAAAACAGTCTTTATGTATGCTGTATGCCTGAAAGATGCAATAGAACAAGAGAAACAATTTATATGGATTTTTAAATGATGCTATTTCAATGCAACTTGCTTCTCAGCTGTATTATACTTTTCTTTTAAAAATAAACTAGCTGCAAAATTGTTGTTATTGTGTGCCTTCAAGTCGTTTCTGACTTATGGCGACCCTATCATGGGGTTTTCATGGCAAGATTTGTTCAGAGAAGGTTTGGCATTCCCTTCCCCCAAGGCTGAGAGCATGTGACTTGGCCAAGGTCACCCAGCTGGTTTCATGGTCCAGTGGGGAATTGAACCCTGATCTCCAGAGTCACAGCCCAACACTCAAACCACTATACTAGAGCTGCTTTATTAAATGTGACTGGGAAGATATATTAAGTGGAGGCTCACCCCACCCACAACTTTTACTCTGTAAATATGGTCACCCTAGGTATGAGGATCCCTTGCTTGAAAGCAGAGTGTGATCACAAATTATTATTAATCAAGAGAGAACGGAAATGATAAATATTGAAAGAGGCAGAAGACAGGGTTGTCCCCTTTCCCCATTACTATTTATATTAGTATTGGAAGTATTAAACAACAGGATAAGAGGGGACACCGATATAGAAGGAATTAAGATAAAACGGCATACTTATAAAATACAAGCATTCGCTGATGATCTTATCTGTTTTCTAGAAGATCCTAATAAGAGCGCAAGAAGGTTAAATGAAGTAATTCAGGAATATGGTACAGTGGCAGGTCTTCAGATAAATAAGGACAAAACTGTAGTACTGACTAAAAACATGAGTGTAAAAGAAGAAGAAGTATTAAAAGAGATATCGGGTTATAGAGTGGAAAAGAAGGTGAAATATTTAGGTTTACAACTCACTAAAAGGAATATAGATTTGTTCAAAAATAACTATCAGAAAATATGGGAGGAAATCAAAAATGACCTGCAAAGATGGACAAAGAAAAGATTCTCCTTTTTGGGGAGAATTGAAATAATTAAGATGAGCGTTCTGCCTAGATTGATGTATCTATTCCAAAATCTACCCATTATCAGTGAGGAAAATTTCTTGGAAAGATGGCAAGGGGAGCTGACAAAATTTATATGGGAAGGCAGAAGAGCCAGGATAAGCTGGAAACTATTGACAGAAGAGAAATCAAGAGGGGGATGTGGATTACCGAACTTAAAATTGTATTATCATGCAGCTTGTCTAAACTGGATAGAAGAATGGGTCACCTTGAAAAATGAAAGACTGTTAGAGTTAGAAAGTTGCAAGATGAGATATGGTTTTCATGCCTTTATGTGGCATGATAAATTAAAAGAAAATAGGGATTCTGCGCATCATTTCATAAGAAATGCACTTCTGAAAACATGGTTAAAGATTAAAAAACAATTTTATAATGAAATTCCGAGTTGGGTATCGATCCAAGAGGCCTTTTTTAAAAGGACAAGAAATGAAGGAACACAGTGGTTAACATACAAGGAAATTATAGATTGGAAGAGTGGAAAAAGCGACATGAAGACAATGGAACAATTGGAGAAGATACTTGGAAGGAATTGGTTTCTATATTATCAGTTGAAGGATAGATTTAGATAAAAAGAATACTGGAATTACGAATGAGAAATCAGAATTAGATATGGTCTTTAGTGATAAAACAAAAGGTCATATAGCTAAATATTATAAGTTGTTGAGGGAAAGAAGTTTAGAAAAAGAAAAAATCAAACATTCTATGGTTAGATGGGCCCAAGATTATGGGAAATCCATCGATTTAGAAAGATGGGAAAAAACTTGGTGGAATACTAATAAATTTACGTGTTGTCAAAATTATAAAGAAAATCATATTAAAATGCTATATCGTTGGTATCTCTCACCAATAAAAATCAAGAAAATATACAAAACAGGAACAGCAAAATGTTGGAAATGTGGAAAACAAGATGGCACTTTCTTTCACATTTGGTGGGAATGTAGAGAGGTGAAACGGTTTTGGAGAGAGATACAGAAAATGATGTCCAATATACTTGGAATTACTATACCATGGGACCCAACCTTTTTTTTTGTTAAATATGACAGATTTAATGGAAAAAGAACAAGAGTGTAAATATAGAAGAATAGTATTGTATATGATTACTATAGCAAGAATTCTTTACGCAAAAAGATGGAAACAAAACCGAATACCTTCGAAAAGGGAATGGAGAGAAAGAATGAAGGAAGCTATGGAATCTGATATGTTAACAGCGTTAATGAGAGAGAAAGAAGAGAAAGAGGTGGAAGAAGAATGGAAAGGCTTTAAGATATATTGGAAAAGGGGGAAATATGAAGATAAATAATAATAATAAAGAACCAACAGTTACTTACTTAATAGGTTTAATTTTCAAGTAAAAATGTAAAGGAATGTCAAAAAAGCAAGATGAAACACTGTAGATAGATAAGTTAGGGGTCTCAAGGAATTATACAAAAAAAAGGGCAAATAGTTGTTTCTTCATATTGGAAGTGTATCTAGCATTTAAATGAAGCATCGTATATGATGGGTGTTTTATGTTTAATGTTAGTAGATAAGTGTGGTAGATATATATGTTAGTTAGTTTGTGATGTCATAGGTATGCATGGATGTCTTAAGTAGTGTGTAAATTGTACTTTGTAAGTTGTATATGAATGTAAGAATGTATATTTATTTGTTTTGTAGAAATAAATTTAAAAAAAAAAAGCAGAGTGTGATACATCACACAAGAAATCCCACAATTGCTATATTGTACAGTGGGCCCTTGCTATCTACAGGAGTTCCAGGACATCACCCCCCACCCCCGTGGATACCAAAATCCATGGTTGCTCAAGATCTATTACATAAAATGGCATAGTAAAAGTGCCCCTTACATAAAATGGCAAAATCAAAGTTTGTTTTTTGGATATTTTAAAAAATATTTTCAAGCCATGGATGGCTGAATACGTGGATGCAGAATCCACGAATATGGAGGGCTGGTTGTATTATTTACAGAAATCCTGTATCACCTTTTACTTAATGTAACTTTATGTAGCAGAGATGCTAAGAAACCCTGTTAGTGAATTGTGAAGATGCGTATTGGGACAACAGCAAGAGTGTCTGATGAGCTTTGGTACCCAATGCACACCAGTCCCATTGCACAACTTTAACTTTTCTGACCCTGCTACATAGTAATGTAACAGCAGCCTCCTACCAAATATGGACATTATGAAACTGCCCAATTCTAATTCCCATATACGTAAGTCTATTTATAAAGATGTAATCTCCATACAGGATTGAAGCCTATATCTTTTGATTTGAGTGTAATGTTTTATGTGCAGTGTGCAGGGTAGGAAAGAAACATAATGACTCAAAATCTGTGGTAAAGATATTGGACAAATGCAGTCATTGCTGGACAAAATCCAATATCTTGAACCTTCCCATTAGCATTTACAGCAGGGGTGGAAATTGTTGGCCTTCCAAATATTGCAGTACTGCAACTCTCAGGAGCTCCAGCCAGCCAGAGGTAAGGACTGATGGGAATTGGAGTACAACAACATCTGGAGGGTCACACAATTCTTACCCTGATTTACAATACAAGGAGAAGATGAGGAGCAGCCAGTGAGCCAGCCAATGCCAACACCAACTGGATTCCTACTAGTGCTCCATGCATATATAAATTCCCCTATAAAAACAGAAGATATTTTTTGTCTGACAAGAAACATTTACATTCAGTTCAAGGTTGTGGAGCTTTTTGGAGGCTTCTTTATTCTGCAACCCCTCCTGCATTAGCGGAAAGGGGACTCTGACTTACTAAATAAAGACTCTCCCTTGCTTAACACCGTGCCGGGGGGAGGGGGGGTGGAGGGAACCGTAGGCTTTAACCATCTGGAGCCGGAAAATGCGGGGGGGGGGCAGCGATCGGAGTGGTGCAGGGGAATGGGAGGTATGGCTGGAACAGAAGTAACATATGTTACAAAAGAAGACGGGATCGCTGTTTAATAGCTATCCCGCCTTCAGTTTCTTCTGTTTCCAAGGATGGTTTGGAGAGCAGACCAACCATTCCATAGAACCTCACTCTGCTCCTTTGCAATGCCAGGTCGCTGAAGAATAAGACTCATATCATCCAGGATCTTCTCCTGGATGAGGACACCGACCTGGCTTGCTTTACTGAGACCTGGCTGGGGGAGGACAGCACTGCTGTATGGGCGCAGGCTCTCCCAGCTGGGTACTCAGTTAGTGAGCAGGTGAGGGGAAGTGGGCGGGGGGGGGGGGGGGGCGGAGTGGCTCTGATTCACAAAAACACCTTGACCTTGACCAGGATACCTATTCGACGCACAACCCACATCGAGTGTATGTACCTTAGCCTGAAGGCCAGGGATAGTTTGGGGATTCTGCTAGTCTACCGGCCACCCCGTTGTCTAGCAGACTCCCTGACCGAGCTGACGCAACTGGTCTCTGAGCTGCTGCTGGAGACTCCCAGGCTTCTTGTCCTGGGGGACTTCAACATCCCGCTCGAGACCAGCTTAACAGGTGCGGCTCGGGAGTTCATGGATACCATGACAAACATGGGCCTATCCCAGATGGTCAACGGGCCCACACATTGTGCAGGTCATACCCTTGATGCGGTGTTCTGTACCGAACAGGCATATCCGTGGGCGGAGGTGGTTGGTACCTCCGCATTGTCATGGATGGATCATTTCCTGGTCAAGCTGGAAGTCAGAGCCAATATCTGCCCCCCCAGGGGTGGCGGACCTATTCGAATGGTCCGCCCTCGAAGGCTAATGGAGCCCGTTGGATTCCAGAAAGCCTTGGAGGGTCTAATGGTTGGAAGTGCCGGTGATCCTGTAGAAGCCCTGGTTAATACATGGAATAGTGATCTTACCAGGGCTATAGACACGATCGCTCCCAAGCGTCCTTGCCATTTCGCTTCAAACCATAAGCCATGGTACACCTTTGAGCTCAGGAAAATGAAGTGATTTGGACGACGACTAGAGCGCACGTGGCGGAAAACTCGACTCCGATCTGACAGAACTCGCCATAGGAACTTTCTTTGGTCCTATCGGGAGGCAATACGTGCAGCGCAGAGAGCCTTCTCCTCTGCACGTATTGCGTCTGCAGAGTCTCGTCCGGCAGAGCTGTTTAAGGTGGTGAGGGAGATGACGCAGGTACCCCCTGCGCCAAATCCCTTACTTAACCCGACAACGGCCTGCTGTGACGCGTTTAACAACTTCTTTGCAGATAAAATCTCTCAGATCAGAGCCGACTTAGACGCCACTATTGGTTCAGAGTCTATTGGCGAAGTGTCCACCAACTCCGCCGATGTAGTTATACTGGATCAATGGCAATCTGTGAGTACCGAGGACATGGACAAGCTGCTTGGTAAGGTGAGGAAGACAACTTGCCCTCTCGACCCTTGCCCATCATGGCTGGCCGTCCAGGGGGGGATGCATTGGTGAGATTCCTCATGGATATCATCAATGCGTCCTTCAGGGAAGGACATGTTCCATCTTGTTTAAAGGAAGCGGCGGTTAAGCCGCTTCTGAAAAAGCCTTCCCTGGACCCCCTGGATATGAAGAACTATAGGCCTGTTTCATTGTTGCCATTTTTGAGCAAGGTGATCGAGAGGGCAGTTGCTCTTCAGCTCCAGGCAGTCTTGGATGAAACCGATTATCTAGACCCATTTCAAACCGGCTTTAGGACAGGCTTTGGGGTTGAGACTGCCATGGTTGCCTTGACCGACGATCTGCGTCTGAGCATCGACAGGGGTAGTGTGACCCTGTTGGTGCTCTTAGATCTCTCAGCGGCTTTTGACACGATAGACGGCATCCTCTTGGGCCACCTGAGGGGGTTAGGTATCGGGGGCACTGCTTTGCAGTGGTTCCGGTCCTTTCTCTCGGGTCGGTCCCAGAGGGTGCTGCTCGGGGACTGTAGTTCCAGTAAGAGGGAACTCACTTGTGGGGTCCCTCAGGGAGCTATCTTGTCCCCGATGTTATTTAACATCTATATGAAGCCGCTGGGTGAGATAATACGGAGTTATGGTGCTGGGTGTTATCAGTACGCTGATGACACCCAAATCTATTTCTCCGTGTCTCGTTCGTCGGCCTCGAATTCCAATGGCATCTCTTCTCTCAATGAATGTCTTCAAGCGGTAATGGGCTGGAGGAGGAAAAACAGATTGAAATTGAATCCAGACAAGACGGAGGTGCTCACGGTTCAGGCTCCGAAACCAAGAATTGGGTTGCAACCTCCAGTCCTGGATGGGGTCACACTCTCCTCCAGTGACTGTGTTCGCAGTCTGGGGGTGCTCCTCGATCCGTCGCTTCTGATGATAAATCAGGTTAATGCGACGGTCAGGAGCGCCTGTTATCAGCTTCGGCTGATACGCCAGCTGCGCCCTTTTCTGGAAGTAGGAGACCTCGAGACGGTTGTGCACGCGTTGGTAACCTCACGCCTCGACTTCTGTAATGCGCTCTACATGGGGCTACCCTCGTGCTTGGTTCGGAAACTGCAGTTAGTTCAAAATATGGTAGCCAGATTAATATCAGGAACATCAAGGTGGGACCATATCACTCCAGTCCCTCCATTGGCTGCCTATTAGTTTCCGAACCCAGTACAAGGTGTTGGTTATTACCTTTAAAGCCCTAAATGGCTTGGGTCCAGGCTATCTTAAGGACCGCCTCCTCCCGTACAATCCCCCCCCCCCCGCCCTCCGGTCCTCTGGGAGGAATTTGTTACAGCCTCAAAAAACGAGGCTGGTGACGACCTCCCAGAGGGCATTTTCTGTAGTTGCCCCCAAACTGTGGAATGCCCTGCCGGAGGAGATCCGCCAATTGTCATCACTTGACAGCTTCAAGAAAGCTGTCAAGACGGATCTCTTCTGGCAGGCCTTCCCGGATTAATCCACCAGCTGGCTCCAGAATTTTTCCCTCCAAGATGCTCCCCTCTTCTGTGACCGGGTTTTTTATAAGCCAGCACTTACATAACCGCCTGCACTTTGCCTTTTAAGTACTGTTTGGCATTTTTTTGGAGGAATTTACCTCCTTATATTGTATTTTAAATTGTAATAGGTTTAATAACTTTTTAAGGGGGGGAGGGGGTGGAAAATTTGTTCTTAATTATTGTTTGATGATTTTATGCTGTAAGCCGCCCTGATTGTGCACAGAGGGGCGGGGTATTAAATAAAAATTATTATTATTATTATTATTATTATTATTATTATTATTGTGGAAGCTGAGTTGCATATATTGTGCGACTGTGCATGTAGTTCCTCACCTTTACCATTCAACACATCACACAGCACAATCAATGCATAACTTCATGTGCTGTTTTAGGACCTCAGATAAGAAAATATAGGGGCTCTAAGTGTACAGAATCCTATCACTAATCAAACTCTTTTGCAGGATTATATGCTGTTTGCCTAAAAGCCCTGGTCTCATCAATATCTGTTTTAATAGGTAAGTAATCTATAAACCAACTTCATATACAAAGCAAGTATGCCAAAACATTGGGCTGAAATTTTGTGAATCCTTCCTCAGAAGTAAAGTCTCACTGAACTCATTGGCAGTTATGCTTTTAAATGTATTAGTTCCATTTATATTCTTCCTTTCCTCCAAATATGGATGGAAACAAAATGGGATGGAAACAATATTCGATAATACTTGGGAAATGGTTGAAAAATGTGTTTCTTGAGAAATCCTGACAAGGAGAATCTGGTACTGACAATGCTATTTCCTGCTCAGAGAATGCTATTGTCAGCAGGGGGAGGGGGATCCGCATGTGAATTTGTGCCAAACTGCAAAAAATCTTTTAAAAATGTGCAATTTTTGAAGACTCGTGGCAGGAAAAGAAAATCTAAAATTTTCTTGACATTGTCTTTGATAATGAAATCAGCAAGGAATTACACCCCTAAATTCAAAGCATATACTCAGTTCTGGGCACCACAATTCAAAAAAGATGTGGAGAAACTGGAGCGTGTCCAAAGGAGGGCAACTAAAATGGTGAAGGGTCTGGAAACCAAGCCCTATGAGGAACGACTTAGGGAGCTGGGGATGTTTAGCCTGGAGAAGAGAAGGCTGAGAGGTGATATGATAGCCGTGTTTAAATATTTGAAGGGATGTCATATCGAGGAGGGAACAAGCTTGTTTGCTGCTGCTCCAGAGGCTAGGACCCGAAACAATGGATGCAAGCTGCAAGAAAAGAGATTCCACCTCAACATTAGGAGGAACTTCCTGACAGTGAGGGCGGTTCGACAGTGGAACACACTCCCTCGGAGAGTAGTGGAGTCTCCTTCCTTGGAGGTCTTTAAGCAGAGGCTGGATGGCCATCTGTCAGGGATACTTTGATTGGGAGTCCCTGCATAGCAGGGGGTTGGACTGGATGGCCCTTGTGGTCTCTTCCAACTCTATGATTCTATGATTCTATGATTCTTCACTTCCCCATTTATCCTAATAAAATTCCTGTGGGGTAGAGATAGTGGTTGCCCCAAGGTCACCCCATCAGTTTTAAAGCATGACAACGATTTTAACTTCCCAAGTCTCACATGGCTAAAAATCAGGCTGCAGTTATGGTTTCCCATGCACAAATGACTCTATGGAAAGGTTCAGAAGGTGGAAATCTGAAAGCATCAGCTTCTTACTAGGTCAACTACATTACCACCATTTATGAAAAGGAATTGGCTGGTTCCTTGTAAGAAACAATAGGAAAATGAGTACTAACATCTGTTCCAAAAAGGTAAAGGTATTCCCCATTGACAAGGTTGTCAAGACATATCTGACCATATGGGGTGGTGCTCATCTCCCTTACTAAGCCGAAGAGCCAGCGTTGCCAGAGACTACTCTGTGCACCACCCCCTACAGTCGGACACGACTTAACAACCTTTACCGTTACCCTAAACTGTTTTAAACAGGTGGCTACTATGGTCATTAAGTGGAAACATGTACTCTCCTTATTTAATCTTGTCCCTTTCTATGTAATTGTGTATGCTTTCTGTAAGTCATGAGGCTTCTGTTTGTTTCCATGCCCATATGATGCCCCACAGAGACCTAAATTTATGTAGATTAGTTCTTCCAGAGTCAGGGTAAATACAAGGAACAGTGTCTATTAATATTATGAGAGATATTATAGAACTAGTCCAGGGGTTCTTTATCACTTTAATTAACAGTAAGGGGAAAAGTCTCATAAATAGTAGAAAAGGTCACTACTGACAGTAGCTGAGGGAAATAGTTGAGCAGGGATTAATTAGCTATTTCCATTTCTCTCTCTTCTTTGCATGTCAGCAGTTTCACATTTTCTGAGCCTCTGAAGGATGCAGGATCAAGGCACATCAGGGAAAGTGGACACCCAATTTCCCATTCAAATCACCTTAGAGATGAAATATAACTCTACCCAAGTCTTCAAATAGTTTCCCTAGCAATGTGGAGAAAGCTTTACCTGCTAAATGGCTATGCATTGAACAATTTGGGGGTCACTGTCAGAAAAAGGCAAAGGTGACAAAAGACAAAAAGAAACAAACAAAGCAAACCAGCATGGGGGAGCATATGACTCTGAAGAGTTTGTTGCATTGCAGTTCCTATCATGGTTGGCTATGTTGGCTAAGGTGGATGGGAACTGTGGTCTATCAAAATCTGGGAAGCTGCTTGTTCCCTACCCTTTTACTAAAGATATAATACTGTAACAACTTGCTTGAGAGTAAGTACTATAGAGCCGACCTCTCAATAAACATAAAAAATAATACTTTATGGCATCTTAAAGACTTTTTTTATTATCATATAAGGGCTGACACCCTGTATTGCATTGAAAGATGGTAAAGTTCCATAAGTGCACCTGTATGACTTTTACCCTCTCCACACACTGAACTTGCTTCTTTTCTGGCTGGGATCCCCCTCTCATGGCCATTTTAGTGGTCAGAGGAGTATGGGAGAAGTTGAGGGGCAGGCAGGCAGGCAGGCAGCTTCATTCCTGCAGCCAGCAACAGGAAGATGTTGTCATCCTTCTGGACTGCTGGAGGATAAACAGGAGATCCAGGAGGATGTTTTCCCCCCCTGTAGGTAGCTGCAGGAACAGAGCTGCCAGGCTTCCTTGCTGCCCCTTGTTCTCCCCCATCCTCTTCTATCCACTGAATGGTCATGGGCAGGAGGGACACCAAGCCAGAAAAGAAGTAGGTGGACTGGGGAGAGAGTTGCAGCAGCTGGAGGTACTGAATACAGTACTTCCACCTGCCTTGACCAAAAAAACTGCATACATAGGCATAACTCACTGAAGCCTCCATACATCCCTGACTGGGTGTAACAAAGCTATGCTGCAGCAAAGGAGGTGACTGGATGCATTTACACTGAAAAATAATGCAGTTTGACACCACTTCAACTGTAAGCTCCATCTACAGAATCCTGGGGTTTGTAGTTTGATGAGGCACCAGCACTCTTTGGCAGAGAAGGCTAAAAACCTTGTAAAACTACAGGTCCCAGGATTCCATAGGATGGAGCTATAGCATTTAATGTGGTGTCAATGTGTGTTATTTCTACAGTGTAGATGCACTGCATCTTCACAGAGATCAGTCTGTTTCAGAGAGGTATCTATGTCAGTCTGTTTCATCATAAAAGAAATGGACTGCAGTCTATGAAAGCTTATGCTAAAACAAATGTAGCAGAAATAAGTCTTTACACTGGCACAAGATTTTTTCTTTTTCTGCTGACTACATCTGGCACTGCTCTTGTCAAGATGGCAGAACTTCTTGCAGATGGAGTAGAATAACTTAAGTGCACAAACAGGAAAATGCAAACAACAACAACAAACAACAACAGTACTCTACTTTAAAAGCATTTTATGTACATAGCAGTAAAGCCTATTCATCTCTAGAGTCTAATTTAAGGAAGTGCATTTCCAGTATATTTCTGCATGTTTATAGATTATCTCTTAATGCTTTTACAAAAAGAAAGTCAATCTGTACAATTCTGTACAGGTTTCTGGCATTTAGTCACAGGGTTTTTTGCCACATGTTTTCTCCTCTTATTCATCGTGAAGGTACATTGTCAACAAATTACAGGCCCCTTGGTATGTTGTTAAGTTCTGAAAGCCTGGTACATACGGTGCAATCCTGTGCTTGCAAAGAAAAGGAAAGGAAAGGAAAGGAAAGGAAAGAAGGAAAGGAAAGCTCTTGGTTTGTGCATTAGAGCCATAATCAAGTGTTTCTCCCTTATTCTGTTATATGAGCAGGTGAATGTGTAGAATAAGTCACTGCTTTTCTCATGTAGACAGCAACATGTCTGAAATTGAGAAGTTGCTATTCACATGGGGGCTTTCCATGTGAACAAGAATCATGATTTTCTAGGGATTCTTTCCTCTTAGATTTTTGCTAAGGCTTATCAGATGTGCTGATTTCTATGGGAGGAAAGTGACAATGAAGACAGTCAGGGCTAGCTGACTCCCCCTTTTTTGTGGGTTGAAGAAAGCAAGGTGAGTAACTCCTGAAAGCAGTTTAGCAGCCCAAATGATGAACTCTTTCTTGTGTGCAAAGGATCTTTAAGACTAACTGTGCAAAAAAGTTGTAGCATGAGCTTGCTAGACTTGAGTCTACTTCTTCAGATATGTTTGTGGAAGTAGACTCTGGGGGGAAGCAGACGATGGCGTCGGGGACGCTGCGGGACGGAGCGCCGGCGGAGCGGAGCCTCTACACCGCGGCGCTCCTGCGGCGTTCCTAAAAGGAGCTCCAAATTGGTGCTCCTTTTAGATGTCAGGGAAAGTGCGCCCTAAAAGCGGCAGGTGCACTTTCCCTGACTCTTCCGCCGCAGCGCATCCAGTCGCTGCGGCGGGAGGTTGCCCCGGAAGCGCCGGCTGTGCAGATGGCCGGCAGCTCCCAGGGCGACCTCAGGAAGAGGAAGAAGCGCCGCTCGTGCGGTGGCTCCTCCTCTTCCGGGCCTCAAAGACGGCTCAATAAGCCGTCTGCCGAGGCCCTAAGGGCCTAAGCAGACTGCCAGAAATAGTGCACATTAAATTGAGGCACTGCCCTGGCTCAGTGCTAGGGAATCATGGGAATTGTATTTTTTTTCTGAGACACTGAACCTTCTCTGTCAGAGAGCTCTGGTGCCACAATAAATTACAGTTCCCATGATTCCCTAGCACTGAGCCAGGGCAGTGCCTCAATTTAATGTGCACTATTTCTGGCAGTCTGCTTAGGCCCTAAGTCTATGCAAGCTCATGCTACAACTTCTTTTGCACAGTCTCAGAGGTACTCCAAGATTCCTTTGCATACTGATATTCCAGACTAACATGCCTATGTCTCTGAATTCTTTCTCATATGGTAGCTTTTGAGCACCATGATATTCAAAGGAATTGCAATCAACAGTAGACCTATGCAGTTATTCATTCAGCATGTAAGAGCTACACAAATGGAAGGGTAGAAGTATGAAGCAGGTTAGTTCTATACATGCTTGCCTGCTTTGGTCACCTTTCTTGTGAAGAGGACAGCTGTCTGTAAGGGAATCCCTAGAGACAACCGGGAGTTAATATCACACAGAGAGCCTCCACAGACATAGGAGACTGTCCTCTGCCATTGCTCTCTATGTTGAGGGAAACAAAAACAAGTGTGGTGGAAGAAGACAAAGCTAGCACAGTCATGATCATTCCCCCACACCGCATGCGCAGACCTTATATCTTTCACAAACAACTGCATACCAATAGCGTGCATATTTGTTTTACATCCGTCGACTAAATGTAGGGTAACAACACAAGAATGAAGTGATGCTCTCCAGATTCAGACTTGTATTAGTAAAGTAGAATTCAACTTGCTACCAAAAAAAAAATAAAAAAAAAACAAAACAAAAAACAAAAACAACAACAGTCAACTGGCTTCAACTGTAATAGAAGAGATTTGACCAAGAATGCAGACAGCTCCAAAAAAGGTTCAGGCTTATCTCAGACAGGAAGTCTCCCCTGCAAGCCTGTAAGTCCTGACGTCTGTAAAACACTAACCTTCATCACTTCTACCTGCAGGTCTTCGTTGAGGGAAGGAGTCACTCTGACTGCATTCAGCATCTGATTAAGCAACTGCTTGTCATCAGAGTCTGTTTCCATGGTTACAAAGCGGTCATCGGAGAGTAGCTTCTACAAAGAAATATGGATTTGTTTAACCTCAGAGATGCCTGATTTTCCTGAAACATAATACTGTTACAGCAATCATATTTAATACTGTTATAGAAATCAGCCAAATTATCTTGTTTACCAGCCAAATTATCTTGGGAGATAGGCTTTGGTGGGAGAGGAAGGCCTGATGGACACATGGCTGTGCATCACCTGAATGCATGCATGAACTGCACATGTCCTATTTAGGACCAGTTTCAAATCAGTCTTCGTCTATATGCCCTGACACAGAAGCTTCTCTTTTATTGAGCAAGAATAGTATCTTCTCAAAAATGGGGATATTAAAAAAAAAAAGAGAGATAGAGGACAATACAATTGTGGTGGGTTATTTCTGTGTCAGTGGAGTTGTGAATCCATTCTGGAATTTGCAGGACTGATTCAAGGTGCTGAATCTATTTTTTATTTTTTAAAAAAAGCTGGGCTTCAGCACGAATCACTCCTTTATTACTTGGGACAAAACCTATAGTAGCATTATATCTTTACTGATATAGCCAGCAGTCCTAGTGGGTCAATGCCACCTCTTAGTAAGAAAACTGAATAAATGTTTTAACTATATCAAAAGAGAGAGGTACGATTTCTCCAGGACCCATACTGGAAGATCAGGAACATACAGAGGCCAGTATGTAAAAACATTTTTGCACTGTCTGGCTTTCACAAACTGATGAGGGCTGGGCTTTTTAATACTGTGTGATTTAGATTTTAAGATGTATATGTAGATTTAGATTTTAAGATGTATATGTAGCCTTTTAATACTTTTTAATATTTTAATGTTTTTAAGTTCATAAATAGTTTAAGTAGTGTTGTTTTTAATTTGCATTGTTTTAAACATGTTGTTAGTTGCCTTGAGTCCGTATACTGGGAGATGAGTAAGATCATCATCCTCATCCTCATCCTCATCCTCCTCCCTCTTCATGATCCAGGCTCTAGAACTCAGACAGGCTTTCTAGAACTAGTGGCTACAAGAAACTACCTTAGACAGGAAGGAGAGACAGTGGTTTTACACTGTGCTATAAAAAAGGAAGGCACTTGAAATTTGCCCCAAATTATATTAAATCCCAGACTTCATAATTCGCAATGCACCCAAATGTAATTAGACTTCACTCCCATATACCTGCATCCCTGCGAGAGCATGCTGGGCCAGCTTCACATTCTTGCTTTCCAAAGCCAGCTGGAGTGGAAGCAGACACTTCTCCCTGGTATTCAATGAAAAGAGAAACATTTGCTCAGAACGCAAGATTCAGGGGGGGGGGGGGGGAAGGCATCTTCTTTTTCTGCTCAGTATGTCAGGTTCATCAACCTAAACCAAAATGCAGATGGTGGGAATTTTCAAAACCAGAGACTGAAACTGCTTAGAAAATTCCAGTTAAGAGGCAACCTGATTTCAAATGGTGATGGTTGACAACATCTGGATGAATAAATGCATATACCCAATCTGGCCTAGCTATAAATCTTTGAAATGGGGTTCCAACATCTGTCAATGTTGTGTTGTGTGTCTTCAAGGTTTTTTCGGCTTATAGCAACCCTAAGGCAAACTGTCCAAAGTGCAAGACCTATTTAGGGAATAGGGTTTGTCTCCTGGGTAGCTCCTTTACAGTTCAGACTGAAGCCAGAGTGGGTTCATTGACCTGCTGACATGGAAACCACCCGCTGCCATGGTCTAACCTAACCTAACAATTTTTTTCCTATTGCAAGCTTGTGTACCAAGACCTAGCAGTTCCAGGAGTTGAATTCAAAAGTGTAAGATAGTTCCTCTCTGCCTCTCTAAAGCTTTTATACTTGAAAGTGATGACAAGGACACAGAAGATGGCAAACAAAGGGGGAAATGGGATGTATGTGTGCAGGTTGTGAACTGTTTTGCAAGCTTCAGCTTTGTTCATCTGTACCCAGAGTATCTCAAGAAATACAAATACCAGTCACTGCTATCATTTTGACAGCCTGGCAGTCACCCAGACTTCCACTTTTTCAGTAGCAGAGGAAGCAGACAGAGGCCAATAAAACTGAACAAAATTGTGGTTCATTACAACTGAAAGCCACATGCATCTTTTAAGGCTCAGTGCATTGTGACTGTGCATTTTGCCCAAATATCTGCCATCTGCAGTGACATCCCTTTAACTATTAAAAAATAGATTTCTTCATAAATCTCTGAAATTGAATACAACACTGAAACAAAATGGATTAAAACCCAGGGCTGATTCAATTACTTAACTTCCTATTCTTGAGAAAAGCACTGAGCTGAAGCTTTGATTAATGCTACTGGAGCCTTCCTATTTCCATTACAGTATTTAACAGAATGAATGGCCATTTTGTCACTTCCTGTCCATATCAATGAAATTTATTACCATCAATCTCTTAAATGGAAAGCATCTAGAATCACCTGGACAATTAGATTGGTGGGTTGGCTCAGAATTACACAATCTCACATTTTAAACTTGCAAGTTACTTATTCATTTAATCAATTTATACATGGTTTACAATATCTAAAACAATTATTCGATGTGCTTAGTTGAAGATGATGTTAACTTCATGGAGCAGAGGGGTGGGCAAGCATGGTAAATGTAAGGGCCAAATACAGTTGGTCCTCCATTTTCATTTTATGACACCACTGTAGTAATAAGTGGTAAGTGTAAGGGCCAAATACAATTGGTCCTCCATTTCCATTTTACTAACCACTGTATATAATGGGACTTGAATATCCATGGATTTTGGTATCCACGGACAGTCCTGGAACCAAACCCCAGCAGGTATCAATGGCCCACTGTATAATATCTCTTGGATCCTCCAGGGGCTATGTTGTTGTTAACTGCCCTCGAGTCGGCTCCAACTCATGGTGACCCTGTGGATGAGACACCATCAAGCCCTGCTGTCTTCCACTGCTCTGCTTAAGTCTTGTAGATTCATGCCTGTGACCTCCCTAATTGAGTCTAGCCATCTGGGGTGTGTGGTCTTCCTTCCTTTTTACTGCCCTTCACCTTTCCTAGCATCATTGCCTTTTCTAGTGAGTCATGCCTTCTCGTGATGTGGCCAAAGTATGAAAGCCACAACTTAATTTTGGCTTCCAGGAAGATTTCAGGCTTGATCTGGTCCAGGACCCGTTTGTTTGTATTTTTGGCTGTCCACTGTATCCTCAGTAATCTTCTCCAGCACTGCATCTCAAATGAATTGATTTTTTTACCCTGCTTTTTCACTGTCCAGCTCTCACATCCAAGGAGAAGACAATGGCTTGGACTATTCTAACTTTAGTGCTCATTTGTGTGCCATTACTCTTTAGGATATTCTTTAGTTCTTTCATAGATGCCCTTCCTATTTTTAGAAAGCCTTAAAAACAAACTAGTTTTATTTGGCTAACAGATTTTATTGGACTTTTGTGAATGGCAACTGACTTAATCGATCCACAGTTTTGTGGCTATAGTTCAATAAAACTTGCTAATCTTTAAGTTGCCACTAGACTCATAATTGTTTTTACTGCAATAGATTAAGACTCAAAACCTTTAGAAGATGAAATATCTTGGCAGAGGATAAATGAGAACCTACAGTGAAGGTAGAAAATCCTGTGAACTAGGGTGTTTTCATGCTAAATACAGTAAGAAATATGATGAAGTAGCCATCTTCCATTATTAAAATAAGTGATAAGGGGACCAATAATGCAGAATCCATTTGCTGGCTCTAAATGTTAGGAAATAACTGCTAGCCTTGCTTTCCTAAAGTGTCTTTCCCAAATAATTTTTGCACAGACAGTGTGATCTGAAAAGACAAATTTCCTAGATGAAATTGCTGAAAGAGTTATTAAAATGTTAAGTGTCACCACTTTTATGTACAGACTTGTCCTACCTTTTGCTTTTTTTGGAACTCAGTCAGTTGTTTACTGTTTTTTTTTCAGACCTGAGAAGTTGTCCTTCTGGAGACTTCATGACAAGCCAACTAAAATTTAGCAAGGTCATAGAAAAACAGTCACTGACTGTGAGAAACAGATAGTAAAATGAAAGTTCACTGACTTCATTCTAAAGGTAAAAGAATTTAAATGTGAAGTCAATGGCAAAAGGTCATTAATTCAAGCTCTGAATGAAAACTGATATAGAAATTGGCCTAAATTCAAACATTTTCTCTCTACCTTTACAGCAGCTATAAAATGTTAACAGCCTTGGCTGCCCTCAAAGACTGATCTGGCAGATTGTGAAGGTTTCCAGCATAACACACTTTGTAACTTCATTTCATATTGAAGAGCCTTGCTGGACAAATGGTCAAAGTGTGTTTCAAGCATAGGTTTTTTTTGTAGGTTTTTCAGGCTGTGTGGCCATGTTCCAGAAGAGTTTCTTTGTGACGTTTCGCCAGCATCTGTGGCTGGCATCTTCAGAGAATACTGGAATGGAAGAAAGTGGGTCTATATATACTGTGAGACCCTGGGTTGGGAGGAGTGATTTCCATGTAAACTGTGTATTGTTCTGTGTTGAATAGGTTTTGTTCTATTGTTAATGGCATGGCTTCAGGGTGGGAGGATATGCAAACAAGGATATTGTCTGCTATTGTCTGCTGGGAAAGCCCCTGACCCTGGTTGGTTTCCCATTTGCATTTGCTGAGTGCTGATTTTCTTATTTTGTAGGACTGGTAGCCAAACCTTGTTTACTTTAAGGGTTTCTTCTTTCCTGTTGAAGTTATCCAAGTGTTTGTGGATTTCAGTGGCTTCCCTGTGCATTCTGACCTGATAGTTGTTGGCATGGTCCAGAATTTCAGTGTTTTCAAACAGCATTTTATACCCAGGATGGTTTATAATGCATTCTGCTACTGCTGATTTTTCTGGCTGGCCCAGTCTGCAGTGTCTCTCATGTTCCTTGACTCGTGTTTGGACGAGTGTTTCAAGCAATTTGGAACATTACTGTATTTTTAAATAGTAACTAGTTCCTCTGCTCACTAGACTTCCTGCTCCTACAGGGAACTGCTTCCCATTTCTGTTGTGGACAGTCCCGTTTCTGTTGTGGGCGGGAGTTGCTTTGATATCTTACCTAGGCCAATTGCATGGGAGCATGAAGGAGACTTACTGGTACCAAACCTTTGAATTAGCTGGACTAAATTAAAAACAAGGATTCTGTGCTACTCTGACCTTGTCAGTGCTTGTTGAACTGGACTAGACAGCAGAAATCTGACACTCTGGTTGCTTTGTTCTACCTCAGTGAAAAATACCATTCCTGTTACCTTGGAAAGTAACTAGTTGTGGGCAATTACATGACTTGTAATCAATTACTTCCAAGCTCTGATCTCTACTTCCTTTAAATCTTTATGTCATACCTCTGTTAAGTCTCTTTTCAACAGCAAGGGAAACACATTCTAAATACTATGGAAGAGGTAGATGGTAGTTACACCTGTTCATGTCTCTACAGATGCCTAGATATGCACTCTACTTCAGACACGGATGAGTACATTGTGTCCATGTAGTTAATCAGCTTTCCAAAAAGTGTTAAGGTACTGGTGCTGAAGGAAAGGAAGGTGGCTTCTTTTAACAAATGAGTGATGGTTCCTTGCCTGGCTGAGTTGAATTATTAGTGAAAGAATCAACAATACAACTGACAATATCAGTTAATTTGCAGTCACAAGATGTCCTGATGGTACCTAATGCACATGGTTTTAAGAAAGAAATTGGAATATTGGAACATATAGTTATGACTACAATGCATGATAACTATATAGTATCTACGACAGGGGTAGGCAACCTTTCCCCTTTAAGGGCCGAGGGACTTCAGCTCCCAGAAGCCTCAGCCATGTTGACCAATAGTCTCATGTTGGCCAATAGCTCCTGGGAGTCTGGGAGTTGAAGTCCCTCGGCCCTTAAAGGGGAAAGGTTGCCTACCCCTGATCTACGATATCATCAGAGCCAACAAATGCATTTTGATGCCAGTTTCAGCAATACTACTTACATCATGAGCCGAGAGTTGCTTTGATTTTACATAGCACGGCTATTCTTATGCTATTATGTTCTTTATTCTATGGATCTATTCAGTTTGTTGTAGGGGGGAAATTCACCCAGCATGAAGGGTGACAAGAATTCATGGACTCTTCTTATTTAGTGCAGAGACAAATTAATTAGGTTGTAGTTGGTTGAAAATTGATTTTTCAGAAAGACCAAGTTTTTTTAATCTTGGGTATTCAAAAAACCCAGAATCAAGTCAGAATCATCTATACCATAGTATTGCTGATTTCTATGTATGACTGAAAGCTGGAAAATGAAGAAAGCTAACAGGAAGAGAATCAAATCATGAAATGTGGTGTTGGAAGAGAGTTCTACAAATGCCATGGACAAATAAATAAAAAGACAAACAAATGGGTCCTAACACGAATCAAACCTCAATTCTTCCTAGAAGCCAAGAGGAGTAAACTGAGACTACTGTAGGAGATTAATTAAATCTAATTAAAATGGCTTACTTGAGCTGGGTTAACATTTCAAATGGGTGGCATCGTGATGTTATCACAAGGATTTTGCTGCCGAAATTGCCACCCAGGTGCAGCCCAGGTCTATCCATGCTCCCGGGGCTGCTCAGCGTGGCTTTTTTGAAAGCCAGGAGTTTTCTGGCTTAAGGAAATGGCCACTGGAGTGGCCCTGAGGCTGCACTCGGGCAGTGATTTTGACAGCAAAATCCTTGTGATAACATCAGGATTCCACCCATTTTAAATTTTAAGCTGGTTTAGGTAAACCGCTTTAATTAGCACTGCGATAATCTCCTTAGTTTAGCCATATCATGACATGACATGAGTCATTAGAAAAGAAAATAATGCTTTTCAGAGTCAGAGGCTATAGGAAATGAGGAAGACTCCATCACAGATGGAGAGAACCAATCAACGAAGCCACAGACCTGAGTTTGCATGATCAGAGCAGGGCTGTTGAGGATACGGTGACTTGGAGGTCTCTTATTCATAGGGTCACCATAAGCTGAAGATGATTTAAGAGCAGTTAACAGCAGCAGCAGCAACAACAACAACAAAAGGGGAAGAACACATTACAGACTCAATCAAGGAAGACAGGGCTCTGAGTTTACACAATCTGAGAAGGACAATTGATGACTGGGGCTCTTGGAGATCTCTTGTCCCTAGGGTCACCATATACTGACTTGATGGCAAATAACAAGAATATGATTCATTTTTACCTGTCAGTTATCATGTCTGACAATGGTGTTTCTGAATTTTAAAATGCTATTACAGTTGCCCTCTGTTTTTGCGGACTTGAAGTCCACATCCTTCGCCCGTTTGCAGGCAAACAGAGAGGGAAAAATGGAACGCGTGCAGGTGGTGCACGCCCATGGGCACACACCACTATTCAAGCCTATGGGACTTGAATATTTACAGTTTTCCATTTTCATGGGGGGAGGGGTCCAGAAAGGATGCCCCGTGAAAACAGAGGGGCGATGTGATGTCCAGCCTGGACTGTTTAAATTCTCCCCTGCATTTTCCTTCATTTTTAGTTCAATTCTTAGCATGTTTGAGCATAGGAATGTTGCATTGTATTAGTTTGTGGGAGGAGCTGTAGGAATCCCCTGCATTTTTCTAGTTTTTGGTTTGCCCCTTCCTAGCAAGCTCTGCTTCAACTTGGGATTTTTGGTTTTTTCTTAGGCAGGCTTGGCTTTATCTTTTTGGTGGCAAACAGGCTCAGACAGAGGGAAAGGGCATTTCTTACATCAGTTAGCCAATTTATTTACCATTTAGCCAATTTACTTACCATTAGCCAATTTAGTTACCAGAAGCAGTTAATTCTATTAAACATCAACAATAAAGAAGTTAAGAGTACCAGAAGCTGAAAGACCCTGCACCAGCTTCATTGAGAAGGAGTTCAAACCAAAATCTAAACCCAGAGAGATGACAACCCTGAAGATTGCTGAAACCTAAACTGTAAAGTACCTTTTATTTTAAGCCTGTTAGAGCTGGGGAGGAGAAACCTTTTTCTTTTGTTCTTCAAAATAAATTTCCACCTTTTGGACTTTACATTCAGCTTTGGAGACTTTTTTGGTATAAGAGTTTGATCTCACCAGGTTACTGGCGTTGCACATCCATATTTACCACCACCTTTAGTTGGGTGTGTCTTCACAGGAGAGTATACTACTGGAAGGGGAGGGCAACTGAAACATAGTTTTGTTATCAAATCTAGGAGTTTATTTATACTCTATTAGCCACTTGGGGCTTGATGTGGAAACAAATATCCAATTAAATTCCTACCTATTCCAACAAGAACTTAGTAGGATATATTTAGATAATATTGCAAATTTTGCCTAGGTGTTGCTACTAGCAACCTAAGCTGGAACAAAATGCAAGGCTGAAAGAGGGGTAAAGTGATGCCTTTTTCCCCTGGGTTGCTTACATCAGAATCAGAGTTGCTTTGACAGACCCTACTGTTGAAAGCAGACATAATAAGCCACAGGTAGTTATCAACACATAGCCAAAGGCAAATAAAACCATTCATATTGACTTAACACTGGTATATTGCTCACAAAGGCTATTACAGCTAACCTATAATTGGATCTATATTTTGTCTTTCAACAAGAGAACCATTTCAAAAACACATAAAGTCCACAGTCATCAGCATCATGGTGTTGCTAAGAGGAACAAGCATTAAAAATATGCTGTCGTTGCTGAGGAACAGATGAATGCAGGAAGGAGAGTATAAAAACAGACAATACACGAAATATGACAGTATTGAAAGGCATCATGGGGAAATATGAGAAAGAGAAGGCCTTGGGATCCAGTCTGCAGCAGAGTTCTGAAACCAGAAACATCAAAGGCAAATACACCTCCCCAGACAGAACCAGCTGATCCTCATCTGCCAGCTAAGAGGAAAAGAAGAGTGTGTATGTAAAAGAGATGATGGAAACTGATTTTAATGGAAGTGCATGTCTGAGTGTGGAGAGTGTACCCTAACCCAACAGCCTCCAATCCCTTATTGGGATCCTATAGCCTAGGAATAGGCAACTGCAGAGGGGGGCAGGGGCTATCAACCCCATGCTCAAATGGTTGACTGCACTGGTATACTGTGGGCATGGCAGAAGTGGTGCAATATCACTCCTGGCTGCCATTCTGGCTGGCTTTCAGCTATTTTCCCCTCTTTCCTCAAGGCTTTCTTTTGGGGGGGGGGGCATTGTTGAAGACTCTGAGGGTTTGAGTGAAGCAAATTACTATATTTGCAGG
Source organism: Phrynosoma blainvillii (assembly GCA_026167975.1). Taxonomy (NCBI): domain Eukaryota; kingdom Metazoa; phylum Chordata; class Lepidosauria; order Squamata; family Phrynosomatidae; genus Phrynosoma; species Phrynosoma blainvillii. The sequence goes on from JANUYF010000001.1 coordinate 107,360,932, forward strand.
CAGCTTTGAAAGCTCTTGGCCATTTTTGGGGGGCAAAAAACTATTTGAAAATCATACTGAAAAAAAATCCTTTTTGTGGTCTAAGGGTTTAGGTGGGCTTCTGGTAGACAGAGAGGAGAAAACTGTTACATTGATGGGCAGTTTGGGGGGCTTTCGTTATCCGGTAAAAACTGCCTTCCCCCAATAATTTAGGGAGGGAAGGAGTCTGTGGATTTTGGAACAATTCAAGAGTTGCATTTAAGGCTTCCAAGGGCCATAGTTTGACACAGCCTTTTCACCAAAACAGCTTAATCTATCCTCCACAAGTATATTTAAATAAATGGAAATCTCAGTAGAAGTCAGTGGTATGAATTCTGCAAATGGAAGGTGCTCTAGTTTAGCAGAGATTCCTGTTTGTGTCAGAAGAGGTGTGATTTTTACCAATGTCTCCTTCCTTACATAGCTCCAGCATTGTCTCCCATTCTGTTCTGGAATGCCTCCCCAACCATGCCTAGATGATTTTCTGGGAGGACAGAGGGTTGCAGTAGAAAGTAGTTATCAATAAAAGACACCTCACTTACGGTAGTGGTTGTATGTTGCAAAAAAGCATCATTAAAACTCAGAATCCAAGTCTACATCCTCATCTCCTATTTTCCATGCTCAAATAAGATAACTACGACAATGATGACTGAATTATCATGGGGTTGGAAGGCCCTTACTGGCAGTAAATACTATTTAAAAATTAAGACCAGCACTTTGAAGCGGGTCTCAAAATCCTACTGATATCCAGTGCAGCTGTTGGGAAAATCAGAGATGTGTTTAGACCTTCCAGCTCATTCATCATCTGGACAGCTGGACTTTGGATCAGCCAGTGTTTCTAAACCATGTTCAGAAGCAGCTCAGCATAAAGCTGTACCATTTGAAGGTAACCAATGCATGAGTTACAAAGCATAGATCCAGTTCCTTCAAATAAGAATGAAACTGGGAGACAAGCCAGATCCTGTATACAGTGCTAATTGTACTTCTCCAGACTGTGAGGTGTCCTGGAGCACCTACAAGCTGCACACCTGACCCGTCAAGGTAAATGCAACCCCACCCACAGCTGATTTTGCACCAACATCCAGATCAGGCAACCCACACAAACTCAATTTTTCCTTCACCTTGTTATTCCTCATCCATCCTTCTACTACATCCAGATGGACAAGAGAAGCAGAGCTGACTCCATTGAAACAGTCATTGAAATCTAAATCTCTGGTTTTATACATATGTGGGAGAACATGGGGGACAAGAGAGAACCATGAAGAAGCCCAATATCTAAAGCCCACAGGATGGAACAAAACTCTCCCAACACTACTTTCTGAAACTCACTATCCAGGAAGGACTGGAATCCCTAAGCCTAGTTGAGGCAGCCAGGACAGAAGGATACCATGGTGAGAAGTCTTCCAACATTAGTAAAAGATGCAATAGAACAAAGATTACACAAATTTCATCTTTTTGTTTAAGGACAAAGATTCCACAATGTCTTTAAAACAGCATAGTCAACTGACTCAAATTGCCCTAAATGTTACAATGTACTTCCTATATTTACCCTAAGCCAAGGGATGGGTAGACCTGGAAAACCTGTTTTTCTCTCTGCTATATTTGTGAAAGATAACCAGCTGAGGAAATCCCCTTTGCTACTCCATTAGTTTTAATTACTATTGGAAATTTTAAAAGGTAGAGCTTCATTCCTGCAATGAAATGATGAAAAGGTTGCCTGAAACCGTTGTATACTGGGTTAAAATATAATGAAATTGTTCCTTTGTACTTAATTCCACTTTCCTGTCAAGCTGAGTTTGAAATGATGTCACCATCTCTGATCAGCATGCATAAATCCTGCCTGTGCTGTTGGTCACCAGGTACTGGTGTACAATATTTAATAAGCAATACACAATTAACGTTACACAATTTGCAGCCACAATGTGCAATGCACAGCTGCAATGTGCAATTGTGATGTGCAGTGCACAACCACAACACTCAATGTTGCTACATGTGCACCTGTTTAACTATGGTGAATAACTGGCTCCACACACATAGCATGAGCAGAATGTGAATGTTACTAACAGGTTGGCAGTCAATATGTGTTTCCAGCCATCATTAGATACTGGCGATCTAGTCTTTGCAAGACAGGACTGATCACCCACCTGACCTGATAATATAGATTAGAGGAGAGCAAAATTTGCATTATCTTTCTGAACCTATTCTTTTTCTTTTTTCCTAAATACATACGGATTTCGTAAATATTTATTACAGTGATTCATAAACACAACTTAATAGCCAAGCTGGCAAAACCTTTCAGTTCCTTTCTTCTTCAATGACTCAAAATAAAAGGTGGCAATCTACATCACCCTATTGCCAACATCTTTAAGTGACTGATGATGTTATGTACTATCCTCTAGGTTGAGACCATGGGGTATTGATGTCAAGTCCGCGGATCCAAAAAACCTCCCTTATATCCAGAATACTTGAAAGAAATGGCACTTCCATTCAAAACACAGCCAAATCAGAGTTTGCTGTGTCTGGAGTTAAAATGTCTAGCAATTAGCTGATCAAGTTTCCTGGTTTGGACTGCACTTTCCAAATGAATATATGTTGTTGTTGTTGTTGTGTGCCACCAAGTCATTTTTGACTTATAGTGATCCTAAGATGAACCTTTATTCTGAGGGACTTTGCCATTGCTATCCTCTAAGGCTGAGAGAGTGGGACTTGCTCAAGGTCACCCAGTGAGTTTTTTTCACTCCAGTGGAGAATCGAATCCTAATCTCCAGAGTTGTAGTCCAATGTTTAAACCACTACACCAGGGGTAGGCAAGGTTTTCTTACCTGGGGCCAGTCCGCTGGCCTCCAGGTCTTCCACGGGCCGAGGGTGGGAGTGGGAAATGGTGGTGTGCGCACACGCTCGCTCACGCATGCGCAGTATTTCTGGAGTACTGCGCATGCGCGAGCGACTCGCAGCCGCCATTTTGGAAAACAAAATGGTGGTCGCGATGCGTGCGGCGGAGGCAGCACAGGTTGGTGGTGGCGGGGGTCGATGGGGGCCGGTCCAGAGGCCTCGGGGGGGCAGGCCCGGCCCACGGGCCGTAGGTTGCCGACCCCTGCACTACACCATGCTGAATATATGTTACATTTTGCATGATATAATTCTCTGTCTGGGATTCATTTCACTACAAGAGCATCAGGGTTCTCAGTTCCCTCTAATGATGATTATAGATAGTTTTGATGCTTTCCTCTGATATGTTATTCACATTACTGTGGTTAGCACAAGATATCCACCAAAATGTCTTGCACCCGAAAGGAATTTTACATAGAGCAGCTTGCACTTACAGTATTCTAACTATACACATATCCATTTGGGACAAAGTGAGAAGCAAATACTTTTCTTTTTCTTTTTGTTTCATGTTGCAGAGTACCAAGAAAGCCAGTGAACCAAGATATGTTTCACTTGCAAACCAGTCTTGGATATAGTAACTTTATTCAGGCATACTAATCATGACATTCATGGTACTACCCTTTGCCTCACATTTAGTGTGGTAGTTATACACCAGCTCACTTAATAATGTAGTATAAGCCAGTTCTCTAGGGGACAGTAGTGGCTGGTGCCTTTCAGGTCAACGGGGAGTGAATCCATTTAGTCTGATCTATTGAAGAAAGGGTTTGGTACCCTGGATAAAGCCTTTTCAATCTGAACTAAGACCTGAAATGGATGAACTGTCCCATTGACATGGAATTCATCACTCACCAGCGCTCAGAGATCAAATAGAAATCAAAGCTCTGGTCATCACATACACTGATATATACAGGACCACAGGCATACTTCATAGAGGGTTTCTAGTTTCAAAGAAATAGCTGGAAGCTAGACAGAAGAGAGCAAGAGGCTCATGTTTTCTGGTCATGCAAGTTGATGGTTTCACATGAATGCTATTGTACAAGAGTAGGCCCATGAGATGACCCCCTCCGCTCATTTGAATCCTTTGTGTTTCATCCATAAATATTGCTAAATATTAGGTCTCCAGGCTGTGAAACTAATTGATAGAAGAAGCCGTGGTGGGGCTGGGGGAGGAGACAGAAGTCCGCCCAATCCACCACCCACCGGTAGCACAGCAGCAGAAGCCATGGTGGGGCCAGAAGAGGCCCGGGGGAGGAGGCAGAAGCCCACTCAATCCACCACCCACCAGCAGTGCAGTAGCAGAAGCCACAGCAGGGCTGGGAGAGGCAGAGGTATATAAGCCCACCAATCCACCACCGACTGGCAGCAAAGTGGCAGAAGCTGTGGCGGGGCCGGGGTTTTGGCTGGAAGTTTCCATCTAGCCTACCTAGTCCTTTCACTACCAATGACAGCCAAAGTACTGATGCCAGGAGTGAGATTGAGAACTTGGACTGGGCAGAGGCTTCTGAGACTGCCCTACCTTCCTACTTTTAGTAGCAAACAGACCCTCCTGCCCCTGAGCCGGCCATTGAGTGTTTTCTTTTTATTGAACTGCCAGAAGAACGTAGGGAAGAAGTTCAATTTGACTGCTCTACACTTCCATTTCTTATAGTGGCCGGGAATGACCTGGGAGCAGAAATTGGGGTTCTGACGGGAAAAGGAAGGTATGGTGGCAACAGAGTGAAGGGATGTTGCAAAAGAAGGCAGGATCGATGTTTGAAAGCTATCCCACCTTCAGTTCACTCTGTTGCCCGGAATGGATTGGAGAGCGTACCAACCATTCCACATAACCTTACCTTGCTCCTTTGCAATGCCAGGTCAGTTAAGAACAAAACTCATATTATTTACGATCTCCTTGTGGATGAGGATGCTGACTTGGCTTGCTTCACAGAGACCTGGCTGGGAGAGGATAGCGCCACGACCTGGATGCAGGCCCTCCTGGACGGGTACTGTCAGTGAGCAAGTAAGGGGAAGTGGGCGGGGGGGTGGGGGTGGAGTGGCTCTAGTTCACAAAAACAACCTTACCTTGATCAGGATACCTGTCCGGAACACAGTCTACTTCGAGTGTATGTACCTGAGCCTGAGGACCAAGGATAGTTTGGGGATTCTGCTAGTATACCGTCCACCCCGTTGTCTAGCAGACTCCCTTACTGAGCTGGCACAGCTGGTCTCAGAGTTGCTGTTGGAGTCACCCAGACTTTTAGTTTTGGGCGACTTCCAACATTCCACTCGAGACCAGCTTATCAAGTCTAACAGGTGCGGCTCGGGAGTTCATGAAATCCATGACAAACATGGACCTATCCCAATTGGTCATCAGGCTCACTCATTGTGCGGGTCATACCCTCAATGTGGTCTTTAGTACGGAACAGGAATATCCGTGGGCTGAGATAATAAAAACTTCCACGTTGTCATGGATGGATCATTTCCTGATCAAGGTTGAGCTAAGAGAAACTGTCTACCCCAGTGGGGGTGGTGGACTCATTAAAATGGTCCATCCTCGAAGACTAATGGAACCTATAGGATTCCAGAAAGCCTTGGAGGGTTTAATGGTTAGTAACACAGGTGATTCTGTCGAAGCTTTGGTGAATACTTGGAATACTGATCTCACCAAGGCTCACCAACACAATCATTCCCAAGCGTTCTTTCCAACCCGCTTCTAATTGTAAGCCATGGTATACTGAGGACCTTAGGAAGATGAAGTGGGTTGGACAATGACTGGAGCACACCTGGCGGAAGACTCCACTCTTATCTGACAACAGTCATCATAGGAACTTTCTTCGTTCCTATCGAGAGGCAATACGTGCAGCTCCTGCTCTGCATGTATTGCGTCTGCAGAGTCCCGTCCAGCAGAACTGTTTAGGGTAGTAGGGAGCTGACGCGGGTGCCACCTGTGCAGAACCCACTACTTAGCCCAACAACGGCCTACTGTGACGCGTTTAACAACTTTTTTGCAGATAAAATCTCTCAGATAAGAGCAGACTTAGATGCCAGTGTTGCAACAAAATCAACTGATGAGGTGTCCAGCAACTCTGTTAATGAAATTATACTGGATCAGTTTCAATCTGCGAGTACCAATGACATGGACAAGCTCCTTGGTAGTGTGAGGAAGACGACTTGCCCTCTTGATCCTTGCCCATTATGGCTGGCCATCCAGTAGGGACTTGTATTCCTTAGGGACATTATCAATGCATCCCTCAGGGAAGGTTACGTTCCAGCTTGTTTAAAGGAAGTGGCAGTCAAGCCGCTTCTGAAAAAGCTTTCCCTGGACCCCCAGATATGAACAACTATAGGCCAGCCTCCTTGTTACCTTTTTTGAGCAAAGTGATTGAGAGGGTGGTTGCTCTTCAACTCCAAGCTGTCTTGGATGAAACTGATTATCTAGACCCATTTCAAACTGGCTTTAGGACAGGATTTGGAGTTGAGACTGCCATGGTTGCCTTGACTAACGACCTTCGTCTGAGCATCAATAGGGGTAGTGTTACCCTGTTGGTGCTCTTACACCTCTCAGCAGCTTTTGATACAATAGATCACAACATCCTCTTGGATCGCCTGAGAGGGTTAGGAACTGGAGGCACAGCATTGTAGTGGTTCCGTTCCTTCCTCTTCAGCAGATTCCAGAGGGTGTTGCTCAGGGACAGTTGCTTCACTAGGAGGGAGCTTAATTGTGGCGTCTCTCAAGGCGCCATCCTGTTCCCGATGTTGTTTAATATATACATGAAGCCGCTGGGAGAGATCTTTCGGAGTCATGGGGCGAGGTGTTATTAGTATGCTGATCACACCCAGATCTATTTATCCATGACTCGGTCGTCGGCTGTGACTTCAGATGGCATCTCTCCTCTTAATGATTGTCTTAAGGCAGTAATGGGCTGGATGAGGAAAAACAGATTGAGACTGAATCCAGACAAAACGGAGGTACTAACAGTGTCGGCCCCGAAACTAGGTATTGGGATACAACCTCCAATCATGGACGGGGTCACACTCTCTGTGAAGGACTGTGTTTGCAGTCTGGGGGTGCTCCTGGATCTGTCGCTTCAGATGACTAATCAAGTGAATGCAACAGTCAGGAGCGCTTGCTACCAGCTTCAGCTGATATGCCAGCTGTGCCCTTTCCTGGAAGTAAGGGACCTTGAAACTGTGGTGCATGCGCTGGTAACCTCACGTCTTGACTTCTGCAATGATCTCTACATGGGGCTACCTTTATACCAAGCCCGGAAACTGCAATTAGTACAAAATATGGCAGCCAAGTTGATCACCAGAACATCAAGAGTGATCATATTACATCTGTTTTGAAATCTCTCCACTGGCTGCCTATTGGTTTCCAAGCACAATATAAGGTGTTGGTGATGACCTTTAAAGCCCTACATGGCCTAGGTCCAACCTACCTAAGGGATTGCCTTCTTCCATATAATCCGCCCCGTGCCCTCAAGTCCTCTGGGAAGAAGTTGCTCCAAATGATAAAAACTAGATTAATGGCAACCTCCCAGAGGACTTTTTCCACCACCGCTCCCAGACTGTGGAACGCCTTGCCGGAAGAGATCCATCAGATACCAGCTTAAATGGCTTTAAAAAAGCCATGAAGACGGATCTCTTCCGGCAGGCCTACCTGGAATATATCACCCATTTAACCCAGTCTTCCTGCCGTCAGACATTCTTTGCACATCTTTATTTCTATCCCAAAGTGCTTATAGTTTTAATTTTACATTTTTAATTGATATGTGCATTTAATATATTTTTAACGGGGGTGGTGGTTCATTTTTATTTGTTAATATTGTTTTAATTTTTTATTGTCTATTATAGGGGTAGTTTTATTTAATCTAATTTTATATGTAGGTCACCTTGATTGCCATGGCAAAAGACGGGGTATAAAAATAAATAAATAAAGTATTTATTTATTTATTTATTATATTAATTCTACAGTATGGATACATCCTCAGACTTTGGCTTAAAGCAAAGGCAATGACATAAAGTTTTACAATGCTATACACTTTGTGAGTGAAAAGGAATAAGTACCAGATGGCGAGCAAATTTACTGGCATCTGTAACTATTTCTCAAACTCATCTACCGTGGAGGTGGAAGTAGGGAGGAAGAATCTGTCCTCTCTGCCTGCTCAAGATGTTCAGTAAAAAATGATGGCAAAGAAATCAGATCAAGGAAGTAAGAAATGATACAATCAGAACTGCTCATGCACAAACGTGTTAAACTGTATTCTGGACCCAGTGCTTCCCAGAGAGTCTGCCATGGCTCTGTAATTGCAATGCTTGACAGAACCATTTGCCAGGTTGTGTAATTAGGGATTTTCTGAGCTCTGGAGGATGTATTGGGTGATAACAGCTCATAAAGACTGGGGGTAGCTTTCAAGTTTTAGCATTGCTTAATTGGGTTGAAGCAGAATTGAGCAGCTCTATGACAAACTGTAAGGACAGAAAAAGAACCTGTGATTAGCATTCCTTAATTATGGCCCCTTCCAATAAATAGCACACAAAATGTCTCATGCTCAAGGTTACTCAACCTGGATAATATAAAGCCTTTGTCAAAATCAGTGAGAGCTTTAAACCTACTTAGGGCTCGTTCCCACTTACATTTAACCTGGTTTGCCTTCACTCTGTGTTGGTGAATCGACTCCAAAAGGTCTGTTGTTCCCACTATGAAACTGGATCTTTTCATTATTCCCTTGAAATCGCTTCTTTTTTGGCACGATTGTCATTCCCACTAGTTTGCGCATGTCAATCATCTGCACGTCATCGGTGACACAAGCGGCAACACGGTGAGGACAGGGCCATTCCAGGCGCCGAGTGGGGCGACTTTAGCAACTGAGTCTTTCTCTGCCTCCAGCAACCCAGGCTGCTCAAGCACACCATTTCCTCTTTGAGCAGCCGGATTGGGAACTATATATTAAAAAAAATTGACAGGATATGTGATCCATTGGTTTTGCAACTACTTGCCTCACTGAGTTGTAGTCCGCCTGTAATTGCAAGTAGTTGCAAATACGATGGATCACATATTCTGTCAATATATATCATGCACCCATAGGTCACACCACAAGCACAAAGACAGTACTGAAGGGGGGGGGGGGGAGGGAATGGCTGATTTCCCAAAAACTGAGGAGGGATGGTAAACACCCCTCTGCCATTAGTCCCTCCCCTCCAGTATGATCCGATTCAGATCCGGCATTCCCATTTGTTGAACACGCTTCAGAATCAATTCTTTTCAAAAGAACCTCCAAAAAACTAATGTCAGGAAACAGCGGGTTTTTTGCGTTTGCCTTGCTTCAGCGCAATTGAGCTCAATAGGATCAGAACCGGTTTCAAGTGGGATCAGAACCAGTTTCAAGTGGGAATGACAGACATATAACCTGATCAACAATTCGCTTTAAATTATAGTGGGAAGAAGGCCTTAATTTTCAAAACACCACAGCAAATGCCCTGAACTCCCTACTCTGTTGCCAAATAACACTTTGGTGGCTTTATACTATGTAATTGTGGAAGCCAATAAAATAATTGATTATCATTTGGATGACAGTAGGAATGACACTGCAAAAGATTTTGTGACTATCTCTCTGAGTAACTGAAGTGAGACTGACATCTTTGGCTAAATACATGGATCTAGAATATTGCTTTCCAATTACTTTAAGTTTCATGCTGTGCATATACAAACAGCCTTATGTCACATATAGAAAATTATATTCCTGAATATAGTGCATCTATTTTAATCTTGTACTTTAATAACAATCTTCTTATCCAAAATTAGGGTCACCAGGCCCAAGCCCTGAGATTTCAGGGCCAAAACCTGAGACCAAGGGATGACCTCTTGCAATATCACAGGACATGGGCCCTTATGATGGCAGAAAGCATAACAAATTAAGCAGCCACAATGATACAAAGTATACCATTCAAACCAAAACTGCAAATTTTAAGTAGAAAGTGTTGGTTATTACCTTTATGTTTGGATAATTTTAATATGCCTTATGTTTATGATGTTTAAGTCATGTGTTTAAATGGTTTTCTGAGTTTTAATCTATGTTCTACCCCTCCTTGAGCCTTGAAGTGAGGCAGGTAAGAAATAAAATTGTTGTTATTATGCAATAAAGAAAATACATGCACATGCATACATGCATACACACACACACACACACACTTTTCAAGACAGCACTTTTCCTTGAAGTTCTTCCTCTTTACTTTGAAAACTAAAGAAGAGGAACCAGGCTCTTGAGATCTGGGAACCCTATCCAAAACTGCTCTTTTCCAACTGTCTCAGCACTGATGGAACTGCCATCTGTTCACAGGGCAATCATATTTTTATGCTGATAGGATTCTGGCCTCTGGCAATGTTTAAATACATATCTTTACATTTTTCTGCAAACATAGTTATATTTGATAAAACCTGTGCTTGCAAATGAATCATATTGTTATCTGATGACAATCACAATGCTGCATTATTTGTAATTGTGAGGTTTTAGTTCTATCTTTATGAAAATCAGCATGGCATAGTGGTTGTAAATGTAAATTCAATTTATTCGGTCTTTGACCAGTATAAATTATAAAAATATATGAAATATATACATTAACAAATTAATATACAGATTAATATACAGACTGAAAATAAGCTGTATCCAATATACATTGTCAGTCAAATCTATCTAAACTGTAGTAAAATATCCATTTGTCAATTGAGGTCGCAATTTGCAAACAATATAACAATATAACAGCATAGTGGTTTAAGCAGTGGACTTTGACTTGGGAGACCAGGGTTTGAATTACTTTAGCAAGTCACACTCTCTTAGCTTCAGAGGAAGGCAGACAAACCTCCACTGAACAAATCTTGCCAAGAAAACCCAGTGATAGGTCTCCCTTGTTGTTACTGTTAACTGCCCTCGAGCTGACCTTGACTCATGGAGGCCCTGTGGATGAGACTTCTCCAAGACTTCTGTCCTTCACTGCTCTGCTCAGGTCCTGCAGGCTCAGTCCCATGGCTAATGTGGATATTCATCCACCTGGCATGTGGTCTCCCTTTCTTCTACCTTTCCTAGCATTGTTCCCCCCCCCCCCCCTAATGATTCATGATGTGGTCAAATTATGACAATCTCAATTTAGTCATACTGGCTTCCAGAGAGTGTTCAGGTTTCATATGCTCAAGAACCCATTTATTTTTCTTCTTGACCATCCATGCTATCCTCAGCACTCTTCTCCAGCACCAATCTCAAATGCTTGGAAGAACAGCCATTTTGGACTAACAGCTCTCAGAACTCCTCAAAAAGCATCATTAGGTCATGCTGGCCGAAGGATTCTGGGAGTTTTCCAAATTCTGGTTTTTGCCAACAGCAGTATACTCTTATGGCTTCCCGAGTATGGAAACATAAAGGCAAACTTTGGCTGATATAGGTATACTTCAGCTAACAAAGTAGATGTGTTCCTGGGCATTACTTATTTAACAGAAAATTGGTACCGCAAGCACAAATAACATGGAAAGAATAGGGATAGGTTCCTGCACCACAAAGAAGAGCAGTTCAACATGTTTCAGCAAATACTTTATTTAAAACTATCAATATACACATGTGAAATGTAACAAAGAGGTCAGATATGTCTTGGGTAAGAAAACAAATGAATTTTGAACCTTCCAGAGACCATTTGAAAACTTCTTGCAAAATGCAGTCAGAGATGACTTTTGTTCACCACCCTCTGGCCTTGTTATGACTTCCACTTTGATAGCCAAAACTACAGATTTATGTTTTTTAACATCATGAGAGAAGCTCATGAGGCACTCTTATTCACTCATCCCTTTTCTCACTGTCTTGCTGTTCACGCATGCTTCGTAAGGAATCTGGAGGCAGCCACCACTTACTTTGCTTGTTTTAGCAGCATACACAGCTACAGTAGGATCAGCTAGAGTAAAATCCCATTCTTTCTTAACTCAAACTTTACTACATTATTTACTGAAAGACACACTGCTGCAGCCTGACATTAAAGGCCTGTGTTTCTCCAGCCTTCCTTTACCATCCTAATGCCAATGCTGCTAAAAAATCCTCCCAGCTAGACAGAGAATGAGGAGAAAGGGGAAACTTTCATAAACAAACTATATAAAAAGGAGCATCTTTGTCAGAGGCTTTGCTAACTGAGGTATGCCTGTACATGGATTTTCTCTCTCTCTCCCCCCTGTGGAAACACAGACTTGAGCTGTAATGTACAGCAAAAGTATCTGCCATACTTTGTGCTTCCCGCAGTTTGTAATGCTTTGTTGTTGTTGCTGTTGTTGTTGTTAGTTGCCCTCGAGTTGGTTCCGACTCATGGTAACCCTGTGGATGAGACAACTCCAAGAATCCCTGTCTTCCAATGTCTTGCCCAGATCCTCCAAGCCCTTCCCCATAACCCCCCTGATGAGCCTATCCATCAGGTTTGTGGTCTTCCTCACTTTCGTCTACCCTCTACCTTTCCTAGCATCATTGTTTTTTCTAGTGATCTGTGCCTTCTCATTATGTGGCCAAAGTACGATAGTCTCAACTTGATCATCTTTGCTTCCAACGAGAGCCTGGTCTGATCTGTTCAAGAACCCATTTCTTTGTCTTCTTGGCTGTCCATGGTATCCTGAGTACTCTTCTCCAGTGCCATGTTTCAAATGAATTGATTTTATTTCTGTCCAGCTCTCACATCCGTACATGGTACTTGGGAATACAATGGCCTGAACAATTTTGACTGTAGTGTTCAGTTGTATTTCATTGCTCTTCAGTATCTTTTCCAGTTCTTTCATAGCTGCCCTTCCCATTCCTAGTCTTCTTCTTATTTCTTGACTGCAGTCTCCATTCTGGTCAATGTTTGATCCTAGACATGGGAATTCTTTATTTCAATTTCCTCATTGTCTAGATTGAATTTGTGTATTTCTTCTGTGGTCATTATTTTTTGTTTTCTTTATGTTCAGCATCAGACCTGCCTTTGCACTTTCATCTTTGATCTTCCTTATTAACTGTTCCAATTCCTGAATGTCTTCTGCTAATATTATGGTGTCATCTGCATATCTTAGGTTGTTAATGTTGTTTCCTCCTATCTTAACTCCTCCTTTTTCTGTTTCTAATTCTGCTTTTCTTATAATGTTTTCAGCATATAAGTTAAACAAGTAGGGTGATAGGATGCAGCCTTGCTTTACCCCTTTGCCTATTGATAACCACTCTCTTTCCCTAAATTCTGTTCTGACGGTGGCCTCTTGTCCTTGGTACAGATTCCTCATTAGAACTATTAGGTGTAGTGGCACCCCCATTCTTGAGTGCATTCCATAATTTTTCATGATCTATACAATCAAATGTTTTGCTGTAGTCTATGAAACACATGCTGATTCTTTTTTGGAATGCTTTGGTGCACTCCATTAGCCATTGTATGTTTGCAATGTGGTCCCTAGTGTCGCTCCCTCTTCTGAATCCTGCTTGCACCTCTGCGATTTCTCTCTCCATGTATAGTTGGAGTCTATGCTAGAGAATTTTGAGCATTATTTTGCTTGCATGTGAGATTAGTGCTATTGTCCTATAGTTGCTGCTGTTTTTTCTTTCTCCTTTCTTGTGGATTGGTATGTATATTGAGCTGTTCCAGTCTCTTGGCCACTGCTTTGTTTTCCATATTTGTTAGCATATTTCAGTTAGCATTAAAGTTGCATCTGTCTGAAGGCACTGTAGCAGTTCAATTGGGATATCATCTGTTCCTGGTGATTTATTTTTTCCCATTTCTTTTATTGCAGATTCCACTTCACTTCTTAGAATTTGGGATTCATCTTCATATGGCTCCTCATTCCAAATATCATTCATTTCCTCATCTTTTTGTATAACTCTTCTGTCTATTGCCTGCAGCGTCTTTTTATTTCTTCTTGTTCCTGTATTATGTTCTTTTTTTCTCCATAGAGCATTCCTGCCCTCGTTTTGAACTTGGCTTTAATTTCTCGGATCTCTACACAACACTCTCACTCTGTGCACTTGCCTACCTGCAATTCCAGGCCACCAAAGGCCTTGGTAGGCCATCCTTGAGGGCTGTTCACTCCTACAATATTTTTGCCCACTCTGCTATGCTGGATAACCATCAGAAATCATGTCAAAGCCACAAACCACAAGCCAATTGTATTTGATAGCATGTCTGGCTAGGTTTGTCAGTTTTGTTCTGTTTTGTTCTCTTGAAGCTAATCCTGCCACTTCTATTGCCTAGTAACACTTCAATGGTCCCCTGAGTATGACGCATCCTTTCTTACGCAGGTATAGGAGACACAAGCTGTTCCCTGACCCACTACAGAGGATTTCTCAATTGGAGAACAAAACATAATGCCCTCTATCAAACAGTATAATATATGAAGACACACGACTCACTATTATCTACCCCCCCCCCCGCACTGTTGACCTTTACTTTCTCTGCTGTGCTTCAGTTTTCTATGCCCACGCATTTCCCTTTCCTTTACATGATTTACAGCCTTTAGAGTCTTTGATAAACCTTCAGACAGGAGTCTTCTGCCTTTGTTGTGCTTTGGTTTATTGTTTTCTTTCAGACTTATATCAATATTCAAGTACTTCAACAGCATTAAAGTGGATTAACCAAACTTTTTCAAGAGAAAAAATAAGCCAGCTTGAAATGTATCATTTTAAAAAGTTACAACCACAGTTTTTCATCTGTGGAGCTCCTCTTCTCAAACTGTAAAATGCCTCGCTACAATAACAGTGGGTTTTACCAGATAATGATGCTTGTAGCTTGTGGGGGTGAAACAGGATAGGCACTATCTTTGTTGAAGACACCGGCTTTTCCCCTTTCCCAGAAACTCACATGTACTTTGCAGGCTCTGGGAAGGTTAGGGTTTGGCTAGGAAGGCTAGTGGGCAAGACCAGAGGAACCAAGCAGAGGCTTTACTCTGCTCTGCTACCTGGCTATTCAAGTTCAGCACTCTCTTTTGGTGCATCTACACTGTAGAAATAATGCAGTTTGACTTTATCTGCCATGGCTCCATCCTATAGTATTTTTGGGATTTGTAGTTTTGTGAGGCACCAGCATTCTTTGACAGCGGAGGCTAAAAACTTTGTAAAACTACAAATTCCAGGATTTGATAGGATGGAGCTACAGCACATTTAAAATGGTGTCAGACTGCATCATTACCACAGTGTAGATGCTTCTTCAGTTCATTCAGGAGATTCATACCACTCTTCCTCCTTTTATTTTCTGTACTCAGGTTAAGGCAAATGCATTGGTGCCATGAGTATGTATTTTATCTTTTGTCACAATTTGAGGCAGTTGTGGCATGTGGCCCAAATCCAGTTGCAGGGATATGTGGCATTGTATGACCTCGGGGGTGAGGGTAAACATGCCTAGATTGGGACAGTTGGCTCAACTCCATCCTGGGTGGCAGACAATCCACACACCAGCTTCTACCACATTTGTGTATACTCAGCAGGCAAGCTGAGTGGGTTTGTTTTCATTGACCAGCAGGTGGATTGATCAATGAATGGGTTGCCATTGGCTGACTGATGCCTGACCCAGACCCAACTATCCAGCTGCACCCAATACAGCCGTGGCCTTTTCATGACAGCATTTCTAGTCTGTGCATATTATTACATGCACAAGCCATGCCCAAGCAACACATCGACTTGTGTCTGCATTGCAGAAATTTATTAAAGCAGTTTGACACCGCTTTAACTGCCTGGCTCAAGGCTATGGAATTCTGGGATTTGTAGTTTTGTGAGATATTTAGCCTTTTCTGTCAGAGAGCTCTGGTACCACAAAGCAAACTGCAGATCCTAGGAGTCCATAGGATAGAGCCATGGCAGTTAAAGCGGTGTCAAACTGCATTATTTCTGCAGTGCAGATTCAGGCTGAATCCATACTGTAGAACTGGCTTTCTTCTTTGTCTCCCCTCCTCCTCATACTCCCTCCTGGCTTCCTTCTCTTTCTCCCCTCGTCCTCACCCTCCTCATCCTCTCTCCCGACTTCCTTCTTTTTCTCCCCTCGTCCTCGTCCTCATCCTCTTCATTATCTTACCTGGCTTCCTTCTCTTTCTCCCCTCGTCCTCATCGTCCTCATCCTCTCCCCCGGCTTCCTTCTCTTTCTCCCATTATCTTCATCCTCCTCATCTTCTCTCCTGGCTTCCTTCTCTTTCTCCCCTCGTCCTCCTTCTCTCTCCTGGCTTTCTTCTTTTTCACCCCTCGTCTTCATCATCTTCCTCCTCTCTCCTGGCTTCCTTCTCTTTCTCCCCTCGTCCTCATCCTCTCGTCTGGCTTCTTTCTCTTTCTCCCCTCTTCCTCATCCTCCTCATCCTCCTCATCCTCTCTCCTGACTTCCTTCTCTTTCTTCTCTTGTCCTCCTCTTCCTCCTGTCTCCTGGCTTCCTTCTCTTTTTCCCCTTGTCCTCATCCTCCTCATTATCTCTCCTGGCTTCCTTCTCTTTCTCCCCTCGTCCTCATCCTCCTCATCCTTTCACCTGGCTTCCTTCTCCTTTCTCCCCTCATCCTCATCCTCCTCATCCTCTCGCCTGGCTTCCTTCTCCTTTCTCCCCTCATCCTCATCCTCCGCTAGCCGGCGTATAAAACGACCCCCGACTTTTGAGGCCCTTTTCCAGGGTTAAAAAGTCATCTTATACTCCAGAAAATACGGTACTGTTTTAGGGGTGAGTGGTTTCTGGGAGTGTTGGGTTGATCTTATATTATATTGTATTTAATTGTATGTACTTTTAATGCTGCCCCGATTGCTCAGCAGAGGGGCAGGATATAAATAAATTTATTATTATTATTAACTCCAGCACCAAGCTACTTCCTACTATAAGGTCAATCACAGCTTTCTTAGGACTGGACTGCCTTCCATGTACTACAAATCAACAGTAATTGCTGGAAAGTGATAAACAAGACCCATGATACAGACTGCTTGCAAAGTCTCTATATACAGTATTTCACTTTTATGTGCCACAATTGTTTATTTGGATTTGAGTGATAAGCATACCTTAAGCCCAGTTTTTACTTCATATCATTTCACCATTTATAACTTTACTGACATTTACAACAAGCCAATATAGTTTTCCTACCTTAACTGATATGGTGGGATCTTGGTACCAGCCTCAGAAGATTCTAAAGTTTCTGTATAAAAACAAAAAAGGAGAATTATTGTAGAAGGGAGGCAGAACAGGTGTATTTCACAGCTGAATGACTGGTCTCCAAAAAATCCTAACATCATATTAAGGATAATAGCAAGAAAGAAATTGGCAGCATGAGCTTTCATAGACTTCCTCAAATGCATTTGGTGGAGTGGAAGCCAGGCACAGACATATATGCCAATTCAAATTAAAAATCCTTTGTGTATGGAAATGGAAGTGGCAGGTCCAATCTGAACGATAGTCATTAGTGCACAAAGGCATAGGAAACTGGACTTTGTGCATGGAGATGAACTGGTAGGTCCAGTTTTACAATGGGACTAGCCTGTGTTGAGGGGAATAGATGAATGTAGGGCACCCCTATGAGGATGGGGTCAGATAGTGTTGAAGTGTGTGTAGTGAGTAAGGAAACCATTGTCTTTGTTCAATCTATTGCTGAGGGACTGTCGTTTGTGGATAAATTCCAATTCTGCTGTTTCTCTTTCCAATCTACCTTTGTTCTTTTGTTCTAGGGCCACTGTGCTGAGGTCTGAAATGGAATGCCCAGGGAGATTGAAATGTTCTGCCACTGGTTTTTGTGTATTCCCATTCCTAATGTCTGATTTATGTCCATTTATCCACTGGCGTAGGGACTGGCCTGTTTGCCCAATGTAGAGTGCTGAAGGGCATTGCTGACACAGTATAACACAGATCACACTGGAGGATGAGCATGTGAAGCCCCCCCCCCCCAATATTGTGGGTGATGCCATTAGGTCTTGTGATGACATTTCCTGGATAAATGTGTGAGCAGAGTTGGCATCTTGGTTTATGGCAAGGCTTAGTGCCTTCCACCAGAGTTTCAACAACTTCCACCCCACCATCAACCTCAGTCTGGAACTATCTACTGAACATTTTCACTTTCTGGACACCACAGTACAGCTATGAAATGGACAAATAAGCACCACACTATATCGCAAACCCACGGACCACTACATGTACTTACGTGCCTCCAGTTTCCACCCTGAACACACCACTAGATCCATAGTCTATAGCCAAGCCCTCCGATACAATTGCATCTGTTCAGACCCACAAGACAGGGATGCCAAACTCAAGGAATTACAACAAGCATTTCTTAAACTACAGTACCCACTGCATGAAGAGAAAAAACCAGATAAGACAAGACGTGTACCTAGGACTGATCTATTATGGAACAAATTGAAGAGGGGAAATGACAGAACCTCATTTGTGGTCACAAACAGCCCAACTGGGACCACTCAGGTGCATCATCAAAGAGGTACAACCCATTCTGGACAATAATGCCACTCTTTCAAGGTCTCTTGGTGGCAGACCTTTACTCGCCTACAGACAGCCCCCAAACCTCAAACAGGTATTCACCTACAGAATGACACACAACACAGATGGCGACACAGGTTATCATCTGTGAAATATTGGAGGGTATGAGATTTGGTCTATAAAAAAAGGCACCTGAACATTGCATTGCATTCCTTCCATAGTAGAAGCAGGGTTGAAGGGGAGAGCTTCCAGTGGCAGACCAAATTGGAATTCCTGCCCCTTCTCTTCTCCCCTGATCACTGGAGATGGACCAGTGTTTCCCCACCCACAGCACACCCAGTGGTCAGCCCTGACACTCCAAACTGTCACACAAGCACTATTTAACTTTTGCACCAGAAATCATAGTGCAACAGAGGCAGAAACATTAACAGATTTTTTGTGATATTAAAAATGAGAATAATAATAATAATAATAATAATAATAAAATTTATTTATATCCCACTTATTGAAAGAGACAATCCAAGCGGCTTACATAAAAAACCCATACAATATAACCCCTAAGACCAACCCACCCCCCTAAAACAATATTAAACATCTCGTAATTAAAATAATAGTAGCCATAAAACAATTCATATAAGTAATAACAATAAAAACATTTATGAACCAACAAAACCCGGCCAACCTCTAAAACAATTCCTCATCCATCAGAATGATGGGGCCACGAGAGGAAAAAGGGGGCCGAGTATCCTAAGGGGGCCAGTAACCCAAGGGTAACCCAAGGGGACTGGGAAGCCCAAGGCTGGGATAATTAATCTGGAAAGGCCTGCCGGAAGAGAACCGTCTTAACAGCCTTTTTGAAGCTGTCTAAAGATGTCAGGTGACGGATCTCGTCCAGCAGGTCATTCCAGAGTTTGGGGGTGACAGCAGAGAAAGCCCTCTGGGAGGTTGCCGCAAGCCTAGATTTTTGAGGCTGCAACAGATTCCTCCCAGAGGACCAGAGAGCGCGGGGAGGATTGTATGGGAGGAGGCGGTCCCTGAGATAGCTTGGACCCAAGCCATTTAGGGCTTTAAAGGTAATAACCAACACCTTGTACTGTGCCCGGAAGCTAATAGGCAGCCAGTGGAGGGACCTCAAAACAGGAGTAATGTGGTCCCTCCTGGATGTACCAGAAATGAGCCTGGCTGCCATGTTCTGGACTAACTGAAGCTTCCGAACTAAGCACAGGGGTAGCCCCATGTAGACCGTGTTACAGAAGTCAAGGCGTGAGGTTACCAGCGCGTGCACAACAGTCTCGAGATCCCTTACTTCCAGAAAAGGGCGCAGCTGGCGTATCAGCCGAAGCTGATAACAGGCACTCCTGACCGTCGCATTTACCTGATTTGTCATCAGGAGCGACGAGTCAAGGAGCACCCCAGACTGCGAACACAGTCACTGGAGGAGAGTGTGACCCCATCCAGGACTGGAGGTTGCAACCCAATTCTTGGTTTCGGGGCCTGTAAAGTGAGCACCTCCGTCTTGTCTGGATTCAGTTTCAATCTGTTTTTCCTCATCCAGCCCATTACCGCCCGAAGACATTCATTGAGAGAGGAGATGCCATTGGAAGTCAAGGCCGACGAACGAGACACAGAGAAATAGATTTGGGTGTCATCAGCATACTGATAACACCCAGCACCATAACTCCGTATTATCTCACCCAGCGGCTTCATATAGATGTTAAATAACATCGGGGATAAAATAGCCCCCTGAGGGACCCCACAAGTAAGGTCCCTCTTACTGGAGCTACAATCCCCGAGCAGCACCCTCTGGGACCTACCCGAGAGGAAGGACTGGAACCACTGCAAAGCAGTGCCCCTGATACCTAACCCCCTCAAGCGGTCCAAGAGGATGCCGTGATCTATTGTATCGAATGCCGCTGAGAGGTCTAGGAGCACCAACAGGGGCACACTACCCCTGTCGATGCTCAGACGCAGATCGTCGGTCAAGGCAACTATGGCAGTCTCAACCCCAAAGCCTGTCCTGAAGCCGGTTTGAAATGGGTCTAGATAATCGGTTTCATCCAAGACAGCTTGGAGCTGAAGAGCAACCGCTCTCTCAATCACCTTGCTCAAGAATGGCAGCAATGACACAGGCCTATAGTTTCTCATATCCAGGGGGTCAAGGGAAAGTTTTTTCAGAAGCGGCCTAACAGCCGCTTCCTTCAAACAAGATGGAACATGTCCTTCCCTAAAGGACGCATTGATGATATCCATGAGGAATCACAATGCATCTCCCCCCTGGACGGCCAGCCATGATGGGCAAGGGTCGAGAGGGCAAGTTGTCTTCCTCACCTTACCAAGCAGCTTGTCCACGTCCTCAGTACTCACAGATTGCCACTGATCCAGTATAACTACATCGGCGGAGTCGCTGGACACCTCGCCTAATGACTCTGTTTCAATAGTGGCATCTAAGTCGGCTCTTATCTGAGAGATTTTATCTGCAAAGTAGTTGTTAAACACGTCACAGCAGGCCGTCACAGGGTTAAGTAAGGGGTTTGGTGCAGGTGGCACCTGAGTCATCTCCCTCACCACCCTAAACAGCTCTGCTGGACGGGACTCTGCAGATGCAATACGTGCAGAGGAGAAAGCTCGCTTCGCTGCATGCATTGCCTCCCAATAGGAACGAAGAAAGGTCCTATGGCGAGTTCTGTCAAATGAGAGTCGAGTCTTCCGCCACCTGCGCTCTAGCCGTTGTCCAACCCGCTTCATCTTCCTAAGCTCTGACGTATACCAAGGCCTCCGGTTAGAAGCGGGTTGGCAAGGGCGCTTTGGGGGCGATCGTGTCGATAGCCCTGGTAAGATCAGTGTTCCAAGTATTAACCAGAGCTTCGACAGGATCACCGGCATTCCCAACCATTAAACCCTCTAAGGCTTTCTGGAATCGCGCTGGCTCCATTAGCCTTCGAGGGCGGACCATTCGAATGGGTCCACCACCCCTGGGGGGGGCAGACATTGGCTCTAAGCTCTGTCTTGACCAGGAAATGATCCGTCCATGACAATGCGGAGGTATTTACCACCTCCGCCCATGGATATTCCTGTTCCGTACTGAAGACCGCATCGAGTGTATGACCTGCACAATGTGTGGGCCCGTTGACCAATTGGGATAGGCCCATGTTTGTCATGGTCTCCATGAACTCCCGAGCCGCACCTGTTAAGCTGGTCTCGAGCGGAATGTTGAAGTCCCCCAGAACTATAAGTCTAGGGGTCTCCAACAATAGCTCAGAGACCAGCTGTGTCAGCTCGGTCAGGGAGTCTGCTAGACAACGGGGTGGCCGGTAGACTAGCAGAATCCCCAAACTATCCCTGGTCTTCAGGCTAAGGTACATACACTCGAAATGGGCTGTGTTCTGGACAGGTATCCTGGTCAAGGTCAAAGTGTTCTTATGAACCAGAGCCACTCCGCCCCCCTGCCCACTTCCCCTCACCTGCTCACTAACAGAGTACCCGGCTGGGAGGGTCTGCGCCCATACAGCAGCGCTATCCTCCCCCAGCCAGGTCTCTGTAAAGCAAGCCAGGTCGGCATCCTCATCCAGGAGAAGATCCTGGATGATGTGGGTCTTGTTTTTAACCGACCTGGCATTGCAAAGGAGCAAAGTGAGGTTCTGTGGAATGGTTGGTCTGCTCTCCAAACCATCCCGGAAAACAGAAGGAACTGAAGGCAGGATAGCTATTAAACAGCGATCCCGCTTTCTTTGTAACATGTGTTCCTTCTGTTCCAACCATACCTCCCGTTCCCCTGCACGACTCCAATAGTCACCCCCTCCTCATTCCCAGCCTTGGGAAGAACAAAGAAGCTCTGCCTCACTGCTGTCAGATATATATGTCTGCCAGAGCTCCTCCCGGCTTCCCAGCAAGTCTGGCGGCTCAGGCCACTGATGGTCTCCGAGGGCTGAGGCAAGCCAATCCAGTCCTCCGCGGTCGCCTCAAACACCGCCGCTCACCGGAGGAGGATGGAATCCAGGCAGAGCTATATGTCTGCCAGTGCTCCTCTCGGCTTCCCAGCAGGTGTGGCGGCTCAGGCCGCTGATAACGAGAGAAGAACAGAACAACAATGATGTCATGTGGTAACCCCCTTCTGGAGGTGCTATTATCCTGCTGTAATTCCATGTTACTTGCATGTGTAATAAGGCTCTTAGTTTGATGCAGACATGAATTAAGATTATACTGTATATGTCTGAGAAAGCAAAAACCATTCATTTAACCCAGGGAAGAAACTCTGTGGTCCACAAAATATTCTGAACTGCAACTTCCATCAGTCCCAGCCAGCAAAGCCAATGGTGCAGAATACTGGCAGTTGCAATTCAGCAACAAATGGAGGGCCTCACATTTCCCACCTCTGAAGAGTCTGAGGTGTTTTGTTTTAAATTTTAATGTTTTAAAAATAGTGTTTTAATTGTATGTCTTATTTAAAGCTTGTTGTTGTAAGTAACTTTGAATCACATTCAGGGGGAAAGTAGGAAAGAAATAAAATAAAAATAAAAATGTGAAGGCTAAAGGCAGTGTCAATGTGAGCTTGAGTCTACTGTGCCCCATTTTTGTATGACTTGATAAGTAATTAAATTATTATTGTAACTAATTTTATTAATTGTATTAACTTTATCATATTTATTTATTTAATAAATAGTCAGCATGGTGTAGTGGTCTGAGCATTGGATTGTGACTCTGGAGATCAGGGTTCAATTTCTTGCTTGGCCATGGAAACCCACTGGGTGACCTTGGGTGAGTCACATACATACATACATCTGTGATAGATTCATCTTAGGGTTGTCAAAAGTCAGAAGTGACTTGATGGCATGCAATAACAACAACAACAACAACAACTATTTATTTATTTGTATTAATTTTATTTACACCCTGCTCCCCCCCCAACTGACACTTAAGGCAGCCTACAAATTAAATACAATAGTTAAAATATACAAAAGGTCAACATTAGACTACCAAAAACTTTTAAAAACAATTTAAAACATACAATTAAAATAAAGTTTTAAATGAACTGTACAGCTAAAACCATTTTTAAGAAATACAGAACCTTCCTAAAAGCCCTGTCTTTGAAAACCTTCAGTTCTCAACAGCCTGTTAGAATAAAAAAAAAGTGTTTGCCTGCTGAGAGAAAAACTGCAAGGAGGGGGCCCTTTTAGCCTCTCTAGGGATGGAAATCCAGAGCCAAGGGGCTGCCACCGTAAAGGCTCTGTTAGTAAAGTTAGGTTATTCCCTGCATATCCTGCACTGTGTTGTTAGTTAACATAAATTAAGGTAATCAAGTTCACTTTGTGTAGACATGATCCTTATAGATCAAGAGCATACTACAGTATTCATAAGCACCTCCTTGTACAGTCGTCCTTTGACATTCACATCTTTGAGATTCGTGGATTCGATTATTCGTGAGTCCCTAGCTGTGTGCGCATGCACTCCTCCCCCTCCGTCCCCCCAGGCTTCCCCCTGTGAGTGAAGGAAAAGCTAGGGATGGAGGGAACAGCCAGGAGGATGCGCGCACACTGCTCTTGCTCTCCTTCACTGTCTCAGGAGCGGCAGGAGGGAAGCCATGAACTCTTTCCTCCCCTCCCAATGTTTTGGAGAGGTCTCTGGAGCTCCTGGAAGCCTTGGTAGGGAAAGGAGGAGCCACAAACGCGCACTCCCCTGTCATTCCAGTGCCTCAGACAGCTTTCTAGAACTGTTTGAGGCTTCAGAAGGGAGACAGGTGTGTATGTGCGCAGGTCTCCCCCCCACCCTGCATTATTTGCAAATTTTTGACTTTCAGAAGGGTCTTTTGCATCTAACCCCCATAAAAGTCACAAACAAACAGATTCTGCTTTTGATTTACTATCAACAGAATTGCCATCTCTTGTTTAGTGCTGGCACAGGACCTAGAACATGGGTGGGAAAGATGTTATGCTGGCTGGGGGATTTTGAGAGTTGTATGTAGTCTAACATATGTGGAAAGCACCAGGTTGGGGAAGGGTGAAATAACCAGTAAGTTGCAGAGCTTGGAAAGATCAAATGCAATTCTCAGAATCCTCAGCCAGCACTGACAGTAATCATACTGGCCAGGGGATTGTAGGAGTTGTAGATGATCAAATTGAGGCTGTCATACTTTGACCATATAATGAGAAAGCATGGATCACTAGAAAAAACAATATTGCTAGGAAAGAGTGTGTAGGAGGGGATGACCACAAGCAAGATGGATGGACTCAATCAGGAGAGTCACAGGCATGGGTTTTTAGGGACTGAGCAAAGCAGTGGAGGATAGGGAGTCTTGGGTGTGTCTCATCCACATGGTCGCCATGAGTTGGAGCTGACTTGGGGGCAGTTAACAAGAACAACAAAGTCCAAAATGTGCTTTTTCCAAGTTCTGCTAAACTGTACTCTACATCATGCTTGTCTTGATCTGCCACAGATTTCAGATGATGCAAAATTCAGCCATCTAACAATCTCTCACAGACCATCACAAGCAGATCCTATAACATCTGTACAAGTTTCTTACAACCTCACAAGTACTGTTTAAAGTGGTGCTTACAACAGATGCAACCTGGTTCAGGACCCTCCTTATGCAAAGATGGTCTCCTTTGCAGGTTGTGTCCATATGGCAAGTTACATACTAAAGAATCTTTCTGACATTCTTCTTGTCTTAGCTAAGCTTTCTATTCTATGAGATACCTCAGAAAGTTCATAAACATAGATGAATGTTCCACTGCTAGAATAGCCAGATATATTCCATCACTCATATATGACTAGGTAATTTGGATCACAGAATTTATGTTCAGATAAGGCTTTAATATATTAAAACTAAAACTAAAAATCCTAGCTTGGCGCAAGACCACAACAAGTCTGCACCAAGGAAACAGAAATTGCTGCTCTTAACTATTCTTCTGAACTAATCTCTAGAGAGGTCTTTCTTTTCATTCATTTAATAATTTAGTTAGTTTGCATTGTTCTGGAAGTTATAATTTGTATTTTGGTCATCCAAAACTGCTGCTTAAAGTGTCTTAAAAGGGAAAATGCAACATCTCTCCATCCATATTCTATCTATTCTAGCCTCAAAACCTGTCTAACAAATTCAGCACAATGCTGGCATTTTATAGGAGCTGAGCAGACAGCCAGATACCATGGTCCAAGTCTGTGGTATTTTGCCTGTGGTCAGTCTCCAGGCTGGCATAGAGATGGGCAGGTGTACCTGCCCCATATCTGCCACCACCATGACCATCCCAAATGCTCCTGCCGTGGCCTGTAAGGGCAGAAATAGGGCACCTGACTATACTCACATGGCCAGGTGCTCCCTTCTGATGTCAAAGGCTGTGGTGGGGGCCTTTGGGACTGACATGATGGTTGCCGCAGGTACAGGACATACGGGGCCATCCAGTCTATGGAGTTTCCTGAAAACCGCAGCAGTCTTTTGGACTGAATTAAAGCCAGGACTGCCAGAACAGCGTCCAGATTGGGTCACCCCAGCCTGGGGCTACTGGCCTGCATCATGCATACAGGTTGACAAGAGGCCAGGGAAAACATGGCTTTTTGGCCCATGGGTACAGGCCCATAGTCTTTAAAAGCATATCTAACAGCACAGGTCTAGTGCTAGGGAATCATGGGAACTGTAGTTTATTATGGCACCAGAGCTCTCTGACAGAGAAGGTTCAATGTCTCGGAAAAAAACCTATAATTCTCATGATTCCCTAGCACTGAGCCAGGACAGTTAAAGTGGTCTCAAGCTGGATTATTTCTGGCAGTCTGTTCAGGCCCTTTGTTTAATGGGCTTCACTCTAAGGCAGTGGTTCCCAACCATTTTTATGCCCTACACCAGGGGTCGGCAACCTTTTTTTGCCGGGGGCTGGGGGGGGGGGAAATGGCGCCGGAGGCCGGCGCACGCACTTGTGCACAATGCCCACTGTCGTGTGCATGTGTGTGCGTGTGGGCGGGCGCCAGTTTGGAAGGCCCAACGGCACTGACGCCGTTGGTCCTTTCCAATTGGCGCTCTGCATCGCGCATGCATGTGCACGACACAGGGCGCCATTTTGGAAGGCCCAATGGCGCCAGCGCAGTGCAAATTTTGGACGCCAAAATGGCATCTGCGCTTGCACACGGCGGCGGTGGCAGGTGCGCGGCGGCGGCGGCAGGACCGGCCATGGGCCGGTCCCAAGGCCTCCGCGGGCCGCACTCAGCCTGTGGGCCGTAGGTTGCCAACCCCTGCCCTACACTTCTAGGAAATGTTTGACTAATGTGTGCACCCCCTACAAAAGTAGTATCACATTTGAAGATGAAAAAGTCTAATTTGAACCACAAATTGAAAAACATACAATACTGTAGGTAAACAAACTGAACTTAAAAAATATAAACTTTTAACATCTCATACACCCTAGGGGGGGTGGGCATCCCAGATAAGTGTGTGTAGGTTTTTCAGCAAGCTTTTGCAGCATTTTATACCTTTGTGGCCCTTCAGATATTGCTGCAAGAAACTTTCCCACACCTAGACACTGATCTGTCTAGATGATGCATGGGGCCAAAATGAGCAAAATACGGGTCCCATCTGCACTCCAGGGCAATTCTCCAGAGTACAAAGAGTCCCTGTTTGTTCTGAATCAGGGCAGAAATTTCAGAGAATCCCCTGTGTGTTGGGAATGGTGGTGGGGGCATTGGCAGGTAATAATAATAACAGTTGGCCCTCTGTATCCATAGATTCGGCATCCATGGATTCAACCATCCACAGTATGAAAATATTAAAAAGTAGAAGTCCAAAAAGCAAACTTTAATTTTACCATTTTATGTAAAATTACTATGCCATTGTATATATTGGGACTTGAGTATCCATGTATTTTGGTAGCTATGGGCGCGGGAGTGGTGTCTTGTTACTTTAATGTATGAAATCCAAGTCCTGAAGAAAATGGGTGAAATTGAGCAAGTCACACTCTCTCAACCTTATGTGTGTATGTGTTCTGTGCCTTATAACGACCTTTAAGTGAACCTATCATGGAGTTTTCTGGGCACTTGAAAGCATACAACAACATAGGTTTGCCACTGCCTTCTCATGAGGCTGAGAGTATGTGACTTGCCCAAGGTCACCCAGAGAGTTTCATGGTGAGCTGGGAATCAAACCCTGGTCTCCAGAGTCGTAGTCCAGAGTCGTAACTCAAGCCATTATGCCACCCTGACTGGAAGGAAATGGCAAACCTTATCTGAATACATCTTCCCAAGAAAAAACTATGATAAGGTTGTCATAACTTGGAGTCAACCTAAAGGCATATAAAAATAACAAAATTGTCCATACAGTAAGGAACATGTAAAAAGGGATATTTCTAAAATATCATGGCAACAATATTAACCCATTGAAGTCACAGTATCTATGGCAATCCAGGCATTTAAATGGCACCAGGCTAGAGAGCTGGCATGTACATTTTAATTCTATTCATGTTCTACGGTAACTCTTTCCTTGAGTCTCTGGAATCTGGTGCTTCTTTTGCACCGTCCAGTGAAAGAGTTCAAAGAAATCTTTGTTTTCAGAATGCCATCTCATAAGACAGAAACAACGAAGAAGTATGTCAACCCAGCAGCATCAAAATCTTCGTTCAGCCGCCCTCATTATGTCATTCCTTATACTGTACTTCCTTTAAAATATGCATTACCTACACTCATTTGCGTCCACCTACACTACTCATTGTATTCACCATTGACAATTGCTCTTACACTCCTATCTGCACAATGCAAGAGTGGAAGTCCAGAGCCCAATATTTCCTCTTTGGGTTTAGAGAATTTACAGTTTATACACTGGATCGTGGGGGGGGGGGGGGGATCCTGAACAGCTGGAAAATGCTGCTATCCTTGAAGACCTGTCATGGAGCTGTAGGGTGATATATGATGGAGTCTCCTTTGGAGGTTTTTAAACAGAGGCTGGATGGCCATCTTTTGGGGGTGCCTTGATTCTGTGCTCCTGCATGGCTGAGGGTTGGCCTGGATGACCTCTGTGGTCTCTTCCAATTTATGATTCTATGGTTTTGGAGCTGCGTCCAGTTTGACACCACTTTAACTTCCATGGCTCAATAAGATGGAATTCTGGGAACTGTAGTTTGTTGTGGCACCACAGCTCCCATCTTATCCTGAAACGAAACAGCCTCCTGGGCAACCCTTTCTGCTCCTTTGGCCTGTGGGCAGCAGCTCAGGCTGAAGGCCAAGAGGCAGAGAGGCAAGGAGGGAAGCATTACAACCTCCTGGTCACCCAAATGGGAGAGGAAAACAAAACAAAACACCACAACACAACACAGCGCTGCACAACTCAACGCAACACAGACACCAAGGCGCCAACCAATGCCCTGATGTTCTAAAAGATCATGGCAATATTATTAACCAGTTGAAGTCACAGCAAGTCCTTCAAGATCTGGCCAGGCACCAGTTGCCTCTTGATGGGAATGGGGAGGCGGGGGGGGGGGGGGAGAGAAAGACCAGAAAGCCCCCATCCTGGTCAAGGTGATCAGACCGTCCTCGCCACAAAGGAGGACAAGGCACTGCAAAATGGAGGACATTACCAAATAAAGCCTCAAAACACCCCTAGAAACATAAATTCATGCTTCTTCGTCATGCTCAGAATGGAGGACCTTCAAGAAAAAATGTGGCACAGGATCAAAGAAAAGCTCAGAACCCCCCTAGAAATGTAAGTGTGCTTCTCAGCTATGCTCAGAAGGAAGGACATTTTGGAATCCCTTTTGGACAGGAGGTTGTAATGGAGGACAGGTCCTGGGAAAGGGGGATCTCTGGTTTAAAAACCCAAAAAACACTCATATAAATATACATTCCTGTCTCTTAGCCTTGCTCAAAAGGGAGGACATTCCTAAAGAAAAGCTGACAAATATCAAGGCATGCTTTGCCAGCTATGCACAAAAAAATGGAGGACCTTTGTGAATTCTTCCTGGACAGAAGGTTGACAGGGAGCTCAGGTCCTGGAAAAAGGGGGAAATCTCTGGTCATCGCCAGCTAAAAACAAACACCAACAACCCCAAAACAACACACTCATACAAATCTAAATGCCATCTTCTTATTCCTCATGAAAAAAGGGAGGACCTTCCAGAAAAACAACAACAACAAATATAAATATAGAAATATAAATGCATGCTTCGTTAAAAAAAAATGGAGGAGGTTTTGGAATTCCTCCTGGAGAGGAGGCTGAAATGGAGGACGGGTCCTGGGGAAAGGAGGACACGCTTGGTCACCCTGATCCCAGGGATGTCTCATGCAAGGCAAGCCTGGGGTGGGATGGAAGACCCCCAAGTCCTGGGCCAGAGGAGGAGGAGGAGGAGGAGGAGGAGATCTATCCTTCTTTCCTTCCTTCCTTCCTTCCTTCCCTCCTTGCTTGCTTGCTTACCGCTGGCCGAGGCGCAGCTCTCCTTGATCGCCTTGTACCTGTTCCCGGACGCCTCCTTCTGCAGCTTCTTGAGGATCCCTTCCATCTTGCTTGCCTCCCCAGCAGAAGGAGGAGGATAAGGAAGAAGAAGGGAAGGGGCTGCTGCCCAGGGATGGAGCTCAGTGGAGTGGATGATGGTGGTAGGGATGATGCATCAGGAGAAGGGCTCCCCCCTGATCAGGTCCACGTCACTCGCCTCTTGCCAGCCTCCCAGCCCCAGTCCAAGCCACAGCGCCCCCCGCAGGACGGAGGGGAGGAGCACACCCACTCACCCACCCCTCCTCCATCCATCCCCAGGAGAAGCAAGCCCTCTGCACTGGAGGAAGAAGGCTCTTGGATGCAAACTCCTCTCTCTCTCTCTCCACTTTGGGAATCACTGACCTGTTCTATTAGCTGTAGCATTCCCTGTTCTCATCAATGGATGTGAGAGCTGGACAGTTAAGAAAAATACTAGGAAGGAAATCAACTCCTTTGAGATAATGTGGTGCTGGAGAAGAGTGCTGAGGATCCCATGGACAGCCAAAAGGACAAACAAAAAAGACAACCCAAAAGACAAATACAAGGGTCCTAGAGCAGATCAAGCCAGAAACCTCCCCGGAAGCCAAAATGACCAAACTGAGGCTGTCGTACTTCGGACACATCATGAGAAGGGAGGATTCTTTGGAAAAGACAATAATTGTGGGAAAGGTGGAGGGAACTAGGAAGGAAGGCCACATGCTGGATGGATGAGCTGGTCACGGGTATTATGCTTCTTGGGAACAAGCTGGAGTTGTTTGCAGGTGGGATAAATCCAAGGAGTTGCTGGAAGAGCTGGTCTCCATGCAACCTGAACACTGGGGAATAAAAGAGTGTTTTGGCAAGAACTAAGCAGAGCAGCGGAGGACAAAGGGTCTTGGAGGTGTCTCATCCATAGGGCCGCCATGAGTCAAGATAGACTCGAGGGCAGTTAACAACAAAAGCAAAAACATCTAAGCAGTTAGTGGAACTTTTTCTTTAGATTCATTAGAAAGCTGAGGAAAATAAGAAGATTAATTTAATCTCAGCAGCAAAGTGAACACAGCAGAAAGTGCACGAGCAGGAAAAAGCAAACTAGTCCACTTTTATTCTTCCAGCCCCCCATGTGTCTTCCAATAAAGAACCAAGACAAAAGTCCTTAGGGTCTTTACAGACAGCCAGAAATAATGCAGCTTGAGGTCACTTTAACTAGCCTGGCTCAGTGCTAGGGAATCATGGGAATTGTATTTTTTTTTTCTGGGACATTGAGCCTTCTCTTTCAGACAACAAACTATCATAGACATGCTTCTGTCTTCCTAGAAAGATTCAGCATGCTTATGCTGCAGAATCCCCAACAGAAGTGAAGGTGGCAATCCTATACTCTCCTGGAGTCCAGAGGATGCACACACTGAAAGGGCTGAAAGATATGCCTTGGATTAGTTTCACTGACTTCTGAGTGGATCTGGAAAGATCTGGGGGAAAGCCCACAGGTGCATCTATACTGCAGGCAGAAGGTAGTTGTAGTTTGGTGGAGAATGGTGGCAGTAATCCCTATCACCATCATGAGATGTGGTGCTGGTGAAGAGTGCTGAGGATAGCATGGGTGGTCAAGAAGACAAGCAAATGGGAACCAGAACAGATCAAGGTCCAACTCTCATTGGAAGCCAGTATGATGGAGTTGAGGCTGTCCAGAGTGACCAGGCATCCACTTTTTCCAGGACATGTCATACATTTCAGCCTCCTGTCCAGGAGGAATTCCAGAATGTTCTCTATTTGGAGCATGGCTAAGAAGCAGGAATTGGTATTTCTATGAGTGTTTTTGGCTGTTTTTGTGTCCCCCTTGAAGGTCTTTTTCTTGAATTTAAAAACATTTTTTTTTGTTCTTATATCTTGATCTACCTCATCTTCTTAAGTCAAATTTCACCCATTGACATATACCCTCTCCTCACAAGCCAAATATTTCTACTATCCTACCTAACCTGGGAAAGACCCAACCCTGTCTCTAGGTACTGGCTAGATATTTTAACATCTTGAATTCATGGTTGGGATCTATATGACCTGCCAGTTAGTGAATTAGGGTACATATACATTGCACAGTTATAGCAGTTTGATTCCACTTTAGCTAGTGTGGATCCATCCTATAGAATCTTGGAATTTGTAGTCTGATAGAATCCAGTGCTGGGGAGCTCTAGTCTGCTCCCCTGAACAACTTATAGTACTAGAGGTCTATGGCATAGATGTCTAAGCCCCTCACCTAAACTACAGACTCAGGATTCCATAGGATGGAACCATGGCAGCTAAAATGGGATCTAAGTGCTATAATTGTGTAGTATAGATATCACTAGTTTATGTAAATGAATAATAGCTAGGATATATTGTCTTATGGGGGAAAAGAAGACAGAAGAATAGGCAACAGCACTTTATAGTGTGGAAAAGTAAGTAGGATAAAATGCTCTTTTAAAATACTAGATCCCACAGTTGTCCATCAAGTTTAAAACAAGTAAAGGGTAGCATTTATTCAGTAACTCCCATAGGATGTGCAAGTGACCTATAGTCTTCCAGATAGTGGAAATCCAAAGCACATTCCTAGTTTATAAGGTTCCATGATTCACAAACATTCTCTGTCCCAAGTAGGCATGCACTCCCAACAAAGCAAACAATCTAACATAAAATGTTAACTGCCTTGCTTCCTGTTGGTTCCTGTTGGTCCTAGCAAGCATAGCCAGTGTGAGGGATGAGGGAAAGTGCTATCCAGAAATATCTGGAGGGCCACAAATTGCTCACCCCTGCCATAGGATGTCATAATGGCCATATGCACAAAAGGTTTTATGGTTGCTTTTTTATTTCTTTAATTTTCTATTACACTGTTCAATCCAGAGCAATCTCCATGCCATCGGACATAATGATGTGAAGGCTGCTTCTGATCATCCAACATATTTCTCTGGGGCAGCATGTTCTTCATGCACTCCTCCTACAACCTAGTTCTTATCACATTGTTCTCATTACTTTTTAATTCATCTCTCTTGCCCATAACTGCTAGTAATAATTGCCTAGCTTCTGGCTCTTTACTCTCATTTTCTAACTGTAAGCCTTTTTTCACAGTCCAAGGGCTGAAAGAGACAAAACAGGTACAGTGAGTGTGCCTCAGGTAAGCTGCTAAAACATGGCAGTTGGTTGTTCTGTAGATAATTGGGATTATATGTGACAGGTCCCTGTGGGATTACTAGTTATTAGGATGGATATATGTGCAAACTCCCCCTGTAAGCACCAATATATTTTTGAATGCCAGATGAAGACAAAGAATGGGTATGATGCTTCTTGAGGGATGTAGCCAGCCGCTGTGTGTCAACACATTATGCTCAGATGGATAGTCTGAGGCTGCCTGACTACTATTTCCACATTAATGGAGAGGGATAAGAGCTTTCTATCCAGATGTCACAGTGTGCAGCCATTGTAATCCACAGTATTGGCCCCAGTACTATTGAGAATATAGCTATGCTCTATCTCAATATTGGACTAGGACTCTGGGAGACTAGGGCTCAAATCCTCACCCAGACATAGAAACCCACTGGTTGATCTTGGGCAAGTTACTCATTTTCAGTCTTAAAGGAAGGCAATGGCAAACCTTGTCTGAATAAATCTTGCCAGGAAAATCCCATGATAGAATTGCCATAAATCAGTGAACTTGAAGGCACATAACAAAAGCAACAACTCTACATAGTAGCATAGAATCTTAGAATTGGAAGGGACCAGAAGGACCATCTAGATTCTAGTCTAACTTTCTGCCATGCATGAATACACAACTAAAGATCTCCTGAAAGATACCATCCAACTTCTGTTTAAAGACCTCCAAAGATCTCATCCAACTTCTCCACCACTCCACCATTCTCTGAGGCAATCTATTCCATTGACAAACCATTGTTATAGTAACAAAAGTTGTTCCTAGGTAGAAGTTTAGGTAAGATCTCTCCTCTTGTAATATGAGTCCATTGGTTCATGCTTCACAGCCTTATCACATGAGAAAAGAAAGCCGAAATGGAGTGGGAGAGTAGCGGCTTTCTCTGTGCCTCTCCACATGATATCATAGCACTCACATTCTCCTTCCTGAGGGAGATGGTAGTAAAAGCATGCCTTTTGCCAAATGATTTTTTTCCATTGTGACAAAAGGCACATTTTGTGATCATCTCCTTTAGGAAGAGAATGGAAGTGCTATGATGACATGCTGAGTGATACAGAGAAAATTGCTATTTTCCCCATTCAATTTTGGCTTTCTTTCCTCAGGCAATAAGGCTTTTAGTCTTTTCTAATGGTTATAGATAGATGCAGTGGCTCAAGTGGTTAAGATGCTGACTCTGTTGATTGCAAGATCAGCAGGTTGACAGTTCGGGGCCCAGATGCTGCATGATGGGGTGAGCTCATATCACTAGTCCCAGTTTCTGCCAACCTAGCAGTTTAAAAGCATGCAAATGCAAGTAGATAAATAGGTACCACTTCAGTGGGAAGGTAAACAGTTTTCTGTGCAACCATGCTGGCCTCATGATCACAGAGTAATCTCTGGCAACGCTGGCTCTTTGGCTTAGTAACGGAGATGAGCACTGCCTCCTATGGTCGGACACGACTTGACAACCTTGTCAATGGGGAATACCTTTACCTTTAATGGTTATAGAAGTTAGATACAACCTTACTGTTATGGATTTATCCTATGTAATCCTGAGGTTTATAGACTGATCAAGGATTGGAATTCACTGCTAGAGAGCTCTGATGCCCTCTCCTGAATTCCTAGAATTCCCGAGAAGATAATTATAAATACCTCAACAAATTACAGATCACTGGATTCCATAGACTGAAGCCATGTCAGTTAATATGGTATCAAACTTCTGTGTACTATGCAGTGCAGGTACACTGCTAGGCCACAACCTTGTATGGCCCATCATCATGTAGTAGTTCTGCATATGGAACTATGTTACCGCTGGCTATTCACCAATCCTGGACTTTCTATAGAGTTGCAATGCATAGCTGGAGAAGTATCTGCCTATGTTTCCACAGCCAGATACTAAATGATCATATCTACTGAGATCTCTAGAGGACCTTAGCAGATGATGTAATCATTTTGTGTCTGGCTACTTGGACATAACCTAAAACCTATCTGACCCTGCTGCCCTCATCAGGCATGGAATGTCTGTGAGGAGAAAGCTGTGATGATTCAGTGGTGGGCTTTGGTTGGTGCAGAGGGAGGAAGGAAGGGAATACCCAGTATGTGCCCATCCCGACATCATATTTCTTTCTGTACTGAACTTACTGCCAAACAGTTTCACCGGATA
This sequence comes from Phrynosoma blainvillii, assembly GCA_026167975.1. Taxonomy (NCBI): domain Eukaryota; kingdom Metazoa; phylum Chordata; class Lepidosauria; order Squamata; family Phrynosomatidae; genus Phrynosoma; species Phrynosoma blainvillii. Next base: position 107,395,966 of record JANUYF010000001.1, read on the forward strand.
ATCAGTATGTACTACTTAACAAGTGAGAGAAAATAGCTGAACAGACTGAATGTTAAATCTCAGAAGTGGTTGTATTAATTGATTATTGGCACGCCTCTCCACTCTCCTCTCTTTCAACACAATGTCTTATCTCCATCTTAGCAAACTATTCAGAAATAGTAAACTTTTTTGATGCCTCTTTTAATTTTATTTCTTATCCTTAAATATATCTGCTCCTCCTTAGATTAACCCCTTTCTGGTAAATAACTCACTTTTATCACATGTAATATTTAGATTATATAGAAAGACAATATATGTGTGTGAATGTGTATGTACACATGTATGCATAAACACAAACGCACACATTCACACACAGATGAGTAACTTGTCATTTGTGTTCTCTTCTCTCTATCTGGAAGATGGAAACACTGAAAAAGACAAGATGTTGCATTTCCAAACTAAATGAACTGCAGCCTATGCTGAATGGGAGAGTCCTGAAAGTAATGTTTTAAGCTCTGCTTACTGGAGTATGAGAAGGTTGCCAGGTGTCCTTTATTATATGGGATGTCCCTTCTTTGAGGGCTGAAAAGCTTGTTCCTTATAGAACTGGTTGATATCCCTTATTATAAGGGTTGTCCCCTATTAGAAAATTAGAAATAAGGTGCAGAAATAAATAAATAAATAAATAGCCATGTTTTGGTGTGTGGGCCCTTCATATAGACAGAAATGTATGCATCATGTAATTTATGAACTGGGACAGTATGTTAATTTTACAGAGAAACGCAAGGCTACGTTAGCTGAAATTAATATTTTCACTTGGTATGTAGGTGGAATACGAACTTGTTAAGAGTGATTTCCTGATTGTCCACCCTGCATATCATGAATGTTGACTTTCCGTTATTGCTAATTTGAAAACCTGGCAACTTGTATGAGTGATAGGAGATGTGTAATTATGCAGTCTGTGCTGGGAAAAGAACTAAGGAGACATTGCACATACTACATATATACTAGTAGAATTCAGAGACATAGCTATGTTAATCTGGAATATAAATATGCAAAGGATCTTGTAGCACCTGAGACTACCTGTGTGAAAGAAGTAGTAGCATAAGCTTTTGTAGGCTTGATCTGTTTCCTCTATGCATCTAAGGAACTAGACCAAATCTATGAAAGCTTATGTTACAACTTTCACAGTTAGGAGGGTTGCATACTGCCAGAAATAGTGCAAATTGAGTCCACTTTTAGGGTTAGGGTTAGGGAATCATGGGAACTGTATTTTATTGTGGCACCAGAGCTCTCTGACAGAGAAGGCTCAATGTCTCAGAAAAAAACAATTCCCATGATTCCCTAGCACTAACCCTAACCCTAAAAGTGGACTCAATTTGCACTATTTCTGGCAGTCTGCAACCCCAGTTAGGGCCTTTGCAGACTGCCAGAAATAGTGCAAATTGAATCCACTTTAACTGCCCTGACTCAGGGGGGTTGCAGACTGCCAGAAATAGTGCAAATTGAGTCCACTTTTAGGGTTAGGGTTAGTGCTAGGGAATCATGGGAATTGTTTTTTTCTGAGACATTGAGCCTTCTCTGTCAGAGAGCTCTGGTGTCACAATAAACTACAGTTCCCATGATTCCCTAACCCTAACCCTAAAAGTAGACTCAATTTGCACTATTTCTGGCAGTCTGCAACCCCCCTCAGTGCTAGGGAATCATGGGAACTGTAGTTTATTGTGGCACCAGAGCTCTCTGACAGAGAAGGCTCAATGTCTCAGAAAAAAATACAGTTCCCATGATCCCCTAGCACTGAGCCAGGACAGTTAAAGTGGACTCAGTTTGCACTATTTCTAGCAGTCTGCAAAGGCCCTTAGTCTCAAAAGTGCTACAAGACCCCTTTGTATACATATATACTATTTCAGATTTAGTCGTAATTTGAATAAATCCATTGAAACTAATGAGACTTTGGTTAGTTGCACCTAAAACTTATTATTTTCAATGATTCTACTTGAAGTGCCTGGATCTAAACCACTGAATTTATGATCAACACATTTAATTGTTTTTGTGCTGCTCTTGGATTATATTTAAACTTCCCTAGACCTGGAGGGAAAAATGAAGATAATGGTCTAGATACAAAAGATCTGTACTCCATTTAGAACATAACGGGGCTGATTTAAAGTTTTTAATGACTGTTCATACTTGGAAGTTGGCTTCAGAGGAGAGCTTGGTAAAACTACTTTCCCCATCTCTGTCCTTATCTGTGGCTGCTGGTATTACTGCTGGTGGCAACAAGTGAGTGGGACTTTTCAATGGTCTTTGAACAGGGATGAAAAATCCCCTTATTTAAGCAGGCTTGTTTGATGGTGTGCTTCTACCTGGACATACTTCTGTTCAATTGTGACTATAGTTCTTACAGATGCTAGACCATAAGCTTTAAATGTATGCTTATGTTTTGTTTGAAAATTGTTCAAAAACTGTAATTACCATAACTGTTGTTGTTGGAGTGACAAATGTGTCTATAGTTTAACAGTATCCTTTATTATCATCCTGTTACTAACAGAACTGGTGAGGCAGAGCAACCAGAATGTCAGTATTTCACAGCAGTCGCTTGACAAAAGCCTGCTTGTAAGGAGATAGATAGGCCTTTGTGCTAACTTGTTTATCCTGTTGGGGCAGATTTACACATTTGCTTAACTACAGGAAATGTTAAAAGCAAAGCAACTGTGCAGTCAGGGCTCCTGCTTTTATTGTTTATTACCATCCTCCCCACAATTACATTTTTTCCTGCATGTCAAGATTTACAAGCCTAATTGTATATGCATTACCCAAACTTACTTGTTATATGCTATATATAGGAACAGATCTCAGTAGTTTTTGATCCATCCTCAGGCATTCTGAAGTCTGCTTTATGTTAGCACATGAAAAGGAGAGAGCATAAGCCCCTTCTTTACCTACCATCAATCTCCACATGTGAGACAGTCTTGCTTACACCTGGAGGTTCCCCACCACATAGAGAGACTCCATGACCAGAAGAGGCTGCCCTCTTCAGAACACCATTCTCCATTCATCAGATGTATGGCACTGGTGTGTGAGGCTCACTCACTGCCCTCCTGAGTACAGGACTTGCTACCAAAAGAGGTGGTTTGAGGTTCCTCTCTGGTTCACACAGGTTTATACATCTCCATATTAGCCTGAAAGGGGTTATTTTGTTCTTGGTGTAGGAAAGCTTCACTGTTGCTCCTGGCAGAGCATTCCAGTAGAACAGAACATGTGATCGCCTGCTTTCTTGTGGGAATCTCAGAGCATATGTGTCCTTCCACTAAGTGAGAGGCATATGTGTGTGTATGTGTGTGGCTACTTGTATTTTCTCCGCCCCCCCTAAATGAAAGAGATTCTTTCATTTAGACATTTGCTATTCAAGTCTCTTGCTTGCCACCACACCCTTGGTCTCACTCTAAAGGAACACATGCACTAGCATCACTTGAGTGTCACTTCAGGACCCAATGCACCACCAGCTGTGAAGACATTCCCCATTAACTGGAAGGGCTGTTCTCTGCTGTAAGCTACCTGCTGCATCCATTAATAGCCAGTACTGGCTGAGTCTCCCTTATCCGAAATGTTTGGGATGAGAAGTGTTTTGGATTTTAGATTTTTTCCCCAGATTTTAGAATATGTGCCAATATGTACACAATGAAATATCTTGGGTATGGGACCCAAGTCTAAACATAAAATTTATGTGAAGGTAAATTTTATACAATATTTTAAAAGATAAATTTGTGCAAACAAAGCTTTTGTACATTGAATCATCAGAAAGCAAAGGTGTCCCTATCCCAGACAGCCAGTTTTGGGTTTTGGATTATTTCAGGTTTTGGTATTGCAGATAATCTGTACTTCTTCTTCTTCTGCTACTACCACTGCTTCCTCTTCCTCTAAAAAAAAAATAACTAAACAGTTTTGTCTCATTGAAATCACTCTGAAATCTGTTTTAGTATGGTGTGGGGACTTCATTAAGTCAACAGTGGAACACTCTCCCTCCTAGTGTGGCAGAGTCTCCTTCTTTGGAGATTTTTTTAACAGAGGCTGGATGCTTTGTCAGAGGTGCTTTGATTGTGTGTTCCTGCATAGCAAAATAGGGTTGGATCTGATGGCACTTGAGGTCTCTTCCAACTCTATGTCTCTAGGCTTCAATCCTTACATATGTTAACTTAGACTGGTTAAGAGAACATCTGAATAGCACTCAAGAAAATTGAAATATTTTAAAATCATCACTTCCAGTTTAGATTATTCTCTGTTTTATTGTTGATCTTCTCTGAAGGACCATACATTGTTATAATAGATATTACCAAGCTTATATTGGGTGGGATGGGCAACTGTACTTGGGTAGAAAGAGAAAGAGACCTGCATTGTTGCTTAATAAAGCTGCTGCTGCTGCTACTGCTGTGAAAAGAGAATGGGACCTACTTCTGTTGCCACATGCCTTTTTCTAGGTTTCCCTCACCGTTTCCACCAACAGATCCTGCCATTCCATGCTGGTTTCAGGGCCATGGAATTGTGAATGGTATGTATGCCTTATCATGGTATAGCTGCTCCAGGCATTTTCTTATGCCATTGATCCATTTCTGGAATAGGACCTGCACAGCTGTTTAGCAACACTGGCCCACACTTGCATGTGCTGAACAGCTGGATTTTATTTTCAGAATATTTGTAAATTTGCTTCTTCTACCCCCTAGTGGTTAAGATACATTGGTGTTTCATCCTTTTCTTAGCAGTGCAGACCCATCTGTATGTGTGTGCACACACACATGTACCTGTCTTCAAGTCCCCTATCAACTTACGGAGACCCCATGAATTCATAGTGTTTCCTTAGGCAAGGAGTATCCAGAGGTGGTTTTGCCAATTCTTTCCTCTGAAATATAGTCTACAGCACCTGGTGTTTGTTGGTGGTCTCCAATCCAAGCACTAACCAGGGCTGACCCTGCTTAGCTTGCAAGATCACTCAGGATCTACCCTATTTAGACCTAGGGAGTGAAAAATAGTTTTTGGATAGAGTGCTGTTTGCTTTATTTAATGTAACTACAGCAAAATGAGAGGAATAATATAGTGTAATCTGTGCATTTCTACTCAAAAGTTAGTTCTATTGAACTCAATAGGTCTTACTTCCAGGTAGGATAAGGAGCCATGCTGGATCTGACTGGATCTAGTCAAGCATTCTTGTCCTGTAGTGGCCAACCTATTTCTTGTTGCTGGTCCACAAGCAGAGATATGAGTACAGGCTGCATCCTTTCACCCTATCTGTTCAACTTGTATGCAGAACATATTATAAGATAACAGGCTTGGACACAGGAGGAGGAGGAGTGAAAATAGGAGGAAGGAATATCAACAATTTAATTCTAAGATATGCAGATGACACCATAATACTAGCAGAAAACCTCACAGACCTGGAACAGTTACTAAGGAAGATCAAGGAAGAAAGTACAATGGCAGATGTAATGCTGAACATAAAGAAAACAAAAATAATGACCACTGAGGACCTTCACAAGTTCAACCTAGACAATGAAGAAATAGAAATAGTAAAAGAATTCCCATACCTGGGATTAAACATTGATAGAAATGGGGATTGCCATCAGGAAATCAGAAGAAGATTAAGAATGGGTAGGGCAGCTATGAAAGAACTGGAAAAGATTCTAAAATGCAAAGACATACAACTCAGCACAAAAGTTAGAGTCATACAAGCCATTGTATTCCCTTTTACCATGTATGGATGTGAGAGCTGGATAGTTAAGAAAGATGATAGGAAGAAAATCAATTTATTTGAGATGTGGTGCTGGAGAAGAGTGCTGAGGATCCCATGGACAGCCAAAAGGACAAACAAGTGGGTCCTAGAGCAGATCAAGCGGAAACCTCACTGGAAGCCAAGATGACCAAACTGAGACTATCATACTTCAGACACATCATGAGAAGAGAGGACTCTTTGGAAAAAACAGTAATGCTGGGGAAGGTGGAGGGAAGTAGGAAGAGAGGAAGACCACATGCTAGATGGATGGACTCTATTAAGAAGGTCATGGGTATTAAGGGGTTGCAGGAATTAAGCAGAGCAGTAGAGGACAGAGGGTCTTGGCGATGTCTCATCCATAGGGTCACCATGAGTTGAGATCAACTTGAGGGCAGTTAACAACAAACAACAAAAGCCATGGGCTTCTTGGAACTACATGCATGCAAGTGCAACTTTTCATGCAGGTGAATGAATAGGCTGGTGGGACAATGGAGCAAACTGTTCCATCTCTATACTCAGCACAGAAACCAAGTGGGTTGCTAGAAGAGGAAAACCAGCAGCTTTCTTTTTTGTGCTAAAGCACAATATGCAATTAAAACTTTTTCAGCCTACTAACTTTTGCAAACTTATTAACAAGTCTGGCATGTTATCAGGGAAATATCTACCTGTTGAGATGATACAGTTCTCCTAGCATTGCACTATTTAAAAGTTCAATTGGAGGATTGATTCTCTGAATTTTCTCCCATGTTAAACCACAAATGACAAATTGCATCCCCACACAGAGAAAACTGTCATGCCAGTTGGTTGAGTTCTAGCCTACTGTTCTCTACGTGCAAGGATTGTTGACAGAGGAGAGGTTGCTTTTTTGTGTATGATTTACCGAGCATGACAAATAGTCCAGAACAGTGACTTTTCCATGCTTTGTGGCAGTGTAATTATAAATGTGATCATCCTATAATGATTGAGGCTACACTGCACTACACTACACTGCAGAATTAGTGCAGTTTGGCACCACTTTAACTGCTATGGCTCCATGGTATAGAATCCTGGCATTTGTAGTTTTGTAAGATATTTAGCCTTCTTTGTCAGAGAGCTCTGGTGCTACATCAAATTACAAATTCCATCCATAGGATAGCACCACAACAGTTAAGGTGGTGTCAAACTCCATTAATTTTGCAGTATGGCAGCAGCCTGAAATGGTAAAGACCCAACAGTCTAGGTCCACAAATGAAACTGTAAGCAACTCAGTTTGGATTAGCTGGGCTATTATCAAAATATTGTCTACAAGTTTACTGGATGAATTAAGAAACTTATTAAGGGTGGAGGCAATTGTACTTAAGGGTTGGGCTATTGTTAAGAGCATCATGATATCCAAGGTAGAGCTGCATCTGGCTATAACTGTGTAAGCAAACTGCTGACTCACTAAAAATATTGGTAGGAATCTCCCCCTGAGTATACTTACACCCACTTAATAACACTGATTCATAAAAGGTGTGGGAATGAACTAAAGTAAGAGTTCATTTTACAGGTCTCTGATTCATTTTCAAAAGGAGTTACCACATGGCAAAATCAAATGTGAAATCTAGGCTATCGTAACTGTACTTTGTTCATGTGTAAAGTGGGCTAAGGATGTCAATAAATGTCAATGCTTGGAAAAGTTGCTTTTTAAAAAGCTATAACTTCCAGCATCCTCTAGACAGCATGGAGAGTGCCTATGCTGGTTGGGAGTTTCTGGGAGTTGTAGACCCCCAAAGTAACTTTTAACTTGGAAGTCACTTCCATTTTCAGTTTTAGCCTGTTTTCAGCTGCAGGGGGCTTTTGGTGCAGTTGCAGTGAGAAAAAGGCAAACTGCCATACACACACACACACACACACACACACACACACATATTTACAGTTGACAGGTATTTAAAGGACCAAATTTGTGATCTGGGAGCATTAGTGTTGCATGTCTACTGGGGACTAGGGGACCTGCAAAAATGGGATTGGGGGCTCACTTTCCTTACCACTGCTCTAGGACAAGGGTTGGCAACAAGGTACAAGTGGTCCTGTATAACAAGTGGTCTTGCAAATTTCTGTACCCCAAATGTGCCTCTATGGAAGAGAAAGGATCTTCTTGGTGGCTGCTCCCACATTGTGAAATTTAATCCCACAGGTAGACTAGACTGCCCCTATCTCTGCTCTTCTACTACCAGCAGGAAAAGTCTTTTTTGTTTAAATAGCTGTTTGACTATTAACTGGTTTTTGTGGAAGAATTATTTGTGTGTGTGTGTTGAGCTTTTCTTCTCATTATTATATTTTAAATGCATTTAAACTGTTTTAAACTGGTGTTGCTTTTACTAAGATAGCTTATGTAATTGTTTTTAAAAACTTTTTTATTATAGTGATGGCTTCCTCAGCTGTATTTTTTAAATTTGTGTATGAGCAGCCTTCAATTTCATACTGGGAGAAAGGTGAAATTTAAATTAAATTTATGACTAAATAAAATACAGACTTTGCAACAAAAAGTTGTTTTGTTGGGAAACAGGGTACTTGGGAATGCCTTTAGCAGGCAATGAGGTCTCTCCAAAGGTATAGCTGCAGTTGAGACAAAAAGAGGTCATTGCCCCTGAATAAAGATTCTTCCCCCGCTCATGAAATTTTCCTTCAGTTCCCAAATGTCTAGCACTGCAGTAGCTTAAAGCTTCATTTGAGTATGTACAAATACCATTAAAGCATCCAAACAAAAGAGGCAGATAATTGTCCCAACACAGCAAATGTAAGAGTTCTAGATGTGAACAATTTTCAGCATTTCATTCTTTGCAATGCTAGAAAGTTGGGAGTGGAAGGAAAATTTCATGGGGACATCAGAATACTTATGGCAGGGGTAGGCAACCTTTCCCCTTTAAGGGCCGAGGGACTTCAGCTCCCAGAATCCCAAGAGCTATTGGCCAACATGGGACTATTGGCCAAGATGGCTGAGGCTTCTGGGAGCTGAAGTCCCGCAGCCCTTAAAGGGGAAAGGTTGCCTACCCCTGAGTTATGGGGAGGGGGCAATGGCCTCATCTCTACTCCCTCCCTGTTGCTAACCCCCTTGCTCATCCCTATTCTGAAATATTCCTGACTTCTGGCCCCTTCATATTACAAAATTATATCACCATCCAATGGAAATCTGGGATTTGAAGTTTTGGGACAGGGATTTAACATTCTCAGCCCAGAGATGTCTAGCCATCAAACTACAGATTCCAGGATCCCATTAGATGCAACATTGACAGCTAAAGTAGAATCACAATGTACCAATTGTGTGATGCGAAAGGTCCTATGTTGCGGGTTCTTTTCTTAGTTGTTCGAGGCTCTGACTCTGAAACTTAAGATAAGTAAGAACAGGGAGAAAACTTAAGGTAAGTAAGAACAAGGATAAAAATGCTGGGAGCAGTGTTTTGAGAGTAGTAAGATGAGTACAAGTGTCTCAGTTGTATTCTTCATCTCTTTTTCCTTTCAAATATTCCTCATTTTATTTATGACTGTAGTGAGTACATGAAAGGTTTAAAAAAAAGCACAAGAAAGGACATTTACTAGGCACAGATTTCCACCAGAGGGCACTCCAAACAGACCTTTGGCTATTCATTAATATCTGCTAAGGAGGACAAAGGCTGCAAACTGATACTGACACAATGTGGATACAATATTATACAATATTAGGATGAAGGCTGCAAATTGATACAATATTTTAGTTCATTAACTACTTTTCAATTATGGACTGATTTAGATGAAAGACATCTGAACAGGAAAGTGAAACGTGACAATACAAAACTGAAACACAGTACATAAACTAGGAAGCATAAACAGTGAACACATTTTATTCCTCATATTGTAAGGCACCAACTGTTCAAAAATCCAAAATGAAATACAACAGTTTTTAAACACAAGAATAAAATGAGGCATTTTAGGTAAAATGTGCAACAGATCTGGCTGAATAATAATCTAGATTACCAAATATGTATTGGCCATATGATCATCTTCAGTGGTAAGTAGTAACAAGGGATTGCCCCAATCGACTATAGCCCTTTTACTCAATGGGATTTGTGTGTGTGTGTGTGTGCCTTCAAGTCACCTGTCAACTGATGGTGACCCAATGAATTTCATAGGATATTCTTTGGCAAGAAATATTCAGAGGTGGTTTTGCCAGTTCCTTCCTCTGAAATCCAGCCTACAGCACCTGGCATTCATTAGTGGTCTCCCATCCAAGTACTGATGAAGCTGATCCTGCTTGGCTTTCAAGATCAGATAGAACTTATTTCTGAGTAAACAGATGCTATCAATTTATTTCCACATGCCTCATAAACAGGTGATTGGGTTATGAATTATAATCCATGATTCTCCAGCCCTTCTAAGTTTTCTCCCTCACTTTGTACGGTAATTTTTTCAGCTCCATGATGGAATCCTCCGGGCAAGGCAAATGTGTCAGGAGGTTGTATTTGTTGCTGTAGTTCTTGAGTTTTTTGTTTTTTAAATATCAAAATGGTGTTTCTATTGTCTTGGACAGTTTTCTGGCAATTCCCAGCACAGGTTGCAATTTTTTTTATTCCCACCATTGAGTGATCCCAAAGCACACCAGAGTGAGAGGGTATACCTCATTTTTCTCCCTCTTTTAAATTTTTAAACAGCATCAGTGAAACAGCACTTTTGCAATATAGCACTCTAAACATTTTTAAAAGGTTAAAATTTGTTCTTCAAACCATAGGACCCCCCTCAGCAAACCACACCCCAGCTTTAATAAACTTTAGCCTTAGAGTAAATCCACAAAACTGTACAAACAGTCCCTTAAAGGAATGGAATGAGTGGATGCAGAGGCAACAACAACTGGCAAAATCCTAGGGCTTATATAGCAAGAACTTACACTTCTTTGGACCACTCTGGCACAGCCAGATAAGATATATGACCAAAACCATACACAGAATTTCAAACGTGTCCAGAATCATGCAGTCCTTCAGATGCTGTTAATTGCAACTCCCCAGCATCCCTCACTATTTAGCTATGCCACCTGCAGCTGCTTGGATTTGCACTCCCAACCTCTAGAGGGCTGCATGGTTTCCATCCTTGACACAGATAAATAAATTCATTGACATAGAAAACCTAAGAAGGCACACCAAAAGGAATGTTTTTAGGTTTTGTGAATTCAAAGGCTTTCATGGCCAGCATCCATAGTTTTTTGTGGGTTTTTCAGGCTGTATGGCCATGTTCTAGAAGAGTTTCTTTCTGATGTTTCACCAGCATCTGTTTTTTAGTTTTCTTTAAGAAAGCCAAAAAAACTAAAAAAAACACCAACCCTAAAATTGCACTCAGAGGCAATTAAGTGCATTGTCAGCCAGTGGCTATGCTATATATATATACACACACACTGTATCTACATGCCTTCTTTCTGTATAAGGGAACAACAATTAAAGAAATCATTTCACCATTAAATAAATCATTATTGTTGAAACATCTGGTAATTCAGATAATCGGTCACACATTTCTCGATCCCCAAGGCCTCTGAATAATTCAATCTGAGTGCTGACATGGCAGTCAGTCTTGCAAGACAGCTCTCAGAGAGTCTCAGTAAGACCGCAGAAGTTCCTGTTTTTCTTTCCTCTCCCCCTTCTTTTATCAGTGAACTTAACTGTTTTCAACTTATTCATGTATTGTAAGGCATCAGTGAATGATTCAGCTGGGAGGACAGCTCTGCTGAGAAACAAGATGCCTGTTCCCTGTGTATCATGTCTCCCAGCAGAACTGATGGGATTTTTGTAGGTTTAGAAAGGTATCTGAAGATCCAGGCATACAAACCATCAGGCCACATCTTGCCCACATCTAGACAACACTGGTCTTTGCTCTGATACAGCAAGGCTCTTATCTTCTTGAGAAGGAAAGATGGCACTTGTTATCTACAGAGTTTATTTGTACCTATCCTAAACATTATTTTAAATGATGAGCAGAACCTGTTTCCTTAATCAGTTTAAACCAGTCAATTACAAATGTAAATCAGTTAATCTGGTTTAATACAACAGTATTAATTTAAACAAATTGCTACAGTATGTAGAGAGCTCTTGTAGCGCCTTTGAGACTAACTGAAAGAAATTGGCAGCATAAGCTTTCATAGGAGTTTATCACACGGGCGAAATCCTGTGCGGAAACGGGGCTTTAAATTAAACAAAACCCGCAAAAGCGGGTGTTTTTTCAGACGACGTCGCTGTTAAAAGGAGGTTAATCTGAAATTAGACAAAAACTGCTTCTTTTTTACTTTCAGAAGATCTCAAAAGTAAAAAGAAGCAGTGTTTGTCTAATTTCCATTCAGATTAACCTCCTTTTAACAGCGCTTTCACTTTTCACACAGGACAGAACGGGAGAAATCCCGTTCATTGAAAGCTTCCGCTTTTGCGGGGTTTTTTTTACTTTAAAGAGCGATTTTGCACGGGGCTCCCCATGTGATAAACTCCATAGACTTCAGTCTACCTCCTCAGGTACATCTGAGGAAAGCTCATACTGCCAAATTCTTTCTTTCAGTTAGTCTCAAAGGTGCTACAAAAGCTCTTGATGTACTGAATCTACATACCAACATGGCAACATCTTTGAATTCTAGCAAATTGCTACAGGTTTGTGTTAAATGTTTTTAGCAATAAACTTCTCACATAGTTTGGTGCTATTGCTTGTCTATTCATCACACATCCCTATGTATGGCACAAATTATTATTAATATTTATTTATTTGCTTTTACCTCTGTCACAGAGCATCATGATTGCCAGTATGTAGAAACATGAAATCAATTAATTTGAGCCTAGGCAGTGAATGCTGCTGATTATAGACCAAATTAGATGTTAAGGAGAATGCATATTTCCTATGACTAACCCACTTTCCCTTCCACTTTGGGATTTCCTCAGAAATGTGTGCCAGCAATCACATTAAAACATTATACCAGTTTTTTATTTCCTCCAGTAGCAAATCACAAACCAAAGCAATATGTGTAGGTGAGGAAAATCCCATACGATGACCAACTGGTGTCTATTATGACTTGGCGATTATCTCTGCAAAAAAGGTTTAAAAAGTATTTAGTTTGACCATGTGAAACCAAACTATTTTTTTCCAGTTTTTATTAACTCCAGTATTTCAGAAGTAACCTATTGCCATTACAGTCATCCCTCCCGATTCGTGGGGGATGCGTTCCAGACCCCTCTCCACGAATCGGGAAAAATGCAAATATTCAAGTCCTATTGAATAAAATAGTGGCACACATCTGCGTGTGCAGCCACACACACACCATGGGTGTGCACACCATTTTGTCTCTCCTGGCTTCCCGTCTGTGGAAACTCAAGACTGAACGGGATGTCTGCAACGGGATGTCTGCAAATTCGGAGGGATGACTGTACTTGTTACAATGTTGAGAAGGTAGCCCACTTTACTAATGTTGTACTGCTTGTTACTTTTTATTCCTTTCCATTACATGTTGAGTGTCCCTTATCCAGAATTCAAAAATCTGAAATGCTCCAAAACTGTCCATATGGGTGACACCTTTGCTTTCTGAGGGTTCAGTGTACACAAACATTGTTTCATGCACAAACTTACTAAACTTACTAAAAATATTATGTATAAAAATGCCTTTAGACTGTGTGTATAAGATATATACAAAACATTCACAAATTTGATGTTTAGACTTGGGTCCCATCTCCAAGATGTCTCATTTTACATATATATGCAAATATTCTAAAATTATTTTTTTAATAAATCCAAAATCCAAAACACTTATAGTCCTGATCATTTTGAATAAGCACAACTCAACCTGTAATTCTTAGAGAATAGAAACCTAAGTCTTACAAGAGAATAGCATAAGTGCCTCTCCTACCAAAAATTAAATTCTTATAAAAATGCTTCTAAAAATTATCTTGAAACCATTACTCATTGGATCAACAGATTAACTTTACACTCACTCATTATATTACTTTTGAAAATGTAACTTCACGGTACCTTCACTATTGCCAAAAAAACTAGGTATAAGTAGTTATAGGTAGCTACATTACCTGTAACTCTTTATTCTCAACTTTGGAAGACAAAACCATTAACAACATTGAACAGAATATCACCATAGGGCTGCATGTAGTACCTACCCCTAAGCTCATTCTGGCTGTGGACCTCCCATTTCCCAAAGAGCCACCCTTTGGGGAGTAAAAATAACAGGCAAATTACCTCTCCAGGAAGCTTCCAAAAGTGGCAATTTACATTTTAAATAGATTGCAGACCCGTACACTATTTAGCATTTTTAAATCTAGTTTTTTCAAAACCTGAAGTGGAATTCTGGCCATTTTCACGGGAGGGGGAGTCTCTGTGGTCTTCGAGGGTCCTAAGGGCAGTGAGTGCAAACTACTTTGGAATTTGGAACTAAAGTTTGCAGCAATTGAAGATGGGTTGGAAGCTCTTTATTTTTTATATTACTCTTTAAAAATATTTGAATTGTTTTCAATTTTAAATCATTTTAAATTGTTTAAAATGATTTTAATTCTATGTTGCCCTGACCTGCTATGATATAGAACAGGATTTAAATATCTGAATAAACATTATTTATTTATTTATTTATTTATTTATTTAATTAAATGTTTATTAGTTTAAAAAGACAACATTCAAACACATTTACACACATATACATAAAAAGCTTACAAAAAAATTTCTTGTACATAGTTCATATTTTGTACACACTCAAATTAGGATGCATTCAAAATTCTTCTTTTAACTCATTGATAACCTACTTCCACTCCTTTATCTCTTTCTTTCATCTTCTACCTACACCCTTCCTTTCAATTACTTTCACATCTTCAACCCATCTTCTTCTTTTGTTCCTCTACTCAACCTCTCTCCTCCTTCCTACCCTCTCTCCCTTCTCAACATCCTCTTACCTTCCACTACATACTTTTTCTTTCTTCCCTTTTCACATCTCCCACCAATCCTCTCTACTTTCTTCCTCCCTCCCTCCTTCCTCCTTCCCTCCTCCTCTCTTCTCCTTGCATTCACCCCATTGTAAACTTCCTGTGTACCTTACTTCACTGGATGCGAATTGTTAGTATTGACCTCCTTATTCCTAATTGCTTACGTTTATCTTTCCCTATTAATTCTTGCACGATCATTGCGCAGTGTATATCTTCCCTCTCATATATAGCAGCCCTTTTGTTGTTGTACCTTGTGTGAAAACCTCCTTATATTTTGACAATCTTTTCACAATATTTGTTGCATTTTTATTCTGAAAAGCTAAGTACCTCTCATTATGTTCAATCATATCTCATGATATTCAATCGTAACTACACTTTTGTATATATATATATATATATATATATATATGAAAAAATAATTTTACTACTACTTTATCTCTCTCTCACCCTACAAAGAAGCTTAAAAGGCAATTATTGGCAATTATTTATTTTTTAAAAAAACTTTATTCCTCTTATGGAAGATGTTCAGGCCCAATCTACATGTGCAGACGAAATAGGCAGGACAGTGCTGCGATGGTGGATTCTGTGTGTCACTTCAAACAAAAGTAGACAACTGTTTCCCAGTCACAGCCACAGCTTGACATTCACACCCTTGTCAATGTGTCACAGTTTTACAGCATCCGATGGTCATAATCTCCAGTGAACAGTGAACAGGCTAGAGCTTGTGCAAGAGGATCATTTTTGAAGAGTTCATTTGGGGGAAATATAGATACTGACAGAAAGTTCTATTTATGGAAGACAAGACTATCAATAACTCCTAGTTATGCTGGCTATATGCAGCTACTAGGTGCTACTAGGTGCCTCTGAGTGCCAGTCTCTGGGGAGTGACATTGGGAAATGGCTAGCTTTCTCATGTCTTGCCTCTGAGATACTGTATTTTCTGGCATATAAGACGACTTTTTAACCCAGGAAAATCTGGGGTTAAAGTCGGGGGTTGTCTTATACACCGGGTATAAGGAGGAGGAGGAGGACAGAGGTGGGGGTAGGAAGAAGCCTTGGGAGAAGAGGAGGATGAGGAGGACAGAGGTGCAATGGGGAAGAAGCCTGGGGAGGAGTACGAGAGGAACCCTAAGGTGATCCTCTCTTGGGGTTTTCTTGGTAAGACTGGTTCAGAGGAGGTTTGCCATTGCCTTCCCCTGAGGCTGAGGGTGTGTGACTTGTCCAAGTTCACCCAGTGGGTTTCATGGCAGAGAGGGGAATCAAACCCAGGTCTCCAGAGTGGTAGTCCAACACTCAAACCTCTACACCATGCTGGCTCCTATTCCCATGTACTACCTATGAAACAATTGCAGACTTTTTTGTTGTTCTTGTGTGTCTTCAAGTCCTTTCCGACCACTTTCTCATCCCCCCCCCCCCAACCATCTCATAGCTGGGAGATGGAAATAATTTTTAAAGCAGCATTTAAATCTGGACTATTTTTTAAAAAGTAAGGTCCAAAACACACTGCAGAAATAGATGCTAGGGAACATGGGAGCTGTAGTTGTATTTATAAGTGACCGTTTTCCTGCTAAGTACCTGCATGTCATAAGCATTTGAATTAAAATTACCATATTGAAATCAAGTCTGATGTTTTGTTTTGTTTTAATTTTTATTTGGTGTGCGTTGGAAGAGGGGTAGTCCTATAGAGCGAGTATATCCCAAACTCTATATTTTAATGGAAAAGTTGGGGGTCTTCTTATATGCCCAGTTGTCTTATATGCCGGAAAATATTGTAACTCCCTTGTTTAGCAACTGTGACAAACTAGATGCTGGACTAGATTTGCGTTTGCTGTAATTCTACAGAGCTCCTCTTAATGTTCTTATCTAAACACTTTTCAGCTGGGAAAATGTGCACAACATAAGACAGAACAGCAAACAAAAGACTGAACCAGTGGCATCACTAGGGGGTGCAGAGGGGTGCAGATTGCACCAGGTGACACCCTAGAAGAGCAGTGACATTTGGTTGGGCCTTCCTCCTTCTGTGGGGTAAGAAGGGCCAAGTGGATCTCTCCTGACTTCACTGCCCCAGTCTTTTCATGGGGAGGCATCACACTCCTGTACTAGTTTCTCAAGGAGAACACAGTTATGTCCAGATAGCTCCTTTCATGAAACAACGTGTCTCACAAATGATTCAATAACCTGTCTGCTCATGAAATTGGCAGAGGAACAGCAGCAGAAGTGGTAGGAGGCTGGACCTGGCTCCATGCCACCTTTTATTTGAATTCCTGGCTTTGGGAAGGTCCTCAAAGCTACGGCTTTATGAAAAGGATGGTTTGCCTGGACCTGGCTCAGGCAGTTTCCCATGACATCTCTACCAAGGTGCCCTGGTTTTGAAGACCCTGCCCTAGGCATTCATACAAGCCAGTCATTCATGAAATAGGTGGCTCAGAGCCAGCTATATCATCCTCCCATGGCCTTCTCCTCCACCTTCCTGGAGCCACAGCTTTCTCAGTCTTTTATATTTTTTTCACCATCACATGCATCCTCTTCTAATGCAATTACTGTGACAGGACAACAGGGTCTCCTCTGTCCTCAGCTGGGAGAGTTAAATGCTAAGCCAGCCATTGGGGAAACAATTCTCTACATGCAGTGCTGAGTTGTTAAAAATACAAATGAAGTGAAATGTGCTAGAGCAAGACTCATCTTCCTGGGTTGATGAGTCACTCACAGTTAAAGACTTGTTCAGTTTCATCCCCATTTGTAATATATGGCATGTTGTGACAATCACATGCAGAGTGTTTGTACAGTGGGAATTTTGAAATAATAGCTGTGCTTAGGACTTATGATTCAACTTTGAACCCAACATTCTCGAGTGCTCTTGCTTCACCATAGATCTGCAGAAAGTTTATATTTAATAATGTTTCAGTTGATATGAATCCAAGAAATCAAGTAAGGAAATCTCCTTTACGGTCCAGTTTATTACCTCCTGTAGCAGTCAAATATCATTTTAAAAAAGTCTATCTTCTGCAAAATAAAATTGGAGCCAGAAAAAATGTTGTCTAGTGCAATTGTACCTGGCTGACATTGTTAGTTGCCAGTTTTCTCTTTTCAATGCTATATTTATACATACACACATATGTCCATACATATACACACAAAGAGAGAGAAAAAAAGTTGTGCCCAAGAAATCTGGTATAGGCTGCCAGGGCAGCTGTGCAACTAAAATGGGCTCAGAAATGAATTAGAAATGATGTGATGTGAGAAGAGCAGTTATGGAAAATAACTATCTTGCATCTATATTTCTGCACAGAAATATCAATTTTGTACTGTCCAAATTTGCAATAGAACTGAGCATAGCTAGCTTTCAAAACCCACATATTTTAAAGGTTTGGAATGATCATTAGAGAAATATATGTACTAAACTGTATTTGCATTTGAAAAATAAACATAATCAAAAGCATATATTTGAAAATTCACAGAAACATGCTTTACCCAGGTTGCTGCCACACTGCAGAATTAATGCAGTTTGGTACCACTTTAGCTGTCATGTCACCATCTTATGATATCATGGGATTTGGAGTGTGTTGTGGCATGAGAGGTCTCTCTGACAAAGATTGCTAAATATCTTACAAAACTATAAATCCCAGAGTTCCTTACCATTAACCCATGGCAGTTAAAGCAGTGCCAAATTGCATTAATTAACATTCTGGAATGCAGATGCCGCCACAGTGGTGGAATATGTATACTTTAAATTGATTACAAGAATGCATTGATTTTTCTAGTTGTAATTGTTTTTGCAAATATGAAAAAAAATGTGTAATTGTATTGAATTGGTTTTTACATTGTATTAGTTCCTTCTTTTATCTGTAGTCCTTTTTTTTTTTTAATGAGATTGTACACTTTTGCCTGGCCAGTTTGTTTTATTTTTTGCATAATGCATGTTATAATGCATGTTCACTGGTGACACTAAAAATAAATGAAGAAGATGGGAGGAAGAATAAGAATTAAAATTAAACTTAGAAGAAGAAATAAAGAACCTTTCCTGTGCAGGAAACTTGCTATCTGTATAGAAAGTGCATTGTGTGTCTGTGTGGGTGGGATGTCCCACCAAAAGCAAAACAAAACAACCCTACCAACAACAACTAGTCTATGTACTGGGAGAAAATTGGGCATCAATCCACTGCTCTGTTATACAGTATTTACCAGTGGAGATTCCTGAATCTAGAAACTATTTTTTTCTATCTCGAAGCAAAGAATTGTGCATATTCTTTCCATCCCTACTACTTGTAATGGGAAGCTCAGACAGCTGTGGGACATGGTAGAAAGCTTTCCATTCATTACCACAGTCCTTCAGACATTTGCCTCTGAACAGCTCTTTCAGGAATATGTGGCAACCAGCAGTTACAGCCGCTGCCTCCCATAAACACTCCTAACAAAGGCATTTATGAATGGATTAACTCATGGAAAGGGAGTCACTAAGGAAGTAAACAGAGCACACAGCAAGACCTAGAGGAAAGGTTCATGGCAAAAGATTGTGCTAGGAAGATAAACGCATTTATACTCTGATGAGGATTTATACCCTTGTGAGAATTCTGCCAGAGGAACTTTAAAGCACTTTAAAGCCGGCTTCTGTTCGGAGCTCCCCGTGTGATAACGTCTTAAATGTTTCTGTTCCAGCCTGGGGACATTGTTGTTACCATGCTTCCTTTCCTTATTTCAGAGAATCACGAAGCACCACAAGACTTTATTCACTGTTGCAAGAATTTAGGCTTGACTCAATAAAAGCCTTCATTGATAACAGCACGTGTGTCTTGGCCCTGATCGACACTGCACAGTTGCAGCAGTTTGTTGCCACTTTAACTGCAGTGGCACCCTCCTAAAGAATCTTGGGATTTGTAGTTCAGGGGAGTAGATTACAACTCTCTAGCAGAGAATTCTAAGCACTTCACCAAACTGCAAATCCCTGGATTCCATGTGCAGGCCAAGGTCCTGCAGGACTTTGGGGTCATGGTACACTTTCTGTGGTGTCCTGAGACATCCAGGCCCATCTCCTGTCGCTAAGCAAGGACAGTTTTACACTTCCAATGCCTCTTTTAAAATAGGATTCCTCTGCCTTCAGTCAGACACACCTGGTGTCCGACTAACAGGCCTTTCAATAGGGGAGAAGTATGCATAAACCGGAGTCCATAGTAAAAGAAAACATCCTGTGGGGATGTGCTAACTTTCACTATTGTTCATCAGGTAGTTCTCATATATGAGGGTGCAATAGGGTGGGTAAATGGGTGCCTTGTCCCACCCCATTGGTTTCTGCTCCTTTAATGAATTTTTTCTTCTTCTGTCTCAAATTTCTAATATTTCAGTCATTTATAACTTTCATAGCACATTTGGAAATACAATTAAAGCATTCAAAATGCCTAAGGCAAAGTTACAGACAAGTTACAAAGGCAATGCAAAGATAGCAAATAGAAGGGTTCTAGGAGTGGATGAGTATGGTATAGTGCAGGGGTCGGCAACCTACGGCCCCCGGGCCGGTTCCGGCCCAGGACGCCGGATTTGCGGGCCCAGGCGGACCTCTGCTGCCGCCGCGGCCGCCGTGGCACCTCCGCCACCTGTTTTGGTCGGCGCGCGACTGCGCGCGCCGTGGCCAGCATTTTTTTCTCCAAAATGGTGGCCGCAACGTGTTTGCGCATGTGCAGGATTTGCGCATGTGCAAACACGTCGTGGCCGGCATTTTGGAGAAAAAAATGCCGGCCACGGCGCGTGCAGTTGCGCGCTGACCAAGACCGACCATTGGTGGAGGCAGCGGCAGTGGAAGCAGTGGAGACGGCGGCAGAGGCGGAGGTGGAGGCGCCACCACTGCCGCCTCTGCCGCCGCTGCCACCTCTGGCTCCGCCGCCGCTGGCTCCTCCTTCTCCTCCGCCGTGGCTGCTTCCGCGGCCGCCTCTTCCACTGCCGCCTCTTCCGCTGCCGCCGCTGAGCCCGCTTTCGGCAGAGCGGGACGTGGCCTGCATTTTGGTCTCCAAAATGCCGGCCGCGTCACGTTTACGTATGCACGCATGCGCAAACGCGACGCGGCCGGCATTTTGGAGACCAAAATGCAGGCCGCGTCCCGCTCTGCCGAAAGTGGGCTCAGCGGCGGCAGCGGAAGCGGCGGTAGCAGAAGCGGCAGTTGCGGAGGAGGAGGCAGAGGCGGCGGCGGCGGCGGCGGAGGAGGAGGAGGAGGAGCCAGCGGCGGCGGTGGCGGAGGAGGAGGAGGAGCCAGCGGCAGTGGAGGAGGAGGAGGCGGCGGCGGCGGAGGAGGAGGCAGAGGAGGAGGAGGAGCCAGAGGCGGCGGTGGCGGGAGGGGTCCGCCTGGCTCGATAAGGGGATTTGTGGGGGGCGCGCACGCGCATCAGCGGAGGGGGCGCGCGCACGCGCAAGCGCGTGCACACCGCCATTCCCCCCCGGCCTTGGCCCAGCCGAGACCTGGGCTAGTGGAGACTGGCCCAGGTCTCAAAAAGGTTGCCGGTCCCTGGTATAATGGTTTGAGTGTTGGAATACAACTGGAGATCAGGGTTGAATTCCTCGCTTGGACATAAAAACCCATGGGGTGTCCTTGGGCAAGTTATGTATTCTCAGCCCCAGAAAATCTGTGATAGGTTTGCTTTAGGGTCACTAGAAGTAAAAAATGACTTTAAGGACACAAGAACAGCAGCAGCAGTAACAACAACAAAAAGGTATGGACAATTTTCAACAACTCACTCTCCTTGAGACTGAAGAAAAAGCCCATTTGTGGGAGCAGAATACTTAGGGAGGAATGCTCCAATTTTGCCCTCCTCCCCATGGCTACATCATTGCCCATCTATCTAATTTCAAAGGGACAGCCATCTAGTGATATGCTGTATCTCTCTCTTGTTGAAAGAAGTCCAATATTCTTTTTGGATCCTCCAGTTATCACTAATAATTACAGTACACTTGGCACAGTCCAGTCACTCCTTTAAAAATAAGTAGAGCAAAAACCAAACTCATGATCAAGGTGACCTTATTTTTTAAACGAGAAAAATGCTGTGTTATCTCCATTTAGGATTGGAGCTATGTTGCTGGGAGGCTATTAAATTCTGCAAACCGCAGTGCTGGTTCCCAGATTAAAATCCTCCCCTGCCTTTCTGGAGTTGCCACATGCTGTGAGAAGTAAAGCATTCTCCTTCACACCCCATTTGTTGTTTGCTTTCAAGTTGTTTCCAAGAGGTTTACTTGGCAGGTTTTTGTTCAGAGGAGATTTCCCATTGCCTTCCTCTGAGGCTGAAAGAGTGTGACTTGCCCACTGGTTTTCATGACTGAGCAGGGATTTGAACCTTGGTCCCCAGAGTCATAGTCCAGGGTTCAATTCATTACACCACACTGGTTTTTGCTCCCCAGTACTGGGCCCTAATATCAACCGGGTGGCCCAAAAGCTATAGTTGTCCATGGGGGGTGGGGGTGGGAAACCTATAAAAGATATATGACTATAGCAGACTGCTAGAAATAGTGCAAATTGAGTCCACTTTAAGGGTTAGGGTTAGGGTTAGGGAATCATGGGAACTGTATTTTATTGTGGCACCAGAGCTCTCTGACAGAGAAGGCTCAATGTCTCAGAAGAAAAAAACAATTCCCATGATTCCCTAGCACTAACCCTAACCCTTAAAGTGGACTCAATTTGCACTATTTCTGGCAGTCTGCAAAGGCCCATAATCTCTACTCCATGAGTCTTTTATAACTGCTGAGGTAGATATAGTCAAAGGATATTGCATAATTAGGTGGTAAAGTGAACTGGAATCACATTTTTGAAAGCTCTTCTATATATAAAGTTTATTATAGGAAGAAACTTAGCATAACAGCGATGAATGGATTAAAAACAGCACAACACCTCTCTGGTGTGTGTATTTTGAGGGTCTTTTTTTTAAACATGGGAACTTTCCAAAATATATTCCCCATTTTAAGACTCTGTTGTTGTTGTTTTTAGCTGCCCTTGAGTCTGTTCCAACTCATGGCGACCCTGTGCATGAGACATCTCCAAGAGATCTTATCTCCCACTGCCTTGCCCAGATCCTCCAAGCCCTTGCCCATAACCCCTGATCGAGTCTATCCATCTGGTTTGTGGTCTTCCTCTCTTTCTTCTACCCTCTCACTTTTCCTAGCATTAGTGTTTTTTCTAGTGATCTGTGCCTTCTCATTGTGTGGCCAAAGTACGATAGTCTCAACTTGATGATCTTTGCTTCCAAGGAGAGCCCTGGTCTGATCTGTTCAAGAACCCATTTCTTTGTCTTCTTGGCTGTCCATGGTATCCTAAGTACTCTTCTCCAGCACCACATTTCAAATCTTAAGACTAAAGTAGTACAATCTATAATTGTACCATCTCAGTTTACCATCTCATCCTTCACTATATGCATAAATAAAGCCTTTGAAAAAGGTCTGGAACTAGTCTGATTCATCTTTGGCAAACAAAGTTTTGTAGATGAAGAATTATTGGAGATGGGGGCTCATGGCTCAAGTCCATAGAGCCCTGTGGCTTTTAAATACCACGGAAACTGAAGAGGACAGTCTGGAAGGAGATGACTCTGTGAGCTGGAAATGTATGATGGGATGGAGAGATTGTAGAAAGTTGTCAGGGGATTTGATAAAGGGATAAAAAAGGGATGGTTGGCCTTCTTCAGTCTGGCAAATGCATCTTTTGCCGTTTCTCTTCTAATCTTTACATGTCCAGGTGAGTACACAAAAATGAGCATTTCTATATAAAGTCACAACTACATGAATGGAAAAACTGCCTGATTCCTCAAGAGATCTGCTCTGCATCCACACTGCATAATTAATCCAGTTTGATACCACTTTAACTGCCATGGCTCAATGCTGTGGAATTCTAGGAACTGTAGTTTGTTGTGGCACCAGCACTCTGATAGAAAAGGCTGTCTCACAAAACTACAGTTTCCGGAATTTCATACTATTGAGCTATGGCAGTTAAAGTGGTGTCAAACTGGATTTTTTTTCTGCAGTGTGGATGCAGTCCTGGAGCCTTTCACACCACACATTTATAGTGCTATGATTCCACTGTAACTGGCATGGTTCCATCCTATGGAATCCTGGGATTTTGTGGTTCAGGGAGGGATATTTAGAAGTGTCTGTCAGAGGACACTAGTGTCTCTGATCATATGCAGTATTCCAAGGATGCAGCCATGGTGGCTGAGATGGAATCATAGTGTTATATAGATAGACCAGAGTTAACAAAGCCACAGAGAGTGATGCTGTTTTTACAAAACCTGTTTATGCTTGCCCAGCCCCCTTTTCTTTCTTGTCCTCTGTCTAGCTGGAAGTTTTTTCAGTAGCGCTGGCAGTTTGCACGTTTGTGTAAATTGAACCATCGGAAAGCAAATGTGTCACTATCTCAGCCACCCATGTGGACAATTTGGGATTCTGGAATATTTTGGATTTTGGAATTCCAGATAAGGGAGACTCAAACTGCATTAGTTGCAGTTTCCTTCAAGGAAAAACCTCACAAAGAACATGTGGCAGTAGTCTACATAAATAGAAGGTGGTGAAGATCCAATTAGCCAGACACAATTTCTGCAGGAAGGATGGAACAGCTGAGCTGATCATTTCTAGTTACATAGGGTTTCCATATTTTTGAAAAGGAAAAAAGAAGACACATTTATCATTGTACTACTTCAAAGCACTGACTTCTATGATGACTTTCACTTCAAATCCTTACTATATAAACTATATAAGTAATTGCTACTAGAAATATTCCTAATCTTCATTGTATTTAAATAACAACAATTTTAATTTATTAGTTAGTTATATTTAATAAATACCAGCAATTGATCTGGTTACAGCTGAACTGAAACAAAGACATTTTAAAACCCCACCTGGACACATGTTTGTTCTGAAAAAGAGGACATGTCCAGGAAAAGGAGGACATAGGCTAATCCTAAATTATAACAGCCACCTGAACCTCTTAGAAAAGTGATTCCCAAACTCTCGCCTTCCAGGTATTTGGGACTTCAGCTGCAAGAAGCCTTAGCAGATCAGCCCTGTGTAGATTCAGCTTTGGTCTGTTGATTTGTATCCTATCTATGATTCTTAAGCAAAACATTTGCAGCTTGCTTTTAAGCATTTTTACTCAGAAGCAATATACCTTGATTTCAATGGGTTTTCATTTCCAGAGTCTTCCTGTGTGTATGCTTAATTGTAGCCTTCCAGGAGTGGGCTGTTAATGTGTATCATTAATAAATTTCCCCAGTACTTGGAAAGTTACTTTCTTGGACAAATTCCCAGAATCTCTACTGCTGGCTGGGAGACTACTGAAATTCAAAATAAGTGACTTTTCCAGGCTGTGCATTTCCTTCAAACAGGCTTTCTCCACAATACCAAAGATTGGTGATTCCCTTTCTTTCCAGTGAGTTGACTTCTATCAAAAAAAGGAATGTAAGCAATGTTGTTTCAGTCACAGCATGTGAGTCCTGTATACCACTCCTATCACATTTGCTAGGAAAGGGTTAAGAAGAGTCTGGGAGTGTCCTCGGAATCCAGGTTTGTTTATCAGCCAGTTTCTTTCTGGCTCAACAGGTTACTGCTGCCCCTGCTGTTCTCAGCAACTGGAATCTAGGTGGGGCCCCTCTCCTCCCTAGGAGTTTTCTCTCCTGAGTAAAAAGCACCCGGCTTACTCACTCACTCACTAAGTGCAGCCTAAAGGTAATCTCCTGGAAGCAAACTTTTGGGCCTCTCTTCAGGCTTGATCACCCAATTTCTCCTGCAGGTCTGCCTGCACAAAATGGTCCGGTGTGGTCTGGCCTGTTGGAGGTGCCGATGGCTCCTGCCCCTTCTCTTAGGTTTAGCCATCATCCTGGGCATCATCGCCTTGGCTGGCAGGGGGTGGCTGGAGTCAGCCGAAGCCCCTTATGTGCGCAAAGCATCGCTCTGGTGGGACTGCGTCAAATCCAACCCTGGGGACCTCAACTGGGCATGCAACTCCCTCATGGAGTACAGTAAGTATTTGCAGTTGGCATGCATGTGGGCATATGATAATAGATAGTTAAATATTTGTTATGGTCTCAGACCAGCATAATGTAGGGATATGTGCGCATGCAGAAATCGTGTTCTCAATTCTCCATTTTTTCAATCAAAATTTTGATCCGCTTCTAGCTGAGTATAACGCTATGATTCTCCTTTAACTGTCATGACTGCATCCTGTTAGGGTTTAGGATTTGTCCTTTAGGAAGTAGTGTCCAGAATCCCCAGCCAGAAAACTCTAGTGCCTCTCCATACTACAATCCCCAGAATTCCATGGGATGCAACCATGGCAGCTAAAGTGGAATTGTAGTGCTATGACTGTGTAATGGGAAAGGGCCCCTGAAGGGTATGGATTAATTGGGCTTTTAATGAATTGAAATCATGAACAGGGGATATTGAAAAAAAGGAGTTTTGTTTGCATAAAGAACACATGGTTAAAGTGGGTTGGTTAATCAGTGCTGAATGTGTCTCAGAGCATATCTTAAAAAGATGGTGTATATTGTCCAAAGGGCACATTTGCAAAGCTGTAATTTAGAATAAAGGGAAAAAAGACAAGCAGTCTGGGCCTAGGCTTGGAGCTGTGGGAAGCACTTACTTACATTTGGGCATTAAGAAAAAGGTCTTAACCTGTGCTGTTAGCAAAAACCATCACCATTCAGCACAGAAAAAAAGAAGAAGCAGTTTTGTGTCCTTGTGGGTCTGGATTGTGGAGTTTGGAAAAAGCAGAAATTCAACTGCTCTGGCATTTAAAGGCTGAGTAAAGGAAACTCTAAAGGCACCAGACCCTATCTGATCTTGGAAGTTAAGCAGTTTTAGTATTTGGATGGGAGACTGTGGGCTATATTTCAGAGGAAGGAACTGACAAAACCGCCTTTGAGTATTCCTCCCCTAAGAAAACCCTGTGAAATTCATGGAGTTACCATAAGTCAAGAGGGGACTTGAAGGCACATAGACAGAATGGCAACAGAGGGTGGGTGGAGAGAGACAAGTACAGCAAAACCATTGGGAGAAGAGGAATGGGGAGAGAATTAAAAAGCAAGGCAAGTTTGCTCAGTTTAGTATTTTGATGTGCAATGTGAACTATCGTAGCTGCAGCTGGAACAATAGAAGAGAATGTGATTCACTTAGGCAAATAATCCCCCTTTTGCTTCCAAGGCCCTGGCTGCCACTCCCTTTACCCGACTGAACTTGTCTTTTATTTTGAGAAGACTTCTCCCTAGCATTATCTGCCAATCTGGACAAAAGGCCTGTTTGACAAGTTCTATAAAGGAAGAATAACTTTCAGGTGGTCTAGTGGCTTAACCTGCCAGCTAATGTATCGTTTTCCTTATATGTTTCCTAGTGCAATTTCTGAGCAATTTCCCATTAAACATTGTAATGCAAAATTAACACTTTTTTGTTGCTGCATACAGTCTTATTGCAAGTAACTGAAACATCTAACATTTCATAATCTGATGTACATACAATCAGTATAGAGGGGGGAAAGGTAAAAACATTCAAGAAGTGCAAGGTTTCTTTTCTATTGCTAGTAAAATGTGCACAAATATGCAGGTAAGCTTTAGCATTGGATATAAATCCATACCTTCAATCGATAGGTATAAGTCACCATCCAGAGAGCTATTTACGTGGGACTGAGGCTTCGTGCACACCCTGTGGAGACATTTTACTGTTTCTTTTTAAGTGCCAGTCTTCCATATTATTTCATGTTTCTTTTAAAAAACTACTGCAAGCATCAACAATGGAACAAAACTCAAAAATCTGCAGGTGAGCAGTACCTTTATGAGACCAACTAAGTACAATTTCATAAAAATGCATAAGCTTTTGGGAACTCTTCATCAGGCTTGGTGATGATAGATAGATAGATAGATAGATAGATAGATAGATAGATAGATAGATGCTTTTAACCATTGAGTTCAGTGATTAAACTCAGGGCCTTTACAGACTGCAGAAATAATCCAGCTTGAGACCACTTTAACTGCCCTGGCTCAGTGCTAGGGAATCATGGGAACTATAGTTTATTGTGGCACGAGAGCTCTCTGACAGAGAAGGCTCAATGCCTCAGAAAAAACTACAGTTCCCATGATTCCCTAGCATTCTCAAGCAGTCTGTTTAGTCCCTCAGGCCCTAGATAGGGTTGCAAGCTGTTTCAACAAAGAATTACCTTGTACAGTGGTACCTCGACATACGAGTTTAATTTGTTCCGTAACCTTGCTCGTATGTCAAATTGCTCGTATCTCAAAGCATCTCAATTTTCCCCATTGAAATTAATTGAAATGTAGTGTGCGGTGTAGTGTGCGATTCCTCGTATCTCAAATCTTGCTTTCATCTCAAAGCAAAATATTGCTCGCTCGGCGGCTCGTATCTCAAAACACTCGTATATCAGGGCACTTGTATGTCGAGGTACCACTGTATTGTAGGGCTTCTGTGCAACCTGAATGTAGAACTATTTCTGTCCCATAGCAGAAAAATACAAGAATAACAACAGCAAAGAACCTTAAATGTAGAATCTACATTCTAGATCAGGGGTCGGTTGCTGGGGGGCCGGGAGGGGGGGAAATGGTGCGGGGGCCGGTGGGGCGAGTGCGCGCTTGCACGTGCACACACTTCCCTGCGCACACATGCGCACGACACCTTCCATCGTGCACATGTGTGAGCGAGCACAGGCGCAATTTTGGAAGGCTGTAGCGCTCATGCGCCGGGTGAATTCGGCAGGGCCCAGGGAAGGCCGCAGCATGCCTGCTCCAGGCAAATTCTCCTGGCGCATGCGCGCTGCAGTTTGCCAGACCCCAGGGAAGGCCCCAGCATGCCTGCTCCGGGTGAATTTGCCTGGCGCACGTGCGCTGCGGCCTTCCAAAATGGCACCCATGCTTGTGCACATGCGTGTGCAAACATGGGCACCATTTTGGATGCCAAAATGGTGCCCACGCTCGCGTACGGCACGTGGGGCGGCGGCAGAACCAGCCATGGGCCGGTCCCAAGGCCTCCGCAGGCCACACCCAGCCCATGGGCCATAGGTTGCTGACCCCTGTTCTAGATAGTGGCTGTCACTGTGTGATATGGCACACTAGGATTCAACATAACTGAGAATACCTGCACTTTGGGAATAGAGAAACTTCACTCCAGTTAACTATGTGGGGGGGTTGCAGACTGCCAGAAATAGTGCAAATTGAGTCCACTTTTAGGGTTAGGGTTAGTGCTAGGGAATCATGGGAATTGTTTTTTTTTTCTGAGACATTGAGCCTTCTCTGTCAGAGAGCTCTGGTGCCACAATAAAATACAGTTCCCATGATTCCCTAGCACTAACCCTAACCCTAAAAGTGGACTCAATTTGCGCTATTTCTGGCAGTCTGCAACCCCCCATGTAAAAAAAGAATTCTCCTCTGCTTTTGGATTGTTAATTATGATCCTCCCCCCATACATAACCTCAGAACATCAAACTGGAGGCAAACCTTAAACAATAAGTGGAATATTGGAATTCAAATCTCACATCCTGCAGATGCTATTGTTTTTCTCTATAAAAGAAAGATATGCAGGTGAGTTAAAACATATTTTATCAGATGTGTTGAAGTCTTAAACCTCTGATTAACATCAATAAAGTGTTTTATGATGAACCATTGGAAACAGACTTTTGCTAAGATATTCAAAGCTCAGCAAAGAGGATACATACACGCTTTATTTATTTATTGCCTCTCAGGGTAGCTCTAAAAACAAACAAACCCTTAATTGTTCAGTATATGTCAGGGTGTGAGCTTTTTCTACATGGGTACCTGTGAAACATATATGATAGGATTTGCTTGCAAACAATAGTCTCGAGAAGCAAGAAAGTGTAGTATACACAGGCAATATTCTTCATACTGTGCTGTTTTGTTGCAACAATTTATGATCACTCAACTACTGCTAATATAGGTTACTGCAAAAATAGTGGCATAAGTTTAACTGTGAACAAAACAACCTTATTTAAGATGTAATTATCTTTTATAATAGGTTTCACCTGTTTTATTATTTACTTCAGTAATTTGCATGTAATCATAAATTGAAGTACTTATATTAAAGGACTGTGCTGGGTAAGAATCTTTTACAGAAAAGTTAGGAAACATTGAATAAAGTTTGCTTTGCTTTTCATCTGCAAAAGCCATAGTAGCATATGCATTCTTAGAGGATCTGTGAAGGCAGCCTAGAATTTCCAGTTTGTTTTCATAATTTACTCTTAGGTCTTTAGGCAGATTTCCGTCAAGACCAAGACAGAACAAATTGGAATTCTTGTCACTGCAAGGCAACCTTTCTCCTGTTGTTTTTTGTTGCCCTAAGTCTGTAATGTAGCATAAACCAAGGCAGGGTTTGTTCTTGGAATGTGAAATGTTTTGCTCAACACTAGATTGCAAATCAAGAAGTTTACTAATACTGGAAATGAAAATATAATGGAAGAGGGCTTTGAAATATGGATAACATACAGGAACAATCCTCCACCCCTCTGTAATAGAATATTAAACTTCTTTCAGGTGCCAGCAGTGATGTTGCAAAGGTAACATAAGGAAAGAATTATGTGGAATCTGGGAAGGAAAACTGATGAAAAGAGTTGGGCCTGGGCATAAATGAGCCAGTGTAAAAGTAAAAGGTGCAGGCTGTGTAAGATTTCTAAATGACTCCAGGTAAACAAGCCCTCATAGAAAATTCCCGTGTATGTCTATAGATGCTGAAATGACAGGTATACAGCATGAAATGGAGGGACTAGGCAGCCCCTGGGGTTGTTAATTCTGTGCCTTCAAGTCGTTTCCAACTTAAGGAGATGCTAAGGGGAAACTATCATGGAGTTTTCTTGGCAAGATTTGTTCAGAGAAGTTTTGTTATTGCCTTCCCCTGAGAGCATGTGACTTGTCCAAGGTCTCCCAGTGGGTTTCATGGCGGAGCAGAAAATTGAACCCTGTTCTCCAGAGTCATAGCCCACCACTCAAACCATTACACCATGTTGGCTGTCCCTGGTTATTAAAGAGATGGGTGGCTATTCTTGGGCTCCCCCTCCCCAGCCTCTTTATCTTGTATTGAGCACAACTGTATATTTTTGCCTCTTTTCAAAGTGTGATTTGATTAAAATGCTTTGCGATCTGGATGTTAGTTTGCTGCTTGCAAACTAATTCTACCAAGTATCCTAGATGTATAGCAATAAACCACTTGATCTGTACAAGTGTTATAGTCTAGAACTTCTAAGAGGAGAAATTGATAGTTAACTCCTCTAAGACCAAGATCCTTACTTTTGCTCATCGCCCCAAATTGATACAATGGACACTTGATAGGCAACATATAGAGCAGGTTAAGACTTTCAAATATTTAGGAATTGCTTTTCATTACTCTGGCAGGAGAACTGCCCATTCAGAACTTGTCATCAGTAATGCCCAAAGAACCATAACGGCTATTTTAAGATTTTTTTTCACTAAAGGTGCTCAGTTCATTCCGGCCACAATTAAACTGTTTAATGCCAAGGTTCGCCCTCAACTTCTTTACGGAGCCCAATTGGGTCCATACAGTAACATCAATGTATTTAAATGTGTTCAAACTAAGTTTCTTAGGAGAATTCTACAGGTCGCTCATTGTGTTCCGAATGCTCTTCTTAGAAGGGAGGCTGGGTCTATTAAAATAGAATCTAGTTTGTGGATTAGTATACTCACCTACTGGCAAAAACTGCATAAAATCCCTGGAGGGCTGACAAATTTAATTTTTCTGGATTCCTTTAAATCCTCATGGGAAACTTCTATTCATAAGAAACTAAATGAGCTAGGCCTCAATAAAAATGAATTTCTAAAGCTTGATGTTGATAGAGCTAAATCCATTATCAAACAAAAAATTATAGAAGCAGAAAGACACATGGATTCTGCTTCCCTCTCAAAATATGTCTTGTTTAGCTCACAGGTCTCGGTCCCCTTCCCAGCTCCATATCTATTTCATGTTACTCTCCCGAAGTTTAGAAGGGCTTTAACCTTGGCACGTTTCAATGTGTTACCCATGGCCATGTTGGAAGGTAGATTCAAAAAAATACCTTTTGAATTTCGTTTTTGCCCATGTGGTTCAGGCGCTGTTGAAACCAATGAACATGTTCTACTTTATTGCCAATTCTATAGGGACATCCGTTACCAACTGATTAGTCCACTATTGAGTAAATTTCCAGATAAAACTGATTCTTTCTATGTACACCTCCTGTTAGATAACAATGATTCTACTGTATCCCACAAGGTGGCTAAATTCTGTTATATTATTTGTAAACTGCGCCCTCAATTGACAAATGGATATTTAACTACTACGTAGTAAGACTTGGCAGTATATTGTACATATATAGTTTATCATTTTATTATTAGTTTATATTCTAATTTGCTATTGTCACACTGATACGCTTTTTGTGCGATCTTGTTTTTTATACTGGTCTAAGACCGAATAAATTGATTGATTGATTGATTGATATAGAACTTCTAGATTTCCTGACTGGCATTATTGTTGTGTGTCTTCAATTCAATTTTGGGTCACCATATCATAGGTTTTCTTGGCAAGGTTTGTTCATAGGGGTTTGCCTTTGCCTTCCTCTCAGGCTGAGAGATTGTGAGTTACGAAGGTCACCCATGGCCGAGTGAGAATTTGAACCCTGGCCTCACAGAATTATAGTCCAATGCTCAAACCACTACACCATGGTGGCATTACTTGCATGTATGCTTTGCTTGTATGGAGTGATAATGAATGAAGTGTGGAACAATGCTCAAATGATAGTGGTGTAAAAAGAGTTCTAATTAAAAGCTGTACCTAGCTCATACTCAATTTTTACTCCACCCTACTCAGTTATAAGGATGCTAACTTCAAAAAATACTCTCTTGGTAATGGAAACCATAATTGCCTGCTGATTCTTATTCAAGTTTATACTTGTTAAGTATGAATCTTGCAGACAGCAGGAGAAAGCTGTGTACAGAGAGAACCAATTAAGGAGTGGCTCACTTGTCATAATGATGATGATGATGATGATCACGATGATGATCATTACAAAAAAGATTTGGATAAAATCATAGCACTTCCAGCAGCTTATGTGTATTTGTATTCACTTTTCTGAACATGCTTTATAACAAAGAATTGCCTAAATTGTTACATGGAAGTCATCTTCACAAACTGTCCTAATTAATAGTGGTAGAATTCAAAGATATAGCTGTGTTAGTCTGTAGAATCAGTACATATGAGAGATGTTGTAGCACCTTTGAGACTAACTGAAATAAATTGGCATCATGGGCTTTCGTAGACTTCAGTCTACTTCCTCAGATGCTTTTACAAAATCTCTCTTATATCCTAATTAATGATTCATTGTAGGTTAATATAGCTTGACCTAGTCTTGGTCTTTCATTTACTGTCTGTTACTAATGCTTATTTGGTATGGCCTCCAAAGATTGTTGGACAGCAACTCCCATCAGACCTAGCCAGCTTCACCAATGATGAAGGATTGTGGGAATTGCAATCCAATACTATCCTGAGATGGACCCTACATCCCCAATCTTTGTTGTGAAAGCCTTGATTTAATACTATGTAACATGGGGTAGTGAAAAATGGGGTGGGGTGGCAGTGACCCTATAAAAATGGCAATGGGGGCTGCAAGTAGCCTACAAGCCACACTTTCCTAACCCCTGCTCTTGCAGAAAGGTACCAAGCTGAGAAATGAAAGGTTTATTTAATGACTCCTGAAGCCCATGACTGTGGATTCATTCTCATCCTCTATCCAACCCTTTTCTGTCTGGAACAGATTGCTCCCTTTTTCAAAATTGGCATCCTAGGAATCCTGGGGTTTGTGGTTTAATGCAGCACTGGAGCTCTGTGACTAAGAATTCTAAATACTGCTCCCTAAACTGTAAATCCCAGAATACATTTTCCATGCAACTGGTGATGTGCATCCTTCTCCAGAGCCAAGCATTCTTAAAACAACTAGGATCTGAGCCAGACTCTTCAACTAAGCTTAAAAACTATGTACACAGGATTGCCAACTCACATTTCAGAGTTGCATTCCTAGATGGTTAGCAATTGGGATCTCCTTTGACCAGGATTCCTTTCACATTTCATGACAACAGTGCTATGGTTCCACTTTAACTGCCATAGCTGCAGCCTATGGAATTCTGGGATTTGTAGTATGAGGAGAGGTATTTAGAATTCTCAGCCAGAGAGTTCTAATTCCTTTAATGCTTTTATTGTAATTTTATGATATTTATTATTTGAACAACTATCTATTTTACTAGGCTCCAAATCCAGTTGTTTGTTCCATTAAGAGTAGAACCCAGTCAAATGCTGAATGGTATATCAACAGTTACATAAAACCCATTGTTTCACTGGGTCTTTAGTTAGGACCTCTTGTTGACATGACTTATGGCAACCTTGTCACAGGGTTTTATTGGCACATTTCATTCAGAGGGATTTGCCTTTGCCTTCCTCTGGATTTCCATGGCCAAGCAGGGATGTTAAACCTAGTCTCTAGAGTCGTAGTCAAGTACCCAAACAAATATACCATGCTGGCTCTCTAGTTGGGACTTTGAGTTACATTTAGGTCCAGGTACTAAAATGAATATTTTTTACACATTTTATTCAAAACTGAGATATCTTGCTAATAGTTTAGATTTAGAAGATGATCATTGTAAAAACACTTTATACAAAATAATTTTTCTTTTGTTCCTTTTGCCTCACTATTTTTCTTCTTCTTCAAAGGTTGGGGTAAAGCAGCTGCTGCTACCTACCTGGTTGGCTTTGTCATCCTGTGTATCTGCTTCTGCCTGGCAGTCATAGCATTTTCCCTTGAAATACTGCGGTGGAATTTTGTTCGAGGAATTGGAGGCTTGCTCTTCGTTGTTGGTAAGGCTATAACTAAGCATCTGGTTTTAAAACATCTTCTTGCTCTGATGTTACTTTCCCAACATTTCTTCTCTTGTCCTAGGATGAATTTTTTAAAAATCTTAGACAAGACTGGGCTTGTGTAAATCCAGAAGGGTTCAAGATTATGACAATTAGACTTAAATATATATCTAAGATTTGTGACAGTACATGTACATATTCATATTTTTTTAGAAAGTCAACAGTGTTTTAACTTGTCACGTGTACAGCTTCTAGAACTGTTAGGTACAAAACACTGTTTTAGGAAAGTTACACTAGTAAAACTCTGGAGACCTTCCTGTCGTTTTTGTGTCGGGAAAGTAGCTGGGATGTTGTACGTTTGATACTTTAGTCTCCTCCAGACTCCCCAATAGTTCCAGTAAATGTCAAGGCTTTCTGTTTCAGGATTGCATGCTTTGTAACAATTGTTTGAACTCTGGCATCTAGTCATGGCCTAATGAAGCTAAGTTTTTCGTGCCATTTTGTTGCTGGTTGTAGGCAGAGTTTAGCACTTTACAGATCTGTACGATGCTTTTCAACTTCTCTCTTCTCCCCTTTAGTTAAGTTCTGCTGTGAGCATAGTTTCCCTCTATCTCCATGCCATCCCTTTCATGAACTCAAGACTTTTTCTGATGCTATTCCCCAAGTATCCATGTTCCCTGTGGATGTTTCTGTGGATATTCCCCCCCTTCTTTTATATTTCTTGTATGTTTTATTTATAAAACATAAAGTCTATTGCTGTAAAAGAAAGGGAAAGAAGATTTAACTGTCATAGCCTCCAAAAAATAAAATAAAATAAAATTCTATACTGAACTGTAGTTTAATTATTGTTGAGAATTCTCTGTTAGATATCTGATTACAAGTGTTCTCAAAGAGAATGACTGATAAACTGCTAACCTCTGGACAGCGGAGACTGATGTGCATCCATTGTGTATCGCCTGGTGGCTAAGAAGTCATTGAAAATGCCTCAAATAAATAAATAAATAAGATAAGCCAAATACTGAATTAAAAACTTATTACTTTATCTGCTATCAGAACATACTTGTGATGACTCCCAAACGTCCCCTGTGGCAAAACTAGTTAGCAACTGTGATATGAGAGATATGGCTTGCTCCAAATACTTGTGTATGAAAGCAATCCTGAATTATTTTTATTCTCTTTCTTTCCCTTTAGCTGCTTTCCAGATTCTAGGCTTGGTCATCTATCCAGTGATGTACACAGAAGACATTCCACTGACAGGAAGCAACATGTTCAGCTGGGCCTATGGCTTTGGTTGGGCAAGCACAGTAATAGCGATAGGTTGTGCATTCTTTTTCTGCTGTCTGCCCAACTGGGAAGATGAAGTCTTGGGGAATATAAAACCCTATGGGTACAATGATGTGGAACGTATTTGATTTGGGGGGTAGTAGAAAATTGTTTTGAATATTGTTTCTGCTTTGTGGCAGGAAATCAGTGCTTGTTTTGCCATTTTCTCATTTAATAACAGAATTTTGTGCTAATAACCAAGCCACAAAAACACCACAAAGTTGTGTGGTATTTTAAAAAACTAGCAAATATTATTATGGCATGAGATTCCATGGACTATTGTTTACTTTTTAGTCCCTGAACACTTATGCCAGAATAAAATTATTTTAAGTCTTTAAGGTGCCGTGACTACTTCATTGTTTTTGCTGCAACAGACTGTAAGTTCCACAGTTCCTTTTTTAGACACATAGCCATTTTCATATCTAACCACAGTTTAATTAGAGGAAAGAGAAGAAATTGCACTGTATTTTGGTACTAAATACATTAGCTCCTTTTTAATATTTCCCTTTTTAAAAGAATCACCTTATGTAGGAAATAAAATTGCTCATGCAGTTCATTCCTATATGGTAATGCTTTACTGAATAAGTGATAAAGAATATTGGAACCTTTTTTTCCTAAGCAGTTAGGAAAGCACAACTCTTAAATTTTGTTTTAGTTCTGTTGCTCAGGAACCTTATACAATAACATCAGTCTGAAGTAGATTTTAGGATGACAGTGTGGTTACAAGAAAACAATGAAAATTATTTTGAAAAAGCACAGAATAAATATATATAGATTTAGCATGCAATCTGCTAAGCACTCTTTTTAGTCATGCCCCCCTCTTTTTGTTTGTTTGTTAATGTGGCTTGTGCTAGAGCAGTGCTTGGAGCAGTATAGCCAGAATGAATATTATATTCAATGTTACTGGTTGTTCTCAAAGGATTACAGTAATTTCTGTGCAAGACAATTATAACACAAATGGTCATTCTGTAGGTCTAGGACACAAATTAATTTTACTTACAATTGTGAAGGAGTGATATTTCCCAACAGTATATTCAATATGTTTCACAAGTAGGAGATTTTAAATTGTGACAGCAAAGAACCTCATTGATGTATCTGTAACCCATTTCCTCCCAGTATGGGGCATAATTTTATCTTTCCTTGATGAACCTCAACAGAAAAACATCCTGGAATAAACAGTTTTTTCTAAGAAGTCTGAAGCATCTTTTCTTGTCACCAAAAGAGTAACAAAGTGTATAAACAAATATCCTCAATTCTCCTTCCATATAACAGAAAAATCACAATATAATTTGGGTTCCTCTCTGGGATGAGAATGTTGGCTTTCCCAGATATTTAGTAATTGAAAATATCTATAAGATCATGTTACAAAACAGTCATAAGTTCATGATACAGTTTTGTACATCAAACTATTCACCAGTTGCATAGTTTTAAAACTGCTAGCACTATCTATCCAGTTAATGACATGTACACTGCATTCTTAGGTGTGTCTGCTCAGAAGAAAAACTCAGCGTTACTCCCAGGTAAGCGTAGAGGATTGGAGTGTTAGGGCTTATTGAATTCACTAGAAGATTTGAGCTTTTCCTAAGGGTCCTGCTTTGAAAATGTTGGGATTTAAAACTGTAACTTTGACCAGAATTTTCTATCTACTTTACATTGTAGTGGCTAATAAGATATATCTTATCCTGCATTCAGAAGATGAGCATTTTGGGGTCTCAGATTATAAATATTATCAGTAGTGTCTGATAGGATTTAAAAGTCACTACTTCAAATAAGGATCAAGTATTATGTCTTGAGACTTTGACTGGCATATGTATATACTTTCATTTATATTAAAATATAAAAACACAACACATAAAACTTACAATAACAACCATTTGAAGAGAGCATGTTACTAAGAAAAGTGGTATGTCAAATATGTGGTTTTGTTGTATACTTTGTTATAGGAAACTTTTTGTAAATTTATGATCTCAAAATGGCTACTGTATGTGTTTATAACTCTTATTGCTCAAAAGAATCCATCCATAGTTGAATAAACCCATTAATAAAGATTGCCCAAGCCATACAAGTTGTTTTCATTGAAATCTACATTTGTTTTAGTAGTCTTAAATGTTTTTTAAATTGTGTTAGATTATGGGCTAACTGGAGATTAAATGACACAACACAACACACAACAGACATAAGAATCTAACACATTTCCTTCAAAGGCAGGACATAAATTCAATAAATATATTTTTTGGAATTTTGTTGTGTTTTGTAAATATCTGTACTTACCAGATTTTGCAAATCAGACAGTCCATTTCCTTGGGTAAGCTGCACTGAATTTGTTGGTGCTTACTCCAAGGACACTCAACCTGGTGTGTGATAA
The DNA here is from genome assembly GCA_026167975.1 of Phrynosoma blainvillii. NCBI lineage: Eukaryota > Metazoa > Chordata > Lepidosauria > Squamata > Phrynosomatidae > Phrynosoma > Phrynosoma blainvillii. The sequence goes on from JANUYF010000001.1 coordinate 107,434,184, forward strand.
AATCAAGCAGAGTTCAGCTTCTGACAATGTTCCCTTTGTTCAGTTAATGGAAAGGTAACAGCATGCCTATAACCCTAAGGGCCAAATTCAGGCTTTGCTCCTCTAGACCAATAGTTCTGAACTTTTTCTTCACCATGGACGCCCTTTAAATATCTTGTTGCTGTAGATCGTGAAAACGTAAGATATAAAACCTTAAAGTGCATCAAGTATTTATTTAAAGTTGCTCATCGAGGCTCTTCAGATTTGGACAGAAGGGAGAAATATGTAAATACAATCCTGTTATAATATTTTTATTGGAATGATTCCATATAAATTTAAAATAATAATACATGAGCACCAAACAATGGCCTAATATTACTTGTTTATTTTAATTAATTCATTAGAAGGCTGGTGCATTTCACAAGCCTTGTTATGTTGGGCCTAACAGCTGAAACATCTGACTCTATATTATTCCAACAGTTTCTATACATATTTTTAAGATAAACGAGGGCAGAGATTGATTTTCACACAGTGTCATTATGGAAGGCATACATTCCTCCATAGCCCTCTTCAGTAGTTTCAGAAAATCTGCTTGTAAGCAGATTTTGAAGTCACTGCTCCTGGAACTGCAATTTCAGAGAACCACCTGTAGATATTTCTATGAGTTTGTCTTCCTCTGCTGTTGTGAGCTTCTCTAGTTCATGCATATTGACTGAAATTCTTTCTTAACTGTAAAAGTTCATAACATTTCTTCAAGCCCTCCCTGTGAGGACATTGTGGCCCTTTGTAGGTCCATGGACCAGAGGTTAAGAACTGTTGCTCTAGACCACCACAATACCAACAAGCCTAAACCCAGTGCTGATATGAGGCCGTGAGTCTGCATATCCTAGTAACTTGCACTGACTGAAACAGGTATAAACACACCAGACCCTTTCTCTCTTGGCAGCAACACACTTAAATGAATAAAATGCCTCTTAAAATTTTGATCTTTTTGTTAGAGAAGGGCAATAAAGCATAGCACTGAAGAGTCAAGCATACCCAGAGGAGACAGTAGAAATAGAGTTAGATAGTATGACCAAAGTGCCTTCCCTTTTTGTCTACTCATCCTGACCCCCCTGTGATGTACTTTTAGGGATGTTTTTCCACATCTCTTTCTGTCAGTCCTCAGCTATTTCCTTGGATGAAGCTAGATTAGATAGCATCCTGAGTAACATTTTTATCTTTAAAAAAATATTATTCAGGAGTAACCATGTGACTGTGCAGCAAAATACAATAAAATCCACAATCCATAAGCAGCGATACCTTCTTGGGCCAACTTCAAATCACAAAATACATGGTGCAAGCTTTTGGAGCTTCATTGGCTTCTTCATTAGGTGAAGCTTCATTAGGCAAAGTTAAAAATCAAAGAGGAGAAAAATGGCAATGATGTTAGAGTCACAGGCCTTCATTCTGCCTGCGATGTTGTAGGTAAGATGATATTGAGGGATTTTCCTCAATGGAGGGATTTTCATTTGGAGGCATTCCATAGGATATTGGCATGGAAGCTAAACAGGATCATTGTGCTATAACTGTGTAGTGTGAATGGACAAGACATATGGGTTGGAATCCTGCTGGTAACTTAATGCAGGCATAAACTGGGATTATAGCCATGTATGTTATTTTTATGGGGGAGGGCATAAAAAGAGGTGTTCCTTAGCTCCTCTGTAGTGGGCAGGGGAGTGCAGGATGGAGAGAGAGGAGTGAAAGCCTGGGGTGGGATGGGGAAAACCAGGGCCTTCAGAAAGGAAAGCTTCTGGGGGAAAAAAGGGAATTGGGGGCCTAAGCAGACTGCCAGAAATAGTGCACATTAAATTGAGGCACTGCCCTGACTCAGTGCTAAGGAATCATGGGAATTGTATTTTTTTCTGAGACACTGAACCTTCTCTGTCAGAGAGCTCTGGTGCCACAATAAATTACTGTTCCCATGATTCCCTAGCACTGAGCCAGGGCAGTGCCTCAATTTAATGTGCACTATTTCTGGCAGTCTGCTTAGGCCCCCAATTCCCTCCCCCCCCCCCCCCCCCAGAAGCTTTCCTTTCTGAAAAAAATAAAAATTGGGGGGAAATATTAAAAATGGATTTTAGAATATTTTATTTTGGAATGTTGAATAAAACATAATATTTAAGGTGTGTTTACATATTTACTCCCCTCCTATCATTTCTAAAAGCCATATAACAGGAAAACCCATGTAAGTCAATGTACAGTATTGTAATTCAGTGCAATTCTTGGTCTTGGCACCTTTTTCTCAGTTCCATTCATAGGAACAAATTGACATTTTGGAAGACTAGAGGTGACAAAATATTCTGGGTTTTACTCATGTTTCTTTTTTCTGTCATTATTATTATTATTATTATTGCCTACTCCTAAAGGAATTGGCTGCTACCTGCTTCACAGTTGCCGCCCTTGATTTATTTGGAGTTTACCAAGGGCAATGTAGTCCAAAGTTCCTCGGTTTGGGAAGTATAGATCCAGCACAACTTTTTGTTTTAAATAAAGGGCTCTTTCCTATTTGGCAAATTTGCCTCCTTTTTGAAGCAAAGACAGATGTAAGAGGAAAAGCGTAACTACACAGTGGCTGAAAGCCATAACAATATATAAATAATAAAGAGAAACATAATAATTCAGTCTCATTGTATAAGAGAAACCCCAACCAATTCTTGCTAAATTTCCAACAAAACCACATTAACTCGGAAAGAACAGAATTGCTATCGCAATTGATTCATCTGATTTATTCTTGCAGGGATTAGCAATTGGAATTTGGACATTTTGCCCTTGTTTTGGCTTTTGGTCAGATTTTGGTTCTTTTCAGAAGCATTTGTAGCATGCACGTTTACATTAGAGTACACTACGTTCCCCATAAATGTCTTCTCAGGTATATATTTCATGCGTTCTATATTTCCAATCAGTCAATACAACAGAGATTACCCTTTTTCCATTTGGAAATGCTTAACCCGAAGGGCCCGAAAAGAGAGACATTAATTAACATATATTCATAAAAGAAAGGAAATTATGACAGTCTATTTTGAATACGCCATCTTAAGACATTTTGTTGTCTTGGCAAATGGTGCCCCAGGACCCATATAAATTAAGATGTATAGTATCTAAAACCTGCCAGTTTGGCCCAGGAGACAGAAAATCGCTCAAGAATTTGTTTGACCTTTCATGACATCCCAAACCTGCTGCAGTTCTGGGCAAACTGGAAGCTGGTAATTCAAGGAAAATGGTGATTGAACAGTAGCTCCTCTTCATGGCTACATTCCTCCCTGCCTTCTCCCTTAACTGTTGCTGTGAAGGAACAACAACTATAGAAGATGCTCCTTCTCCTGCTAACTGCCCCAACAAATGGTAATCATGATCCCATCCTTCACATTTCAAGAGAGCCAATTAATAGTATTTCAGCTGAGGAATCCCAAAGTCTTTTATGCATCAAGCAATACAGATAACATAGGTGAGTTATCCCAGTTCTATGCTATTGCCCAAAATAAAATTAAATTGTCCATCATTTTTCTGCTTTTCAGAGTAAGCTTCTATAAAGCTTTGCCATGTATAGTCAGCTGTCAGTATCCACAGATTCAGCATCCGTGGATTCAATCAGCTTGAAAATGTTACAGATCCCCTCCCCCATATAGAAGGGATACCATTTTATAGAAAGGATACCATTTTTATTATACCATTGTATATAATGAGACTTGAACATCCACAGATTTTGGTATCCATAGGGGATCCTAGAACCAAGCCCCAGTGGATACCCAGGGCCCACTGAAATTTAGAATTAACATTACCTTGCCCTCAAATTTTAATCAAACTGAGTAAAAAGCATGGGCAAGAGCAAGTTTGTTCCAGTGGGCAGTTGGTGTCAGCCCAAATGTATTGGATAGATGCAGAGCAATTTGGAACTGGCAGGTGAAAAAGTAGAAAAACAAAACACACACACATGCACAATCAGGAAAACAAACATTCTCAAATAGCCTCAATTTTAGAAAGTCTCCCTGACTGGGTACTCTATAGCTGCCTATGTAAGGTTACATCTATGAGGTTTCAGTAAGATTGAGAAGTCAGGACTCTCCCACACCCTGAACTCTCAGTGCTAAAACCTGAGACCTAGGGAGGACCCCTTGTCATGTCACACCAGGCAGCCTCTGGTGATGTCATTAAACACAATACATTAACATCAAGCACCATTGTGAAGTGTAGGCCATTAAAAAGCAAAGAGATCAACGAATGAACAAAAATACTGTTATATACACACATTTCAAGACAGTGCTCTAACCCTGAGATTTCTCCACCTACCCTCAGAACTGGACAGGAGGATCTAAGCTTTGCGACTCAGAGCCAGGCCCTGAGACCTGGGAACCATAGATTGAAGCTCATTACAGTTCTCAAGTTCTTTCAGGGAAAGCCATAAAACTGAAACTGGTATAAATTTAAGATATCTTTGTTTGACGCATAGCTAATCCCTCAGTAACAATTTCCAGTTGTTGCCTTAGTACTGGCTTCTGCTCAGTCGTTCTGCACTAGAGGAATCCCCATGAAACCTCAGCAAATTGTTTCACAGTTCTTTTAAATAAGTTGGCTACTTTCATTTACAGAAATTTGCTTTCATCTTTCTTTGCTCTCCTCGCTCAAAACACTGTGTTGCTCCTCACTGTGAAGGGTTACCACCTTGAAATGGTAGGAAATGCCAATGCCAATGAGGTCTTAGCTATATTTAACTTAATTAGTAGCAGATCAAAAAGAAAAAAGAAAAAAAAAAGAGGAGGAGAAGTTCCAAAACGAACACAGTCCCAGCCCTGAATTTTCTTTCCAGTCCAACAGGTTGTTGCTGTGACTTGCTTGCTGAAATTTAGGTGGAGTTTTCTTCTTCAGTACCTGTCTGGACCACACAGCTGTTCTCTGCTTTATCCTCTCTCTTCTGCTTCTCTTTCTCACACGCTCTCAGTAAGCCTGTATTAAACTGTATTTTTCCACAGACTCCTGAAGCTATAGCAGTAAGACTTTTGGGCTTATCAGTCGACTGAGTGAAGCAGACTTAAACAAGATGGTTAAATATGGCCTGGACTATACCCGCTGCAGATGGATTTTGCCTCTTCTTGTGGGTCTAGCCATGATCTTTGGTATCATAGCACTGGCTGGTAGGGGCTGGATATACTCGCAAACCTTGCCATTTTCACAACAAGGCTCATTATGGAGATTATGTTCTTTAGAAAGTGGATGGCAATGCAGATCGCTCTTGGATTATGGTAAGCATCGCAGTGATGAAGTCTGTGCTCCAGTGATAAATATGGCTTCCAGAACTTTGAAAGGGAAAGGGCCATTTGCGGAAGGAGTAGTGGGGTTTAGTTGATGAATGTGGATAATGTCTTGTTCCACAATATTTTTCTTTTATTCATATCTATGTGCTTGTGTGTTGGGAGAGGTGTGTGCGTCCGTGTGTGTGCGTGTACGTGTGTGTGTGTGTGTGTGTGTGTGTGTGTATATATATATATATATATATATATACCTAAGCTTTTAAGGACAAGCAAGTCTGCATCCAATTTACTTAACAGCTCCCCTCTGGGATCTCTGCAAGACTTTTTTCCTTGACTAAAAATGGTTGGGGCAGGGTCTAAAAATGGCAGCCATGACAAGCAGAGGAACTTCCAACAAGGCATATTGTGAAACGGTTGTGCAGAGTTGAAAGTTGCACATTCAGAAAAACTGTGTAGCAGAATGCATTCTAGACTACACCAAACCTGACCACAAGTAAAGTTTATATTTTTAGGGACAGAAGAAGAGATGAAGAAAAACAATTTATTAGGAAACATACAATTTTAATGAAAGAAATATAGGTCTAAATTACATTATTTAGTCTGACTAGAGTAGGCTCATTGAATCCATGTAATTTATGTGCTGACTTGCCATTCAACATTTGATTGAATGGGTATACTCTAGTATACAGACTAACCAAAAGGATGCAGCACTAGTTTGTAAGGAAACCTGTAAGCTAGGAATTGCAGCAGGATAGACATTGGGTAACACTGGAGTGTCAGACAATAAGCCCATGATGATACAAATAAAACAACTAGATAAACACAATGACTACCCATCTTTTCTGGTCCATGCTAATGGCCATCAACTTAGAAGGGTCTTCAAAAAGGAATTACAGATGTTGATGAAGAATAAAGCAAATGATAGTCACAAAATGTGACAGCTCTATTTCATCAATGGGCAAAGTGTGTCCCTGGGACCACATAGGATTCAAATACTACAGATTCCCCAGAACATATTTTTCCTACCCTTCCAACCTAGAGTCAGAGGCAGTATGCATGTGAACACCAGTCACTGGGGTACTGATAGTGGGAAAGATCTCCTGCCCTACTGCCCTGCTTGTGGGCTTCACATAGACATATCTAACTGGTCAGTGCAAGAAACAGGATGCTTGTGGTCTGTGGTCTGATCCATCAGGACTCTTTCTATGTTCTCCTTATGTTCTTCTGGTACACTGGATATATTTATCTTCTCTTTTCTGTAAGAAAAAGTGGCGAAAACTGATGTTAGGTTTCAGGAATCAAAATACTTCATTTCTCTTGAAATGATGAATTAATCTATTGTTATGGTTTAATAGAAAATATATGGAAGTGGGAAAGGGCATACAATTTCCATAGTCTATTGGCTTTATCATTTAGGATTTTTTTTATCTTTATCATTTAGGATTTTTATCTTTATCATTTAGGATTTTTTTGGGGGGGGGAAGGTGTAAATATGCTGTCTTAGGAATCTGACATAATTATAGGTGTTTTTAACTATTATCCCTTTTAAAATTGTTCCACTCATGCTACATAACTATTGATCAGAATAGTAAGATTTCAGTAATGTATAAAACAGTAGCTGTATAATAGGACGTCCAAACTGAAGTTAGGATTATATACCCTTCAATTATCTCCTTTTACCTAACAGTTTGAGATATACAAGGTATAAGATACCCATAAAATCTATATGTAACATTGTTTATGAAACACTAGCAAAGTAGTGCCCATTATTGCCATTATCTTCTGGAAAGCATTTTGTTCTGCCCATTTAATGCCCCTTATCTTAACGTATGTACTGCTTGCTTGGAAGACTACATGATGGTTTTTAAAGGTTGTTGCAAACTTGAGTTTTTCCATATGCAAATGTTTCACCTTTTAGCATTTGTATGCTATGCTCTGTTGTTGCTTTCAGATTCTGTCTTATTTATGGCAACCCTAAGAAACCCTAGAATGGGGTATTTTTGGCAAGATTTCTTCAAGGTGGGATTGCCATCACCTCCCTCTGAGGGTGAGAGTGCAACTTGTGCATCACCCAGTGGGTTTCTATGGCCAAGCATGGATTGAACCTCTGGAGTCTCAGGTCCTAGTCTAACACTCAAACCACTACACCAGGGTGACTCTTACATGTAATAACATGTGGAGACTACATGTAGACACACTTATGTGCTTAAGTGTGACTGAACTCAAAGTGTTTTACTTCCAAGTATACCTGATGGGTATAGGATTGTAGAGTGAGGCTGTAGTCTTGTACACATCTATTTGAAAATCGATTTTTAAAATGATGCTTAATAGTCTGACGTAGAATCTTATTTTTAAATTTTTTATTTATACTATCCCCATATTAATTAATTTTGCTGTCTTGCTTTGTTAACTTCCTCAAGACCCTTTGGAGCCCTTTGGAAGAATAAGAGAATTATGCCTGGATCCTTAAGTTATTTATTCTAGAATGGTAGCTAAAGGCTGAGGTTTGTTTATTTTTCAGTCCAAAAGGCTCAGGGTACATCCTGTGCATATGTTTTTTACAAAAAATACTGCAACAAAGTAGTAAAAATAATGCATGAACAGAAGATGTGTTCTGCATCCTGTATGAATCTTGCATTTTAAGTGGGTAGCACTACAGATCTCCCCCCCCCCCCAAATTTCCAGAATAACACTGAGACCTATCAGTCATTTCCCAGCATCTTTCAGTATTGTCTTTCCAGCAAACACATTCCAGATCTTTGTGCAGCAATCAATATTAAATTCTGCTCTCTATATTCACAACTGGATACTGAAGAAATGGTACACACCAGAGAATCTTTCCTGGTTTTAATCTGTTCAAATTCAATGTCTGCATTCATATGGCAAACCCATAGAGTTTGGAAAAGTTACTTTTGGGACTTGCACATCCAGAATTCCCCAGTCAGCATGGGCATTCTTTTCTACACACACTCTAGACAGCTGTGTTACTGTCTTAATAAATGATTGAGGTAAAAACATGCAACTGTTTTTAAGAGACCTAGGAGTAATTTTGGGAGGACTTTACTTCCCATGCCATGCCCACATATTCCACAGTCCTCTAAATGCCTCTGGCAAAACAGGTTGCTGAAGCAATGCAACAAACTAACACTCACAGAAACCTGTTTGAAAGAAGGAAAGGCAAGATGAACCAAGAACAGCAATCTCTTAACACCAAATAAAGCCCTTCTCCAGGTTTACATTATAGTATCATTACTTGCAAAGATAGAGATATAAGGTGCAGCTACACAATAGAAATAATGCAGTTTGACACCACTTTAACTGCCAAGGCTCCATCCTACAGAATCCCGAGCTTTGTAGCTTTGTGAGGTATTTAGTCTTTGTCTGAGAGGTCTGGTGCGACAATAAACTACAAATCCCAGGATTCCTTAGGATGGAGCCATGACAGTTAAAGCGGTGTCAAACTGTATTAATTGTGCAGAGCTGATGCAGTCCTAAAGAAATTTATTATGCAATTGCCCTGCTCATTGAGTTAGGGCACAGTTGAGGTGCAGATATTGTTGTCACCTTGGATTGTTCACCATGTTTTCCAATCCCTGCTTCTGTTTTTTCCTGTTATCACCAAAAATTGGTTAGAACAGAATGATTTCCCAAAGTCTGTTCATTGATAGTGCTAGGGTCCCAAGCTGTTCTACTGATCGAGTGTCTCCATGCACACATGGAAACATAATCTCTTCAGCAGATGAATAACCTTGTATGGCTCTATTTCAATGTAACAGGAGCTGAGTTAATTGAATTTGATCTTGATTTTCAGCCTGGGGTCGAGGTGCAGCAGCCACTTTCATGGTTGGATTTGTTCTTGTGTGCATCTGTTTTGCCTTGGCCATCATCGCATTTGCTATCCCAACACTTCGCTTCAACTTCTTGAGAGGAATAGGGGGCCTGTTGTTTGTTGCTGGTAAGAATGTGTATCAAATTTAAAACCTTTAAACTGAGTGGAGATGTGCCTGGCTTTCATATGGAGATAAGAGTTGTGGGAAAATAGAGTCAAATTTAAAACCTTTAAACAGTGAGAGGAGATGTGCCTGGCTTTCTTATGGAGATAAGAGTTGTAGGAAAATAGAGTCTTGAAGGACACTATTTCAGAACATTTCAAGAGTCCCAAATCCTGTTTGTAATAACTAGAGGATGTTATTATCCCAGAACAAAATAATAATGTCTCTTTAAAAATATTCTTCTAGCATACTCATTTAATTGGTTATTGAACTAGAACATTTCACTGACACATGGAATAGGGAAGAATGTCAGAAAACTAACCCCATTGCCCTTCCCAAATGCCATTCCCAGAAGCAAGGTGAGAATTAGAATTACAGTTTGAAAAGGTTTCCTTTTGGATGATAACACTCAGAAGCTACAGATTGTGTGAGTTACCATTAAAATAGTTATGTTTCCAAATGTTGGAATTAGATGCCAGAAATAGTACTGTGAAATATTTTACTAGACATTTCTGCCCAACAAGTATGCTCTGATAGCGAGTAGAAATCACTACTTTACTTTACTCTGATTACTTTCAGGCTAATAGATGTGTAATCACTCAAGTTCATTACTTAAGGCAATAGCATCTTAAATTATCTCTTTCTGTATTCATTATATAAATGAATCCCAGCTTTGAGGAAAAGGTGGACTCTAAATAACAGAGATATATAGTTAAATAGATAATCACTTGTTCTATGATTCTATGACTTATTTTTAAAAATTCTTATTTATTTATTTATCTATTTATTTATTTTTGCAGCTGTATTCGCACTAATGGGGCTCGTCATCTATCCTGTAATGATCTCCAAATATATCATCTTCCCAGTCGGTACTGTGAATGAGTTTGGCTGGGCCTATGGCTTTGGATGGACCATGTGCCTAATGTCAATAGGACTTGGGTTCTTCTTTTGCTGCATTCCCCTCTATGAAGATCAAATTTTGGGAAATGTCAAACCTTATTATTATCCAGACATATAGAATAACTGATAAGAACATCAGCAGAGAAATCTTATTAATTTCACGAATGGTTGGAATCCAAGATATCTACACTATAATATCACAAAGATATCTACACTACACTACACTACACTACACTACAATATCACTCCCCCCCCTATTTCTACACACTCAGTAGAAACAGTAGAGAACGTACACATATGCATACACACACTTGAAATGAAATTATTTATCATTTTTTTTTATGTGGATTACTTTGCCTTACAATTTTCTTGATCCCTAGTGAGAAGGAGGAAGGCAAGTCTCTGATTAAATTGCCTTTTTTGAGGCAGAACAGGCAAATAAAACTTTATTGAATCCTTCTATGACTGATACCTATTAAAATGTATATCTCTACTAGAGCTTGGAAAATTCTTTTTAAAAAGTAATTTGCTCCCATAACTCATTACAATGTTTGAGGTATAACTGCTTTTCTTGCTTGCTACCGTGTTGAAAAAAGTAACTAGCCTTTTTGTACTGGCTACTTTTTTGTTGCTTTCCACTACTTTTCTGAGAAGTAAGTCCTTATGTTCCATAACAGGAAAGTACAGAACTTTAAAAAAACCTGTCAAAATGCTGCTCACATGACATTTGAAAGTAAAAACAGTTTCTCATTAGAGCAATATGCTAGCTTCACCCTTTTTCATTTCCTTACTTCTGAAATGTAATGTCATTACCCCCTTGCTATCCAGAAAAAACCAGTAAGATCTAAGTTACTTATCAAGTGCTGTCACCAAAGCTATAATTCAATCGAGTCTGATTTCGCCAATTTGGTTGATGAAAAAATGGTTGAATAAGAAAATGCATATTTGCCAGAAATTGTCATTTCACAGGAGTTACTGATGTAATTTTTTTTGGGTATGAGTGTCTTTCTCTTGATAACAATAATGGATGAGAAGCAGCAAAATCCTGTCCCATAAAATAAGTGAAAGGATGAAGGAACTGCACAAATAAAGTTCTAGTGTATCCAGCAGGGCCAGCCCTGTCATTAAGATCAACAAGATATCTGACATAGGTATCAGTTGTGGGAAGATGGGACTCCCAGACTACCCTCCTTGAGGCCCCTAAAATAGCTTGCTTTATTCAGGCATGGTGAAAGATATTATCTCATCACTGGTAAAATCCAACCACCAACCAATGCCAAATCCAACAACCAACCAATTCTCAAGATACTAGAGCTGAGCAAAGACATTTTGCTGGTCTAAAGCAAAAGCAGAAGACAAGATGCCATCCCATTCCCCGTCAATATATTCTGTGCTTAATCCCAAGTAAGAATCTATAGCTGTAGATTGCAAGCTCTCTGGTGAGAACTGTATGATTACTGCTTTGTATCATGTATAAGGTGTTAGCTAAATGTTAAATCAACCATAGTTGTGGTAGAAGTTTTAACTCCAGACTAACTACAATGTTCTGACATATTTTTGAATATTTCTTTACTACATATTAAAGATGACATTTTCTCATTAAAACAAGTTGATAAAATATTGCTGTCTGTCACCTCATGGTAAAAGGAATGCTTAGGATGGAAATAAAGGAAGCTTAATGGTGAAGAATTTTAAAAACTAGTTAATTGTGCAGACATGTTAGCCTTCAAGTCCATGAAATGACTTGTTCATTTAAATGCCTTGGAAGCCCATGACTACTGCCATACTGTAGAATTAATGCAATTTGACACCATTTTAACTGTCATGGCTCCATCCTATGGAAACCTTGGGTTTGTCATTTGTTGTGGCAACAGCTCTCTGACAGAGAAGGCCAAATATGTCACAAAACTACAAATACTAGAATCCCATAGCATGGAGCCATGGCAGTTAAAGTGATGTCAAACTGCATTAATTCTGTAGTGAAGATACATCCACTGTGTGCAACATAACTGTAAAATCTAAAACTGTTCCTTTTTCTTTAAGCAGAAATGGAAATCTCTTGTAACATCAGGGTCTCATTGGCACCCACTTCCCTTAGCCTTGTGTTTGGCCCACCAAATTACATATTTAGAAATATTAAAATGGCTTCACTGGACTGAACATTTTTAGAATCTGTAAATAGAGTTAATTCCCTGCACCAGAAACTCCTCTTCCTGAAGAAAATGAGTATGAGAATTAAATGCCTTTCTCTAATATGCTATTTTCCATAAGTTGGAAAGAGGACTTTTTAAACATGGTTTAGTTTAGTTTAAAGGTGGGGAAGCATCACTCAAACATTTCTTTGCCTTTAAGCAAGGGTCTTGCCTCCATTTCCATGATGTAGAACAAAAGGTGTGGCTGCCTAGCTTCTCTAGAGCTGGCCTTGCCCATCACTTGCAAACGTGGCAATGAGGGATATGACCAGTACAAAATGTCCTGTCTTCTCCTTTACCCAAGTCACCTCACTGCTGCTTCAGAGTTTGTTATAATAACAATGGTTAGGTTGGACTGGGTATGGGAAGCAGTTTTCCTCTAGATTTGGCCAGTCCAGCTGCATAACTGTAGTACCACCTGTGTAGTGAATGGTTCCTTGTGGTGTCCTTCATCTTTGAGGCATAGATTGGTGGTGTTCCTTTTTTTGGGGGGGGGGGGGGGGGAATTTGACAAGCTAGAATTCCACAGCCAGCATAGCTATTTGCTATGGGAACTCTGTGAATTGTGTACCTCAAAAGTCATTTTCCCAAGATCTGTTGTGATCATCCTAGATCCACAAAAGGTAGTCCTTGACATAGACAAAGCAGGTTCATACACCAGATACATGGACAAAATGCCTGTGTTCACAAGTTCATATATCACATGTAAATACATGCTTTATAGATAAGAAGAATAACAACAAAAAATCCACTTTATCTGGCCAACCAAAATCCACAAAATACATATTGCGAGCTTGTGAAGCTCCTCTGGTTTCTTCATCAGGCAAATGTGTTAAAAATCATACAGGAGGGGGAAAATGATGTTGGTCACAACCCTGCATTTTTGTCAAGACATAACCAAATTGTCAGTTTAGGTGGTATTGAAGGAACATTTATGCAGGTCAGCCCATCCTCCTTCTGGCCATGTGGGTACTCCAGGATATAAAATTTAGGTTTCATTAGCAAGACAAAAAGAAATGCTCCTCTTGAGATTCAGGTTGCCTCCATCCTTTGTGGAGCTACAAGCTCCTTTGTTTGGCAGAGAGCACTGACTTTCTCAAGAAGCCTTCCATGGACCTTATCCCACGCTACTCTCAAAAGTGGCAAGAAAGCGATATGAGCATCATTGCAGTACTATAGCACTAGTATAAATATGGCGCTAGCACTATAATAGCGCTATGGATAAGCTCGCGCCATTGCAATGCCCGCTGAAACCGACATTCAAAAGAATGCGAATGATGTTGCATTCTGAGCGGTTTTTGCTGGATTCTGAGCGACGTCGTGTAATCACGCGGAAAACTATAGCGCTATAGCGTCTGATTCTTAGCTGATTCTGAGCGACGTCGTGTAATCACATGGAAAACTATAGCGCTATAGCGCCTGATTCTTAGCGGATTCTGACGACGTCGTGTAATCACTCGGGAAGATATAGCGCTATAGGGCCTGATTCTTAGTGGATTCTTGCTGCTTTTGGCCCCGTGGGATAAAGTCCCATGTTTTTGCATTGGGAAATGTTTTTTTAGATGTTGCTTTGGTAAAACATGACAAGTGTAGGCCAAATTTGTTAGAAAAATGTTTTCTCTTTGTTGGAAGTAGAAACTTCAAATGGTAAAGTTCCAGGCCATTGCCCTCCTCTTTAGGTTTCCCTTGATATGGCTAAAATGCAGTATCTTACCTCCAGAAAACATATCCAGGGTAGCCATGTTGCCATGTTGCAAAGTACAATATCATCCAAAATCCACAAAAAGGTATCACTATTTTGTGGATGTTGGATGTTATTGTACTTTGCTACATGGCCAACACTGCTTCCCCTGGATGTGGTTCATAGATGTTAGTTGCATACAATAATTATTGTGTTTACCCAGCCAACAATATCTGCATTGACTTTTGGTGGAACAGAATGACTTTGGCCAAGGGAGCATGTGGATGGACATAAGACAATTCTTTACCTACGATACCTTGAAAAGTTAACATCCTGCAAAGTGGAGAAAGATAACAAAAGCCGAAACTGTCTTATCAGGTCCTGAATTCCCGAATAGGTATGTTCTGAAGATGAAGTGGATAGAAAATAAATAATAAAGGAGGGTTTTTGCATTTATGAAACTAAAATAAATAAGCAAGGGAAATATGCCAATATGAATGTTATGGGTGTTTTTTAATGTGAGGAGATGAAAATCAAAGCAATGTGATATATATGTGCCTAGGCTTGTATGTCAACTCTCCTGCAGACACTCCTCAGGTGTGGCTCTTATTCATCTAAAACCTAAGCCAAATGAAACAGAAACATGCTGTACTCAGACCATGTGAACAGTTTTGTCAGAGAGTGTATTTTGAAGGAAAGGAGCAAAGGCAAAATCTGGCTTCTAGTCACAAAAATATCTTACAGAACTTGCAACATCCTCTGTTTTGTGATATTGATGGGCTCACAATCCACAAAAGACATAGGTGACAAAGATGAGGGAATAGTAAAAGACTAGAGCATAAAGTGTACAGATAGATTAGAAAGGGGTTAGAGTAGAACACTTTTTCCTCCCACATACCCTGGGAGCTACTACCTCCCTTCCTCATCCCTCTCCAACAACTATTTCCACCTTAATTTGATTCTGGGAAGTATTATGGAGTCTTTGTGAGTGTGTGCATGCAGAGATGGCACTGGAGACAAATATTAGTGATTTGTCTAACTTTATTGCTGCTTCTACTGAGCCACTTAGAGACAACAGACTTAGCTTCAGGCATAAAGCCTCAAACTCAAGTCTGTGGTTAATTGTTAAGGAAACAGAATGATGGGAAGAAACAGGCACAGTGGTGGAATGAGATGAAAAGAAGCGTGGTGCAGAAGAAAAATGCAGGAGCTCATTGTCTGGGAGGGAATAATGTGCCAATTTTCTATGGGTAATATTTGGTCCAAGTTGCCTAGAATGCACATTGCCATTAGATATTTACTAATGCTAGAAATAATGTGCACAATGTTCTAGCCATCAACATTTTCCAACATGGGTGTCTCAAGATAGACATCCAGGCTTTTTTGTTCATTTTTAGGGAACAAAATTGTTAAGGAAAATCCTGCACATTAAAAACAGAACTCTGTAAAGCTGAATCAGCAGCCCACTGCTCTTTGAAGAGATGATTATTTGATTTCAGATTTCTGTTGAAACTTGTTTTGTGCCTTTGCCTCAAGCAAGGGCTGAATGAAGCAACACCTCGCTGGCTAAAACTCCCAATAAGCAACGCCTTTAAACTGCATACCAAAAAGCTGTTGGTCTGAAATTGCTCAAAGGCACTCAGGCAATTACCAGGGATGCCATTCCAGCATGGAAATCAAAGTTACAAGACTCTTTCCCATGGCACAACTAGGATCATGTGTTAAGAGGCTTTATAATTGCATTCAAGAACTCCACCCGCTTGTCCTGGTTTTCAGTTACCAGGCACATGTTCCCAACAGTGGATTGCAAACCCATGCCTAACACCTATCAAATCACACTTACAACAAGCTGAAGACATCCCCTTTGTAGAATTAACAACAGAGTAAAATTTGTCATGAATACATTTTCAGTATCTATTGCTTTCTATCTTATTGTTGTTGTTTTAGACCTGATTAAAATATAAGAAAAAAATAAATAAAACATGGTAAATTGAAGGGAATAATTTAATCCTGATGTTGTACTGATTTTTCCAAAAAGAAACTCTCAAAGTAGTCCATTTTGGGAGAAAGGTAGGATATAAATAAATAAATAAATAAATGGTAGAGCCAGTTCTAAACACTAGAATATGAGATAGGGAATCCACATTGCACTATGGCTCCATGCAAAGTGATGTAGGCTAAATTTCAGAGGAAGGCAATGGCAACCACCTCAGAGTATTCTTTGCCTAAGAAAACCCTATAAAATTCATGGAGGTAGGGGTTATGGGGAGAGGGAATGTTTTAACGTTGTTCTGTTTTAACTATTGCTGTCCCCCGCCCCGATTGCCTAGCAGAGGGGCGGGCTACAAATAAAAATTTATTATTATTATTATTATAATTTGACATGTGACTTGAAAACACAAATACACACACATTTGTGTACTTTGGCATACCCCCCTGTGCATTTTCAAAGCTTTGGAGAGTTATTTCTTTGGAGTGCAACTCTGACAATCCCCTAGTCATACTGGCTGGGTGATTCAGTAAAACCAACAAAACAAACGCCCTTAGCTTTCCATGCTTTTCTTGTTTTAAGATTTCTCTGTTACAAATCTAAAATTAAGATTTCTTAACTTTCCATGCTGTTCTCATTTTAAGATTTCTGTGTTACACTGGTGTGGCTGCATAAAAACACAGTTTCCCCAT
Source organism: Phrynosoma blainvillii (assembly GCA_026167975.1). Classification (NCBI taxonomy): domain Eukaryota; kingdom Metazoa; phylum Chordata; class Lepidosauria; order Squamata; family Phrynosomatidae; genus Phrynosoma; species Phrynosoma blainvillii. The sequence goes on from JANUYF010000001.1 coordinate 107,450,898, forward strand.
CAATGATGCATCAAGCTCAAGGTGAAATACTTGCAGTAGCTTCACTACTCTCTCCCCAGGGCATGCTTCCATGGCAAGTGCCTCACAGTGAATCGGCTGCGCTTGTTCCACTTCTGGATTGAGCCCTGGCATTTAGGTGTTACCTGTGGATGCTTGTGCAGATGTGTTCTGAGGGTTGGGTGTGATCATAATCTTAGCTTTACAGCTACTAAGATTATCAAAATCCTGTTTTCTTGGTTGTAGAAAAATAAGTAACCCTTTATTTATTTATTTATTTATTAAAATGCTATTTTGTGATTACAGAAAAATATATAAGGTTAATGTGCAATAGCCTAGTCCAAATGTAAAAGGCAAGATCTTTTCCTGCTACAACTTCAACATGGTAAGCATACCTCAGTTAACAAAGCCTCTTATAGTGGAGGTCTTTTGTTTACAGTATTTTTATACCCTTCCAACCTCCATTTCCTCCTCATCCTCTGTATAGCTAGATATTTTTATAGCTGGAATGGCATTCAGAGTGTGGTGAAGAAGGACTTTCTTCACCACAGGCTTTCTGTGACAGGTTGCAGCAGAATATCTGTAATAAACAACACAATAACGTTTGAGTTGGGAAAGAATGGGATTCTGCTGTAGCTGGTTGTACTGTACTTGTTTACATCCACTTACAAAAGCAATGTGAACATCAGTTGCCTCTGGAACTTTTTACTGGGCATGCATGAACACCAAAATAGAGAGAAACAGAGAGAAAAGGGAAGAATAGATAACCAGTTACGCCCAGCATGTTAAAAAACAAAACATTCCCACCATAGACTGTAAACATGATCACCAAAATGGAAATCATAAGAAAAGTGAAGACTTGTGAAAGAAAGAAGCATCCCTGGATACATTTTGGAAGAAGTCTTGAAGTGGTATCTAGAAGGTTCAAAATGTTTTTGTTTATGCCAGGGGTAGGCAACCTTTCCCCTTTAAGGGCTGAGGGACTTCAGCTCCCAGAATCCCAGGAGCTATTGGCCAACATGGGACTATTGGCCAACATGGCTGAGGCTTCTGGGAACTGAAGTCCCTCAGCCCTTAAAGGGGATAGGTTGCCTACCCCTGGTTTATGCAAAGCTTATCTGATCTGGTTGTTTCATACTGCATGTGTGTGCTGTTAGTTTTGAATAAAAAGTTTCTGAAATATGTTGAGCTTCTCTTCTTTTCCATGTTGTTTCTGCCTCGGGCACCAAATAGTCTGTTAATGAAGGAATGTCCAGGAAAATAACTACGCACTTCATTAACTGGGTATATGCTCCAAGCGATCTTGGATGAAACCGATTTTCTAGATCCATTTCAAACTGGCTCCAGGCCTGGATATGGGGTGGAGATGACCATGGTCACTCTGGTAGATGACCTTCGCCTGAGCATCGACAGGGGAAGCGTGACCCAGTTGGTGCTTCTGGATTTCTCAGTGGCTTTTGATACAATAGATCAGGGGTAGGCAACCTTTCCCTTTTAAGGGCCGAGGGACTTCAGTTCCCAGAAGCCTCAGCCATGTTGGCCAATAGTCCCATGTTGGCCAATAGCTCCTGGGATTCTGGGAGCTGAAGTCCCTCGGCCCTTAAAGGGGAAAGGTTGCCTATCCCTGCAATAGATCATGGAATCCTTCTGGAACGTCTGAGAGAATTGGGAATAGGAGGCACTGTTCTTCAGTGGTTCCACTCTTTTCTCTCAGGCAGATTCCAGAGGGTAGCACTCAGGGACAGTTGCTCGTCTAAAACAGAGCTGAAATATGGCATTCCTCAAGGCACCATACTGTCCCCGATGTTGTTTAATATTTACATGAAGCCACTGGGAGAGATCATCAGGAGACATGGAGCAGGATCTTACCAATATGCTGACAATACTCAAATATTCTGCTCCATGTCTCAGTCTGCTGCTATGACAGCAGATGGAGGTTTTCCCCTCAATCAATACCTTGGAGCGGTAATGGTCTAGGTGAGGAAAAACCGACTCAAGCTGAATCCAGACAAAACGGAGGTACTTATGGTAGGGGCCCCTAAACCAGAGATTGGGTTGCGACCACCAGTCTTGGATGGCGTCACGCTCCCTACCAAGGACTGTGTCCACAGTCTGGGGGTTCTCCTAGACTCGTCGCTTAACATGACAGATCAGGTGAATGTGACAGTCAGGAGTGCTTTTTATCAGCTTCGGCTGATACACCAGCTGCGCCCATTCCTGGAAACAAGGGACCTAGAGACCGTAGTAGATGCACTGGTAACCTCACAACTTGACTTCTGTAATGCACTCTACATGGGGCTACCCTTATACCTAACTCAGAAACTGCAATTGGTACAAAATATGGCAGCAAGGTTGATCACCGGAAGATTTTGGAGTGATCATATTACTCCGATTTTAAAATCTCTTCATTGACTGCCTATTGGTTTCTGAGCACAATATAAGGTGTTGGTAATGACCTCTAAAGCCCTACATGGCATGGGCCCAACTTACCTGAAGGATCACCTCTTCCCATATAATCTGCCTCATTCCCTCAGGTCCTCTGGGAGGAAGCTTCTTCAATCAACAAGAACTAGATTGGTAGCGACCTCCCAGAGGACATTTTCAGCCACTGCTCCCAGACTCTGGAATGCCTTGCTGGAAGAGATCTGCCAGATATCCAGCTTAGATGGCTTTTAAAAAGCCATCAAGACGGATCTCTTCTGGAAGGCTTATCCAGACGAGAGTTAGTTAGTTTTGATCCTCCCCCATTAATAGCTCTTTTCCTCTAATATGTATCTCTGAGGGGTTAATTTGCCCCTGCTGTAAACTGGGGATGTTTCAGTGTCTTTGTTTTAGTGTTTTGTTTTATTGTGTGTAAATGTTAGTTTTTAAATGATTTTGATGTAATTGTAATTTTAAGGGAGGGTTATATGATTGTTATAAAATGTGGGCTGTACTTTTAATGTAAGCCACCTTGATAGCTTTGGCTAAAGGCAGGATATAAATTTATTATTATTATTATTATTATTATTATTATTATTATTCAACCACCCCCTATTACCTTGGACTCCATTTCTGGGGTGGGGCAGCTGTTTGCCTGTATGGATATCCTGCTGGGCCATGCAGCACATCTGCTGCTCACTCCTAAGGTCAAAATGAGGTGCCCAGACATGGTCACATGCTGGGGGGCTTGTTCTGACCTCAGAATGGGTGACCCGCAGCAGTGTGGATGGACTGGATGGCCCACTAGGATGCTCATGCAAACAGCTTGCACAGAAACAGAGACAACAGAGGCAGAGCAACAGGTAAGTTTTTTTAAAAAAAAAATCTGGACTGGAGCAGATGGGCATGAAAGAGCAGCCGGAGTCCACTCCAGCCAGAAGCAGGTTGGAGCTCCACTGTCTGCACGGCCCACTCCCAAGGCAGCCCATGCATCAGGGGCCGACCCGTGCCACCAGGATTATCCCAGGTCCTTTTTGCTCCAGCCCCAAGGATTAGAACACAGCTTTGGCATGGCTTCCGGCCATTTAAACATCATGCCTCCAAAGCATCTGGAAGCTGCTTCATTTTGACCATGTGTTTCACCACTCCGTTATAAGTGTGCTTTGCCCTGGTTCTGGTGCAAGACATGTTGGATGTGGTTCAGACTACCCATACCAGAACCAGGGTTTGTCATCTGAATGGGACAACGTCAGACCGGGGGTGGGAATGGGCCTTTTTGTCCCTGCAGTACAATTATAGCAGTATTATTCCACTGTAACTACCATGGTTCCATCCTATGGAATCCTGAGATTTGGAAGTTGAGGAGTGGTATTTAGAATTCTTGGCCAGAGGGCTCCAGTGCCTCCCCAAACTCCGTAGAATGGAACCATGAGAGTTACAGTGGAATAATACCACTGTAATTTTGGAGTGAAAATGGGCCTCTGGTTGGAAGAGGTAGAGAGGAGCCCTGGTGGTGCAGTGATTAAGTGCCAGTACTGCAGCCACTCACTCGCAAACCACAACGTTGTGAGTTCAATCCCAGCCAGGGGCTTAGGGTTGACTCTCCTGGCATCCTGCTGAGGTCACTAAAATGAGTACCCAGCTTGTTGGAGGCAATTAGCTTAGAGTTGTAAACCACTTAGAGACTGCTTAGGCGGTATGAAGCGGTATATAAATGAAGCTGCTACTGCTTGCTATTAATCTCATTCAGTTTTGTTTATTATTTTTATTCTATACTTTTAAATTAATGATCTAATGGTTTTAATTGTATAAATAGTTTAATTCTGTTTCTGTATTAATTGTTTGTATGTTTTAGCCACATGTGGTTTTCTTTTTATTTCACTTTATCCTGTAAATCACCTTGAGTCCCAATCTTTGGGGAAGGTAAATAAAATGATTGATGGGTTGATTGATTGATTGATTGGGTGAGAGCCATATTTAAGATGTTATGTGGATTCTAGTCCCAATCATGCTTTATATAGACTTCTGCAGATCTAACACAATCCAGGTCATTATCTCCCAGGCTGCCTGTGTTCATTCTGGCTGAGGGATTCTAGAAGTTATAGTCCAAAACAACACATTTCTGAGACTGTGGCAAAACCTGTCCACATACTCCAAGAGATATCCTAACTGTGAACTGTCTGAGAATGAAAAGAGGAAGTCAGAAGGCAGAAATAAAGTTGCTTAGCTCAGAATGTTATCAATGCATCTTTTTCAGGGATTCATTGCACAGGTTTTAGGAAAACTTGTTTACTATTTTACTGTAAATCCGAGAAAACCATCCATTTGTAACTGTCCATAATGTACTCTGTGGAAGAACTGTGAACCATAATATCTGTTGAGAGATTTTTACATGCCAATGGGGTCAATATTAAAGTATTCCTGTCCACCAATGATGGCATTTGATCACTAAGGCTGATGTTTTTTCTTTATGCCATCACACCCATCTTATTCAGAACCACCTGATTGCCTAAGGTGAAACTGCCGGTGAGCCCAAAGTAATTTATTTGCATGGTAAAGAACAACACCCATGACAACAAACAGGAAGTCACAAATGATTTGGACACACTAACACCAGGAGAAAAGCCATAGCAAGGAAAGAAGAAGGGAAAGGGGATGGTGCTATTTGTTATGGTGAGAGTTTTCTTGGACTTGAAAGAAATAAACCTGCTTTTCCAGAAAGAAGAAAACTGGAAAATGTGGCAGTATTCTTCTATGGAATGCCGTCAATGTAGTGGCTTCAGGATAGTATTCTAGAAGGCTTCTTTTTCTTTTGTTCTTTACCGTAGAGTATTTGAAATAAGGTTATTCAGTATGCCTATCCTGACTATGATTCAGCCCATAAATTTAATGTTTTTCATATATATTAGCTCCTTAGCCTTTGGGATAGCCCTGTAAGGAACTCCATGAGTATTATCATCCTTGTATTGCAAATCTGTGATAGGTGCTGAGGCTGTGAGTTGTGACCTGCCAAGGGAAATAGTCATAATTAACCAGTTTGATTAAATAGACTTTTCCTCCATCACACAACACTAATAGTGGTTAGTACTGGCTCCTGAGTGGGAGTTACACTCATGTGCAATATATAGAAGATGAGAGATCTCTTTGTTGTGGTGAATGAACACAACAATGTCTTTGCTGTCAAAATGACAAGAGGGTGAGGCACTGGGTGTTGGCTTAGGAACCGCAAGACATGTGGAACAAAAAAGAACAAACTGCTTTATTTCCACACTCAGGAGGAAACTGATACAACAAGAAAGACCTTTCCCTGCCTGAGCTACAAAAGCTGCAGTAGAACTGGGTTGAAAACTCTATATCCCTCTGGAAGTTGAACTGCAACTTCCAGCAACCCCAATCAAAACAGCTAATGGTGAGGGATACACAGTTCTCAGCCCTGCAGCAGAAAATGAATGTGCAGAGTTAATAGGCCATATCAAGAAGTTTCACTCAGGTTCTGTAATGATTTGGAGCAAGGACACATCTGGTGCTCTCCAGATGTGTGGGACTGCAACTCTCATCATTCCCTGTCAGCTTGGCCAGTTACTAGGGATTATGGGAATTGAAGTCCAACATATCTGGAGGACAGTGGGCTGGGAAATATTAGTATACAGTGTCTGGGGATATGATTCTTAAAAACAGCAGAGTTCTTTATTTTTTCCACAGTGTTTAAGAATGATATATTCATTTCCAGCAAATTTATCTCCTATATAGAAGCCCTTTTCATTTCTGATTACAGCAAAATATGTATCTTTTTGTAATCACTGAAATCAGTGAGTTTCTTACCTTTCCCTTATTAGTAATCATGTTTTATTGTTATGTGCATATATCTTGTTATTACCTGTATTTTTTTTAAAAAAAAAATCAAAGTAATATTCTATGCTAAAAGAAAATAAAAATAAAAATTAAAGTCTAAAAAAGAAAAAGAAAAGAAAGGCTTCTCAGAATATTATCCTGAGATGACTTCTGTGGTGACATCCCCCTATAAGAAAAAGTTATATTGATTCTTTGAGTCTGCAGTGTTCATGTTTCTATTCTGATCATGCATATCTATGACCTAACACTGGGACTGCTGACATTCCTGCAGTGTGGGCAATACAGACTGGCCTATCCTTTCAAAGCCCTTCACCTCAGTATCTCATGGCAGTCAGCATATATTGAGTGGAGGCAAGATATGAAATAAACTACAATTCCCAGGATTCCCTAGCACTGACCCAGGGCATTTAAAGCAGTCTCAAACTAGATTATTTCTGCAGAGTGTTTGACGCCTGAACAGACTGCCAGAAATTATCCAGCTTGAGACCACTTTAACTGCCCTGACTCAATACTAGGGAATCATGGGAACTGTAGTTTATTGTGGCACCAGAGAAGGCTCAATGTCTCTGAAAAATCTACAATGCCCATGATTCCCTAGCACTGAGCCAGCACAGTTAAAGTGGTTTCAAACGGCATTATTTCTGGCAGTCTGTTCAGGCCCTTAATAAATTCCTACTGTTTCAGTGGATCTGTACCAGTTGACACTAGCAAACTATATATATAATAGTTATATATTATAGCAACGCTTCCCAAAATAGTTTCTTAATGTCCTATTTGCAAGCAATCCTAGCATAATTCCTGCACTTGTGTTTTGAATGCAAAGATTAGTTTGAGTGTCTTTGATTTATAAATGGCTCTGCCCAGTTCTAACACTGGCTGCATACTGGAAAGAAATTCCTTCCTCATCTTGAAGAACAAACAGAACACATCAGAAGAGACTTCTGATCAAAGAAGACATGATCTGATTTGTCTGCCTTGCAGTCAGAAAGATTTTTTTAACATACAACAAGGGATCATTTTAAGACACAGCTTTCATGTGTTGAAAAAATATATGGCCATGAGGTGGAGCACTCAATCTTGTATAATTCCCCAGCCTTCCTCAATCTGGTAACCTCCAGATGGACTACAACTCCTATCAGCCCCAGACAGCATCTCCATAACTAGTTCTGAGATGTTTTGAATTCATTACACATCCGGGAATAAAAGCCAGCTGTATATCAGCTCAACCTAGCTTGTGTGCAGAGGAGTCAGGAATGCATCTTAGAGATGTTTTATCTTGCTCTTATTAAGCTACCATGACTGCAGACCTGCACCTAGCTAAGCTGCATAACTCCTACTGACTCCAATAGGATTTGAGCAAGATTGGAAATTGGTTACAAACATATGTTAATTATTCCAAAGGAATGCTTGGGAAAGTTTTTTTTTTTTAATTCTGAATCCCAGAACTTCCCAGGATATAGAAAGGAGAAAAGAAGAAAGGAAAAAAAGACAATTAATCTTTTTCATTCTTAAATGCGTCAGTTATTTTTTATTTTCATTGGTGACATTGTCCTGTGTGGTTATTTATTATATATTGTTCTTCTTTCGCATCAAGTTTAGTTTCTCAGTTAACTTCAGTACTTATATTGCTTTCTCAATTTTTCAGATCCTATTATTCTTATAACTTCTATATCAGTTATGGCAACTCTAAAGTGACTTTGGACAGGGTTTTCTTGGCAAGATTTGTTTAGAGGGGTTTTGCTTTTGTCTTCCTTTGAGGCTGAGAGACCGTGACATGCCCAAAGTTACCAAGTGGGTTTCCATAGCTAAATGGGGATTCAACCCCTGGTTTCTAGAGTTGTAGTCCAACAATCAGGCCACTACACCATGCTGGCTTTCATATACCAAATATGTTTGTGATCAAAATGCCAGCATGCTAGAGATATATGCTGCAATCCTCTATGGCGGTTATAAATGTGTAGCCTAGAGTTATGCACATGTGACTGTTATATATGCATGATCCCTATATAAAACCTACTCTAGGGACCCCCAGTCTCCACTTACCAAGCAGCAGCTGCTATGACAGATAGAGATCTGTTTTCCTGCCATTGGGGATGCAGCTGACTGATATTCCCACCCATCTCTTCACAAGAGCAAACTCAGGTGCAAGGAGGAATTATGACAGGGACCCTGATTCTGCCTGATGTACTAGAGATTGCTCATGGGTGCGGGTGTAAATGGCACTCAGCTGCTTCCTGAACAACAGGGGAATGGACCCCTGAGGAAGAGATCAGGACGGGATCCACTACATAACACTGTAAATATGTTGCTTGTGCATACATAAATCCCATACAGGATTCTGGCCAGTAGTAGTACAGTTTCCCACTTTAACATTTGTTTATCAAATGAGTCCCATCCCCCCCCCCACTAACTGCAAAAGAACTATTTCTGTTTTAGCCTGTAAAGGATATGCTAATAAGAGCCCTGCCCAGCCCTTCCTTGATTCACTTTGTTCACTATCTGTCTAATTTGCTTAGCCATTCAGCTTATACACCTCCCAGCAATGTGTGGAGATTCTTATCTCCAGTATGGCTGTTCTCATATATTCCTGGCACAGACTGGGCATGCTGTTACAATGATGAAAATCTTTGGTTTTATGTACCTGAACAAAAGCTGTAATTGCCCTACTAGAAAATATACATTAGGACAAGGAAGAATGGAGAGCAAAAAAGCCACCCAAGACAAAGCACATGCAAGCTGAAAATGTCTACAGGTGTCTAATTAATTAATATATGTGCAGTCCTTTGATGAGATGGGGTGCTTTTGTGGTCATACACATTTGCATTTGCTGTTATTACAGAAAAAGGCATCCCAGGCAGTTTGCTGCAAGTGTAAGACACAATTAAATAAAACTGAAGTTACAATTACCGTAAAAGGAGTATAAGTTCAGAATAAACAGGCATGCCTGGACAGATCCAGAGTTATATATTGCCAATGTGTACACTGGGAATCCTAGCCTATGCCAGTGTTCCCAAACATTTACATATCTTACCTATTTGCATATGTAGATTTAGCTTTTATATGCATGGTGCTCATTTTAAGGCTGTCAAGTGATGACTTTTGCATGTATGAGCAGGTTCACTGCAAATAGAACATCATAGAACTGCACATCACCTTGAACACTGCATTATCCAGTGGAAGCCATTCACATTTTATGGGCTGAAGAGCCAAAGCCTATGCAGGAGAGCCGAAATTTATCTTTTCATTTTTACTGAAATGCAGTTGCTGATTTGTCGGCTGTGTCTGTGGTGTAAGGACAGTTTGTGCCATGTTCCATGTTCTTAATCAAAATAGCCCTTCCAAACTGTTGCTTGCCCCATGGAAGGAAGGAAATACATCTATTGGTGTTTCTTCTGCCTCTGTAGAGAGCCAGCATGGTGTGCAGTGGTTTGAGTGGTGGCTCTGGAAATCAGGGCTTGATTCCCTGCTCAGCCATGGAAACCCACTGGCTTACCCTTGGGCAAGTCACAGGTTCTCAGCCCCAGAAAACCCTGTGATAGGTTTGCCTTAGGATTAACACAAGTCAGAAAGAACTTGTAGGCATACAACAACAACTGCCTCCTGTGATTTTATCATTGTGTCTCATTTTGTACTGTTAGCCAATAGCCAATTTGAGTGTCCTTCCTTTTGGAGAAAAGTGGTCTCTAAATCCAGTAAGAACACAATAAATGATAAATTGCTGATAAATTGCTGATAAATTGTAGCAGAAATTTGGTCAGCCACTGTTTTAAAAGACTTTGCTCATCTCCCTCCTCTTTCTCCATCCCATTCCCCCTCTTATACATTAAAGATGTAAGAAGGAAAGATATATCAAAACTAGAGATGTGACAGCTTGGAAAAAAGCCAGAAAAAAGCAGGAAAAAAATGGGTAGAAAAACCGGGGATAGATACATCCACACACAAATCTAATCCTGTGGTTGAAGATTATTATGTCTATGTTCACTGTTAGGCACGTATATGCCACCTGGAGGAACTCTAGTATAGTGCTTGAGAAATTAGGTATTTATGAATGACATAGTCATGTGACTTACATAGAGGAAGTTTTCAGGTACGTGTTAGATAAAATATTATTTCACTAGAAACAGAGATTGGAAAAACTACATTTTGAGCTACAAATCCTAAAATCCCTCAATCAGCATGGACAGTCCTGTAGAAAGCTCTTTCTGAGTTATAGAATTCGAAGATATAGCCATGTTAGTCTGTAGAATCAGTATGTAGAGAGATAAGTCATTTCTGACTCATGGTGAACCTATTGGGTTTTCTTGGCAAGTTTCTTCAGAAGGGATTTGCCATTGCCATCTTCTGAGGCCAAGAGAGTGTGATTTGTTTCTAGACCATCCAAACTTGTCCATCCTTGATACAGATCAATATTAACTATATTGATTGGCAGCCGGTCTCCATGGCCTCAGGCAAGAATCCTTCCTGTCCTCCTAAAACCCTGTTCACTGTTACTCACCCTAGTCTCTTCATTACGTGAGCACAGGAGCACTAAGCCTCTGTTGTTGCTTTCCTCGCATGAAAAGCAATATGTGAGGTTGCTGTTCTTGTGGAGGTTTTCCACACAAGCAAGATTCCCAATTTTCCAGGGTTATTATTCTAGTGATGAGTCTCCATGTCAACAGGAACATCTGAAGAAATGGCACGGTCCATGTGAAGCAGGTGATGGTGGATGGAGGAGAGCCATGACACCGTTCTGTTTTCTTGATGAACCAGGATGTGTAATGGTTCTGTCATTTCCTGGGACCTGGCCTTAACTCTGCAGTTTTTATGTGTCATCTTCAGGAAGGAAATGAGAGCAAGTTCCCCAGTTTTGCAGGGTTCAGCTCCAGGCAAGAGGAAAAGGCTGTGTGCAAATCTCCAGCTCAGCTAGTAGCGTGGCTGCTTTCTCTAATCTGCAAGGCTGCTCCTTCCATCCCAGTTGTGGTGGTGCCAGGGCTCACCCTCTGCTCTGCTTTGCACACACCCCCTTCTGCAAGGAGCAAGTAGGCTAGATTAAATATTCATTATCCCATTTCCCAAAGTATATGAGAAGGAATAATCCTCTCATTTCACCTTGATCTGAGAGCAGCCCCTTTACCTAAGATTTCTCTGTGTGTTTGAAGGACAAACTGTGAGCAACTGTAGATTGTACTTAATGGATAAGGCATCACCAGGGATTATTTTTAGGTCTCCGGTTTTAGCCCAGAAATCTCAGGGCCTGGGATGATCCTGAATTGGCAACCCTTGTGAATAACAAGCAATTAGATCTGTACAGTAGAAATGCTACATCTGTGTCTATGGAGATTATTGCACAAGCATAAAAACATCACTTACCTCTCCCAAATTCAAGTAAAATTTGGGCTGCATCTGGGTCCTATCACATGGCTTTTGTTGCCAAATCCGCCATCCGAATACAGTCCATGTGCAGCCCGGCTCACTTAACTCGCTTCATGGCCATGTCTCAAAAGTTGGAAGCGGATGTGCTGTATCACTGAGCTCCAGCTTCTCCTTATGTAAATGATGTCACTGGCTTTATTTTCAAGGACCTCAGGTGATTCATTTCTTACACAAGATCCTGTATACTGACATGATTATTTTGTCAGTATCCCAATATGACACCAGAATTATTTTAAGTAACAAATAAAAGTTTTTCATTACAGTAATAATGATACCAACATGCTATTACATTATGTTAAAAATGAATAATGTTATTAACATAAGGGCACCAGAAGTGATATGTTACAGAAAATATTGTTACTTGGACTACTCAGACTCTGGTTCAATACCCTTCTGATGTGGCACCTGAACATGGCCATTTTAACTACTCTGACAGAACATCTAATCCCTTTTTGGCAGTATGGAAGTTGTTTCTGTCTAAAATAATTGTGTTTAATCCTGCTAAAGGTTTTATTTGATTTTGTTCACATGAAAATATATTTGATTAGACATATAATTCCAAGATACAGGGTTATCTGCAAATTATTTTTTTAAAAGGCACACTTTAAGTACAAAAGTATCAAAGTTTGCTAAACCAAATGATTTCCAAATGTGGATGTACAGCACATATTCTTAAATTACTGGTGCACGACTCAATAAATGGAAAGCAATTTTAATTTATTTTAAATTAACATTTTAAAAGACTAAGTAAAAATCTGTTAGATGATGAATTATAAACTCAATGGAGCAAGGTTCTATCCTTTTAGTATCAGTTACAGCAGTACAACAATAATAATGATAATAGTAATAGTACAACAACTACTCCTGTTGGCCCTTTATACCCACGGATTCAACCAACCACTGCTTCAATATATTTAAAATAAATAAATAAAAAATAAATCCATAAAGAAAACCTTGATTTTGCCATTTTATATAAGGGACATAATTTTACTATACCATTTTACTACATATTTTATAAATAACGGGAGTTGAGCATCCATGGATTTTGGTATCCATGGGGGTTCCTGGAACCAAACTCCAGCGGATACCAAGGGCCCACTGTACTTTTAAAATTATTGCTAATATTCACGCCCGGAAATATACTTACTAAATATGTTAAATAGTTTGGACCAAGAAATTGAGAGAAAATACTGGAGGACCCTCCTTTATATGGTAACAGCAGCTAGAATTGTAGTAGCACAAAAATGGAAGAAACAAGACATACCTACTGTAGACGAATGGATTTTGAAATTGGTAGAAGTAAAAGAGATGGACAAATTAACAAAAATGTTCAATAATAAAGACGTGGACTTAATTAATGAAGAATGGGCTCCAATAGAGAATTATATCAAAGATAATTGGATGTAAATAAGCTAAGCTATCAAGAAGGAAGATAACATATATAGTTTATTAGTAAGAATTGTAAGATATATAAATTTAAGATAGAAACTCAAAGAACAATTGAATAAATGTAGGTACTCATTGTGGAAGAACTAGAGGAAGGCTGTATGTATTGTAAATAGAATGATAGTAGTAATATAATGTATTGTATCTATTATTTTAATTATATTTAATTAATTATATTGCTTATATTTAGTCAAATTTAAAAGGGGGGTTATGAATTTAAGTTGGCCATGAGATGGCAGTACAGAGCTAAAAATGGAAGTGGATAAAAAGTGAAATAATGAAATATAAGAACCTAAATCAAGGATGATCCTTGTCCTACATCTCCTTGAGTCATTTCACCTAAATGAAACAGAAATAGCCTCCAGGAACCTATTTTTGGAATGATTCGCTAGGAAGTTCCTTCCTCAAGTCCCTCTGCAATGAAAATTGAACATTCATATGGGTGTGATGGCATTTCTCATTTGTTCCAATGGAACATTGGACAATCATTTTTATTGGCACTAGTATTAGCATCGGTAGGATGGTGCTACTTTAGCACAGCATGAGAAACTAACTTGAAATAAGAATTCAGGATTTAACAAGCCGTGTGGGACACATGTGAAGGCAACCATCATGTGATAACTATGGGAAAATCAAAGCAGAATTTATTGAAAAATAGTATGAATAGTAATAGTAATAATGGGAGTTAGATTAATACTAGAGTGTTCTAGGGAATTTTCCCATCCTTGTACCGATGCATTTTCTCCCTCTATTGCTTTGCTGGTAAAGTTGAAGGAAGTACCATACTAGAAATGAAGAGGGATGTGAAGGCATTTCGCTCAGTCTGCCTTTGCTAATAAGGAAAGTGACCTATGCAAATATTTCAGCTCAGAGTCAGTAGAAAGAGAAACAAACAAACAAACAAACAAATCTCCAAGGGTATTTCATATGCATTTTATTATATTGCTTATGTGATTTGTCTTCTGAAAATACGAGACATGAAGGTTCCTTTTGACAGGAACTTTCCGAGAACCCATTTATTTCTGATCCTTTCATCTACAATGGATGAGCTCATGAACAGACATTGCATTCTGAATCCGTGAAACCTTTACTTCTAGTTTCAGCCAACCAGATAGGTTCAGTTATTTTGGACTACAAATCCCATTGTCCCCAAGACTTCTGTCCACAATGGGTGGCAATGCTGGGAGTTGTAATCTGGCACATCTGGAGGGCCCAATGTTGGCAAATGCTGTTTTAGGACGTGGCAACTTTACAGAGCCAGTGCGTTGTAATGGTTTGAGCTGGACTATGACTCTGGAGAGCAGGGTTCAATTCCCAGCTTGGCCATGGAAACCCACTGGGTGACTTTGAGCAGGTCACACTCTCTCAGCCTGAGGGGAAGGCAATGGCAAACCTTCTCTGAGCAAATCTTGCCAAGAAAACTCCATGATAGGTTTGTCTTGGAGTGGCAATAAGCCAGAAATGACTTCAAAGTACACAACAACAACAACAAGAATAACAACAACAACAACTTTATAGTAGGCAAAGAGGTGTAGTTGCACTCAATAGATGTGATGTGGGAAAGAGACAAACCCTCAAGAGTGTTGGGAAAAAAAGAGATGATTTTAGTCTTGAAAACAGCCCAACATGTTTCAGCTTGGAAATATTTTAAGACCTTTTTGGGGGGTTGTTAGAAGAAAAAGGGATAATACATAGGTAAATAGTAATTATAACAAGAGACAAGTTACAGTTTATAAAATCATTTCTATGTACATTTATTTATGTCAAATTACATATAAATTGTCTCAATTTAAAATGTACTTCAAATTTAAATTTAAAAAAAATTAACAATTAAAATGCATATTAAGCTAAATAAACTTATACAAGTTCAGAATAATACTTACAATACAACTTTGAAATCAACCTGCAGGGAATCTAAAAATATTCTAATAAGAGGCAACTAAAAAGTTGTTTGGCAACTGATAGTTTACAATGTAGGAGACAAAACCTTCTACTATTCCATTTTTTTCACTGTCTATCAAGGACTTCCTTATCTCAAGAGATTTAAGGGATGTGTGAAAATTCAAGTTTTAAAGTTGATTGATGTACTCTAAGTCCACATTTAAAATCATGAAGGACTAACACGTCAAATTGCAATATCCAAAACATTGCTTTTCTAAGCAGGGTTCTATTATTCTGGGGGGAAAGTTTCTCAAGCACCAAAAAGAAAGTGTGATCATGTTCCAGAAAATAGTTAACCAGAGCATTTAATGTTCTATTCCTGGTATTACTAAGATGTGTCCCCTATATGGACATTCAAAGCCCTGGATTTTTTTCCTATATAGTCTATTCCAGGAAGACCTGATAGCATAAATGAGGCATTACAAATTGACAATTGCTTTAGGATGTATGCTTTTTTAAAATTAGGATCAATAAACTCAGGGGGGTTGCAGACTGCCAGAAATAGTGCAAATTGAGTCCACTTTGAGGGTTAGGGTTAGGGTTAGGGTTAGGGAATCATGGGAACTGTATTTTATTGTGGCACCAGAGCTCTCTGACAGAGAAGGCTCAATGTCTCAGGAAAAAAACAATTCCCATGATTCCCTAGCACTAACCCTAACCCTAAAAGTGGACTCAATTCACACTATTTCTGGCAGTCTGCAACCCCCCTCAGTTATCTTGACCAATCAAAAATCCACCAAACAGTGATACCTTTATTGGCCAACCAAAATGCACAATATACATGTTGCAAGCTTTTGAAGCTTCACTGGCTTCTGGCTTCTTCATCAGGCAAGATGTTACAACCAAACAGGAGGAAAAAAAACTGAAGATGTTAGTCATAGGCCTGTATTTTGCTGTTTCTGTTCTTAGTTAAAATGGTATGGAGGGGCATAGCTTGCAGGCTGGCCCCTCCTTCTTCTGGCCATGAGGCAACTGATTTTTCAAAGCTTAAGAAATATAACATCCATTTGCATCGCAACAAAGACACTTCCTTTGCAATCCAATATGTCTCCATCCTTGTGAGGCTGCAGTAAGCACCATGCCCACCTGGGTGATGGCCTCTAGGAGTTGTTGCTCATGGCAGACTATTGGGATAGGTGTGTTGATGTGTTCTGAAATCACAAATGCTGAGACTTTTTAAAAAAGAAATAAGGGACTATTCTTGGCACCCATATAAGTCCTGCAAGATGTACCAATTTTTCTGATACATTGGGCCCCTGGTATCCACTGGAGTTTGGCTTCAGGACCCTTGTGGATAGTATAGATAATAATGCAGCACATACTTTGACCGTATCATGAGAAGGCTCGACTCACTAGATGCTAGGATGCTAGGAAAGGTGGAGCAAATTAGAAAGAGAGGAAGACCGCACACCAGATGGCTAGATCAATTAGGGAGGTCACTACACAACTTAAGCAGCTCAATGGAGGATAGGTGGGCTTGGAGATGTCTCATCCACAGGGTTGCCATGAGTTGAGGCTGACTCAAGAGCAGTTAAGAACAACAAATATCATGGGCAAGAAGAGAATCAGTTTACCTTGGGAGCAGCTGTATGTAAGGAAAAGTGCAAGACAAGCTGCACCAGGTCCTTGAGATGTCAGATCTGGCTACAGTGACACATGCCTTCATTACATTCATTTGGATTACTGTAACATAAAATAAAATAAATTGCTATGGAAACAGCTCCTGGTTAATTACCTGAGAAAGAGAGATATAGACACTTTCAGTTCCAGGCATCAGCTTCTTGGTGTCTTCACCATAAGTTTGTCCTGATAATTGCTTTGACGGTCATGATGTCATCAGGATAGTGGAACCTGTTTTTGCTATGGCCGTGCATAACTTTTATCTAAACTAAGGGTGGACAACAGTGGAAGGCTTGAGGCTGTGTTAGTCCTCCAAGAGATCTTGGAAAGCCTCACCCTGACCACATCTGCACCTGCAATAAATTTGCAAAATTTCATTTTGACCCTGGTGGTGGAAATGTCCTCCACACACCATAGAGATAATTTTTGAGCACTTGGAGCACTTGGGGGTGCCCTAAGGACCACAAAAACAGCCATGAGGGCTGAATGCAGCCTGCAATTTGTTCATTCTTGGTCTAAACTGAAACAGGGATGTGGATTTTTGGACTGTAATACCTTAAATAGTTTTAAAATTAATTAAGGGCCTTTACAGACTGCCAGAAATAATGCAGCTTGAGGCCACTTTAACTGCCCTGGCTCAGTGCTAGGGAATCATGGGAACTGTAGTTTATTGTGGCACCAGAACTCTGACAGAGAAGGCTCAATGTCTCAGAAAAAAATACAATTCCCATGATTCCCTAGCATTGAGCCAGGACAGTTAAAGTGGCCTCAAGCTGGATTATTTCTGGCAGTCTGTAAAGGCCTTAAGTCTTCTTTATTCCTTGCAGTATAAAATCCAATGCTTTCCTTAGGAAAGGGAAGAAATAAATTGGTTTTATTTGGTAATACCGTGGGAATTCCCAGGAGTACCACAGGGGGCTAAATACCAAAGTCAGGATTGTCCATGCCATTGTAGTTCCCATTTCTGTGTATGGTTGTGAAAGTTGGACAGTGAAGAAAGCCGATAGGAAGAGAATCAACTCAGTTGATGTCTGGTGCTGGAGGAGAGTTCTGTAGATACCCCGGATGGCCAAAAAGACAAATAAATTGGTACTAGAGCAAATCAGGCCTGAACTCTCCATCGAAACTAGATGGTTAAGTTGAGCCTATCATACTTTGGCCATATCTGAGAAGACATACCTCCCTAGAAAAGACAATAATGCTCAGCAAGGCAGAAAGCAGCAGGAAAAGTTGAGTAGACTCAATCAAGGAAGCCCAGTTTGCAAGACCTAGGCAGAGCTATTGATAATAGGGTGATTCCTATTATCCTGATAATAGGGAGATCTCTCATTTAGAGGGTCACCAAGTGCCATCTGACAGCAGTTAGCAGCAACAGCTACAGGAGACATCCAGCAGATACAATATGAATGTCACTTATTGTTTCCTAAAGTTTGTATAAGCAACAATGCATCTAAGGCACCCTTTTTCAACCTTTTTACCCTGAAGTAACCCTTGATCTTGGGGAATGCCTGCAAAAAATATTCTTATATCTACAGATCTAGAAAACAACCTCTTACAGAATGCTAGTGACCTTTCACAGAAACCTAGGGCTCCAAGGAACCCTGGTTGAGAAACTCTGGTGTAAGGGATCAAGTGTTTTACCCCCTATGCTCAAAGAATATACATTTAGGAGAATGACAGACAATCAATACTTCTTGGGTGGAGGGCAGGGGAATTCTTACAAAGAAAAGGCCTACCAGTAGGAGTAAGTACCTTTTCCTCCTGGATTCATAACATTACCCTGCATACCTTGAGGAGGGAGCGAGCAGCTTGCAGATTAGTGGTAAATTTTTAAGTGGAGGAAATAATAATGACAGCCTCACTTCCATCCCCATAGCAACACATAATAAGAATATATTTCCACCCCAATTTTCTATTATTTTAACTCATAGTATTATTTGTGGTCTGGCTAAAGCTCCATCATAAAAGGCAACTTCCATAGCCAGTAAAAATAAAACAGCCACAACCCATCACAGTTAAGTTTGTAAGGCATTGCTGAAATCTAAGGTACAAGACGATTGCAAGTAAGCTTTCTTATATTTTGTGATGCTTACTTCTGACTTTGCAGATTCACCTTGTGTCACATACTAAGTTGTAACAGATCTTCAGTAAACTAAAATGCAATGTTAAATTTTTAGAAATGCAAAACCATAAAACATTTAAAAAATGTTTCAGTGAAGTAGGGGGGTCACAAAATAAGGGAAACAATTTTCAAGCCTCTGCTCAGTTATTTTCCTCATTCTCCTTCTTCTGTGCAATTAGAAAAAAGTAAAACTTGAACATCTCTTTACCATTTTATTTACTTGCAGGACCACAGAAGGTCTGTTAATCACCTTGATGCTTCCACAGGGGATGGTGTTGTAGTTGCTTGGTGATGGGGGTGGAATGCCATACCTGCGTTGTCTTACATTCTCCATTGAAATGCACATCTAAAACAGGACAGGGAATTTCCAGCTTAGAAGCCAGATGAGGCCTATGGGGTTTCCCTATCTGGTTTGTAAGCTTCTTCTGTTGTTATCTCCAATCAAGTGATCAGATAAAATTTAAAAGCAATTTAACTTAACTGCATTGAACTGAGTTCTGTTTTGTAACCTAGGAAACTGTTGCAAGGAATTGAGCTGTGCTTTGCAGGGCAGGAAGCTGCTGTTTTGAGGTACATTCCTGTCTGGACAGCAGCAGGATCAATTTACAGTGGACCCTCTGTATCAATAGGCTGGTGATCCATGGATTTGACTGCCCATGGATTGCCACACCAACATTATTCAATGGCAGCATGTGCAGGTGGATCTGCTGATGTGTCTGTCTGCGTGCACGTCACTGCCATTGAATAATATGGGCCACGATTATCCATGTTTTTTGCCATCTGAAGGGGGCCCAGGAACTGAAATCCACATATGGGAAGAACCCACCGTATATCCTTGCTTTCTCTATAGAAGCCCAGGACATAGTGATCTGCATGCCCTAAAACTGTTGTACTTGGGTTTACTCCTGAATAGGCATGCATAGAATTGGTATCTGCTTCACATGATTGCTGGAAAAATGTCCAGATTTGTAAGAATTAAAATTCCACACACTTTGCTTTGGCTTCACCTATCCAGCCTTTTGCCTCACCCTTTGCCCCATCCATTGCTGGAATAACCTTTTTAAACTGCAATTCAGCCGCTTGGTTGAAAATTGTCTCCTCCTATGAGTTAAAACAAAGCAAAATCTAGTATTGATATAGTACTTCAGATAGTCTTCAAAGAGCTTTAATAATTCCTGCATTAATTCTATAAAACAGATCAGTATTATATCCATATCGGAGACAGTGGGGATGAGGTAAACAAATCCTACTTTACCTAAAACCATCTAGAGCAAGGATATGGAACATGTGGCTTTCCAAATAATTGTTGGACTACATGTCCCATCATGCCTTACTACTACCCCTGGCTATCCAGGAATGGTGGTAACTGTAGTCCAATATATGGATAGCTCTATGTCCCCCTTTAACCCAAGTAATTCCTGGCACATAGAAGAAAGCATTTGCATTGGGACTGTTGGTGTTTTAGTCCATCAGTATGTGGGTACAAGCAGCACTTTTAACCAGCATGTGATGAACTCTAGTGAACCAATTGTTGGTATGCTAATAGAACACACTGTTGACACAAAGAGTGGATATTTATTTGTTTGCTTTTGCAAACATATCTTTGAGTTAGTGAGTGAAAGAAAATTAAAGAATAAAGCCAACTACATTAGGTGTGTGATTCCACCAGCCCAACTCACTGGCTGGCTAAAATTCAGTAGGGCCAGGCTGAATGACTGGAAATCATGCAGCTGCAAAGCACTGTGAGCTGGTGTGAGAAACTGTCATGAGCCTATTTTCCTTCTTTCTTGCTGCAAAAGAAGTAGGAAGGGAAGAGTCATTTAAGCTGAAATGGTATTCATTTGAAAGATGTGCAGTTGTGTAAATTTAGGCTGTAATGCTAACAATGCACCTCACCAATATGCACATTTATGCACGGCTAAATCATGAACAATTCTTTCCTTTTGCGAGGGGGAATTGTGGATTTGGGGCTGTATATGTATAAGACCCCTGCTTCTCAGAAACAGGAGTGTTGGTCCAGAAAACTGAACCAGTCCTATGGAACCTCATTGTCTCTTACATTAGTAATCCAACATGTAGCCTGAACCATCCCCAAAGTGATCGGGGAAATACCAGCATATATAAAAGTCTTGATTTGCAGTTCTCTCAAAAGAGTTGTCATTTGCATGAGGTGTTTCAGCATGATAAGGGACACCTCTTCTGACTGGAGATATGAGTAATAGTTTTGCAAGTTTGAGCAGAAAAGAATAAAATTGGATCAATGTAAAGAACAGTCTTGAAGCACTAACATGTTTTATTCACATCATTTGTAAGTGGCAGCCAGAGCTGACAAACTAATGCAATCACAGTTGCAACCTCCATCCTCTTCAACCAAAAATACCCAGAGTAATACTCTCGAGTGCAGCCCTTCATATGTCGGATTGGACCCCCATCATCCATCACCATTGAGTACACTGGCTAGGGCTGATGGGAGTTACAATGTATCCACTATAGGGCCTCCACTTGTCCACCCTGATCTAGAAACTGCAGAATCATGGTATACTATGTATCAGTCCAACACTGGATTATTTTAAAATTCAGCACCTGTACTTCTTACATGGCATGGTTGGTAGCTAAGTTCAGCAGTCTACCAGAAAATCAGACAGCCATGTGTTTCATTTTTACATACAGGACAAAGCATATAGACTTAAAAAGAAAGGAACCCCCCTCTTGAAAGGGTCTGTGATTCCCAAAGTGGGCAGTATGGTCCCTGAGGGCGCTGGAAAGATCCAGGGGGCGGTGAGAAGAAAAAGGGGGTGACAGGGGAGATTCAAAGTATTGGTGCACAGGAAAGACACGGGAAAGACAAGGGGAACCACCTTTAGGACCATGATGAGGGTGGCGATTGCATGAAACATCTTTGCCTTAAAACTACTGCAGTCTCGCTGATCGCTTTGTGTGGTGGTGTCTCCCACTGTTCACCTTCCCATGCAAGCTCACTCTCTTAGCCGCGTCTTTCACTATTAGTGGCAGTTGGGAAACTCTTGGGAAACTTAGGTGCAGAGCACGGTTTGGTGTGACACCATTTTGGGACAGAGTGACTGACTGGAGCAAGGCGTTATAGCACATCCCAATGGGGGATTTTCAAATTTGGGACCCCGCTTAAGCTTTGTGAGATTTGCTGGGACTTGGCTGGCAGGTTGAAGTTGCACTGCTGTTTCTGCTTTCTTTCATCAGACAGGCCAAGAGGTAGCAGAGGAAACAATGGGGGGGGGGGGAATGAACACTTGAAGCTTTATGAGGAAGGCACGTCTCTGCAGAAGGAGTATCTGGGGTCAATTCTTAGAGAGTCCTTTGCCTCGGAGTTAAAACCACTTTTCCCTATCCATAGTCTCCAGTCCAGAGGATGTGGCCTTTGTAAACCCCCTACATACACAGTGCACTCCTCTCTGCCCCGACAAAGAAGGATCGAGAGTCCTTCCTTGCCAGAGAGAAGCTTCTCTCTTTGCACCTGGTCACCTTGGGAGCAGCAACAGCTGGCAGAGCAGCAACTGAGAGGCCTCTTGCCTGCATTGGCCTTTGCCACAGGGCTGGCATGCAAAAGGCTGTTTGGGGACCAAAAAATAAAAAATAAAAAAAAAATCTTCCATTTTGTGTGTGTGAAGAGAGCTCAGTGTGGGAGTGGAGTGTGTCTCCCCCATGTCTATGGAGTGGGGGATAATGCAGCTCCTTAGCTTCCTGCAATTAACCACCCTTGCTCTATAACCAAAATAGAGCTTGGAAATGTTACTTTATTGGACTGCAACTATTAGAATTTGCCAGCCAGTAAGACCAGTGGTTTTTCCATATTCTGACAAAAACAGTCCATGTAGTCCCAAACTGTGATGAAGGGTATCCCCCCCCCCCAGCTTCTGCTGAGAATTTGAGTAGTTGTACTGATATTGGCACCTGTAGGTCAACAACAAGGATCATTATAATTGGCACCATTCCCCTTCCCACAAATATTTTGAACTGTTTTGTGGTTATGCAATATTTTAAACCTGACAGTACTGTCTAACCCTGTCCCTTCAACTTGTGTTAAGAAGGAAAAATGAAATTATAGTACAGCACACCCTTCCCATATGCAAGGGTTTGGTTCCAGCCCCCCCCCCCCCCCCGCCCCATGAATGAGAAAAAATGTGCATGCTCAAACCCTATTCTAGTCAATGGATGGTGACATATGCATAATGATGTACACACACTGCCATTGACAATAATGGGGTGGGCCCACTGTACATCAGGAATTATGAAATAATCACTTGTCAATTGTATTGAGTTCACCAACAGCCAGCCATGTAGACATTTTGCTGAATGGAACACACCACTGAGCACACAATTGCATTAATAGAAAAGGATCTGTGCTGCTGGGTCTATGACTAGATTATCATACAAGTATCACAGGGCTGGCATCCTTGGGCAATTGTTGGGGATGTGTGTGTCTAGCTCCTTGTTGGTACCTACCAGTAGTGGTTAAACTTATCTTTGCATTGTTTTTATTATGCACTGATCAATCCCAGGCAACTAGACCCAGAGACCATTTCCCACAATGCCTAGGTAGGAAATGCACTACACAGTCCCATGGGGAATTTAACACGGTAGCTAGACCTACAAGCTGCCAGCTAGGAATCATAAATTGAGAAGGGACCCTCAGGAAAGATGTCTTGCCAAGTTCTCCCTCAAACATGGACCTCACCCCCCTGACTCTGCGACCAAACTTCAGGCTGAAATTTCCCTTGCTTGGCAGTAAAGTACTAGGTCTATTTTCAGTTTGAAAGAGAACATTAATGAGCCAAAGGTGGCCATGTTTCCTAGGACCAAAATGAAATATAATACAGTATTGAGGGCTTCACCATTTCTTTCTTTCATGTTCTAGGTACTGTAAAAAAACAAACCTCAAACCAAATCAAATGAAAAATGCTTGTTGGATTCCCAGTAGTAACTACCTGGCCGGTATGTGAACAGAGCTGGACTATGCAGATTTTTGAGCTATCTAACAGAGTTATGTTTTGAGCAGGGTCAGCTCTGACAGATTGCAATAAATAAAGGTGCTCAGACTGAATCCTTCATTCACTTTCTCTTTCCACTGGCAATATAGGTGAATAGTACTTTTGAATCCCCCTTGATAACCCCTCATCTGGAAGTCATGGGTCCAAAAATCACTGCAGAAAATAATCCAGTTTGAGATTGCCTTAATTGCCCTTAGTGCTAGGGAAACCTGGTATATTGTAGTTTATTGTGGCACCAGAGCTCTCTGACAGAGAAGGCTAAATGTCTTACAAAACTACAGTTCCCAGAATTCCCTAACACTGAGCTAGGGCAGTTAAAGCAGTCTCAAACTGGATTATTTCTGCAGTATGTTTTGGACCATGGTAGATGGCCTGATACTGTCAAGGATACTTCTTATAGTGGTCAGGCCTACTGGACTGGACTTGAGATACCTCAACTATTGTAATAAGATACAATAAAAGAAATCTTCAAATAATTTATTTATTCTCTCCTTGCCACCTTCAGTTACACATTTACCCAGAGGTATATTTTTGGTGGGAAGAGGGATTGAAATAAGATGCAAATTATCATACTAACAATGTGCAAAGTTCAAATTATACTTTTGAAATAGTATAAATATTTTAACACTTCACATTAGTTCACAAAATTATATATAGAAAGTTCACAATCAAAGGAGACAGACACTGAAACTCTATTGGATGAAGGAGAAGAAAGGATTAATGAAGCATATTTTCCTAAAGTTGCGTACACACACAAAGAGGAACAAACATGCTTGTTCTTTTTCCACAAACACTCAGAGCAGAAGCAAGAGATTAATGAGCAGGCAGGGAAGGAAAAGGAACTTTAGACTGTTGATTCAGACTCCCAGTACCATTCTACTATTTTGTTTGATACATTATTTGTGGGATAATGGGGGCAGAGTTCAACATCAGCTGGAAGCAGCTTCCAAACACAATGAAAATGGATTTGTGTAGAAGCAGGGCATTGCCAGTTGCACCCAATACACTTTCCTCTCAATATTAGGTCTGATTCTCTCACAAACCATTCACATTCAAGTATCATGGAGGGCTGCAAAGTGGGGTGGGAGAGCTCCTTCCAGCTACCCCACTTTACCAGCTACTGCCTGCCTCGTGAGTGAACATAAACAGCAAATGCAGAAGCTTACAATCTAAATTCTACAAATACCAGGGTAGATCAGCTATAATGCTAGACAAGAGAAAAAAGTGGCTTGGAGGACCACTGGTACGTTCTTTGGCAAATCACAGTATACAGTGACTTGTTTAGGATGTCTGTCCAGAAGATGCCCTACCCCTAATGTACCCCCCTAATCTCTGTAAGCCTCCCTTCTGTGCCATGTATGATGTCTAAGAACATTTATGATACCAATGATATAAACAGTATCTAAAGCAATAAAATACAGGCTCTTTATTGAGGTACGTTTTTCTCCCTGCTCTGATTGCTCTTCCATTTTCAGATACTTGGAAGTTAAGTGAGACAGACCCACTTTTCTTTCATATTTCTAAATTATCAGTCTATGTGCTATACCCTCAGACACAACCAAAACATCAAATGGGCAAAGACTGACCAGCACTGGTGGACCAAGCTGTGGTTGATTACAACTCTTGTACGCACATAAAGCTCTGGTTTAGAAAAAGTAAAGACAAAATAAAAAGGGGGGAGGGCAAGCAAATCAAATTAAAACATATAGCTTGCTAATGTTCTTGTTTCATCTTTGACCTCCACCAAATCTCTTCTCACCCAGAGATCAGTGTTTTGAAGGGTCAATCAGCCCCAGCTGTGTGGCAGCTGTCATAGAACAGCTCTTCATCTCAAATCTTTAGTAGGTTCCCCTGAAATTTGGCATTCAGGCAGGGTGCATGAGAGGTACTGGCCAAAATGGCCCTGGCTCTATACATCTCCTGTTACAGTAAGTACATTGAGCATAGAACAGAATCCAAAGAGCTCTGGCCAAGAAATGTCTGTAGTCAAGTAAGTATTCCACATAAACGTCCTGCCATAGTCGTCTGTACTGAAAGCAAACCGCTTTTCTGTCCTGGTATACATAAGTTTGGACTGTGTGTTCTCTGTGCCATCCATGGGCATGTGCGTGTGCACAAACACACTCATCTGTGTGTGTGTTTACATCAGTCTAAAATTCAGCTTATTATTTTCTCTGAAAAATCGCACATTCCTTTCACAGGTAGTGAAGGCAGCCAGGTGACATCAGGACAATGAAGGGTTTTGGACATAGCACCATTTCCTTTTCTTATTCTTTTTCATTCCTTTAGAAAGGCAAGAGCCATGGTGTTTATTCCTTCTTACTAGCCGTAGATCTGTTTGAACTGGTAGCACTCATTGCAGTACCCATGGCATTTGGTGTTGCCATAGTGATCGCAGGCAGGAGCTCGGCAGCGCTGTTTAGGGAGCTCGTCCGTGGAAGGGTTCCCCTGAGATGCCCCAGATTGTGCCCGCTGGCTGGCTCTCAGGCAGTGCTGGCACAGTTCCCCACTCCTAGTGGTTAAATGGTTCCTACAAGAAGCTGTAGCACACCTGCCCTTCTGGGAGCTTGAGGTCGTCTGATGTAACTCTCTGTGTTGTCCTGTTCGCTGGAAACATTAAAAGAAGATTGTCATTACAGCAGCATCTTTAGACTTTTATTTGATTCTGTCTGGGCTTTTACTACTTTTATTCATGTCCCAGTACTGACGTGTGTATGTGTGTGTGACTGCTGTTAAAATTGCAGTTGTTGGTTCTTCTTCCTCATTATTTAAGAACTAGACTGATTTGTGATCACATTATGCAAGCAGCTATGCTGAATAGGACAGAAACTATTACAGCCCTTAGAACTCACAGGCTATTTCTTTGCCCTCACAAAAGAAAAACAGAAACACAGATACACAAATATGCAGACAAGAGCTTGTGTGGTATTGTAGTTAGAGTGTCAAACTGGGATTTGGAGATCCAACTTTAAGTTGTTGCTATATTATTATTCTTAGTTTCATAGACTATCAGATGTTACTGAAGGGAATTGTGGACCATCAATGATTTGGAATCTATCCAATAATCTAGGAATCAGTGGGAAATGATTAGATAATGTGGCACATTCCAAGCAGTGTGACTTTTTTATAATTGTGCTACTGTGATGTTATCTATGTTTGTTATTGCTGTTATTGTAATGATGATGATACACCATGACTGTACACAGTGCAGCTAAAAAACAAAACTATTAAAACAAACATCCTTGCCAAAGGCGTACAAGGTAATAAAAACAAGAAAAAATAGAAGGAAAGGAATAATACAAAAATATGACTAGTTCAGATTCACATAATATGGACTATACATAAGTGTTTAATACTAGACAATTAAAAGTCCTCACTGAATGGGGTGATCATTGGTTGGTCACTTGCAATCAGCCTGACTTACATCACAGGACTGCTATGAGGAGGCAGTGGAGAGGAAAAGAGCAATGCATGCCACCTTGAAACTACTAGATGAATGACAGGATATAAATATAACAAATGTAGAAAGAGGAGATGGAAGAGGAGGGGAGGTGGAGTAGTAGTAGTAGCAGTAGTAGTTACATTTTCTTTAAAATTCAGATGGCTACAAAATGCAAAATGATTAATGGCACTGTAATATAGATTAGGTTATTAAAGAATTCAGTGTCTGACTTCTTTACTCCACCCCCACCCACCCCACCCCCCGCATAAAGTTATATCTGCTTCTTAAGCTCTTTATTACAGCAGGGCATCCACCACTAATAGGGTGAGTAACCGATTAGTTTGATGTAAAATCCTAACCATTCTGGAAATTATTCCCTTGGTGCTTTCTGTAAGATTTGGACGTGACATTAATTTGGCAATGATAAACTTTTTTCTGTCTTACTTCTGACTGTCGCACTAGTTGGTCTTCTGTTCTTCTGGCTTCCCGGAGCCGCTTGCTCTGTGCTTCAATAAAACATTTTTGGCAGTATCCCTCAAGCATTGTGCTTCCTATAGTGCCACACTGTTGACCCAGGCAGGAAACAGTATTCTGGTACATGGCAGCAGAGGTTCCAGAGTGTCCCAAGGCAGGAGAACTCCGCTGAGACCTTCTATGATGAGGCAGTGAGGCATCTATGACAACAGAATGGAAAGAAAACGGTCACATCAAACCTCTGAAGACATTTCAAATGTTGAAGACACAAAGGGAAAAAACAGCCAAATTGTCTTTGTGCCACCTCTTCCATCCCTTAAACTCACTAAATGCAACACTGTGTGGTCTGGAGCATCCTTTCTAGATATGTACATTAATGGCGGTACTGGGGGAGGGAGGAGTTAAGATGATTTTTTTAAACAAATTGCTTAAAGATTCCTGTGCCTTTTACAAGTGATGGTACAAGGTAAATGCACAGAATGGGAGACAACTCTATGTAGCAACATCAATTCATTATCAAAAACACCTAAAGGACTCCGTAGCACAATGACATATGCTAAGCATGTAATTGCCAGGCATCTCCAATAAGGCTGGGAAAGACTCACCTAAACCCTGGACAGATACTGTCAGTGAAGCCTAGACAAACAGTGAGCTGGCCAGGCCAGTGTTTTACTCCGTGGCATAACAGCTTGCTACAATCAAATATATAAATCCTTGTTTTCATGGGATTAAAAAATCCCTGTCCCTGAGCTATGACCAGAATTTTCTACTCATTTACCCACCCCAGACCATCTCCATCAGTCTAAATACAAATCAGGCAATGTATTCCTGGTAGCTCAAATAGGTCTGGTGTTCACTGTCAAGGCTAAGCAGTTATGTCCTAGATTTGCCACACAGGAGAGCTGCTCATGATCTAATTGCATGGGGGACCATCATGTGAAGTTAAAATGGACTCTTTTGCTCGAGTGTGATTTCAGAGAAGCATGTGTGCCTGGATAATGGATGCTCGATAATGCAAAAGCATGGGTGGCTTGGTGCTCTTCTGCACACCTCAGCAAAATCTGAAAAAGACCCAGGAATTTCTGACTTGATAGTAAATGACTAATGCAGCTGAAGTATTTCTGCGGTGGCTTTTTGTGCCACCATGTGACACATACCAATGCTTCAAACTGTACTGTTTGCTCTATTTGCATCTGCCCTTTCCCTTGCAAATTCAGAGTCTGCAGAAGTACCCTCTGCCTTAATTTCCACCCCAGCAGTTTGGCTACCATGTTCCTTGGCAAGAGTGAGCAAGACTAAACAGCATTCACTTACTCACCTTTATTTTCCCGGTACTCAAAATAGCACAGTGTGCAAAAGCCTTCGTTCTGATGAGTTCCAAAAAAGCTGCATCCAGGCTTCCTGCATTTACTACTCCCCCTCC
This sequence comes from Phrynosoma blainvillii, assembly GCA_026167975.1. NCBI lineage: Eukaryota > Metazoa > Chordata > Lepidosauria > Squamata > Phrynosomatidae > Phrynosoma > Phrynosoma blainvillii. The sequence continues at coordinate 107,480,075 of JANUYF010000001.1, forward strand.
TCTCTTCTGTTCTCTGAAGCTGAGCATGTGGCAGCGGCTCAATCACACTGCTACCAGTTATAGTGTGGTGTGAACTTGGCAAAAAGATCTGTGAGAGATGGGTAGGATCAGACGTGGATCTCTGATGGTTTGGCAGTGTGGCACTTGGGCTGATATTTGACAAACGGTCTGTAGTCCTTTTGAAACAAGTGTTGCACATGCCATTGAAAGTCCTATTGGTGTCCTTGAGGCAGAAAGTACAAGTCACACAGTCCAAATGCCTTGTGTCATCTGGGCTTTTGCAAGGATTGAGCTCTGTTGAGTTGTAGCAGCGTTCACAGAGCCCATTATATTGCACATTCAGGGTAAAGGGGCAGCCTGGAGTCCTGCACTTCATGGCAGTGGTTTCACTGTACAGAAAAAGACTCGGGGCTGTTGGGGGTGCAGAGAAAGGGCCTGTCTCTGGGTTTTCACATGTCTGTGCAGCAAGCTCATGACAGTCACCCTTTGGTGAACCAGATCTATTTGCCCAGGGTTTCTCATCTCCTATTCTCAAATTCTGTCCCTTTGTCTTCCTCTTCTGCAGTTTCCTTTCAAAACACTCGTGGCAGTAGGGCTGGGTGCTAACCGACATATAGAAAGGGCAATGGGGAGTTTCGCATTTTGCCTCTACAAGGGACAGCTGGGATAGGTGCAATTCAAGCCGGTCCCTTGTGCCTGCTTCCCTTCCAGAGGCTTCGGTGTTCTCTTGCCACCTCTTGTACTCGTGCTGCACCAGCTGAAAGTAATCTTCCACTAGATTAATCTCTTTAGGCAAGTTGCCATCATCCAACCTGGGAAGGAAAGCAAAACAAAACCCAAAGTGGTATCAAAGGATGGAGAAAAGGCCTCAAACCTACAGAATCTGGGGGGAAACAGAAAAGCAGGAATGGCTGAAATCTTACAACTAGTCCATCATAAAAATGAATACAGAAGGATTTTCTGCCACTTATGATCATAAATTTCCTGTATATTTAAACTGTTCTGCCTAGGGCCTTTGGGATAAGAGGGTACCTGTTAGGTGACTTTGGGCCTTTACAGACTGCTAGAAATAGTGCAAATTGAGTCCACTTTAACTGCCCTGACTCAGTGCTAGGGAATCATGGGAACTGTATTTTTTTCTGAGACATTGAGCCTTCTCTGTCAGAGAGCTCTGGTGCCACAATAAACTACAGTTCCCATGATTCCCTAGCACTGAGTCAGGGCAGTTAAAGTGGACTCAATTTGCACTATTTCTGGCAGTCTGCAAAGGCCCTTTCTCTGCCTTCTGCAGCCCTTTGTTGGCAAAGGAGCTTGACCTTATCTCTTATTCAAGCCAACTGAAAATTTCTCCATTCACCTGAATGGGAGTGGCTGATTCTGGCAATGTCGCCCTAGCTAAATTTCCTTGGAGGAAGAGAATATACATCAAAATGACAGATAATGTATTTCATTGTTTTTCTACTGAGCCACTGAAGGAGATTTGCTAGTTCTGATTCTTCAAGCCATGCTCAATATTGTTGGGTATTTTGTTGTTATATGGTAGTGGGCATCTTTGATGGGGCCAAATGTTGCACTGAAAGCAGAGAATATACCCTCATAGTGGACTACTGTTCTCCCAGCTAGCCCGGTTACTGACTCAAGAGTCACTATTTCAAGGTCTGTGCCCTCTTTGGACAGGGCTCTTGGAAATGAGAGGCTGAATGCATGACTTAAGAAGCAACTTTATCATCAATTGCAGTGTTGAATGAGAAAAATCAGACTCACTTTGCTGTGTTAATTATATGTGTTGTTCCAGGGTCCCAGCCTTGGACAGGAATTTCTATCACCATCAGGTAGTCTCTCAGCAGCTTCTCTTTCTCTCTTTCTTCGGAGTCTGTCAGAAAGTGCACTTTCAAGTCTTCAAACCTACCCTTTTCACAAGTGACCAATGGGACTGCCCGGATCTCTATCAATGGAAGAGAGAGGGAAAAGATTGTTGCTGTGAATCAAACAGGACTGACAGGGACATAATACAGCAGAGAGCACTTGTAAGCATCTGAATTATATAATCCTCATCAATAAACAACATCCATAACTAAAACCAAGGATGTTGTGGCTAAAACCAAAGGACTGATCATGAGATTAGACTGGAATGATCAAGTAGTGAAGGGTAATGGGATAAAATGAGATGGGCAACCCCATTCAAGGTATGTACCTATAAAGTCCTATATGGCTTAGGTCCAGGTTATGTGAAGGACTGTATACTCTCTTGCAAACCTGCCCATGCTTTGAGATTTGCTGGGAAGGCACTTCTCTCTCTCACCATCCAGGTACATCTGGCAGGAACATGGTAGAGGGCCTTCTCAGTGACTGCCCCAGACTCTGGAGCTCCCTTTCCAGAGAAGTTAAGACTGGCATCCTCCCTACTTTCTTCCACAGACAAGTAAAGATTTTTCTGTTTCAACAGGCATTTCATGATTGATTGTATAAAGCCTGACCCACCTAACAATGTACTGGCCTTTTCTATTTGTTGTGTTTGTGTGTGTGGTGCTTTTAATGGTTTATGCTTTAATTAGTTTTAATTTCTGATTGTTTAATCTCTTTTAAACTTTTCTATTTTGTGAATTTTTAATTATGCATTTTTAAATCTGTTTTTGTAAGCCACTTTGAGTCCTGAACTGGGAATAAGATGGGATGGCGATGATGATATATCTGATTGTTTGTTTCCATATATTTGATCATTTGAGCAAAATACATTTACAAGCTGCTTGTTTGGATGGGGAAAGGAGCAGGACAGCATCAGTACAGTACAAAATATGGCGGTAAGGTCTGGAAACTGACCTGGGCCACTGTCCTTCAGAACAATCAGCGGTGTGAAGTGCATGCTGTCATAGGCCAAGATGATGGGATATCGGTAACACTCTTCAGCTGGCCAATGGAGAGGCAAGTAAATTCCACCAATGTTCAGAGGAGAAAAGCTTGAACCTGACTGAAGGCTTCGAAGCATCTTATCTGTTTTAAGTGAAAGAAAAAGAAGTTTAATGAACTACAAGACTTCCATCAACATTAGAACTAGGGAAATACGTGTGGTTTAATTTCTTAAATTATAATTATGTGGCCCTCCAGATATTTGCTGGGCTACAATTTCCAGCATTCCTTACCATTTACTATATTGTAGAGGGCTGCTGCAACATGCAGTCCAGCAATATCTGAAGGGCTGCATGATACCCCTCCTGTATGTAAGCACATAAATAACTTACTGTGAGAAAATATAAAAGGTAGCAGAATTGGGGCAAAAAACCCCAAATGAAGCCAAGCTTTCACAAGCCAGGCCAACAACGAATTTTGTACTGAATAGTATTTTGGTTTTTAAGCTGGAGTTACAGTTTACCCAAGAAGTAACTGCCACATTCAGTGGAGGGGACTTCAGGGAAATGAGGTGATTTTAACAAATGGATCTGAGGTGTCCTCTGTTTCCATGTACAGAAGACACTGATTAAGCTATCACTTCCATTTCTATCACACTAAAGCAGCTTCTGGATCCTTGGAATTGGTGCTCTGCACTACTACTGTGCCACCCAATGGGTGCAATCCTTCCATAGCTTAACTGTTAACACTTGTGAACATGCCTGACTCACCAAGCCTGTGTGGTATAATAATAAAGTGGGATAAAATATTCAAAGGCCCCCTTCAAGCATACTCATTATGTGATTAGCAATTGTGTATCAGCAGAATATTTGGCATGGATTATGCAGATAATACAAAAACCCCATTACGCATATAGCAATCATATCAGCAGATTGTCTGCCATCATGCAATTAACAATCAAATCAGCAGAATGTCTGCTAAGGTGGGTAGGCTCTTCCCATGAATCTGGAACTCTGATCCAACAGCATCCCAGAATACATGGAGAGCCAATATGCAATTAGCTGTCTTTCCACTCCTCTAACATACTAATATTGTAGAAAGGAATTAGTGGAAACTCTGTTTTCACCCTCCAGTTATTAGAATGGGACGTTAACATTTCTCATTACAGTTGGCCCTCTGTATCATGGATTCAACCATCCACAGCTTCAAAATATTGAAAGAATTTTTTTCCCAAAAAACAAACTTTGATTGTGACATTTTGTATAAGGGATGCCATTTTACTATGCTACTTGTACATCAACAGATTTTGGTATGGGGGGTGGCTGTCCTAGAATCCATTGTATCAAGGACCCATTGTATATCAATAAATTCCTACCTGCCACAATGATGATTGACCGTCTTAAGATGTTAGCAAGGACAAATATGTGGATTTCCTCCAAAGACTTATACTGGAGGCCCTGTTGGGCAACTGAGGTTTCTGCAGATGCCATCTTGATGAGGTTCTCCCATTCATCCTCCCAGTTCTAATGGAAAACAACAAGAAGATAAAATGCTGTAACCATGACTTCTTTATCCACAGATTTAAGCATCCACTACTTGAAAATTTTCAAATATATATAACTTACAAAGAGCAAACCTCAATTTTGCTATTTTATATAAGGAATATCATTTTACTATCCATTGCATTTAATGGAACTTGAACATCCATGGATTTTGGTATCCAGGGTGAGTCCTGGAACCAAATCCCAGAGGATAACAAGGGCCTACTGTACATGAAAACAGCATCAGCTATTATCCTGGAAGGTTGATGCCTTTGCATGCCGCAATTTCCCTCACAAGTGTTTTTATCCTCTTTATGCTGCAACTCAGTAAGCTGATCAGTACTAATTGTATGAGCTTTTCAACCAACCTTACTGCTGAACTGATGAAAATAAGCTCCCACAAGTTAGCCCACATTTTTTTTGTCATCAGTCTGCCAAAGATTTCTATTATATATCCATATGCATATATGCCAGTATGGGGGTCCAGTGATTTGAGTATTAGACTAGGACTCTGGGAGACCAGAGTTCAAATCCCTCTTAGTCATGGAACCTACTACTTGACCTTGGGAAAATCACATTCTCTCAGCCTTAGAGAAGGCAATGACAAATCTTCACTGAATAAATCCTGCCAAAAAAAACACCATGACAGAAATTTAGGGGCACCATAAGTCAGGAATGACTTGAAGGCACACAAGAAGATGCATGCTTACTCAGAGGTCCTGATATGTTCTCCTGGTGTGCTTATTCCTACAGATTACAAAAAATTTTAGGACCCCGGGGCCCCTGGGAGGCCACAAAAGTACCCCAAAGGGCAGCAGATGGACCAGAGGCCACACTTTCCCTACCCTTCTTACAGAACAATCTTATATACCGTGATGCATAAGGTGAGGATACCCACAGTAAAGCCTCTATCTCACAATAGCTAGAGCACAGGTTGTGTGTGGGAACCCCCTCCCTGATTTTTTCTCACTGTTCTTGTTCCACTGCCACAAATAAATTAAATGAAAGGGAATGGTTAGGGGAACGAATCAAGGCAAGTGGAGGAAGCTCTGGAAGCTAGTGGTCCCAAATCACTCCTCCTCAGCTTGACCTATTTTCTAGCGGATAAACACTTCTGACATTTCTATAATAAATAATAAAATTTATTTATATCCCGCCCATTGGTAATCCAATCCGGGCGGCTTACAATTAAAACATACAGTTCACAATAAAACATACAATATAAGCAAACCCCCTCCCCCCCTTAAAACAGAATTAAATCAGAACAATATAAAAACAGCAATTCAAGTTAAAATATTTAATCATCCAACCCAATGACTCGAAAAGCCTGGCTCGACGATCCTCCCATCACTTGATGGAGCCACGTGAGGATCGTCTCTTGAATAGCTATTAGTCTGAGTCTGGAAGGATTGATCTAGTATAACTATTTCTACAACTGTAAAGCCTTCCATGGCCTAGATGTGGACATGCCAGCCACAGTCCTCTCCACCAGTGGAAGGCACCTCTGCCCTCTCCTACCTGCCCCCCAACACAGAACTGTCTTGCTATGGATGTTTAGGATTGCCTGTTAAGTCATTTGATGTATACATATTAGAGAGAAAGAGAATTATACATCTGTTTATAAATCTCTCTTGCTTGCCTGGCCTCCAAGAGGTAATTTTAGTTCCTCACTAGTGGGCAGGCAAGTGGTTGCTTGCATTCCTGCAATTTCAAGACTAGGAAGCCACTCTGCTGCCTACATTGTTAGCCTTACTTCTGTTAAATCTGTTGTGAGAGGATGAGTCTACAGTCCACCTGGGCTGTGGTTAGTGAGAAGAGGGACCCAGACTCAGACAGGACATTTCTCTTTTCACACAGGCTGTTCTTGCACAAGAAAGATGAAAACAGAAAGGAATCCTTACTTAGTGAGATGGGAAAGTTTATACATATCTGCATGTTCCTGAGAAACAAAACGCCTGTCTGTCTGTTGTTCTTGTGTGGTAGCAGCTTTCCCAAGAGTGCCTCTTCATAATAGGCAGAGGCATGCCAATGTTCTGGAAATGTGGGTGGTCTGTGGAAATAACCCATCTCAGATGAGGTTACTTAATTTGGAAACTCCATAGTAGTGAAACTCTTTGTTGGTAAATTGGGCAATTCAATCAAGTTAAGGGACTAACATGCTTGAATAAGTTGACAACCCTGCAATTTTACTTTGTTACATCTTTCCCCACAATCCTCTTCCATTATGTGTATAATTATGCACAGGAAATCATGATCAACTCAAGTATACCAACTTTGTGAAACGTTGCATGCTTACATACATCTGCCTCTCTTACCCTTGTATCATAGCAGAGACCTGTTGCCACAAATTCCTGTGATTTTAGAGTCTCCCGTTGCCAACGCAGTTTAAAGTTGCGTGTATCAACTTCTTTGAGGGCACTAAATAGTGCTTTTCTCAGGACCAAGTCAACATCTTGAACACCCCACATGTACTGGGATACAGCATGCATGAGGCAATTTCCATCACCTACAGAGGAATTGAAAGAGTTATTTAATAATAAAATAAAAGCGAATTAATCCAGAATGGATTGTGTATATACTTTGATTCAGATTCTTCAAAATTAAGAGTCCAGTGCCATGCATACTGTATCGGCAATGCTCTGGTAGTTCCTCTGATTCAAGCCCTGGATTTTTTTTTGATTTTTTTTATTGCCAAGGAAATGACACTTCCAATGAATTGCTGAAGGTTCACATGATTAGCCTGAGAGTTACATTATTCACCCCAAGGGGGTTACAGAAAAGAGGAAAAATATAAAATAATAAAAACCACTTTATAACAAAATATCAGAAATAAATTAAGTATCAGGATTATCGTCACTAAAATGAAAGGTTATTTTTGTTCCTGATAAGCAATCTATTCAGAATCTTTTCAGGTTTGTCATTCCGATATAACGCACAAAAGTATCTAGCCCTTGTCGACAACATTGTAATGAATACCCCAGTAGTGGTTACCCAAAACATCATGCCGTTTTCTCTCCAGAGAGAAAGCACTCTAATGCAAAATACTTCCTAATACCAGCCTTGTTGGGAAGGGGATTCCTGAAATAGAATTCTGAAACAGATTGCCTGGGATTGTTTGAAGGTAATACAAATAGGAAGAGTTATTGCAGTAAGATATAAATCTTGCTTTAAACATTGAAGAAGACACACAACAACAACAGCAATGGGAAAAACAATACCCTATCTTTTGGTAAGAAATTAAGAACCTCTTTTCTTTCTTGGCAAAGAAGTTGCCATGAAGGGATGGACTTCACCTACTGCTCCTACTTGTCTCAGCAAAAAGAGAAGGAACTGAAGAGCATGTATTGTATAATATTCATATATACTCAAGACTTTGGTGCAAACATTTTCATGAGAATATATACAATAAGGAAGTTGTAGTGAGAAGAATTTTATCCTGTTCATGTCTACACCTTCCAAAATGCCACAAAGCAAAGATCTCTTTTCATGGGGTGGGATGGGATGGGATTTTCCCATTAAAATTTTCCCATAAAAAGGGTACTGCCATCTAGGGGTAAAAATCTTCCCTGGCTTATTGCATTCTTGTATTGAACAAGGAACAAGGTTTGAGTTTTGGATTAGGACACTGGGAAACCACAGAAACCTCCTGGGTGATCTTGAGCAAGTTATGCTCTCACAGTCTCAAAAGAAGCCAAGAACACATCTCCTCTGGACAAATTCTGCCAAGAAGATCTCATGATAGGGTCACCTTAGGGTAGCTATAAGTCAAAATGACTTAAAGGCACACAAACATCAACAAAGAAGAATCTCAAACATTATCTCTGAACTAAGATGATGATAGTCTTTGTACACTTTTCAGTAGTTTTCTGTGAAAAAACACACAAAAGATAGACCAACATAAAGAATCTCTGAATGCCGTTCTCTGTGCAAAAATGTTGTTTGACACTTAAATACCCACCAACAACATTCTTCTTGCACAAACAATGTTTTTCACAAAAAGTCCTGAAAGGGGTGAAAAATTCAGGAGCTAGTAGACCATTTTCATGATGGGGAGTCAATACTCTTTCTCAATAATGACAACAACATTGGCAAGCATTCTTATACCTATCTTCAACTTATTTTGGCCCAGCCCTCAATTGCAATCTTTCTTTTTCTTGTCTGATCAGGCAAGTTATGAACTTTACCAGTGTCAAAATTTCAATTTTCTATAAAGGGGAAGGTATTCACCTCTAAGTTCTTTTCTTTTAAATACAACTCTGAAAACACATTTACAGTAGTACATTGGGTTTTTCCTCAGATAATCTTAACACACACACACACTTAAATGTAAGGTTGTTGTTGTTTTTTAAAAAAGAATAAAAACCTTAATGTCATTCACCAAAGGACTGATTTATAGTCCCCAGGCTTAGTAAAAGATATATTTATGGCATACAACGAGGACAATAATTACATCCTGTAAAAATTTTCCCTTTGCAAAATCTAGAGCAAAGATAAGAAGGTTTTCTTTTCCTCCTGTGTGTGCTTGCTTTCAGTTCTTTATTGAGAACCATGAGTCCAAAATTCCCTAAGCAACACTTGGAATTCCCCAGTACAAAGTATGTGGCTTGCAATTGAGTAACTGCTATTGTACTTCTTGTTCTGAGTACAGACATTTGAACTGTGAAGTACATACTGGACTTTCCAAGTGGGTGTGGTTAGGGTAAACTGGAGAATGCCTACTCATTAGATTAGCGAAATTGCTAGTCAGGAGAGCCTGGAATCTTTTTAAATGATTGTTTCCTTGAAACTTTACGTTTTTTAAAACCCAATAACTACATTCCTTCCTAATATCCTCAAACATACATAAGGTGTGTGCATCACCCTGAATTCCACTACTGCATGTAATTTTATGCCCCTCCCCCATTTCTTTAAACTTTAAAGATAAGTGCATTTATTTCCTGGCTTTCAAAATGGGCAGAGCTTCTAAGAACACATGCCCTGGTATCCTCTGGGGTTTGTTCCAGGAACCCCGTGGATACCAAAATCTGTGGATGCTCAAGTCCCATTAAATACAATGGTACAGTAAAGTCATGTTCTTTATATAAAATGGTAAAATCAAGGTTTGAATCCATGATAAAAAATATGTATCAATGGATATGGAGGGCTGACTATACAGCCAAATTTTGTTCTGCTGGCCATGCACAAATTGCTTCTACAAGTTTGTTTACTAGTATATTTGGCTCTCTGTATCCACAGATTCTACATCCACAGATGGCTTGGAAATACACACACACACACACACACACACACAAACACAAGCATACAGTCGGCCCTCTGTTCCAGACCCCCTCGCAAAAATGGAGATTCGCAAATATTCAAGCCCCACAGGCTTGAATGAGATGCATTCCCATTTTTGATTTTAATGGAGGTCGTCCTGCCTGACTATGCAATACCGCAGACTTCAAGTCCGCGAGAACGGAGGTGCAACTGTATAGCCATTTTATATAAGGGGCACCATTTTATTGCGCTACTGTATATAATAGGACTTGAACATCTGTGGATCTGTGGAGGATCCTGGAACCAAATCCCAGAGGATACCAACCTCCCATTGTATTGAGACCACAAATTATCTTCTCATGGATACTCAGAAAACTTCATATCAGAGGAGAGCAAAGAAGAGCCCTCAATATGTTTTTAGACAACAACTTGTAGGAGTCCCAGCCATCACAACCAATGGTGAGGAGTTGCAGTCCAACAATTCTGCTTCAAATGCATCAAGAATCCTCTTATACACTGTGTCCTCCCTGCCCTTTGCAGGGAAAAGAGAAAGATTCACCACAATGCCAATAGTAGCCTCTCCCAACTGGGTGCTCCCAGATGGATTGGATAAGAATTTGCACCATTTCCTTGCTGGCTGAGGATATTGGGAGTAGTCTAATTCATCTGGAGGGTGCCTGACTGGGGAAGATTGGCCTCTTGAAAATCCTTTCTATGTTCCCCATGTTGCATGCACAGAAGAATGAAAATAGGATGACTCATGCAGTTTATTTTGTAAATTTGCTATACTACTTTTGGGGAAAAAAATAAACTCAAGTGAAATACAAGTTCTGAAATGATCTGGGGAGGGGGGGGATGACACTGAGGCTATGAACCATGGCTAAGAACCATGTAGCCCAGGAAGACTCCAGGGAAGTCATCTATGAATTCAGTAAAGTAGAAGGAAACACATATATAACAGTGGCTTCTGAAAGTTTGAACAAGGCAGCCAAAGGAAAGAACAAAAGACAACAAACACATTTGCTTCATACAAAGACAATCTGTCAGTTCTAACATTTGACTGAAAAGTGAGTCTTTCTTAACTACTTGTGCTGCAATCTCAAAACCTGCTGCTGATAACAAGTGACCCATCCATTCATGAGAGGTCCTGACACACTGTTTGGAATGTAACGGTATACATATGCACACACATGCTTCCTTTCTCTTCCTCTTGCTCCACTATGCATAATCAATTATTTTATTTTATTTACTCAGTTAAGATTTAGTCCATACTAATTAAACACAATGAGTACGTTTAGGATAATTTGGAAGACAGGTGAAAGGTGATGCATCCATTATGTAAAGGAACCGGTATCTGTTGGTGGTTATAGACATTTCAGGAAGTATCCAAATGAGGATGTGTGAGCAATGAACACATCTTCTTTCTATAATTACGCCTGAAGCAGCATCACACATTATCCCGGCCCAAGAGTTAGCTAATTTTTCTCCCTTTCTATGCTGCTGCTGTCGCGATGCTGGAAGGACATAACAAGGACACTGAAAATGAAGTTTACTTATATAACCCCTTTGATTACTATAATATACCCAGCTCAGATGAGCATGTTGTTGTTGTTGTTGTTGTTGTTGTGTGCCTTTAAGTCATTTCTGACTTATCATGAGGTTTTCTTGGCAAGATTCATTCAGAAGAGGTTTGCCATTGCCTTCCTCTGAGCATGTGACTTGCCCAAGATCACGCAGTGTGTAAACTTTTGTTCATATGTTGCAATACTGCTTAGAACATCACTGTAGACAGGAGAGTTTATAAGTGCGAGCTACAACACATGAGTGCCAAACTTCCAAACGCTAGATTTCTAGTATATAGATCTGTTACATTTAACATGATGGCCATCAGGTACACATTTCAAATTTTTTTAAAAAGAGAAGGAGAAAGTGTAAAATAGCAATGATAATTAAGCAGGATTAATTCACTAGTTTAATAAATAAAGCAAATCATATTATTTTGTCCTGCCAGGAAAAAAATGATAAAAGACACCTGACTCACCATTTGTCTTCAATGGCATAAGTTTTTTAACTTCTCGACACCAGTTCAATTTCCGCTGACGTTCTAGTGAGGTCTGGGTTGTTTGATCAATAAGGGCTTTTTGAAGAAGCCCCTGGAACTGTGGACAAAACTGACACATCCTGAACATCTCTATGGTGTATCTATGCATTGTCTTAAAATGTTGGATTATCCCATTGGTAGACTTGATGAGGTCTTCAGGCATTCTCTCTCTTATCTTCACAGCCTTCAGCATGTTGCTCAAGTATAAAGCTTGAGGAATAACTTGTGAACCAGCCATTTTGTTTAAAAAAACCTAAGAAAAGAAACAACATCAGTAAATCAAAGTGAGAAACATCCCTCTTCAAATATGACACAGTACGTTTCATCCATGGTTTACTTTGTAGGAATTAGTTTTGCTGAGAGCTCTTTCCAACTGGAGTAAGGCAAACATCCAGCAACATCTGAGGTATCAATGTCTTATCAATTATCAGTCACACTTACTAATGGCCTGTGTCATAAATGGAAACAAATAGGCACCTGCAACTGGGAAAGAAATCTGCACCCAAGAAGTGTCCTTCAGATTATGTCAGATCATAGCGTGTATGGTCAACAGCGCACAACTGAAGACCCAGCATTACTCAGCTGTGTCTATTCAGATTACAAAGAATTCCCTCTTATCTTAGAATTCCCCCCCATGTATTTTTTCCATTCTATAATACCCTTATGATCAGACCGACTAGTGATTTGGGGATTTTTCTCTTTGTCTTTGCAAGTGGCACAAGGTATGGCTTGTTTTCCTGAACTATGTTTAATTAAACAAGCAGTGTTTAATGCCTGCAAAGCATGGTTTGGATAACATGGGTAATATGGTCCAAATCCCCGCTCTGCCATTCAAACTCAGAGTGACCTTATGTAAGTCATACTCTCTTAGCTTCAAAGAAAGACCATGACAAACCCTTCTGAACAAACCTTGCCAAGTAAACCCCATAGTATGTTCTCCTTAAGACCGCCATAAGTCAAAATGACTTGAAGGCACACAACAACATATATTGTTGTTTAAAGACCCTGAGAAGGTAGATCAAATAACCTTCCAGGGGGTTCTAGTTCTCTCTTCTTGTAAAGGAGACTTCTTGTTTATCGGCTAACAATAAAGCAGAGTGAGAACTCATAACACTTGGGAAATGGAGGAGAGGGTTAAAACCTCATGCTTACTCCCGTAGTTCTCAAAACAGAACAAAGAATGTGCCTAAAATAGGAGTGAAGAATGTGTGGTGCTCCAGATGTTGCTCGACTGCATCCTATGTTCCCTTGGTAGCATAGCCAACAAAGAGGGATGATGGGGGTTGCAATCCAGCAACATCTAGAAGGCCACACTTTCCTCATCCCTAGTGAAAAAAAGATGTTTTTTTTTCCTCTCCCCTACCTCCATTTGATCTCTTCTACTCACTTGAACTGAGGTTTCTCTCCTAAGTAAAGATTAAAAGCAGCAACATTATATGTAATGATTAAAGTGTTCCCTTAATTTGTGTCTATTCTGAGTAATGAATGACACAAGGACTTTAAACAAATGATATATTCAAACAGGAACTAAAGAATAATGGCACAGAAGGCAGGTGAAAATGGGGACTGCTTGTTTTAAAAATTAAAAATAATCGAAGGTTGTAAATTGCTAAACCAAACCAAATAAACTCTAGTAAAAGTTTCCTAATAACATATTTACAACCCAGTTCTATATCAGTAAGGCAAGTTTCATCTACAGAAACAAAAAACTGACTAAGTATGGATAGAATGGAAGAAAGAAACTTATATGATCAATAAGCTTTGATTACAACATGATAAGAGTTTTTATAAAGAATGTGCACAATCCATCCAAAGCTAATCACTGGATGAATCCACTGGAAAAGTTAAGCATGTGACCACCAGAGTACAAGGTCTTGACATTGGTTTCAAGGTTGGAAAACCCTCTGTGGTTTTCAAAAATGTTTATATTTATTAAAGTTCTTACTCTATTAGTAGTAAGAATATTTTAAAAACTCCACAATAATTTAAACTAGAGGTCTGCTTCTGCAAGTACATAATACAAAAAGACAAATTTGAGTCAGTGGGAAAGTTTGTGTGAATAAGAAATCATTACATCAATAGAACAGATGCATGCTTAAGCCTACAGCTGGTTGTTTCCAGTATTAAGTAACAACAGACTATCCAATGTGTTAAATCAGAAAGCAGGTTAAAATTCTTTTCTGCCAAGAGTATCTCTTCTCCTTACAGCAATTTGTGTCATGCATGGGAACAGACTGCTAAACCAGAAGGTATCAAACAAACTACAAGGCCTCAATAACTTGAAGGCACCAGATCCTTCTGATCTTGGTAGTTAAGCAAGATCAGCCCTGGTTAGTACTTGGATGGGAGACTGACAACAAATTCCAGGTGCCATAGGCTCTATTTTATGCAAAAACATCTGAGTATTCCTTGGCTAAGAAAACCCTATGAAATTCATGGGGTTCTCCAAAATGAACAGGTGACTTCAAGGCAGGCACACGCACACACACACGCACACAAAACGCAGGCCATCCTTATTCAAAAATAAGTCCCACATAAGAGTATACTTATGTTTTCAGCAAGTGAATTTTATTATTTTGTGGTCCATCATCACGTCTACATAAATTCTATAATCAGGAATGCTCTAAAAACCATTTATTATATTGATTGCTAGATCATCCTTTGAGAAGAATATGGAAATACACAGTATTTGTTGTTTTCAAAGTTTTTCTTCCAACTACACCAAGACAAAGTGGTGCTAATATTGGCCAGAGTTTTCAGTCTCTCAACTAGTCATTCTACAAGTGCTTTAACAGGAGCATGTTGTTTGTATTAACCAGGGCAGGGACCATACTTCTTCCCTGGAGCTCCACTGGATGCCAGTTTGTTTTCGGGGACAATGTGAAGTGTTGGTTATCACCTATAAAGTTCTTTATGGCTCAGGACCAGGCTACCTGACAGACTTTATCTTCCCATATGAGCAGGCCCAGGCCCTAACATCCTCAGGAGATGCTCCTCTTTCAGTTCTGCCATGTCACAAGAATGGTTCGGGGGATGCGAGAGAAGACCCTTTCAGAAGACCCCTAGACTCTGAAATTCCCTTCCCAGGGAGGCCAGAATGGTCTCCTCCCTGTCTTTCCATCGGCAGGCAAAACCTTATGGGCTTTATTTTGATGGGCTTTTAGAACAGAAAGTTTGTAAAGAATAAACAAGTGTGCTGTATTGTTCTTAGGCTGTGTTGTTTCAATTGCTTTTTATCTTTCAATGATATTTTATCTTTTCAAGTATACTTCTAAATCATTTAATATTGGCAATAGTTTAATCCACGTTAACGTTCATCCTTTTTTGTTTTGTTTTCAAGTTTAAATTGTAAACTGACTTGAGCCCCAATCTTCAGAAAAAGGCAGGACAGAAATAAATAAATAAATAAATAAATAAATAAATAAAGCAAGCAGCGGCAAGAGCTGCTATAAACAGCACAAGGGGAGAACAGCTGTCAATCCCAGTTCTGACATATTGTGATGCCTCCCCACCACTTTCACAGATATCCAAGGAGAGATACACAGGAAAAATATTAATTTGGACCTTCACTGTATTTCCTGATACTGCTTTTTAAAAAAAAACCCGGAGGGAGGAGAAGAGTAGAGTGATTTTAAGCATGCCTACTCAGAACAAAATTTCACAGACTTCAATGGGGTTTATCATTGTTGTGTGCCTTTAAGTAGTTTGTGACTTAAGGCGATCCTATTATGGGGTTTCTTGGTTTGCTTTTGCCCAGGGCTGGGGAGTAGAGGTGATTTGGGATTATTCCTTGTCTTACTCTGGAGTAATATATTTTTTCTTATTGTTACTCCTACTCCTACTCCTATTATACTCCTCAATAAAAATATTTCTCAAAATTAACTTTAACAGGCTTACAAATTCATATTACCGAAAACAAAATTTTAAATTTTAAAATTTAAATGTACAATATAATAACATAATACTCCTACTCCCCAACCCTGCTTTTACCTACCTCTGCGCCTAAGAGGGGATCACCTGCCAAAGGTCACCCAAAGGGTTTCCATGGCTGAGTGGGGATTCAAATTCTGGTCTCCAGAGTTGTAGTCCAACGCTCAAAGTTACTCCCAGTGCTTTTCTTAATGCACTACACTAGAAAATGTGTATCTTCATCTGCTCCCCTCTCTAACAGCTCTATAATTCCTTGAATTGAATTGTACCAAAGATGTATGGCTGAAATGTTATGCCAACACATGCAAGGTCTTGACCCTACTGCTCAGGAATTACTTCCCCAAATGTTTCACCATGCACTGTGCAAGATGAAGTTCTGCTTTTTAATGACTAATTTTTCACATCATGTTAATATTTTCATGTATACCCTATACCCGAATCCCAGGGATATTACAGGTTTCCCAGACGGAATGCAACTTATGTCCAGGGGCTTATTTACACTAGACATAGCACTATGGTTCCACTTTAATTTCCATGGTGCTCTTCAATGGAATTCTAGGATTTGTAGTATAGGGAGAGGTACTTAGAATTCTCAGCCAGAGTTCCCCAAAGTACAAACACCAGGATTCACAGGATGTTGCCTTAATTTAAACTAAAGTGCTAGAACTGTGCAGTGTGAAAGGGATCCAGTTAAAAGTGTCTAAGCCTAAGGTGTAGGAGAGTGGCCTCCAAGCACTATTTTCTAAAGAAGAGCTATTGTTGTTATTGTTGTTGCGTGCCTTCAAAGCGTTTCCTATTTATAGCAACCCTAAGGTGAACCTATCATGGAGTTTTCTTTGCAAGTTTGTTCATAGGAGCTTTTGCTATTGCCTTCCTCTGAGGCTGAGAGCATGTGACTTGTCCAATGTCACTCAGTGGCTTTCATGGCCAAGCTGAGAATCAAACAATGGTCTCCAGAATCATAATCCAACACTCAAACCACTATGCCACAAACAGCTATAGCTGCAGCTTATTCTCTTCATTTTACGTGTGTGAGACACCGTCAGGACTCCTTCCATTGTGCCATTTCCATTCTCATGTTGCAAAAAACTTCTGGAGAAAAGCAGCTTGCAAATGACCAGATGCCTATTTCTGTAATGTTGAAAATGCTCCAACATGTTTACCTGAGACCCAGTTTGCCAGACAACCCCTGAGAAGTCACACAGTTATTCCCAAACTCTAGCCTTCCAGGTGTTTTGGACTTCAGCTCCCAGAAGCCTCAGCCATCTTGGCCAATAGTCTGGGATTCTGGAAGATGAAGTTCAAAACACCAGATTTTGGGAATCACTGTGCTAGGCCATGCATTTTGCATGGAGAAGGTTCCAAGTTCAGTTACTGGGTTATCTCAGGTTGGGTTAAGAATGAACTGGGAAAGCCACTGCTGGCGAGTGCATCCCAGCCCACCGTAACTTGGTGCCCTGCAGAATTCTTTGGACTTCAACCTCAATCAGCTAAGTCAATATGGCTGATGGGTCACAAATGCTGGATGTAGTCATCTACAACACCTCCACGGCATCAAGGGACGTTTTCATACTGCGCAAAAGGAGGACGCTAGCCGGCCTCCCGCCGGCCTCGCTCCGGCGCCATTTCCCGTGTGTTTACACACACGCGGCGGCAAACCCCGCCCCTTCCGGTGTCATCCCTGCGTCCGGCCGGCTTTTGGCTCCGTGTGTTCAAACACACGGAGCCCTAAGTCCGGCGTCACTCCGGACGAACCAAGGATAACTCCGGCTGAAGCGGCATAAAGGTAATTCCGGCTGTCCAACCGGAATTAGCCTTTCGGCGGCGGAGCCATTCCGGAATCGGCGGCACGACCCGTTCCGGAATGGCTCCAGCCGGCTTTAGGAGGACAGTGTGAAAACGTCCAAGGAGAGGAGGGCTGGCATACACAATCTTTATCCAACAGAGTGACAGATCCAACTCATGATTTCCCTATCTGCCTCTGACCATTGCTGAAGCCATTTTCCTATGAGGAATTTTAACAGCCTCCATTTTCAACCCTTTCTGTGAACATGAAATAGTTTTACCTCCCTGCATTGTACCATCCCCAACACAAGCATCCGGGGACCCATATACAAGACCGCTTTGGCCCATCAACCTGGCCTAGGCAGTGGACAAACTGCGGTCTGTAAACCAAATGCTCCACCGGCTATTTTTTATGCCTCCCACCAGGGTTCCCACAGCTGTGTTGGTGGTAACATTTCCACTTCTTCATAGGTCAACAAGTCACATGTGATAGGTGTGCTCCGCTTGTTTGTAAGAATTGGGCTCCCAGAAACCTCCAGAAGATTTTCTTGCCTTAACAATTAATCCCTTACGACACACATTATGTAAGTGTAAACAATTAAACTTTAGAAGCAATGGGGATGAGATACAGCCTGTGATGGGTGGCGGTCAAACACAGCCCATCCAGGGTGACCAGATGCCATAACCAGACAAGACATTCAAAACTAGACAACGCACTGCAAAAAATTCAAGAAAAATCTGGGACATTATCAAATAAAAGCTAAAAAAACACTCACAGAAATATAAATTCATGCTTCTTAGTCATGCTCAAAATGGAGGACATTTTGGAATTCCTCCTGAACAGAAGGTTTAAATGGAGGACAGGTGCTTGAAAAGGAGGACGTCTGGTCACCCTGAACCCATTTAGTCCCTGTGTTAAGCAGAGTAAGGCAGTCACTTCAGACTGCTATTGGGTATCATGAAATTATGACAAAATAGTTAGTTATTCAATGTATTAATACGTAGTACAGTCATCCCTCCTTATCCATGGATTCAAGCATCCACAGCTTGAAAATATTAAAATGCATATTTATCAATTCCAAACAGCAATGTGTGATGTTGCCATTTTATATAAGGGGGCACCATTCATTGTTTTTAATGGGACCTGAACATCTGTGGATTTTGGTATTCACAGACATCCTGGGATCAAACCCTAACGGATACCAAGGCTCCACTGTATTGCATTTTTACTACAGGAGCAGAAAGGTATTTGTAGGATCTTTTTGCCTTAGGTGCCTAAACAACAAGACTATTTTTGGATAATAGATGCCCTAATTTGAGGAGTTGGCATTGCTCTTCTTCCAGAAAAAGTCTACTGTCTAATACTGGCCCTGGTACCAGCTGAGACTCACTGGTGCAGATTCTGATCTATAATTTGGATTAAAATTTGAAGTCTCTTTTAACAAAGGTTGACAATCATTAAAATAAGCCCTGTGGAAGGTATTAAAGAATGACCAGCTGGAGTTAGAGGGGCTGGCTATTGCTTTATCTGACCCCAAACCTGACAGTACAATTCCATGCATGTTTACTCAGATATCACACTGCATTCAGTGGGCTTGCTGTCTTGGAAGTGTGTTTAGGATCACAATTGTTGATGTTAGCACAATGCTCATTCTATGAATGGTTTGTGCCCATGTTTGTGGCAAAGTAAATCATTAACTTTAAAAGAATGGTTGGATCTTTAAAACATTAGCATAATGTATAGCACAGTGCAACATCCAAGTGCCTTATGCAAACCCTTATTTTTAAAATAGGGGGAAATACTTATTTCACAAGCATTTGTATGAGCTGTCATGTAATTATGTAACTCAATGCAACAAACAAGTATTACTTGTACAGTGGTACCTCGACATACGAGTGCCCTGATATACGAGTGTTTTGAGATACGAGCCGCCGAGCGAGCGATATTTTGCTTTGAGATGAGAGCAAGATTTGAGATACGAGGAATCGCACACTACACCGCACACTACATTTCAATTAATTTCAATGGGGGAAATTGAGATGCTTTGAGATACGAGCAATTTGACATACGAGCAAGGTTACGGAACGAATTAAACTCGTATGTTGAGGTACCACTGTATATGTGTAAGTCTTGTTGCAAGATCTTATTTGTTCCCAGGGTTCAATCCCAGAATTTATTTTCTATCCTAGCCCAAACCCTGAAAGTAATAATATATAACTGTTTCTCAGCATATATTGGTTGCCTCATAGAGAAGCAAAGATAATCATTTCTTTCTCACACACTTCTCTTGTCTTGTCCTCTTATACTTCACAAAAAGTAAGCATTGCTGGTTTGTCTCAAAAGTCAAAGTAAGTGAGGCCATTACAAAACAATACAATACAAAATGTCCTGGGGGTGTTGTACTGTTTTAAAGAGTATGGTTTTTAAGTGTTTTTATCTTTTTTATTTGTATTCTATTTTTAAACAAATGATTTGTTTTAATATTGTAATAGTTTAATTCCATTTTAATTGCCATTTTTATAAGTTTTTAACTGTACTGTGCTTAGTAAGCTACTTTGAGTCTCAATTCTGGGGGAAAAGCGGGATACAAATAAATATAGTATCATGATAATAATAATTACAATTATGTACAGCCAAATGCTGTTCTTGTTGGCTGCTGAAAATTAGCTATTTTTCCTTTATGCCTGATTAGGATTTCTGTGTGATTCAAAAACTTCCACAGATTGATATAAATAAAAGAGAGGAAAGGCACCCAAACTATTTCTCTATTGCATAGCCTTGGATTTTAGAGAACCCAGATCCACTTTTCCCCTCATCCAAGCCCATTTCTGCCCTCAGTGTGTGCCACAAGTGCTATCCTAAGCCTCAGTCTTCCCCATCTGTGAAACTGGCTGATCAGCTGCAATCCTATACACACTTACCTTAGACTTGCGCCCAATCAATTTATGTTGCTGCATCTGTAGTGCAGAAATAATCCAGGTTGATGCCACTTTAACTGCCATGGCTCAATGCTATGTAATTGGTAGTTTGTTGTGGCACCAGAGCCACTGAGAAGGTGGCTAAATATCTCACAGAACTACAAGTCCCAGAAATCCACAGCATTGAGCCATGGCAGTTAAAGCATTGTCAACCTGAATTATTTCTGCAGTGGGGATGCAGCTTCAGTGGGGCTTAACTTTTCAGCAAACAGAGGCCTGTGCTATCAAAGGATGCACCCACATTGGAGGAATCATCTGGTTTGACACCACTTTGACTGCCATGGCTCAATGCTATGGAATTGTGGGAACTGCGGTTTGTTACTACAATTCCCACAGTTCTACAGCAGTTAGCCATGGCAGTTAAAGTGGTGTCAAACCAGATTATTTCTCCAGTGTGGATGCAGTCAAAGACATCAGCTGTTCTAAAAGCAAAGCTGCTCTCACCCACTTAATGCTAATTTGATAAAATAGTAAACAACTCTGCTTTCATAAGAAGTCTAGGGTGCTGCGACAGCATTTTCTAGATGGAAAAATCACACAAATAATCAAGAACCCAAAAGGAAGAACAGAAAGTCTCCTTTCTGAGGTCGGTTAATTGGAACAAATTAACACAACATACAACACACACACATTACACTCTTCTAACTCCAGCTAGCAGAAACACATCAGACAGAGGCATCAGATACAGCATCCACCCAGGAAGAGCCCTGACTATGAGCCTGAACAGCTTGCCAGAAATAATCCAGTTTCACACCACTTTAACTAGGGAATCATGGGAATTGTAGTTTTTTTCTGAGAGATTGAGCCTTCTCTGTCAGAGAGTTCTGGTGCCACAATAAACTACAGTTCCCATGTTTCCCTAGGACTGAGCCAGGGCAGTTAAAGTGGTCTGAAGCTGGATTATTTCTGGCAAGTCTGTTCAGGCCCTTTGTTGCTGTTGTTGTTGTTGTGTGTTCAAGTCATTTCTAACTTATGGCGACCCTAAGGCAAATCTATCACAGGATTTTCTTGGAAAGATGTGTTTAGAAGGGGTTTGCCATTGCTCTGAGGCTGAGAGAGTGTGACTTGCCCAAGGTTTCCATAGCCGAGCGGGGATTGGAACTCTGATCTCCCAGGGTTCGACTACACCCTAGAAATAAGGCACTTTGATACCACTTCCAGTGCTGTAAATCCATCCTAGGGGATTTGTAGTTTTACAAAATCTTTAGCCTTCTCTGCCAAAGAGTACTGGTGCCTTGCTGTTGTGTGCCATTTCTGACTTATGGCGACCTTAAGGCAAACCAATGTTATTGGACAACCTATCATGGGTTTTCTGGCCAAGTTTCTTCAGAGGGGGGGTTGCCATGGCCATCATCTGAGGCTGAGAGTATGTGACGTACCCAAGATCACCCTAGTGGGGTTTCTATGCTCCAGCGGGGATTCAAACCCTGGCCTCCAAAG
Organism: Phrynosoma blainvillii; assembly: GCA_026167975.1. Taxonomy (NCBI): domain Eukaryota; kingdom Metazoa; phylum Chordata; class Lepidosauria; order Squamata; family Phrynosomatidae; genus Phrynosoma; species Phrynosoma blainvillii. Next base: position 107,501,954 of record JANUYF010000001.1, read on the forward strand.
TCTTAGCCGGTGCCTCACAATGATACAAATCCCAGGATTCTGTAGGAACCTGCGCCATGGCAGTTAAAGAGATATTAAAGTGCCGTGTAGATGCGCCCTCTAAAGACCAACGCTGTCCAATAATACTACCTTTTGGGGGAGGCCTTTACAAGTGACCTAATAGTACTGTATACACTGCCAATATGCTGGGAGCCACTATGATGTAGTTAGTGCTACGACTCTGGAGGCCAGGGTTCGAATCCCGGCTGGGCCATGTCCAGTCACACTCTCTCAGCCTGAGAGGACGGCCATGGCAAACCCTTTCTGAAGAAACATACTCAGAAAAACCCATGATAAGGGGTCGCCATAAGTCGGGAACGACTTGAAGGCACACAACAACAACAACACTTACCCTCCTCCAAACAATCCCCAAATCCCAAAGAAGGCCAGAAAGGAACGACTTACTCGTTGTTCAGCTTAGAAGAAGACAGAAAAACAACAGCAACAAAGCCTCTCGGACTGTAAATCCTCCTCAATGCAAGGGAGCCCCAAGACAGCTCTGAGGAGCCATGCCACCCCAAACCCGGGTCCGAGGAAGACGCGTGTAGCCCGTGCGCGTGTGAGCGGGGCTGTAGTAGTAGTAGTAGCAGTAGTAGTGTAACCCGCTCTCAGGGTGGGACTGGGAGGGCTTTGGAGGCCGGGCTTTCCTCCCTCGGCGGCTTCCTCCCTTCACCCCCTTCCCTCTTTTACTAAGGTGGAACATTTGAAGAAGGAGAAGGAGAAGAAAAGTCCAGGGTTGGGGATTTCCACACAGACACACACAGAGACAGAGACAAGCGAGGGACTTTCCTGCCATGTGACACCTTGGTTGTGGTTGCTGCAAACATGGGCCCTCCAGGCGGCGCTGTGGGAGCAGCGAGGCCTACCGCCATGGGAGACTCCTCGCTCGTAGTTTCGCGACGGTTACCTCAGGAAGGCCTCCTCCTCCTTCTCTTCAACTGGGATTTCTCACAGAGCCTCCCCCACTGTTAGGTCCCAAACACACTGCAGAAATAACCCACTTTGAGGCCGCTTTAACTGCCCTGGCTCAGTGCTAGGGAATCATGGGAGTTGTAGTTTGTTGTGGCGCCAGAGCTCTCGCCTGATAGAGAAGGCTAAATGTCTCACAAAGCTACAGTTCCCAGAATTCCCAAGCATTGACCCAGGGCAGTTAAAGCGGTCTCAGAGTGGATTATTTCTGTACTGTGGTTCTTAACACAGGACTTTACTAAAAGTAAAGGAGACATCTGCCCCGTGCAGATGATTAAAGTGAAGGAGTAAACAATATGTTTGGAAGGGGGAGCCATTAAAGAAGGATCACATCCCATTTCTAGATTCCAGAGACTAATAGGATCTGCCCAGAACCAATATAGTTCATATGGTATATAGAGAGACTTTTTCACATACTTTGCAGACTGCTAGAAATAGTGCAAATTGAGTCCACTTTAAGGGTTAGGGTTAGGGAATCATGGGAACTGTATTTTATTGTGGCACCAGAGCTCTCTGACAGAGAAGGCTCAATGTCTCAGAAAAAAATACAATTCCCATGATTCTCTAGCACTAACCCTAACCCTTAAAGTGGACTCAATTTGCACTATTTCTGGCAGTCTGCAAAGGCCCATAGTGACCTCAGACCTTCCTGATTTGGCATGGACAATCCTGATTAAACCTATACCTTCCCACCTTTTCAGGTGTTCCAGTTTATTTCCCAGTTTATTTCTCCCATGTCCTTAGCTTACTTCAATTGTTGCAAACAGTTCAAAGTGCAGAATTAGCTTGCACTCACTAAACTCAGCAGCAAGGAGATGAGAAGAAGGGTGGATACTTCTCAGGCACAGGCAAAAGCAAACTGCTGCAGCCTCTCCTAGGGGATGTTGCTCCGTGCTGGTGAATCGATTCCAAAAGGTGTGTCATTCCCACTATGAAAGTGGATATTTTTATTATTCCCTTGCAATCACTTCTTTTTGGGCACAATTGTCATTCCCACTAGTTTGTGCCACTTGCATGTCAATCATCTGTGCATCATCAGTGACACAAGCAGCAACATGGTGAGGACGGGGCCATTCCAGAGGCTGAGTGGGGCGACTTTAGCAACTAAGGGCGTTATCACACGGAGACAAATCTGCTGGTTAATCCACACAAAACCCAAACAGAAACTGGATTACTGCCCCGTGTTTTCACATGACGTCGCACAGAAACTGGACAGAAAGTGGACAGAAACTTGTGTTAACCGAGATCTTTTGCAATTCGGTTGTTTGGAGGAAATGCAAATGTGCAATTAAGGTAAATTCGTAATTAAGGTAAATTCGCCGTAATGTGATAGCCAAATGAGCATTTGGAAGCATTTCCCTGCATTTTCCCATGGTTCTGCGGAGTCTCCTTCCCCCTCAGCAGACGGCTAATTGAGCCGTCTTGGGGGCAGGGAAGGGGAGGGGCAGCTGCACGATCGGCGCCCCAACCCCTTCCCCAGGTCGTCCTCGGAGCACCGACCCTCCACATGGCCGGCACTCTGAGGATGACCTGGGGAAGGGGTGACAGGTTATATGACCGTCAGATCAGGTTATATGACCGTCGTTCCCACTTGAAACCGGTTCCAATCCTATTGAGCTCGGTTTCAATTGCGGTGAAGTGAGGCAAACTAAAAAAACCTGTGCTTCCTGACAGTGGTTCTTCGGTGGTTCTTTTGAAAAGAATAAATTCCAAAGCATGTTCAACAAGTGGGAACAACGGATCTGAACCGCATCATTATGGAGGGGAGGGACTAATGGCAGAGTTTTTGGGAAATCAGCCATCCCCCCCAGCACTGCCTTTGTGCTTGTGGTGTGACCTATGGGCGCATGATATATATATATATTTAAAATAAAAAAATTGACAGAATATGCGATTCAACGTATTTGCAACTACTTGCAATTATGGGTGGACTGCAACTCAGCAAGGCAAGTGGTTGCAAAACCAATGGATTGAATATCCTGTCAATTGAAAAAAATAATAATTCCCAAGCCAGGCTGCTCAAAGAGGAAATGGTATGCTTGAGCAGCCTGGGTTACTGAGGGACAGAGGAGGGCTCAGTTGCTAAAGTCACCCCGCTCGGCGCCTGGAATGGCCCCATCTTCACCATGTTGCCGCTTGCATCACCGATGATGCGCAGATTATTGATACATATTTTGAAGCAGCGCAAACTAGTGAGAATGATAATCGTGCCAAAATAGAAGCAATTACAAGGGAATAATGAAAAGATCAATTTTCATAGTGGGAACAACAGACCTTTTGGAATTGAAGGCGAATTGTAAACCAGTTTAAATGTAAGCGGGAATGAGCCCTTAGAAACCTAGGGCTCATTCACACATAGGACTAAACCATTTTCTTAACTGGGTCATTTCAAAGTGATAAAGTGATTAGAAACTGAAGCTATGTTTGCCACAATCAAATCTGTCTGTGTTCCCATTAAAGTTCACACTTGAATGGCAATCAGAGCTGGCACCCAGGAGGGAGTGGCAATGGGTAGAGGGTGGGTAGAGGGGTGGAACAAAACCATCCCAAAAGTCTTGCCAAACCACCCCTTGTCTCCCTCTCAGTGTTCGTGGCAGTTCCATGGGGGTCCTTGTGATTTCAAATTTCCCATTTTGTCAAAGTGGTCCCTTTAAATCATCGTGCAGCTATTTTCTAGTTCTGCCCGCAAATTGTTCCCTTTTTTCCTGTGAAGCAAAGGTCAAAGAGGGGATCCTTGGAGAGAGGGATGGTGCAGCGTGTTTTTAAAAAAACTTTGACAGATCCTGCGCAGGATCTCAGGTCCATGAGTTCATGAGTGTGGGGAGTCATGGGCACAGTGGGAGGGGGCAACTGCCCTGGCATGCATGGATCCATGGCTTCCATACATGCCATGGGGGAAAACTGCACCCACGGATCCATGCATGCCAGGGCAGATTTCCCCCATGGCAACCATGGATTTTCCTCTGTGGCAGTTTTTCCCCATGGCATGCATGGATCCGTGGGTGCTATGGGGAAAATCTGCTCTGGCATACATGGATCCATGCATGCCATAGGGAAAAACTACACCCACAGATCCATGCATGCCAGGGCATGTTTCCCCCCACTGCTCCCATGACTCCCCAGATCCATGAACCCAAAGACCTGAGATCCTGCGCAGGAGTGCAGGATCTGTCAAAGTTAAAAAACAACAACACATGCCCCCCATGCCCTCCCCAGGAGCCCCCTCCCCGACTTCCCTGACCTCTGCACCACAGGGAAAAAGGGAACAATTCACCAGCAGAAGTGAAAAACAGCTGCATGGTAATTTAAAGTGACCACTTTGACAGCACGGGAAATTTGAAATCATAAGGAGCCCCATGGAACTGCCATCAGTGCCATCAGTGCTGAGAGGGGGAAAAGGGGTGGTTTGGCAAGACCTTTGGGGTGGGTATGTTCCACCCCTCTGGCCACCCTCTGCCCATTGCCCCTCGCTCCTGGTCACCCTGAATGTGATCAGCATTGTGTTCATCTTTGGGGCAACCCACATATTTGCTAAAAGAACCATTTCAAAATGACCTAAGTCAAGAGGCTTTGTGCCAGTTCTTCCTGATTCACCCCGGATACACTTGGGGGTGAAATCGGTTTGAGTGTGAATGAGGCACTTTTAACACGGTTTGCAAACCAGGTTAAATCATAGTGTGAATGAGCCCCAAGATGATTAAACCCAGACTGTCATTCTTTGAACATATGAGAAGTCATGACCCATTGTCAAGATAATGATAGTTGGGCAAGGTAGAAGGCATTAGGAAAAGAGGAAGACCACATTACAGGTGGATAGATTCACTTAAGGAATCCATGGTCCTGAGTTTGCAAGACCTGAGCAGAGCTGATGATAACAAGGTGGTAATGGACATTGTGCCACAGACAAAAAAAATCAGATATCTATGGACGTTATCACACGTGGGCCACAAAGCGATAATAAAGTGGAAATGAGAAATCCCGAAAATAAACCGAAAATAAACCTTGATTCCGCAAATGGCTTTCACACGTAATTACCTTAAATGCGAAATTACAGTAAGCGCATTTAACGTTCACACACAAGTGAGAAAAGCCCTTGCTGCGGCTGGCGGATGATGTTTTCGTCACTTCCTTTTCCCCATTTCATCATTGCTTTGGCTGCATGTTTTGGCCCCAATTGTGTTCCTTCACAAACCCCACATCAACCACGGCCCGATATCTCTAGTAAAAGACAGATATATTAAGAAAGACGAAGCAGAGAGGCTCATGTCTGACCGGCAGGTTTGTCGCCCAAGCAAAACCGGAAGTAAACGTAATAAGGAGACGTTGCCTCGATGACCCATGGGAAACCCCGCGGAACCATGGGAAAATGTGGGGAAATGCTTCCAAATGCGCATTTGCTTTTCACATTACGGTAAATGCGAAATTACCTTAATTTCACATTTTCATTTCCTCAAAACAACCGAATTTCAAAAGATCTCGGATAACACCAGTTTCTGTCCACTTTCTGTCCAGTTTCTGTGCAACGTCGTGTGAAAACGCGAGGCACAAATCCAGTTTTTGTTTGGGGTTTATGTGGATTAATCAGCAGATTTGCCCCGTGTGATAACGTCCTATGATAAGATGGTGATTTGGACATCTCTCATTCAGAGGGTCACCATAAGTGGAAGTCAACTTGACAGCAATTAACAATTATCATAAGTTCCACCATAAGTGGAAGTCAACTTGACAGCAATTATCATGTTACACGTTTGTATATTTTCTACCTTTTATATTTTGTGTTTTGCCTTTATCTGCCATGATCCTAAGACAAGGATGGATGAATATATATATTTAGGGAATTTTCTTTGTATTTCACTTTCAGAGCCAGGTCATAAGTATTCTTGCACAGTAAAGGGAGCAGCATTGCCAAAAGATTCCTGAAAGACAAAGGAATCAAATGGAGTTACGAAACTGAATAGCTGTGTGGCTGTCAAGACAGATTTCCTGGCTTGCTTTTCATCTTTCCTCAGAAATGAGTAACATTAATTTTGTTTCCTCTTCTCACTAGAGTTCCAGAGTTGTTTAGCTGATGGCTAACTATTTACAGTCAGGGTAGCAAGCATTAATCTGAACCACAAAACCTGCAGTTGATTAACCAGCGGGTAGACAAATTAATTGTTATTTAGTAGAGCTATTAACTAAGAGGGCACACCTTTATTTGGGGGTTTAAACCATATTTGTCTTGTGCATTGGTGTGTGTGTGTGTGTGTGTGTTGTGTGCCTTCAAGTCATTTTTGATTTATGGCAACGCTAAGGCAAATCTATTATGGGGTTTTCTTGCAAGACTTGTCCAGAGGAGATTTGTCATTGCCTTCCTCTCAGGGCAAGAGGATGTGACTTGCCCAAGGTCACCTAGAAGGTCACCCAAGCTGGGAATTGAACCCTCGTCTCCAGAGTCATAGTCTGACACTTGGACCACTATGCCATGCTGGCTCTCAGTGCAATAATTTAAAAGGAAATATTAAAAATGGTCTTTCTACCAATAATTAAAAAAAATAAATTGCTTCATTTACACTTTAATATTTCAAAAGGACATCTTTACTGTACTTCTAAAGGTGCTTTCTAAATCGATGAATTGGTTATATGTACATATATTTGTACTTATATTTGCAGGTATAGCTGATTATTAATTTTTTTTAAAAAAACCCAAACAAATATCTGTATCTATAAGGGTTTTCAGTTTAATTTAAGACCTGGGATTATGCAATGGTTCGTGGATTCAAGTTTAGGTAAACATAGTTAATATAGTTGTAGTTTTGCAGATGATATTTACTTGTCATGGAGAGCTCTGGTGCTCCACCAAATTACAGATCCCAGAATTCCCAGCATTGAGCAATGACAGTTAAAGTGGTGCCACACCAGATTAATTCTGTAGTGTGGATGTAGCCCCTATAACTGAGAGGCAAGGTCTGCTCTGGTCACATTGACTTAGATGCAAGTGGGACATCTTATGCAATCAGAGAAAGCCATCAGAATGTTCTACAACCGTTCAAGTGATCTTGAGTGGAGTGGCTTTCAGACCCATTGTGTTCAACTTGACACAGCCAAAGTCTGGAGGACAAGCGTTGGCACGAATGAAGAAAAAGGGGAGGGGAAGAATGTGAGGCTCTAAGCAACTAATTCTTGTTCATCCTCTTGTTTGTCATATGTGTGTCTGGACAAGGCTATAGGAACAGAGATTCAATGATGTCCTTTGGCTATAATCTACACAGGTAACAAATTAATTAGCAATTAATCAATTGTCAGTTATTTAAATTAATTGTGCATATCTCAGTATTGGCCACAGTGCTTTAAGTGCTTGCAAAAATACACCCTAATGAAGTCTATATTTAATTGTTTTTTTTGTTTATTTTCCTTTTTATTTTTTATCTTTTTATATCGTATTCAAAACTAAACAAATGAAGCCTGTAAGTAAAAAATGACTTGGAGGCAATAACAAATTAGCCTGCATGTGGAGCAATAACAGCAATAACAAATTACGGTAGCCTGCATGTGGAGCTGTTAACAGATCAGGTTCATATTCTGCATACCACTGCCCTGACAACATGACATATAAGCACAGAGGTATTATTTTATATTAGGAAGCCACTAGCTGATAAACATACCTATTTGTTTCCAGTTTCTACCTACAATTTATAACCCAATCTACATCTGTTTTAAGGTCTAGCAACAGAACTGCATTAGTGCCAGTCCTCAGACTGCTGTATTCATTCAATACAATGAAACAGAATTTAAAAGTCTAGTCAAGAATTTATACATGTGTCTGTTTTGGCAGCTTACAACAGATTAGTAAAATCCTTCCAGTTTACAACACAAAACGAGAAAAATAGCAGCAGAGAACCACAACAAAATAGTAGCCAAAATATTTAAAATATTCAGAGACCAATTAAAATAGCATTTTAAATTTACATAGGGAATTCATTACTTAAAAAGTGCTTCATTAGCTTCTGGTAGTTCATTAATGAGAGCTGGGGCAGGTGTTCCTTAGAATAAACTTCTACATGGCAGATTCAGCAAATCAAAGTGATAGATTACTATGTCACCTGAATTCCAGGTAAAATCCACTTTAGTCAGTTTTCTATAATCTATCCTGGACAAGAGAACTTATCTCCCAGCCATTAATATTTCTTTTGGTAGATGCCATGGGATGAATTTCCTGTCTTTAAACCTGTCCAGACAGCCACCTGATCTAAACAAGCTGCACACCATTAATAAGAAGCCACATAACAGAAACACAAACCACATCATGCAGCAAATGCAGAAGCCTCCTCTTTGCCACATCCACTCACGGAGTACTATTTTAGGACTGGTGACATCAGTCATATGGTCAGGAACATGTTTGCCTACTCATTTTTCAGTGTAATCTATGTTATCACCATTTTTGAGTGAAGTAAGTCAATATATATATATATGCACCACAGTTTAGAGACTAGTAGGAAATAAACTTGGCTGATTAGTTGAAGGTCACCATTCTTTAACAAGAATTTCAAAGGGGTGATGACAGTGAAATCACTGCTTTAGAATTTATCAACGAAATCACTTCTGGTCATTTAGAACTTGGTAAGTAAAAAGGGTTTTGTGGCACCACAGTAAAGGTAAAGAACACATGGTCTGCATTTGAATATACTGAAAATCTGTACTTCCCTATACAAACCTGCCCAAGTTTTAAGATCCTTTGGGGAGGGATTTCTCATTGTCTCATCCCTCAGACAAGTATATTTGGTGAGGACACAGCCTTCCTAGTGGATGTTCCCAGACTGTGAAATGCCCTTCCCCAAGAGGCAAGGCTGTCCCTCTCCCTGCTCTCCTTTCACTGACAGGGAAACCTTTGTACCTGAACAGCCTTTCAGTTGACTAACTGGTTATGCAGTAATGTCTTTTAAAAGGATGTTTCTGCCCCATCATCATGTTTTAAAATTATTTTACATTATTTTTGTTAGGAACAACAAACAACCTGAAAAATCTCAGAATGAACTTTTGTTTTGTTTTTTCTTCCTCTTTCTCATAGAGGAAAATGTTTCTTTTTGCACCAGTTCAGTTCATCTTTTGTTATGGTCATAGACCAGCATAGTTAAAAAGGGATACAGAAGAAAAGAAGATAATCATAAAAAACAAGGTTAAAAACAGTATTTAAAGTATCCATTCAAAATCCAATGTGGCAGGGCAAAATTATTACTAGCGTACTGCAGAGATCATTGCCTGTCGGATTTTAACCGCAGCTGCACAGAATCTGACAACATTATATGTTGTATCCTGTTTGGTGTCTCAAAGCAGCAAAGAGGTGTAAAATTGACTGATGTGTCCTTGATGTTTATACAATAGAGATGAGATAAGGCTGAGGCAGAAGTCCCTGTAGTATGAGCACTGGAGTAGTATCCGCTCTGTTGTCTTTGGCCACAGTCACAGGGACATAGGGCCTTCGCAGACTGCCAGAAATAGTGCAAATTGAGTCCACTTTAACTGCCCTGACTCAGTGCTAGGGAATCATGGGAACTGTAGTTTATTGTGGCACCAGAGCTCTCTGACAGAAAAGGCTCAATGTCTCAGAAAAAAATACAGTTCCCATGATTCCCTAGCACTGAGCCAGGGCAGTTAAAATGGACTCAATTTGCACTATTTCTAGCAGTCTGCAAAGGCCCATAGTCTGTCTGAGAAAGGGATCTTCTTATATCCTCTTTTTGCCACAGTTTCCCCAGCCTCAGATCTTCCACCAGTGTCACCCTGCATAACTGCTGCTGCCCAGTAGCTGTGTGGCACATTTAGGACTCTTCAACATTAGCCCCATTCTTGTGACAGTTACACTACTAAAATAAAATGGGAACTTGCTTGTGGAGAGCAGGCAGAATTATGCCAAGCTAGCAACAGCCAATGGAGAGTAAGCGGGCGACAACCAATAGGATTTTGGGCTGCAGGTGATAAAGAATTTCGTTGCTGACAGTTGGAGTCAGACTGAGTCTGGATGTGCAACAGTCCAGCAATGAGGGACGGTGAAAGAAAAGTCCAGTAGTGAGGAATATTGAACTCCAAGTGAGGAAGTTGCTGGGATTTGATTAGCCTGAGGGCTATTATAGAAATAAGGTTAAAAGGATAAGCATAAATAAGGACGGTGTGAGAGTCCTAAAAAATAGTAACTGTTGTTCTCTAGAGTATGTAGATTGTGTGTAACAAAATATAACAAAAACAAGTAAATGCAACATGGTAACAAATGAAACATTGTTAACCATCATTTAAATAAAGTTTTATTGTTTTAATACAAGCTTGTCTGAACCTGGAATCTTTATCCATGGTACTAACAAATATAGAAACCAAGTTTGGGGAGTAAACCCATAGGTATAAATAAAAGTGGTCTGGTACATTACATATTGGGGCAGCAGTGGGATAGTAATACCCATTGGGCTGCCACATCAAGAAAAGTAAGCAGTGCTCGTGACAAATTGGTGGCAGTGATGGGATAGTGAAACCTATAGAACCGCCATCTGAGGGGGAAAAAGTTAGGTGAAGGAGTGGCTCTTAACAATGCTGTTCTCAAGACAGCCATCAATGCACCTCCTCTCATTCGTGCAACCGGGGGCCCCATCATGCTCTCTTTCTGATTCTCCCTTAACCCTGACTCCCTGCCTAATGCCCTACCCAGCATGCCTTTAAGGGTTTGTTTTTAAAATCCCCACTTTCCCCTACAATTCTAGAGCTCTGCTGCTGTGATTGAAAACAAAAGAAAGAAAGAAAAGAAATTGGGGTGGGTGGGTTAAAGGTACTAAAAGTAATCTAGAATAGCGAGGGGAAGGGGGGACAGGGTAGGAGGGGACACCATGTGACTCTGTTACATAGAACCCTCCCTCCATTCCATCCGATGTCATCTGGGGGAGAGACACTAGGCCCAGCACCATCAGGCCTAAAATAATAATAAGAGCCCTCCCTCCATTACCATCCGATGTCATCTGGGGGAGAGACACTAGGCCCAGCACCATCGGGCCTAGAATAAGAAGAGCCCTCCCTCCATTACCATCCGATGTCATCTGGGGGAGAGACACTAAGCCCAGCACCACCCAGCCTAGAATAAGAAGAACCCTTACTTCTTAAAGGATGGGTGGATTCGGGATTTTATGTTCTGCTTATATATGTGTATGGAAATTGTAATGTTGTAAGCTGCCCCGATTGCTCTGCAGAGGGGCGGGATATAAATAATAATAATAATAATAATAATTCCCAATCATGCAACAGCCTGGGAATGACATTTCACACGTGGGGACTTGTGCAATTGATAGGCCATTGATGGGTTTCTCCCATCAATTAAAAGGGACAGGTTGGGGATGGCACAGCTACGGGTCAGAGATATCATCATGTAATTACTGGCCAATGCCATAGAAGGATCCCTGGTGGCGCAGTGGTTAAATGCGAGTACTGTCGCCAAAACTCTCTGAGACTCTCCCCTTTCTGTGACCAGGTTCTCATATGAGCCAGTGTTTATACATCGCCAGCACTTTCTCTTTGTATGTATTGTTGGTGGTGTTTGTATGGAGGAATTTACCTCTTTTATAATCTATTTTAACTTGTAATTGGTTTAATAACTTTTGAAGGGGGGGAGGGGGAGGAAATTGCTCTTGATTGTTATGTTGTGATTTTATGATGTAAGCCGCCCCGATTGCGCTCAGAGGGGCGGGGTATTAAATAAAAACTATTATTATTATTAAACTATTAAAACATTGTGAGTTCGATCCTGCAGGGCTCTAGGTTGACTCAGCCTTCTATCATTTTCTAGAATGGTAAAATGAGTGCCCAGCTTGTTGGGGGCAACTGGCTAACACATTGGCTTAGAGAGTGCTCAGTTCACTATGAAGTGGTATAGAAATGTAAAGTACTATTGTTATTGCTATTACAGCAATCCTGGTATAATCACGGTTTAAAAGCCATGTGCAGTAATGTCTGGCTCCTCAGCAAAAGCCTCTCTAACATGGGAGACCCTACCAGCAGCACTGCTGCTGTCAGAATATCCTCTTCTCTCCCAGGAGCATGCAGTCCCACTGCCACAGAAAGATAGTGCCATGGGAGGTTGGTTAGATTAACAATATCCTTTTGTTGTAGTTTCACACCACTTAAAGTCATGTTATCTGAGTTCAGTTTAGCTGTCAATGCAATACTCACCATATGGTCACTTTTTGCATAACTGTTATGTTTCCTAGTTGATAAACAGAAATTGAACTGTACTACTAAATAGATAAGACAGATTTTACATTAAATCAGAGGTAGGCAACCTTTCCCCTTTAAGGGCCGAGGGACTTCAGCTCCCAGAAGCCTCAGCCATGTTGGCCAATAGTCCCATGTTGGCCAATAGCTCCTAGGATTCTGGGAGCTGAATTCCCTTGGCCCTTAAAGGGGAAAGGTTGCCTACCCCTGCATTAAATCATCTGGCTTTGGTGTCATTGCTGATTATTTTCCCATGAGGCAAAAATCATGTGCAGACTTTCTTACATAGAAATGTTGCTGTGGTTAGCTGAAGTACACTAATCAAAAATCTAAATTGAGTCCCTACATGGATTATGTACATGTCCAAATGAATGCTTAAAAGGTTAATATTTTTTTTTTACAATGGATCAAGATCACTTGTCAGAAATGTCACATTTTCTATTTATTGCTAACTATTTATTGCACTTTGGAGGTGAACTCATATATCTCACATACGGAATGGGGAGGATTAAGAGCACAACTGGATGACTGAACAGGTCATATCTTCCTAAGACTCCTAAAACTGTATCTGCCATGTTGAACAGCAGTCAGTCAATGTGATTTTTGAAAGTATGTATTTTCATTGGAGACTTTTGTAAGTAACCCAAGCACAGAATCCATGCACCTGACATCTGCAATAACCCAAATGGACTAGCTGCCATAGCCACTGTGGTGTAAAAACAGCTTCTGTCTTTCAACCCACATGGCAGCTAGTTCTTCTAGAACCATGTACTTCCTCCTCCATTTCCTGTTTGATGTTGTAATTGCTTGGGAAGCAGTTATCTCAAAGCACATTTTGAGCTTCCTGTCTCCAAATCCTCTTACAAATGATTCCATGTATAAACATAGGACATTATCACATGGGGGAAATCTGTTGGTTAATCCACACAAATCCCAAACAAAAACTGAATTTGCGCCTGATGATTTCACATGACGTTGCACAGAAACTGGTCAGAAACTGGACAGAAAGTGGTATTATCCAAGATCTTTTTAATTTCAGGAGTTTAGAGGAAATGCATTTGCGAAATTATAGTAATTTCGCATTTACTATAATGTGAAAAGCAAATACACACGGACAATTCTCTTTTAAAACCTAGAGGAGGGCCAAGAGGAGGAGGAGGAGGAGGAGGAGGAGGAGGAGGAGGAGGGGCCTCCAGGGAGGGAGAGTCCCGGGCACCTCCTCAGTGCCATGCAGAGAAGGGAAGGGAAGGCAGCCCAGGAGAAAAAAGTTTGGGACGGAGGAGAAATTTGGCATTTGGGATAGAGGGAAAAGGAGGGGAAAGAAGGCTTCCACCCAGCTGTGGGTGGATGTGGGTGCAAGTGTGGGGTGTGCTTGTGGAGCAACTTGGAAATCCATCTCACCATGAAGTTCTGCCCTGCAGGTCCTACAAAGGGGAAAGGCTTATGGGGGGGGGGCATGGGAGCTACCTCCAGTTTCCCCCTCTCCTGGGCATCATCCAAGGCTCTGTCTCTCCCCAGGAAACACCCAGCCCTTCCTTCCTTCCTTCCTTCCTTCCTTCCTTCCTTCCTTCCTTCCTTCTTTCCCTTTCCTCCTCCTCCTTCCCTGCCAGCTCTGCCTGTGATCCTACTCTCCTTGCTCATCTCCCCAGCAGCTGTCCAATGCCAGGAAAGGAGAGAGAGAAAAGGGAGGCTGAGCCATCTCAATCCCTCCCTTGTCTCAGCTTGCCTTGCCTTGCCTTTCCAGCCTCCTCCTCCTCCTCCTTCTCCTCCTCCTCTGCTCTCTTGAGAGGTCCTAACCCCAACAGAAGGGGGTTAGGACCTGTGCAGGAGGACATGACCCCAAATGTAGGACAGTCTGACATTTCCTCCTGGGAAATGCAGGACCCGCCCTGGAAAAGGAGGAGTCTGGTAATGAAACATACCCATTTCCAGTACATATACGGGTTCTTTTCAGTTGTGTATGAAAGTTAAAAACGGGGTTCTTTTCAGTTGTGTATGAAAATTAAAAACGTCTTTTTTTCGCTTTTAACTTAATTCCGTTATTACTGTAATTATGTGTGAAAAGCTTTTGCGCAATTAAGCTCTTTTTTCGCTTTCTTTTCGGGATGCTTCATTTCCACTTTATTATCTCTTTAACAACGAAACTGGCCCACGTGTGATAACGTCCATACATAAAATGGAGATGTACATGGATCTTTAGGCAACACCTACAGAGCCTGCAAAATGAAATGAGATAAAAATGTGACCATAAAAGCAAATTTTGTACAGTTATGTTGCCTGAATCTACTTTATCTGCTTCTGCCTCCTCACTAGGTATTTATTCTATGGCTCCTGAAAGGACTGACTGTGACACCAATCTGTCCCTTGAGTGTTCACCGTAAATAAGAGAGTGGAGATAGGTGGCCACTTAAAGCCAATTTATCCCAGATATGTAGGATACCAAGAAAACCTACCAGAGAATAAAAATGACTTTTAAAAACTTAGCTATGAGGAGAAAAAGAACAGAGCACATACAGGGCCTTTGCAGACTGCCAGAAATAATGCAGATTGAGGTCATTTTAACTGCTCTGTCTCAGTGCTAAGGAATCATGGGAACTGTAGTTTATTGTGGCACCAGAGCTCTCTGACAGAGAGGGCTCGATGTCCCAGAAAAAAAAATACAATTCCCATGATTCCTTAGCACTGAGCCAGGACAGTTAAAGTGACCTCAATCTGCATTATTTCTGGCAGTCTGCAACGGCTCATAGCCACAATTCTCTTGCTTACTAACATTGATGTAAACTCTGGCAATTTACACTAATGAGAAATATATATAGAGGATGCAGTGGCTCAAGTGGTTAAGACTCTGACTTTGTTGATTGCAAGATCAGCAGATTGGCAGCTTCTGCCAACCTAGCAGTTCAAAAGCATGCAAATGCAAGTAGATAAATAGGTACCACTTTGGTGGGAAGGTAAACAGTATTCTGTGCAATCATGCTGGCCATGTGATCATAGAGTAGTCTCTGATTAAGCTGGCTCTAATGGAGATGAGCACTGCCCCCTATAGTCGGACATGACTTGACAACCTTGTCAATGGGGAATACCTTTACCTTTACCTTTTAAATGTATATAGTGTTAAGTGTATATACAGTCAGTGTGGTGTAGTGGTTTGAACATTGGACTAGTACTCTGGAGATCAGGGTTTGAATCCATGCTCAGCCATGGAAACCAACTGGGTGATTCTGAGCAAGTTACATTCTCTAAGGGCCTTTGCAGACTGCCAGAAATAGTGCAAATTGAGTCTACTTTAAGGGTTAGAGTTAGTGCTAGGGAATCATGGGAATTGTTTTTTCCCCCCTCTGAGACATTGAGCCTTCTCTGTCAGAGAGCTCTGGTGCCACACTAAAATACAGTTCCCATGATTCCCTAACCCTAACCCTAACCCTTAAAGTGGACTCAATTTGCACTATTTCTAGCAGTCTGGGGTCTCCATAAGTCAGAAACAATTTGAAGGCAAACAACAACATACGTGTATGTGCTTTTAAAGACACTGCAGAAGGAGGTTACCAGTATTTCCTCCCAAGACACCATTCCTTTGGGTGCACATGGGAAGCTTCTTTCTGACTGCCCTTGTACACTAGGAGGAGGAGAAGAAAAACAGCTGTTGTGTCCTGCACACCAGCATATTTACACTGTTTAGGATTTTCACTCTACCAGTGAGCCAATAGGCCATGTTGTTGTTGTTGTGTGCCTTCAAGACATTTCTGACTTATGGCGACCCTAAGGTGAACCTATCATGGGGTTTTCTTGGCATGTTTCTTCAGAGGGGGCTTGCCATTGCCATCCTCTGAGGTTCAGAGAGTTGACTTGCCAAGGTCACCAAGTGAGTTTCTATGGCTGAATGGGGATTTGAATCTAGCTTTTCAGACTCACAGTCCAAAGCTCAAACCACTGCACCACACTGGCTCCGAGGCCATGGTCAACTGCTTATTGTGGGCTTTTGTACTGAGTAGTTCATGGTTGCACAATGTTGGCAGCAGTTATTCTTGGTTAATGCTGGCAGTATGTAGATCAGGGACCGGCAACCTATGGCCCGGGAGCCGGTTAAGGCCCCGGGCCCCGGACTTACCGGCCGGCCCCGTCCGAAGGCTGCTGCCGTCGCTGCCGCTGCGCGCCACCCCCGCCACCGCTGCTGGGGAGTGTTTTCGGGCGCACTTGTCACGGCCGCCATTTTGGAAGCCAAAATGGCGGTCGTGATGCGTTTGCGCATGCGCAATACTTTTGCGAATGCGCAAACGCGTCACGACCGCTATTTTGGCTTCCAAAATGGCGGCCGTGCATGCGCCATGGCAGCACGGCGGTGGCCGCGGTAGTGGCCGTGCTGGCAGCATGTGCGGGGGGTCGCGCAAGCAGGAGGAGGGTGTGCGCGCGCATGTGCGCGCGCGCTCCGCCATTCCCCCCCCCTTGGCCCAGCCAAGCGGCAACCTTTTTGAGACCGGCCCAGGTCTCAAAAAGGTTGCCTGTCCCTGATGTAGATGAAATCCTTTGCTCTACCAGTAACAAAAGAAAGCAGGAATGTGTGCGTGTGTGTGTGTGTTTGTGTGTGTTGTTATTGTAGTTGTTAACTGCCCTTGAGTTGGTTCCGACTCATGGCAACCCTGTGGATGAGACATCTCCAAGAATCCCTCTCCTCCACTGCCTTGCCCAGATCCTGCCAGCCCTTGCCCATAACCCTCCTGATCGAGGGTTTGTGGTCTATCCATCTGGTTTGTGGCTCTTTCTTCTACCCTCTACCCTTCCTAGCATTATTGTTTTTTCTTGTGATCCATGCCTTCTCATTATGTGGCCAAAGTACAATAGTCTCAATTTGGTCATTCTGATCTGTTCTAGAACCCATTTGTTTGTTTTCTTGGCTGTCCATGGGATCCTAAGTACTCTTCTCCAGCACCACATTTTGAATGAGTTGATTTTTTTTCTGTCTGCTTCCTTCACTGTTCAGCTCTTGCATCCATACATGGTAACTGGGAATACAATGGCCTGAACGATTCTGACTTTAGTGCTCAGTTGTATGTCTTTGCTCTTCAGTATATATTCCAGTTCTTTCATAGCTGCCCTTCCCATTCCTAGTCTTTTTCTTATTTCTTGATTGCAATCTCCATGCTGGTCAGTGTTTGATCCTAGATATGGGAATTCTTTGACTATTTCAATTTCTTCATTGTCTAGATTGAACTTGTATATTTCTTCTGTGGCCATTATTTTTGTTTTCTTTATGTTCAGCATCAGACCTGCCTTTGCACTTTCATCTTTGATCTTCCTTATTAACTGTTCCAATTCCTGAATGTCTTCTGCTAATATTAATGGTGTCATCTGCATATCTTAGGTTGTTAGTGTTGTTTCCTCCTAAGTTAATCCAGTAGGGTGATAGGATGGAACCTCGCCTGACCTCTTTGCCTGTTTCCCCGAATTCTGTTCTGATGGTGGCCTCCTGTCCTTGATACAGATTTCTCATCAGGACTATCAGATGTAGTGGCATCCCCCTGTCTTTGAGTATGTTCCATAGCTTTTTGTGACCTATACAATCAAATGCTTTGCTGATGTCTATGAAATGCATGCTGATTCATTTTTGGAATTCTTTGGTGCACTCCATTAGCCATCATATGTTTGCAATGTGGTCCCTAGTGCACCTTCCTTTTCTGAATCCTGCTTGCACCTCTGCAGTTTCTCTCTCCATGTATGGTTTGAGTCTATGCTGCAGAATTTTGAGCATTATTTTCCTTACATGTGAGATTAGTGCTATTGTCCTATAGTTGCTGCAGTCTTTTGTATCTCCTTTCTTTTGGATTGTTATGTAAAGCAAGTGTTTCCAGTCTGTTGACCAGCACTTTGGTTTCCATATTTGTTGGCATATTTCAGTTAGCACTAAAGTTGCATCTGTCTGTGCATTGTAGTAGTTCAATGGGGATGTCATCTGTTCCTGGTGATTTATTTTTCCCTATTTCCTTTAATGCAGATTCCAGTTCACTTCTTAGAATTTGGGGTTCATCTTCATATGGCTCCTCATTCCAAATGTAATTCATTCCCTCTTCTCTTTCGTATAACCCTTCTGTGTATTGCCTCCAGCATCTTTTTATTTCTTCTTGTTCCTGTATGGTGTTCCTTTGTGTGTGTAGAAGCAAAATTTAGCAGAATTCTATCAGTAGCCAAGCACATCTCACAGAACTCTCTGTTTACTGTATCATCCCTCAGTGTGGTCAAAGAGACAAAAGCAAAGGCGCTGCCCTCACCCCAGGTTATACACATGCTGTACGCAGCATATACACATATTGACTGGACTGACAGTTGAACAGTCCATGGTATGGTTTTCTCCACCCCCCTTGAAACAGCAGGCTGGTTTAGGGGGACAAAGGATAGATTAGGTAAAAGGTAACGGTATTCCCCTTTGACAAGGTTGTTTAGTCATGTCTGACTGTAGGGGGAGGTGCTCATCTCTGTTACTAAGCCAAAGAGCCAGCATTGTCAAAGACAACTCCATGGTCATGTGGTCAGCATGACTGCACAGAACAGTTACCTTCCCACCAAAGTGGTACGTATTTATCTACTTGCACTTTTCCATGCTTTCGAACTGCTAGGTTGGCAGAAGCTGGGACTAATGATAGGAGTTCACTCTGTCATGTGACACCTGGGCCTTGAACTGCTGACCTACTAGTCTTGCAATCATCAAGAGTCAGTGTCTTATGGAGCATGTAACTGTCTTATGACAGAGTGAAGCACCTGGAAAGTTCAGAGGAACAGCCAGGGGGATGCCAGTGCTACCCTTGCAGCATCTTCTGCCAGATGTAGTTGCAAATAGAACCAATTAAATTAGAACCAAATAGAACCAATTAAGCAGACAATAGCCATCTTCATATGAATATGGGGTGCTAGTGACAGCAAATTCCTCCTGTATCCACACATTGAAATATCTCTTTTCTAAATGCATCCACAAAGTGCTCTATGTCATCAAAAAGCATGGAAAATCCAGATTCAGATTGTCATGTTCCTATGATTTTAATAGGACTCTGACAACAAAATATGATGGATATAGAAAGGGGGAATCAAAGGAAATTGTAGATTGGGGGCAGGTAACTGAAACAAGAAAACTGGGTTGTTTATGACTGTTTATGTTTATGATGGTGCTTTCCTTTCCTAGGAGATGGCGGGGAGATAGGAATTGAGAAGGAGCAAACTTCAAAGCGCACCTTTGAAGTGGACAAATAGTTCTGGTTACAAGTGCGAGGAGGGGGCTAGACAAAGGATTTTTAAAATGCTGTTCATTCATGTCCATAAAACTGGGATCAGGATGAGACACTGCAAAGCCCACAGGCCTAAAGTGACCCAGAGAGGGCCCAGATATGACCTACAGAGAGTCTGGGTCCTGACTGATGAGCAGTAAGACCTCCTTCAGGTAGGCCAATAATTCTTGCAAATCTTGGGTTGCTTCTGGATTTCATTCCTTGTAACACATTGCAATGGTTGCTCCCAATCCTGTATCTAGTCCAGTTATAATCTAAATATACTGGAGCTTCATCCACTCCCCCTCCCCTTTCTGGAAGTGAATAACTGTTGTGTGGGTGAGGTTTCTTTCCCCCTTTGCTAGGGTTGCCATAGTGAAAACTGGAGAGGGCTTCTGTACCTTTAATAGTTGTTTAGAAAAGGTAATTTCAGTAAATGTTGTTTGCTACCTGGTTTCATGACAAGCAGGAACTCTTGATAAATACAGTGGATATGCTGTCAAATTCTGAGACTTCTGGCCAGTCTGAATGAACCCTAATGGAGAGTGAGATTGGGAGTCCCCACTATTTCTACTCACTGATCTCTCTGATAGCATCTTAAGAGTACCTTCTCTCCTCTCTTCACTGTGTGGTTTCCAGAAGAAGCACTGGTGGAAAGCTTCTATCCAGTGATTCAGTTTGAGACTCATTGACTTTTAGCTCTGATTTTATTCAACCTGTAAAGGATATATGGTTCCCTCCCCATTGTTTAAGGACATAAATTCCTCACAGATTTGTTGTCCTCTGTGCTAATGCTGTAAATTCCATAAGATTGCAACAGAGAGAGAGATGGGCAGCAGGGCTGTTCTACCAACTCTTCTGGGAAATGGGTTCCTTTGTAGTCAAGATCAATTTTATTTTGCCACTCCTTTTCTCAGTTGTCATCTTCCTCAATTGTTATCTGTCAACAGATATTCCCTTAACTTTCAAAAGAGTGAGAGATGGGAAACAGGTCAATTCCTGTTCAGCTTCATCAGCCTCCTTCCTCTCCCTTAACTGCTTCAATTCACGCTTGTCTTTGTAAGTGGTATGCAGCTTGAAGAACCCGCAGCAGAAATTTGATTCCCTGCTTGGCCATGAAACCCACTGGGTGACCTTAGGCAAGTCACATTCTCTTGGCCTCAGGGGAAGGCAATGGCAAACCCCTCTGCAGAAACCTAACAAGAAAACCCTGAAAACTCCATTAAGTCGGAAAGGACTTTAACAACAACATTTTGGAGGGTGGGTTTTGACAATTAAACAAAAATTGTCAAGTTGATTTTTCCCCCCACCTTGAGTATAACTTAACAGCTGACCAACATTTATAAAGGGCTATTGACGACATCCTCTGCTGAATAAATCTGCATGCACCAGAAGCAGATGATCCCATCTGTACTTAAGCCAATAGGGGGTTGTATTTCTGAATATTCTTAAGTTGTTGAAATGTTCAGAAAGTTCCTGTTGTCTGAATTTCACATACTATTTACTTTGATAAACAGAATCTCCAGGACAGCCTAAAGTTATTGATAAACAGTAGACAGAGAGGATGTCTAATTTGGACTGGCAGCTGGGCAACATCTCATTCTTGTGACAGATATATAAATAATAATAATAATAATAATAATAATAATAATAATAATAATAATAATTTGTATTTGCCAGATACAAACAAAAAATAGGTTTATTTCACAAATCAGTCCAACACATCTCAGTTAAGAAATATTGTAAGTATATAGAAAATGTTTTACGTGCATATAACTTTATTTAATATATTGTTTTTTGAATCTATTTTATATGTAAGTCAATAAAAGACACATCTCCACAGATTTCATAGCTCCTCAGTCTTGCTTATAATTATTAATGCATATATATCCCCCCTTTTTAACAGCCCCGCAAAAGGCCATAAAAATATTTCTTAGCCAAAACACATTTGGGCTAATTTATGGAACAAAACCTTTTCCTACCATTTCTGAACCCCTGTCCCTCCTTCGATCAATCTAACAGAGCCAAGGTGATAATGGGAAATAGTTCTTCTTCTAGCATATCTGAAATACACTCTGCCCCCAGTCACACATGTTCTAGGAGAGGTTTGAGCATGAAAGACACAGAGAAGTACTTGTAGGTGTGAACTGAAGCACATCCCTCAAGCAAATGTGATCATAGTACCTAAGGGGAGAAGGATAAAGTATACATTTATCTCTCTCAATATTTGCTATTTATTTTGAAGAGAAACCAAGACTGGTACATATCTACCTTAATCTGCTCTCGATTGTAATAGCACTGTTTATTCTGTCAAACACCAGGTTATCAGAGTTGACACTGTTTACGTGAGATTATCTAGATATGCCTTGAAGGAAGCCTACAGCTTTCTATGTACAAAGCAAATGATCTACTGACTAAACCATGGCTTTGGTATACAGCTGATGTAAGGATTTATGTGGTGAGTGATGAGCCTGTGTTAGAACCCTGTTGTTGTTTCACAGGGTTGTAGCCATTTGTATAGTGTGTGTGTCTGTGTATCAAGGCTGGTCCTACCATAAAGACAATTACCTCAGGCAGCAAATGCAGTAGTGGCAATTTCTTGGCTGCTATTCCAGAATTCCTTGGCTGTTCCCTTCCACTGAAGGACAAGGACAATATACAAGCTGTTCTAGGCCCTTTAAACAAGCCTGCTGCCTAAAGCATCATTGAGCTGTGAACAGTATCCAGATATTTGTGTGTATGTGCATTCAAATTGCCTGTTGACTTATGGCTACCCCCTTAAATTTCACAGGGTTTTCGTAGGCAAAGAATACTCAGAGTATTCTTTTTTGCGAGTTCATTCCTCTGAAATATCAGCTACAGCACCTGTTATTCATTGTTGGTCTCCCATCAGGATTGACCCTGCTTAGTTTCCAAGATCAGACAGGATCTGGTGCCTTAGGGTATTCAGACTATTCATGTTGAATCCAGCTATTCATGTTGAAATAAGATTCACCTACTACTCAGTGCTTATTCATGGAATAGAGAGAAAGCGCTTTCTTGTTTTCTGCTTCAAGTAGCAAAATACTTTCAGCTAACCTTGGTGTGTAGGTATACATCCAGGATAAAAGCTTACTGGTGAACAAATGCAGAGACTGTCCAAAGTATGTTATTGTCTTTTTCCTTTGCTTGTCTAAAAGATACAAGGCTTTTAAATATTGCAGTTCCTTCTGATAAGCTTAGTTCAAATTAAGCATTATCCTCCACCCTCTTGCTTTTTTCTTGAGTTTTCTTGAGGATTACATGACAATTTTTCTTCTTCCAGATGTTTGACTCTACTGTTAGCTTGTCTGTGAGTCATAAAGTGCTTGCTTGTTATATGATCAACTGCCAGGCTGTTTCCCCTTATTCTGCTGTCCACATGACCCTGTTTCATAGTTACTTGTGCACTCTCTCTTTCTTGCCTTCCTTTCTTCCTCCCACTCATTTATTCTTTTGAACCCGATAATGATTTAATAGATGAGAGCCTTCCCCAATAGATGCATGCAAATTAAATGTGCTTCTCTGGTTCAACAAGAGAAAATAAAACATTCTGCATTTAATGTTGTATTCAGCCATTTCTAGTCCAGTGTCCATGTTGACTGGAGAATTCTGGGGACTGCATTTCCAAAACAGTGCATTTTTCAAGTTCTTTGCCAAAGAACATAGTCTGTCTGCAAGAGTTGTGCTGTGGTTAAAAAACAAAAACAAAGAAGCAGGATACTAGACAAGCTTGTAATGTGTTTACCCCCCAACCTCCACCCCATTGTGTTTGTGTGTTAGGTGGGGAGCATGTTCCATTTTTGAGCATATGTGTAATGACCTGCAGAGATCTTCTGTTCTTAGCAAATATTTATAAAATACAAAGATAACATAGATAGATCATATAGATGGTTATAAGAACCAGCATGATGTTGGTTTCAGTGTTTGGTTAGGATTTTGGAAGATCAGGATTTGAATCCTCATGCAGCCATTGAGACCCTTGGGTGACCTTGGGCAAATCATACCCTCTCAGCCTCAGAGGAAGGCAATGCTAAACCTCCTTTGAATACATTTTGCTTGGAAAGCCTAGGATAGGGTTGCCATGAGTTAGAGTGGACTTGAAGGCATGTAAAACCCCATTACAGGTTAATGGGGGTCACAATAAGTCGGAAAGGACTTGAAGGCACACAACAATAACAACAACAAAACAAGCTATAGCTATAAATAAAGAGTATGCACAATCTTTGTCTTTTGCTATTAAAGGTATACACACATACCTGTTCACACACTACAGTTTTTGTGAAGGGAAATGCCAGACTTGAGTAAAAGGACCAGGTTTTTCCTTAAAAGTAAGTCACTAGCTGTACATTCAGCAATTGGAAAGGGAGGGGGAGAAAATCCTGGCAACTCTGCTTGAAATGTTCTTGTGCAAAGTGTAATTGCACAAAAGTACACTTTCTACTGGAGAGCTCATGAAAAACTTAGGTCAGCTTGAAAATGGTTTCTTTAATTTCCTGAGAATGCTGTTCTTTGTGGGAGAGATCCTTTGTTGCAGCAAGTCTCTGAAGCCAGTGAGGAATTGATGTATGCAATGGTATCCTAATGCTGGGGGGCATGGAGGGGGCCTTCTTTCTCTGGGCACACTAAATAAGGGGATGCAATGGCACCTACAAATATTCCCCCACTCCTGTACTGAGGCACCAGAAAAGGGAAGCAGTAGGTACTGTGAACAGACCAGGAGACACTTGCATCCATGTTAGGTTAAGTCTATCTCTTTCTCTTCCGGCCTTGGAAGTTCCTTGAGTAACGCAGAAAAGGAGGAGGGGATGGGGTGAAGGTAGCTGCAGCTTCCTTTGGAAAATGAAAAACAGGAAACAAGCAGCTCCTTTAAGACTAGCTGATTTATATTTTAGCACAAGCATTTGTAGACAAGCACCTAAATACCCTAAAGGCACCAGATCCCATCTAATCTAGGAAGCTAAGCAAGGTCAACCCTGGATAGTATTTAGACAGGTGACTATCAACAAATACCAGGTGCTCTAGGGTATGTTTCAGAGAAATGAACTGGCAAAACTATCTCTGGACGTTATCACACGGGGGCAAATCTGCTGGTTAATCCACACAAAACCCAAACAGAAACTGGATTAGTGCCTCGTGTTTTCACACGACGTCGCACAGAAACTGGACAGAAAGTGGACAGAAACTGGTGTTAACGGAGATCTTTTGAAATTCGGTTGTTTGGAGGAAATGCAAATGCGCAATTAAGGTAATTTCGCATTTGCCATAATGTGAAAAGCAAGTGCGCATTTGGAAGCATTTCCCCGCATTTCCCCATGGTTCTGTGGGGTCCTCGAGGCAGCATCTCCTTCCCTTCCCCCTCAGCAGACGGCTAATTGAGCCGTCTTGGGGGCAGGGAAGGGGAGGGGCAGCCGCACGATCGGCGCCCCAACCCCTTCCCCAGGTCCTCCTCGGAGCAGCCGGCCCTCTGCACGGCCGACGCTCTGAGGAGAACCTCACGCCGCAGCATTTGCACATGCTGCGGCAGAGGAGTCGGCGAAGGTGCTCTGCAGCCTTTTGTGGCACACCTTCAGCAGCTTGAAGGACGGGCGGACGTGGGCCGCCCCGGGAAGCTGCGCTGCGGGGCCGAGGTATCCCCACACCTCGGCCCCGCGGCGCGGCTTCGCCGCCCCTGCAAGAAGCGCTAAATTTACGATCCTTCCACAAGTCGCCGAAGGTGCGCCGCAAAAGGCTGCAGCGCACCTTCGGCGACTCTTCTGCTGCAGCATGTGCGAATGCTGCGGTGGGAGGTCCTCCTCGGAGCACCAGCCGTGTGGAGGGCTGGCTGCTCCGAGGACGACCTGGGGAAGGGGTGACAGCCACGGCGAGTGACAGCCGCGGCAAGTGACAGCCGCAGCGAGCATAGTGTGCATGTGCTAGAAGATCATTTCTAGTACATGTACGGGATTTTCTCACTTGTATGTGAAGATTAAATGCGGTTTCAGCGGGAGCTTACTTTAATTGCGCAGTTAAGGTAATTACGTGTGAAAGCCATTTGCGGAATCAAGGTTTATTTTCGGTTTATTTTCGGGATTTGTCATTTCCAGTTTATTGTTGGTTTGTGGCCCACGTGTGATAACGTCCTCTGTATATTCCTTGCCTAAGGAAGTCCTATGAAACATTCCAGGTATTGCTATAAGTGGACACATTTGTTGAAGGTACATTTGTTGTTTCTGGTGACCCTTAGGCAATCCCATCACAAGGTTTCCTTGTGGAGATTCATTCAGCAGGGTTTTGCCCTTGCCTTCCTCTGAGGCTGAGAGAAAGTGACTTGCCCAAGGTCACCCAGTGCTTCCATGGCTAAGTGGAGATTCAAACCCTGGTTTCCAGAGCCATGGTTCAACCCTGTGCAATGACCGTGGCAGCTTGTTGGGACCTATGGAATGTCTTCTAAACACAGAGAGGGGAACAGAAGCACTTAACTGAGGGTCCCTCCATCCATTACAGCCCTGAACTCCCTCTCATCCAAGGGTGCCAGAAAAAGAGTTTCTCAGAGTCATTTTCTAGGGTGGTGCAGAAACTTGTTGCATGCTGACAGCCTGCTCTATCAGAACTTGAACAACTGTTATACTGCGAACTAGGCACTTCGGGTATATTGTGGAATCTTCACTGAGAAAGTTGTGCAACTCCTCACAGAAAGACTTAGTGACTGTGCCACTGACACTCTGAATTGTAATGGCAGACTTCCCTGTAGCCTTGACAGAGAGCCTTGCTTTTCATCTTGCACTCTTCTGTAGGCCTCTGGTGGCCCTTGTTCTGCATCTCACAAGCAACTTTCTCAGAGACATTCCTTCAGTTGCTTGTGGATTTTCTCTTCACCTCAAATGGTGATAAGGTCACTTGTCTCTTCCCTGCTCCACAAGACACCTCTCCCTCTTTTCCCACAACTCAAAAGGGCACCGGCTATTCTATAAAGTAAAGCTGTAAGAGTAGTATGAGTTTAAATGCTGAACTGTGAAAGTATGCTATGCTTTGTATGCACATACAAACACTGAACTAAAATAATAAATGGTGACATGGTGTTTCCTGGATGTTGATGCAAACAAGAGAGATATCCTTCTGTAGCAGGAATGACCGCTCACCAACCTTGCCTCACCCTCCAACCACCCCACTTATTGATACCACCCTGGTCCTGATTTGGGGCATGCGTGTTTCCAAAAATCAGGGTTTTGTTTTAATTGCATCAAAGCCCTCAGGCATCTAAAAGATGTACTTTCACTGCCAAACCAGAGGAACATCATGTTTCCAACAGGACCAGGATCAAGGCAGGGACAAATTATTTTGCATGTGCAGAATCAGCTCTTCTTGCCACTCTCATCTTTAAAGGAGCTTCTTATACAACATGTTTTAGGACCTTATCCCATGCTGCTCTCAAAAGTGGCAAGAAAGCGATATGAGCATCATTGCAGTACTATAGCGCTAGTATAAATATGGCGCTAGCGCTATAATAGCGCTATGGATAAGCTCGCGCCATTGCAATGCCCACTGAAACCGACATTCAAAAGAATGCGAATGATGCTGCATTCCGAGTGGTTTCTTGCTGGATTCTGAGCGACGCCGTGTAATCACATGGAAAACTATAGCGCTATAGCGCCTGATTCTTAGCGGATTCTGAGCGACGTCGTGTAATCACTCGGGAAGATATAGCGCTATAGCGCCTGATTCTTAGTGGATTCTTGCTGCTTTTGGCCCCGTGGGATAAGGTCCATACTGCAATTGCTCTGATTAATCCCACCTTTTGCCTAGAGCTTATCACATGAGATCAGGGCTCTCCATGCCATACTGTTCTGTTCTGAGTCATGTAGAAATTGATTCTTTCCCCGCTGGAAATAATCTGTTAACGACCACAATCCCACTAAAGTTTAGTAACCACTTTGGGTGCAAATGTCTTGTTCTATTTTGATACTGAGAACACAGGGGACACAGAGATCTCCAGGGTTTCCTGAGAATCTCCAGCAGGGAAACCCCAGACCACTTCCAGTGGTTGGAGTAGAACACTGGGATTCCCAGGAATTCCCAAGAGAAATGCTGGACGTTTTTTCTCTGCTCTTCAGCACTTTTTAAAACATTATTTTCAATGATACTTTTTGAAATAAGGGTTGTGCACAATATCACAATTCGGATACAATCCTACTAAAGATGAATGCCTAGTGAAACCATGAAGTTCAGGAAAATTTTAAAGAGTAAATATACAAAAGTTTTAACAAAAGTTTAAAGAGTAATATACAACAGCAGAATCAGGGAAGTGTGATGTATCAGAAAAAGCATAGGAAATATGGTGGACGTGTTGTGGTGTGTTCTCAATGGGATCCCCCCTCCCCTGGCAATAGTATATTGTGTAATCACACAATTATGCAATTATAACTTCCTTATTTTTTAAGCAAGAAGATAGAGCAAATAAGGTCATATAAAGATATAGATGTATTTCAAATGCAAGAAAGAGAACTAACGCCACTGAAGTGCAAATGCAGATGATGTTGTGAAACAGTGTATTGCCATTCTGCTACCTTTCCAAGTATGGATGAAGCAGTTTTCAAGTGAACATCCCAAAGCAACTGAATAGCACTTAGACCACATGTAGCCAACTCATATACATGTAAAAAAAATCATTGGGTCAGTGTGCTAGGTGTGCATGCCAAAGGCACAATTTCTTTCACTTTTGATACGATAACTAATAGTTATTCGGGTACTGAGAACTATGGTTGATAACTGTGGTTGTTCAAATGGGAAACTTGGGAAAGTCACTTTTTAGACTAAAACTCCCAGGATGTCTCAGCCACTATGGCCACTGTCCATGCTGGCTGAAGGATTCTAGAAATTGTAAATAATCAGTTACAATTGAGCTAAGGTAAAAGAATAAAAGCATTAAGATTTTATCTTTATAGCAGTATCAGCACTTATCCTGTTAAAAGTCCCTTCCACAGAAATCCCTCTGATCTAAAACTGTTTTGACTGAATAAAGACATATTGCTACAGAAGTAATATGATTCAATTTTCAGGATTCAGTCAATACCTGGCCAAGTACAATACCTGGCAGCTTTCAGTGTATTTCTGGGGATGCAACATGTATTACCTTCACGTAAGCTAGAATTCTGAGGACCACATCTCACTTCCAGATTTTGCTAAATTTACACTGATTATACTACTATAGAGGGATACAATGGCTTAGTGGTTAAGACACCGATGCTGATGATTGGAAGATCGGAAAATTGGCAGTTCAAGGCCCAAGTGCCACGATGGGGATGAGCTCCTGTCCCTAGTCCCAGCTTCTACCAACCTAGCAATTCAAAAGCATGCAAATGCAAGTAGATAAATGGGTACCACTTCAGTGGGAAGATAACAGCATTTGGTGCAGTCGTGCTGGCTACATGACCACCAGAGCAGTCTTTGGACAACACTGGCTCTTCGGCTTAGTAAAGGAGATGAGCACTGCCTCCTACAGTCGGTTACAACTAGACATTCATGTCAAGGGACTACCTTTACCTTTATACTATTATAACTGTGCCCAATATCCACTGGTGAACTTGACTCAGAAGGAGCTGGCTGTGCAGCACATGTAATTCTATGTCTATTTCCAAATAGAATCTCTTCAGGGATTGAGTATAGTTTTCATCAATGCTATAGTGTTGGATTTGAACTTCAGAGACCTGTTTTAAATCCTTGCAATGTCAACTCAGGGCCTAAATACCTAAAAGTCACCAGATTAGTCTGATCTTGGAAATTAAGCAGGGTCAGCCATTAGATGGAAGACCACTAATGAACCCCAGGGCTATATTTTACCTCTTCCTTGCCTAAGAAAACCCTATGAAATTCATTGTGTTGTTATAGGTCGACAGGCAACCTGAAGACAAATTTACAAAGTGTCAATTCACATGGTGATCTTGGATAAACCAAAGCAATCCTCAAATTTAATCTATCTGACAAAGTTTGTTGTGAGAAGAAAAATGGAACAACCCCATTTATTCTTGAGAAGAATGCTTGAGGATACAAGGCTAGTAGCAAATAGAATAAAAAAGGCTCTTGCATTAAAATCAAGGTACCACATTTCTGTTTGATGTGTTTCTACATTGCCAGAATTCAAAAAGCTACTTCAGGTGTGCTCAGTGTTGTGGATATATCTTGTGGAACTTAAAATCTTTTTTTATTCACTGAAGACAAAGTCCTGCCCTTCTCCGATATTCTGTTATGTTCACAAACAGCTTTTCAAAATCTCTGTTTGCTTTAGAGCATAAAAGATTGTTGCTATAATCCCAAAGTCCTCTTGTGGTTCTGGAAATCCTAGCTTTCATAATTACATGGGGAGGGGGGAGGTAACCATTTACAAATTGTCATTGTATCATTGCAGCCAATGGATATGAATGAGAGGAGAGAAAGTCATGCCCCCCTCTGATGTTTATTAATTATTTATTTAAGCACTTTTTAGAATTTATATATAGTATTCATATGTAATAGATATATGTAATGAGATACAATATCTGAACATTTCTCAGTAAAATACATATGTACTAGACTACAAAAACCATATATACAATTTAAAAGTATTTTTAAATTGAAAGTGTAAGATTTATGACTCCCTCACCATTGACTATAGTATCTAAGAGGGATGGGAGCAATAATCCAACAAGCAGCCCTACCCAGATTTGGATAAACCTATTTTTGCTGGTTCCAAAATGTGCAGTCCTTTAGCTTCAATAAACCTTAAAAGTATGATTCAATACTTGTCACATCCCCAGCTTTGGTTCTAGTTTCCCTTTCCTTTACTCATTTGAAAGGAATTCTGAGCCCATTCATTCCTGGGCTTCAAGATAGGATGGGAAAAGGTTGAGTTGGTATCACTGATTACGGAATCCAGACTGAGTCATTTGTTACTGTACTGCTGCTTGCTCAGTGATCATTACAGTATTGATATTTGTAACCATTCCCCCTCCAGAATATATCCCTAGGTTTCACAAGAAAGCAGCAAACTGAATTCCCAGGGAAAGAATGGTTTCCATTTCCTCAGTACATGTTTTGAAACTGCTAACTATGTTAGAATATGTGGAAATGTGTAAATAAACATGAGCATTCTTGGATGTAGCACTTGCATGGTGTAATGTTTTGGCCGTTGGACTAACACCCTGGAGACCAGGGGTTGAATCCCAGCTTGGCAATGGAAACCCACTGGGTGATCTTGGACAAGTCACACTCTCAACTTAAGAGGAAGGCATTGACAACCCCATCCTGACCAACTCTTGCCAAGAAAACACTGCTTTAGGTTTGTGCTGGGCTCTCCATAGAACCATGGAATCATGGAATTGGAAGCAGCCTTATGAGCCATCAGATACAAACCCCTGCCCCCCAATGCGGTTGCTCTGTCCCCATTTAGGGCATCCTTGGGGCAGGCGGTGAGGTTGCTGCAGCTTAGAGAAAGGGCAGCTTCAGGTTACCTTTTCCTTCCCGTCTGCATGGGCCCTTAGTCAGAGTTGGTGGAGGAGAGTAATCCTGGAAGTCAGCCAATATATGCCATGCATACTGCCAAAGCTGGCCATTATCCTTTCATTATAGGTCACAAACTCCTCCATCTGTCCTCAGGCCTGTTTCAGACCCTTTCTCTCAGATGCTTCACAAATGAAAATGAATGTTTCGTTTAATGTATCATTGGGTTGAGCATGAACATTAAAAAAAAAACACACACCAGTGAATAGCCCATGAAAACACCCATGAATTGTGTCCTCACATAGAAGAGAATGCCTTCCCTATGTGTTGATATCTTCTGCATGGAACAATGAGAGCTTCTGAACATGTGGAGTTTCCATGTGTACAGGAGGGTTTCCTCTTCAGACTTTCATCCTCCACACATGGAGAGAGATTATGGAGGGAATGAGCTAACATGCTCCCTTTTCTCACACATTCAGTTTAACTTTAATATACTGAATGCCCAAATAAAGTTAGGAACTGAGGTGGAATGCCATCTGTGATGAGGTAGTCATTGTGGGCAGCCCCCCTCACACATTCAGGCCTGAACATTTTTTTGCTTGTGACAAGAAGTAACAAACACATTGAAGTGGAGGTGCAATCATTCCCAGTGGAAAATCAACGTTGTTTTCACCTCATGAGGGAAAGTGGGTATCCTCTAAGGACATTATCACACGGGGGAAATCTGTTGGTTAATCCACACAAATCCCAAACAAAAACTGAATTTGAGCCTCACGATTTCACATGACGTTGCACAGAAACTGGTCAAAAACTGGACAGAAACTGGACAGAAACTGGTATTATCCAAGATCTTTTTAATTTTGGGAGTTTAGAGGAAATGCATTTGCAAAATTACAGTAATTTCGCATTTACTGTAATGTGAAAAGCAAATACTCACGGACAATTCTCTTTTAAAACCTGGAGGAGGGCCAAGAGGAGGAGGAGGAGGAGGAGGAGGAGGGGCCTCCATGGAGGGAGAGTCCTGGGCTCCTTCTCAGTGCCAGGGAAGGGAAGGGAAGGCAGCCCAGGAGAAAAAAGTTTGGGATGGAGGAGAAGTTTGGCATTTGGGATAGAGGGGAAAGGAGGGGAAAGAAGGCTTCCCTCGGAGCAGCTGTGGGTGGATGTGTGTGCAAGTGTGGGGTGTGCTTGTGGAGCAACTTGGAGCTCCATCTCACCATGAAGTTCTGCCCTGCAGGTCCTACAAAGGGGAAAGGCTTATGGGGGGGGGGGGCATGGGAGCTACCTCCAGTTTCCCCCTCTCAATCCCTCCCTTGCCTTGCCTTGCCTTGCCTTTCCAGCCTCCTCCTCCTCCTCTGCTCTCTTGAGAGGTCCTAACCCCAATAGAAGGGGGTTAGGACCAGTGCAGGAGGACATGACCTAAAATGTAGGACAGTCTGACATTTCCTCCTGGGAAATGAAGGACTCGCCCTGGAAAAGGAGGAGACTTGTCACAAAAAACACCCATTTCCAGTACATGTATGGGTTCTTTTCACTTGTGTATGAAAGTTAAAAACGTCTTTTTTTCACTTTTAACTCAATTCTGTTATTACTGTAATTACCTGTGAAAAGCTTTTGTGTAATTAAGCTCTATTTTCACTTTCTTTTTGGGATGCTTCATTTCCACTTTATTATCTCTTTAACAACGAAACTGGCCCACATGTGATAACATCCTAAGCTAAGCCAGGGGTAGGCAACCTTTTTGAGCCGGGGGCCAGGTTGCTGTCCATCAGACAATTGGGGGGCTGAAGCACCAAAAATACATACATACATACATACATACATACATACATACATACATAAAAATAATTTATGTTTATGTCAAGGGAGGAATTGAGAGGGAGAAACTGGAGGTAGCTCCCATGCCCCCCCATAAG
The DNA here is from genome assembly GCA_026167975.1 of Phrynosoma blainvillii. Taxonomy (NCBI): domain Eukaryota; kingdom Metazoa; phylum Chordata; class Lepidosauria; order Squamata; family Phrynosomatidae; genus Phrynosoma; species Phrynosoma blainvillii. The sequence continues at coordinate 107,534,820 of JANUYF010000001.1, forward strand.
CCTTTCCCCTTTGTAGGACCTGCAGGGCAGAACTTCATGGTGAGATGGATTTCCAAGTTGCTCCACAAGCACACCCCACACTTGCACCCACATCCACCCACAGCTGCTGTGAGGGAAGCCTTCTTTCCCCTCCTTTTCCCTCTATCCCAAATGCCAAACTTCTCCTCCTTCCCAAACTTTTTTCTCCTGGGATGCCTTCCCTTCCCTTCCCTTCCCTTCCCTTCCCTTCCCTTCCCTTCCCTTCCCTTCCCTTCCCTGGCACTGAGAAGGAGCCCAGGACTGTAAAGAAAAGTTGTATCAGAATGCAGGTTGGTATCACATGCATTTCACGCACCATCAGACACCTTTCTAAGCACCAGTCTCTGCATCTAGAAAACTAGATGGCAGGGTTCTCTCTCCAATGTGCTACTATAAGAGGTTTCTGTGTGTGAGGGAAGCATGTGAATCTTCACCTACAGTCTGAATTGAAGCACTTGTTCCACTGTACATATGAATTATTACCATACTGTAGATGGAAGGCTGGGATTCAACAATAGTTGTTTCATTGACTTCCTACCTCACACCTTACCCTCTTACTACTACAGTTTGGAAAAGAGACATTGGACCAAAATTCTCAGAACTTCCCAGCCAGCATCACCCCTGATTTTGAGAAAGGTAGATCAAAAAATTGTTTAGAAGTAGTATTAAGCTTCAAACAAAAACTATTTCTTAAGTGCATTGGTATGATTCTTCTTGCTTAGAAGTATGATTTCTAAACTATGCATATAACTGTGTTTTCAACTGGTTGATTGGAAGAGATATCATTTATTCATTGGGCAGAGAAGGTCATGTGGAATACAGAAAGGGCATGAGGTTTTGCAAGCCCATCTTGTTCCACAGCCCTCAGACTTATATTCAAAACTGAATTTCTGCATATTCAGAGCTGCACTAGAGTCATGATGGAACTGATACAAAACTTGAATCAGAGTGAAAATGGAAGAGCCATATATCACAGAGTGTGAAAATATCCATAGAATTCTCGGGGCTTACCATTTTTGGGGAAGGTGTTGTTTCTTTTTATTACACCCAGAAATTTTGAGCCAAATGATTCTCATAAAGAATTTTCTTCTCAGTCCTGAGTTATTTTCACATATATACAGAGTAGGAAAAGCTAAAAGACACACTTACAGCCTCCTAAATATAAATATTTATTTCAAAATGAGTTTGGTGAGGGTTACCAGAAAAGTGCCTAAGGATTCTTTTATATCTTTTTATGCTGAAGCAGACTAACATGGCTATGGCAGAAAGTATCTTCAGTGATTTTGTTCATTAAAATCTAAGTCATCAGAATGTGTGCCCAAAATTAAGAAATTAATGATATTATACCATCAAAAGTTGCCTTTGGGAGCTATTGATTTCAACGGAATGTTTAACATTCCCATTGAAACTAATATGATTGAAATATTTGACTTTCAATGCATTGTGCACCCTATTTATTCACAGCAATAATCTAAAGATTGTTCTTTCTTATCTTTTTTAAAAATAAAAACAGCTTTATAAAAAAGGTATCAAACTTCAAACAAAAATGAAAAATATTTCTTAATTACACTGGTACTATCCTTTTTGTTTAGATTAATATATTTATCAAGAAGATCAGAAATATTAACCATACATTGGGACTCTCTCTTCTCTTGGTATCAGAACAAAATCTTGGCTCAGCTCTTTTCCATTTGTAAGTCCTTTATAAAAGATTGTCTTCTCTCTCTCTCTCTCTGGACTTTTAAGTCACTGCAGCTTTACCAGTTCATCATAGTGAATCTCAGATCTCCCTATCATCTTTTGTATGTGAAAGGTAAATTCACCTCATATCACAATGCAAAGCATCAGGATGTGTCATCAGACAGGATGGAATTTCCCCTCCTCCCAAGATATTTTGGTCACGTCAGAGGTGGGGGAGTCCTAGAAATTATATATGAGAGAGATGAAGTGGGGGAAACACACTACAGGCTCTTTGAAAGGAATACAGTGGTTGGTATTGGTTTTCCCCCTTGGTTAAACACTAAGAAGGTTTTGAGTGGGCTAGGATCATATGTGGTCACATAAGGACTTTAAAAATAACTAGACAACTGTTATGTGGGCTGACTGATGATGTGGGAGGAATACGGAGTGTCTGAGTTTGACTATGAACTTTCCCTTAAACTTCAAGAATTGCCCCTTTAAGACTTCAAGGTAGGAGTATCAACCAGTCTTACCTTACTCAATGTAGTATTTTATAAACCACTTGTGACAAAATGAATCTATCCCTTGGGATCTGGCCCAACACAGTGCTTTACAAACTGGATTTTTTTAAAAGGTCCAAACAATGCTCCTCCAGTCCCAGTTCTTTGAGAGTACTTTTCTGGCTCCAACTGTGACTTTGACCCAGGGCAGGAGGAAGTTTTTTGAAACGCTAGGAGTTTCCAAGATACCAGTGATAAATTCCGTGTCTGCTTTCCTTGTCTCAGTTCCTCCCGTACTCCTGGGTGGACCCTGCTGATGGCAACATGAACGATGGTGTGCCCTTTCCTGCCTTCCTTCAACATTCATCCAGAAAGGAGAGGCAACCCTACTCACATCACATGTCAATCAAAGCAACAAACCCTGGAATGCTTGAGGAATGGGTGCATGTGAGGATGAAGAGAACCACACCAGGTTGAGAACTCAAGACACAGAAAAACCTGACATTTTGTTGATGCTGTGTGTTTTCAAGTCATTTCCGACTTATGGTAACCCTCAAACAAACCTATCATGGTGTTTTCTTGGCAAGATTTGTTCAGATGGGGTTTAGCTTGCCAAGCACTGAGGTTGAGAGAGGGTGACTTGTCCAAGGACACCTGGTGGGATTCCATGGCCAAGTGGGATTCGAACTCAGGCCTCCAGAGTCATAGTCCAACATCTAAACCACTACACCATGCTGACTCTCTAGCCTGACATGAGTTTTCTGAGGTTGGAAATATGAATGTCATAGTTTTGTTGTGTGGTTATGTATTGCTAGAATATAAAAATTATGCAAGAATAAGATACTGTAGGTCTAAATCCTCCACATGATGAGAGTAAAAAGGGTATGTATGTCGCTCTTTGTTGCTTCCTTTGTATTATCTATTTTATTGTTTTGTAGAATGTATGCCATCGGTAGGCTTTTTTAAATCTATTTTTATATAATTTATTAACTGTATGTACAGCACTGTATAAATAAACAATAATAATAATAATAATAATAATAATAATAATAATAATAATAATCCATGTTCCCCATACTCCCATCATTTGGGGGGTTTGGGGCCACAGTATTTTAATCTTGCATCTTTTTTATATTCTAGCAATACATAACAACACAACAAAACTATGATATTATATATTAGTATTTCCAACCTTAAAAACTGGATGGTATTAAACATATTTTAAAATATGTTTTAGAAATTAACTCTTCCTCTGAACAGTGCCTCACTCATGCAGTGCAAGGAGCTGGTCTCTGAAGATGCCAGCCACAGATGCTGGTGAAACGTCAGAAAGAAACTCTTCTAGAACATGGCCACACAGCCCGAAAAAACCACAAAAAAATTATGGCAGGCCATGAAAGCCTATGACTTCACATTGGTCACTGATTTGTTAGCTGATTATGAGCACTGAAATTGCAAAGAAGACAGGAATCTTTGAAGCCACTATTTAGTTTGTTGTTATCTGAGAAGTGCTGGTACTGAGAAGACTGAAATCATCAAATAGATATTGTACATAAGGAAGAAGAAAATGTCAATATCAAAAATAACTGCCTTTACCAATATGAATAGATAGATCCCTATTGTTAGATTCAGACTGGGATTGTGAATAAAGTTTTAAAACAATGGTCAACCTATCAAATTAATGGTGGTCTTAGTAATATTGTTAATAATCCCTGCAGAAAGTGGAGGAGCAAGCTACTCTCACCTTCAACTACAAACACTGGTTGGGAGCTACTGACTTTCTATGGTGTGCTCTCTTCCAAAAGGGAAGCAGACACAAAGTAGAGGATCCTGCGAGACCAGGGAGAACCCAGAAGTCCCATGGAGCCCACAAGAATTTGGAAAAGCATGCTGGTGATGACCTCAAGGGACCCCTCTGAAAGCATTGGGATAGGTCTTTCTTGCTCCCCCTAAAGTCCCATAGCTCCAAAGATGAGGAACACGATCCTATCCCCTGCTAGACCCATGGAAAGGAGCTACAATAATGAAGACAGAAAAGGCTGCTTTAAAATACAATTCTGAGCTTGCCTACTCAGATGTAAGGCTGAACGAATTCAACAGAACTTATTATCCCAAATAGCTATGTATAGTATTGAACTCTTGACCTAATTTATTTTGCAATGGTGCCCTTTAGTAGTGACACTGGCTGCATGGACATCAGTTTATTTTTAAGTGGGACAGTTTAATAATTAATGTGTTTAAGTCACCTAAAACACTTTTAAAATAAGTATTTTTTAAAAGGGAGGTGGTTTAGCACCATAGTTCCTGACCTCCCTTAATCAGAACATGACCTAGTGGAAACCCTCAACCTAATGATCAAAGGTCAGTGTATTTAGTTATTTCCATTATAAATGCAGAGAGAAAGGCAAACACACATACCAAACATAATATGAGGGAAAGGCTAAAGAGAAGTGCATACATTAAAGAGACCAGATCCCATCTGATCTTGGAAGCTAAACATGATCAGCTCTAGTTAGTGCTTGGATGCAAGATTGCCAACAAATACCAGGTGCTGTAGGCTATATTTCAGAGGAAGAAACTGGAAAAACCACCCCTTAGTATTCCTTGCCTAAGAAAACCCTATAAAATCGAAGGGGTTCCCATAAATCAGCAGGTGATTTGAACGCACATGTGCATACACACTTGACAGCTTTCTACAAAAATCATGACTGCAGCAAAGTGAAACACTGATTCATTAAAAATGGCATGACTTCATAATTCATGGTATTGCTGAAATCTTTTCCAGCATTATAGCAATAGCAATAGCAGCTTCATTTCTATACCACTTCATACCACGCTATGCAGTCTCTAAGCAGTTTACAACTGCAAGCTAATTGCCCCCATCAAGCCAGGTACTCATTTTAGCAACCTCAGAAGGATGCAAGGCTGAGTTGACCCTGAGCCTCTGGGCTGATATTGAACCCACAACCTTGTGGTTTGTGAATGAGGGGCTGCAGTACAAGCATTTAACCACTGCGCCACCAGGGCTCCTTTGTGTTGTGTTCTTATAACAAGGATTGTTCTACTTTTTTGCTGAAGTACAGTACTTTCAGGAAAAATGTATGAATGACTGAGGCAGAGAGGAAGGGGAAATCAAACCCTTCCCCCAGGATAGGTTCTGATGGTCAGCCTTGTCTTGTTATTAGTGGATCTGGAAAAATCCCATTGAAAGTCTGCTTCGGCAAAGTCAGTCAGTCAGACAGCCCCAGCTGACTGTCTAACAGGAAGTATACAGCCATGACAAAGCTGGAAAGTACAGAGTGAATAGAACAGAAGAGAGCTTTTCAGAAAGGAAAAGAACACACATGCACCCAACATTGTAAACTGATAGTCTTTGTAAGTGTGTCACAAGATTAGAAAATCCAGTGACATTCAGTGTTTCTTACACAACCCACTGGGAAACAAGCTGTTTGATTATCTTTTATACTGGTTCATTCTTCAGAGTCATAGTGCTTACACTTAAAGAAGGGATTCATTTCACAAGATGGTATTTTTTTCTGATATGTGACTTTGGATGACCCTGATTCCCAAAATCTAAACCTTTAAAATTTCCTTGTTTTAGAAGTCTGAAGCTGGGACAGGAAAGGGCCAACTTTTTAAGAATTATATGTTCTTTTTTAAAAAAAATTGTAAGGAATTTTAAAAACAAAATGTTTTTAAAAACTAAGTACATATGTTTTGCTTTAAATAAAGTATTTAGAAAACAAATCAGTAAAAATAGTGACAGAACCATTTAAAATGTACAAATTTACCAAAGAATTATAAAACACCCAGGAGGGCCAGAATGCAGTGTAAAATAATAAACCATCTGTCATAAAAAGTTTTTTTTAGGATGAAAACATTTTCAAAGCCTGCCTAAGAACAGGAAGAGAGGGGGTTTGGCAGATCTCTCATAGGAGAGAATTCTGTTACTATGGTTTGCTGTTGTGTGCCTTCAAGTCATTTCCGACTTATGGTGACCCTAAGGAAAACCTATCATGAGTATGGAGCCCTATTGGCCAGAGGGAGCTGGGGCTGGGACTGGTGCTTGGATTCTGGAGGTTTGATTCTGGGTGTTGGGCCCGGGGGGGGGCGCTCTGAGACCCAAGCCCAGCAATTGTCTAAGACATTAGCACTGCACTACACTGTTATAGCATTATTTTATTGCTGTGGCTGCATCCTATGGTTATCTGGGATTTGTAGTTTAATGAGGCATAAGAGCTCTCTGGCAGAGAATTCTAAATGGCCTTCTCTAAACTACAAATCCCAGCATTCCACAGGGGGCAGTGAATGTAGAATAATAGCACTATAACAATGTAGTGTGGTACTGTCCATGGTGAATATAAAGGACATGCTGAATATAAAGGCCTACCAAACCCTTCCCAAACAAGACAAGGGTGCTATTTGTTTCTGTTGTTTGCCATCAAAGCAGCTTTGGCTTAAAGCAACTGTATACATGCGAGACCTCCATGAGCCCCAGTCTTCTACAGCCCTACTCAGAGTCTTGCAAATTCAGGGCCATGCCTTCTCTTATTGAACCAATCTATCTGTAATGTGGCCTTCCTCTCTTCCTACTGCCTTTGGAATACAGCCCTCCCCGCTATTCATGTACCCTAAAACTGGTATTCAGAGAAATCATGCATTTGATACAGGAGTCCAGAGACATCAACCACAGATAACAACCATGGCCAGCCTTATGTTTCATTAACTTGTCTGATGACACAATGTGAAAACTCTCCAAGGTCTTTCTGCTTCTTCTAGGCTAGCAGTAGAGTTGATACTCTCCCCTATCCAACACCTACTCATATGCAACAGGTTACGGCATTTGTCCATCTTTGGAGTTCTGTATTCTTTGGAATGCCCTGGAACCCTTGTGCAGCAAGCAGCCTGGGTCTAAATTAGCACCTAACACAGCACCTAAGATCTGGTGCAGGATGTGGCTTGGAATTTTTATTCACCAAATGATTTCCTGTGGTTTTCAATGGCATGAAGTTCTTGCAGCAATTTGAAGAACATCACCATACTCAAGCGCAGAGGATATGCAGAAGCATGCTTCAGAGGAAAACCCCGTGGGTTAACTGCAGACTTCCCCTCTGAGCAGCGTAATCGTTGTTTCGAGAGGAACGAATGTAGCAGCTGGTGAAGGTTATCACACGGGGTAAAAAGCGTTAGGGAAGAGTATTGTTACCATCATTCTTGAGCGATTGGGGGAAAGATTTTCACACAACGTTGTCCTCCTATCATTCTTGTAACATCCTCGAAGCATCGTTCAACTGGAATAGCCCATTAACAATAAAAAAGCGTGAATGGCTTGGCAAGCATGATTCATTTGTGCTATTGCAAAATGTATGAAAAGCAATTACGATTCAATAGCGATATATAGACAATTCGTCAATCCATCCGGGTATTAGCCTAGAGTATAGTTCGGCAGAAGCGCTTCTGTGTTATACAGGCAGGTTAAGTAAGCGGCAAGTGATTAACTGGTTTCCACCCCTCCCTCACAATTCCATGTCTTCTGAGGGTCCCGAACTCCATCAGATGAAAGGTTGGTAATACATTCCTTTGGATAAGTTGTTGTTGTTTCTGTTGCTAAGATCTCTAAGATCTCTCAAGAACAATAAACAAATGCAAAAGATTGCCAATGTGTGGAAATCAAATATGCTATTTGCTCTTCGTGAATCATTAATGAATTGTTATTGTGACTTGTGTGTGAAAGTTAAGTGTTCCAATATCGCAATTGTATCATTCTTGCTAAATAATGATAGAATAACGCTACAAAACTGGTAATAGCTTCTGTGTGATAATCAGTATCCACCTAGAATTACAGCGCTTGTGTATCTAGTATAAGCCATGCTGTGCACTACAGCTTGGGAAAATTAAAGCTGGATTACAATTGCCAGAAACCCAAACCATTATGGCAAGTGCTATGCTTTGAACATGGGCTGGATGGATCCAAGTAAACTTAAGAATGGTTAACATTTTGCAAATATGATATAAACTGATGATATAAACTTACTTCAGAGCAGGTGTGGTGTAGTGGTTTGAGTGTTTGACAATGATTCTGGAGACCAGAATTCAATTTCCACCTTGGCCACAAAACCCACTGGGAGACCTTGGGCAAGTCACATGTTCTCAGCCTCAGAGGAAGGCAACAGCAAATCTCCATTGAACAAATCTTGCCAAGAAAACCCCATGATAGGTTCACATTAAGGACACCATAAGTTGAAAACAACCTGAAGGCACACAATAACAGCAAATTACATTATTTAAGAGTATGAGCAGGACAGACTTTGGTACAAGTCTTAGTTCAGCCACTGAATTGTCATCGATGCTGATGCTGACATTATTCTGTCAGCCTTGGTTTGCTCTGGTTGTTTTAAGGTTTTTGAAGAATTTCCAAGTTTAAGTGTGTGGTCTTCAGACAATTCCTTTTTTGTTATTACAGAGAAAATACTTGTAAAACACATACATACACAGTTATTTGGCATATTTTTAAAAAAATGTGAATTATGCACAGCTAATGAACAGTACTAAATACCTAAATTACTACCATTTAATTGAAATTTATTAGCCCATCTAACTTTCTTTTGGATAGACATGTTGACTAGGAAGTAGGTGCATCTGGAAAAACACATATATTGTACTTTGTTGTAACAGGTAATCATTAATGGCAGTTTCATGGGAAGGGGTTTAAAACAAACCTTTTCCAGCACTGTGGACCCTAACCTTGATGGGAGACAATATGGCCTTTTTTTGAAAAATAACATGGAGCCCGTCACATCAATGTAACTCAGCCCTCAAATGTATGGGGAGGTATTAGGGTTTGAATTACAAATAATGAGAGGGATAATGGGTTAGGATCATAAAATGGCTTAATTCAGCTTGAGAAATTAAAGCACAGAAGGATTACAATTTGTATGTGAGGAGGGTGATTGGGGGTGCATCTACGCTGTAGAAATAATGCAGTTTTACACCACTTTAAATGCTGTAGTTCCATCCTTGGAATCCTGAGATTTATGTTTTTATAAGGTCTTTAGCCTTCTCTACCAAAGAGGTTTGGTGCCTCACAAAACTTCAAATCCAGATTCTATAGGATGGAGCCAAGGCAATTAAAGTGGTGTCAAACTGCATTATTTTTACAATGTAGATGCACCCGCTGTCAGAACCTGGGAAGTTAATTAGAAAAACATTAATGCATTTAGTTTAATTGTTCAACTAAAAATCCAGTTCAACTGTATTTTTCATTAGTAGCGAGACAGCATGGTGTAGTGGTTTGAGTGTTGGACTATGAATCTGGAGACCAGGGTTTTAATCCCAGCTCTGTCATGAAAACCCAATGGGTGACCTTGGCCAAGTATTACAGCACAACAGCTCAAGAGGGCCTTTTCCGCAACCGCCCCCAGACTTTGGAATGGCCTGCCGGATGAGATCCATCTTATCACTACTCTTGCTGCCTTCAAGAAAGTAGTAAAGACGGATCTCTTCCGGCAGGCCTTCCTGGAATAACTTCAGCTGGGAGATATGTTTTAATCTGTTGCCCTGATTTCATCCTTTGCTCTTATCTATTTTTAATTAATGTGGCATTTTTAAATTTGATTGTGTTTAATTCTTTTTTAAGAGGGTGGGAAGGTGGGGGATTATGGGATGAGGGATTGATTTTTAACTTTGTTTGTTTTAAATTTGTTGTTCCCCGCCCCGATTGCCACGCAGAGGGGCGGGTTATAAATAAAAATTATTATTAATTATTAATTATAATACTGAGATGTCGTTTGGTGTTTTTTTTGTTTTTTTTACAAAGAACCAATTTTTTTCTAAATTCCCACCTTTCCTCTATAAACTAGATGTTGAACATTTCTTTTTAAGAAAGGAACGAAATGATTTCAATCTAGGGATTGGGTCTTGATTTCAGTAAGGCCTTTGACAAGGTTCCCCATGACATTCTTGCAAGCAAGTTGGTAAAATGTGGGCTAGACAAAGTAACTGTTACATGGATTTGTAATTGGTTATCTGGTCGAACCCAAAGGGTGCTCAACAATGGCTCCTTTTCAACCTGGAAAGAAGTGACCAGTGGGGTGCCACAGGGCTCTGTCCTGGGCCCAGTGCTATTCAATATCTTTATTAATGACTTGGATGACGGTATTGGGGACATAGTTATCAAATTTGCAGATGACACCAAATTAGGAGGAGTAGCTAATACCCCAGAGGACAGGATCAAAATTCAAAATGACTTGAGCAGACTAGAAAGTTGGGCCAAAGCTAACAAAATGAAATTCAACACAGAGAAATGTAAGGTACTGCACTTAGGGCGGAAAAACGAAAAGTACAGATATACGATGGGGGACACTTGGCTGAATGAGACTACGTGTGAAAGGGATCTAGGAATCCAGGTGGACCACAAGTTGAACATGAGTCAACAGTGCGATGCAGCAGCTAAAAAGGCCAATGCAATTTTAGGCTGCATCAGTAGAAGTATAGTGTCTAGATCAAGAGAAGTAATAGTGCCACTATATTCTGCTTTGGTCCGGCCTCACCTGGAATACTGTGTCCAGTTCTGGGCACCACAATTCAAAAAGGATGTGGAGAAATTGGAGCGTGTCCAAAGGAGGGCAACTAAAATGGTGAAGGGTCTGGAAAGCAAGCCCTATGAGGAACGACTTAGGGAGCTGGGGATGTTTAGCCTGGAGAAGAGAAGGCTGAGAGGTGATATGATAGCCGTGTTTAAATATTTGAAGGGATGTCATATCGAGGAGGGAACAAGCTTGTTTTCTGCTGCTCCAGAGACTAGGACCCGAAACAATGGATGCAAGCTGCAAGAAAAGAGATTCCACCTCAACATTAGGAGGAACTTCCTGACAGTAAGGGCGGTTCGACAGTGGAACACACTCCCTCGGAGAGTAGTGGAGTCTCCTTCCTTGGAGGTCTTTAAGCAGAGGCTGGATGGCCATCTGTCGGGGATGCTTTGATTGGGAGTTCCTGCATGGCAGGGGGGTTGGACTGGATGGCCCTTGTGGTCTCTTCCAACTCTATGATTCTATGATTCTATGATTCTATGATTCTACCCTGTCTTAGATTTAATGTACCATTGGTTGTTGTAGTATAATCAACAATATATTTTACAAAGCAAATTTTAAAAGATGGAAAATAAGTGAATCTGATTGATTACATCTGGTTAAGACATCATTCAAAGTTTAATGCTTTTGTTAACTGACTGCTTATAACTAGAAGAGCAATACTATATTCGCATTATCCCTGGGTTATGTAGAGGAGGCTGTCATATTGGAGACTCAGCAATAATCTCCTGTGTCTACTATGTTAGAGGAGGGAGGAGAAAATACACTGCCTAGAAAATTTCAAAATAGCAGAAAAGTGGGGAATCCCACTTCCTGTGGGCCTGGAAACATGACTGGTCAGCTAGTCAGGGATGAAGCTGGTAGTAGTAGGGGGGTATAGCTCCTGTCAAAAAGTGATTGATGACTTTTTGATGCCTGTCAAGAATGACTGAGGCCTATCAAAATGATGGGTGTGCTCTTCCCCTTAAAGTACTAGGGTGGCACATCTGGAATGGGTCTTGTGCTCCCTTCCAGAAGTCACCTCACCACCCCTGATCGATAGGTACTGATTTCAGATTTGATGGCCTAATCTTGATAGCTAAACAGGGTCAACTCTGATTAGTACTTGAATGGGAGTCCACCAACATATACCAACAAATATTTCAGATGAAGGAACTAGCAAAAACACCTCTGAATATTCCTTGCCTAAGAAAACCCTATGAAATTCATGTGGTTGCCATAAATCCACAGGCGATGTGAAGACACACATGCACACATCACAAAATGGAAGCAAAGAATGTGTTCTTACATCTCTTTAGCCAAGTGCTCACATAACCTCAAGTGCAGATGGTCCCTGGGTCTGTACTGCTTGATGTTACATTGTTCTTTTAGTTTCAGGTGGGCCTTCAAGTTCTTGGGCAAGGTGCCAATGTTTTCCCTTCCCAAGACTGGGACAAATATATTCATCCTAGATGGGAATTATATACCTTAACAGGACAAACCACCTAGAAGCTACAAGAAGATGCTCATAAGGTTGGGAGAAATGTCGTTCCCTCTCCTCCCCCCCCCCCCAGACTGAAAGAGGAGGAAGATTCCTACTTCCAGAGAGAGCTTTTCATCAGCATCGGGGCCCATTCACACTACAGAATTATAGTGCTATTATTCCACTTTAACTGCCGTGAGTCCATCCCATGGAATCCTGAGATTGGCAGCTTAGGCTGAGCATTTAAAATTTTCAGCCCAAGACTCCAGTGCCTTCCTAAACTATAAGCCCCAGGATTCCTGATGATGGAACCATGACAGTTAAAGTGGAATAATAGTGCTATAATTTTGTAATGCGAATAGGCCCCACAACTAGCACCATCACTCTGGCTTGCATCATTGTTTACTTTCAGGTTTAAGGCCTTTCTACTGTAGAACTCAAAGAGAATATAATGAAGCTATGAAACAGTTACATGCGGGCTTTAAAGGAAATTAGCATTCTTTAGTTATAAAATGAGTGAATAGGAAGCCCTAAAAAAACTCCTTCCCAATTTTCTTTAAACAGAAATTATTACACAAACATAGTGTAAAATTACACAGTGGGACTTACGTATTAGTAAATATATATGTAATATTTGTGCATGTGTATTGTAGCTTTCAGCTTTGAACATAGGAAGAACTAGAATAACAAACCATCATCTCAGATCTCATATAATTTAAAGTCATCTAATCTCCTTTACGGTGTTTTCCTCTTTAAAAAAACACAACAGGCTGTTTAAGGAAGTGTGATGAAGTAGTAAGTAACCAAATAGGAGAACTCAATTCATTCTTGACAACTTCATGCAGTTAGTTATATGTACTAATCATACTGGAATGCAGAGAGAACATAATAACTAGGATTTTGATATATGTTCTCAAATGTCAGATTCAAACATCTGTTATAAGAATTGCTTTAATATAAAAACCCCTTTGTGGGTCTCCTGTCATGGCCCTAAACTGGAAAAGCCCAACCACCATGGATCCAAGGCGAGGACTTCACTTAGGCGCCTGAAAGGTCACGTCTGCATCTACAACAATTTGCAGATCAAAAGGCCAGGCTTAGGAGCTGCAAAGCAGGACATTCGCACCTAGGAGATTTATGAGTACCAGCCAGGATGTGTCTGGCTGAAGATGAGATAACATTAACATCCCATCTCCCCTCTTTGGAAATTGTCTACTTCAAAGAGTATTAATTTGGAATCTTTTGATATACAATAGCAAGTGCAATATATCAGGCTAGGTTTAAGGTATAAAAGTGTTAGTGTGGTTACTCAGCGCATGGTGTACTACGTCAATGTTTGGCACCGGGATCACCACCTTCTGGGATGCAGGCAGCAGCTTGTGAGCTGGAGAAACACCTCTCCCCTTCCAGAATGAGTGAAGAGACACTGCAGACAGAGGTCTCACAGATGAGGCTTTTAATCTTAGTTCCACTATATACAAAGCTATCATATAATACCATCCAACGTATACAACAACCAATGACAACCCACAATCCATCCACCACACTATGACTTGAGGCACCTCCCTTATATAGCCAGGGCTCCATGTGGCCTTTTGGCCCTGCCTCTTCCTCTTGAGTCACAATGACACCTGTCACTCAACCAGGGTGACTTTGCAGTTTTGCAGCCTTTAGCAGTGCTTTACTACACTTGGTGACCATCTTCCGATGTCACTTCCCATGACTCAGCACCAGGTGGAAAGGTGCTTTGTCATCATGGCTGCCAGTGACCCTTTGTTGACCAGTCACTATTATATCCCACATTGTACATTTTCCCTGGGACTCTATCCCAACAAAAAGATCCCCAAAATCTCAGGCACATTGGGTCTGGTCAGATTTCATGGTGACACTGTGCCACTGTGAACTCTGACTTGAGTCCCAGCTCTTCCCGTTGTCCTTTCCCTTTCATAAACGGTTGAGTCTACCTATCTTCATTCATTGTTGGAGCAACCTCTGTCAGGTAATTATCACCATTAGAAAGCCTTCTGTTTCCTATCCAAGCTAACTACTTTAATCCTAAATTCTTGAGTGTATGAGTGAATGTTAGAGTGTCTTTGTATGTTTGAATCCCCTAATAAATCAGACTCATTGAAAAGCTTTGTCTCTATCAGTCTATTCCCTAGCCACCTGCGTAAACATAGGATAAAAGATCCCATTAGAGACTTGAACTTTAGTAATTCCCCAGGTTCAAGTTCTTCTTGCACATCTAATGGAGCTACTATTAGGCGGATCACCTCCAATTTAGCTGGGTGGTTATTCCGGGAAGGCCTGCCGGACGAGATCCGTCTTATTACCACTCTTGCTGCCTTTAAAAAGGCAGTAAAGACGGATCTCTTCCAGCAGGCCTTCCCGGAATAACCACCCAGCTAAATTGGAGGTGATCTGCCTCTTACCCTCCCCCCCTCCGTTTTGAGATGTATGCCAGATTTGGTTTTATAGTATTCTATTTGTGAATTTGATTTTAACTTTATCTTAGTTTAATCCTGTTTTAAGGGGTGGGAGGGTTAGGGGTGGGATGATGGAATGTTTTAAACTGCTGTCTTTTAATTTGTTGTATGCCGCCCTGATTGCCGAGCAGAAGGGCGGGTTATAAATAAAAAAATATTATTATTATTATTATTATTATTATTATTATTATTACTACTACTACTACAAGCTACTTTCATGCACAACCTTGAGCATCACCTGGCTTGGGAAGCCAAGGATAAAGTGGGCCCAGCTATAGAGTGCAGAGACTTAGGTGCAGGTGGTATATTTCACCTCCAGCATCTGGAGCAGCCATAAAAGAACACATGTCTACTTGTCATTCTCATTGCATTGGTAAGAGCCTATGTTGGGACAAGACTGGGAATCATCACTAACGGAACTCTAAAGACAGAGTATAGATGGGACATCCTTCATGCTAAGGTCACTAATCAATCATATGCAGTGGCAAAATTCAAGTGAAAAAAATTAGTAAAGGGTATGGAGGAGATTGGTCTGTGAATACTGCTACATTGCTCAGAGATGTCATATCATCAATGTTAAGAGGGGAAAGAAACATTGTATCCTAATGAACCACCATCCATAACTTTATTGTCACTTATCAGATGCCCTTTAGGTGTTTCTAATACAGTGTCAAGGCCAGCTACTGTAGGAGAAATATGCCAAACAAACTCCTTCAACAGTATACTATATGTGGCAAGATGTGGAGACAAGATGCACCTCCAGGTTGAGGAAGCTGTTTGCGCATAGCAGTACAAAAAAGAGGGAAAGGTGGTGTACCATTGTAGAATTATCAGTGCGCGATCATGTATTGCAACTGTGCTGATGGCTATAAAGCCCTTTTTGAAAGCCATCAAAACAGTTTCAAAACAGCTTCAGCGTGGCCCTTCTCAGTCAGGTTATCTTTATGGTTGCAAAATAGAGAAAGAACCAGAGGCGCCAAAATAAAAAAGAAGCAGGATTGAATGATTTCTGTGGTTAAGCATCCTCTCTAGCTAAGCATGTTTTTTGAACAGAATTTTTGTTCTTTAAAATCTTTTAATCTTGTTTTGTAGGAACAACAGTATTAATTATCTGTCATATATTCAAAAATGAAAAGGGTTTCACAGTGAAAAACACCAAAGTCCCACTCTGGTGAAAGCATTACTTTAAACATGTATAATTAGTGGTTGTGTATTTTTCTATTTTACAACAGAGTAATTAGAAAGGTTCCAGCCTGGATCAGGACCCTAGGAAGGGAGGAGTGAGATTTTAATCTTCCCTTACTATGGAACAAATCTTGATTGAACCCACCACATATGGAATTTATATTGCAACATAATAATCACTACCAGCATTTTGCTAATGCACCACTATTTTCCAATATACATTGCATAGTAGGCTTGATCCAGATTGGTGCCTTGATGGTGATAGTGATGGTGTGGAAACAGTAGCATTTGGGTCTGAAGTGGAATCCTGTGCTCAGTCTAGAATAAATCAACAACAAAAAAGTAGCAACTATCTATGTATTGAAATATTTATTTAATCAAATTCTTTATGATTCCTGTATCTAATGATGTCTCACAGCAATGCACAGCCCTGTAATTGACACCATAATGCCTTCTCCAGCCCTTGACCTTTAATCTTAAACATACCTACTATGGAGTTAGCTCTAGTGAATACAGTAAGACTCGCTTGTGCATAAATTTCTTATTTTCTTCCCTCTGTGATAATCTTTTCTATGATAACAAAGGGATATGATAACTGCTTATATTTTGTTAGTATTGTCACTTTCATTTTAAATATTATTCTTTTCCTTTCCCTTTCCCTGCTTATCAAGAATATGCTTAAAGAAGCAAAGTGACTTCTACTTTCAGTTCAAATGGATCTGTATTTTTCATAAAGAGAAAAATTTAGCAACTATCTATGTATATGGTAAAGGAGTTTTCTTTCTTTTCTATTAGGAACATTCCAAGTTTAACTATTAAGAAAATCCATATTTGTTATTTCAGCAGACAAAGCTCGAGTACCATGTTTCATAAAAGGAATAATATTGGAAAAAGTAGAGAGAGAGATGAAAAGTGGAAAAGTGAGAGATTCTATGTCAGTATCTCAAAACTCATTTTAGCTTCAATAATGGGCTGCAATAAATGGAAACTTAAAATAAAACACTTATTTTAATGCCTTTCTTTATTTATGGAACATTCATGCTTGCTAAATTGTAAAAGAAAATTCCTCTATGTTTTCTGGAGTTGGTTTGAGGGAATTCACTGAGGAAACGAGTAATCTCTCTTCTCCAGAATCATACACACAGAGGTACTTGCACCATGCTTGCTTTCCTTATATATGCACAGGGTGGTTGGGAAAATGTGGCCTGTGGGCTACATGTGGTCCTCAGTTTTTCTTTTGTGACCTCTTCCTCTTTCCAGAATCCTCCAGGCCTCTTTAATTCAAAGAAAACATTGAAAAATTGTCTGCAAAACTCTACAAAACAATTCCAGGTGTAGTGTTGTTTCCTTAAAACAATCCCAGCACCCAAACTTATTTGCATTGATAAAAATAAATGCCAAATTAGACAACCAGGAAGTGAAAATTGGGAGTCATGCTGGCCTGTCATGGGGACATGGGAGCCAAAATTGGTCCTCACTGCAGGTGCCCATCCCTAATTTACAGCTCCAGTCAAACTTTACATCAATCGATGTTATTTCATAGCAGGGTTAGAAAAATGTCTGGGGTGTTTTTTTTCTCTTTGATTAAAATTTCCAGAATTCTCCATATAGCATGAATAGACAGACCATGTTGGCTGGAAAATTCTAGAAGTTCTGGTGCTTCCTCCCCGCCAAGTAACTTGTCTAAATTTTGCTTTATAGTGGAAGTGAAATATGAAATGGGCATTTCCCAGCTAGCCCTAGTAGGATGTCTCTACTAACTTTCCCTAGACAGAAATGGGTGCAGATTTTTCTGCTGTGCAGAGTTTTCGTTGCCTTCAGTCCTCAAATAAGAATACAGTCGGCCCTCAGTATCAGCGGGCCCCCTTGTGGACCCCCCTTGTGGATGCCAAAATCTGTGGGTGCTCAAGTTCCATTGTCCCCAATGGTGATGTGTGCATGTGGCTGCGCTGCCATTAGAAACAACAGGACTTCAATGGTGGTGCATGCACCTGGCAGCATCACCATTAGAGACAGCCCCCATTGGTCCCAGTGGTGGGGCATGAACATGGCCACACCGCCATTAGGGACAATGAGACTCATTGTCTCTATAGTGGCACAGCCGCATACACCCGCTGCCACTGAGGACAACAGGGGTTGTCTGTAATGGTGGCACAGCCACGTGCACATGCTGCCATTGGGGACAACGCGGGCTTGCTGTCTGCAGATGCTTGAATCCGTGGATGGCAAGTCTGCAAATATTGAGGACCGAGTGTAATAGAATCATGGAAGAGACCGCAAGGGCCATCCAGTCCAACTCCCAGCCATGCAGTAACACACAATCAGAACCTTTTAGACAGATGGCCATCCAGTCTCTGCTTAAAACTCTCCAAAATAGAAGACTCCACCACACTCTGAGACAATATATTTCACATACACTCTCCATAGCTCCCTGGTGATTGCCATTACCTTCTCACTCATCCCACATCTGCCTTAGGCAGACTCTTAATTTTGTTTTGATTTTTTTTCTTAGTTTGTACTTGTTTTAAAATATGTACTTCACTTGTTTATCTAATCAAGATCTTGTTGTCACTTCTTTCCTTTTTTTAAAAAAATATTTAAACCATTGTTGTTGTTATTGCTTTAGCATGGCATAGTGGTTTGAGTGTTGACTATGACTCTGGAGATCAGGGTTCAATTCCTAGCTCAGCCATGAAACCCACTGGGTGACCTTGGGCAAGTCACATGCTCTCAGCTTCAGGGGAAGGCCACGACAAACCTTCTCTGAACAAGTCTTGCCAAGAAAATCCCATGATAGGTTCACCTTAAGGTCACCATAAATTGGAATTGACTTGAAGGCACACAACAACCTTACCAGATCCCAAGAACTAACCAATCAGTTCTATCCACAGCCTCGCTCTGAGTGATAGGAAAAGATAGGATCAACAGCATGAATTCCTAAAAAGACAAATGGGCCTGCGAGTAGTGATCTCTCAAGTAGTGAAATGACTTGTTGTCCAATGACTTCATTGGACAACATGACTCATTGGAAA
This sequence comes from Phrynosoma blainvillii, assembly GCA_026167975.1. Classification (NCBI taxonomy): domain Eukaryota; kingdom Metazoa; phylum Chordata; class Lepidosauria; order Squamata; family Phrynosomatidae; genus Phrynosoma; species Phrynosoma blainvillii. The sequence goes on from JANUYF010000001.1 coordinate 107,553,771, forward strand.
AGATAATAATAAAGCTGGAAACAGTGAGAGATAGAAGGAAAAGAGTAAAACTGCACTACAGGTGGATTGGTCAAGGAAGGCAAAGCATTGAGTCTGCAAGACCTGATCAGGATTGTTAATGATGGGGCCTCCTGAAGATCTCTCATTCATAAGGTTGCCATATGTTGAAACCAACTTGATTGCACATAATGATAACATGGCATGATAAAAACGTTCAGCCAGTCAGTGCTGTAAACTTGGCTCTTGGGTGCTGGGTTGAGCAGGTGAATACTCTTAGGGGAGAAGATTATACTTGTGCCCCAAATTGTGGTGAGCATGCGTTGAAAGAAGGAAACTGCTAGAACATGTATTGACAGATGTGCTCTAAAGTGCTCATTCATTCACCCAAGTCATTGGTATTTCCTCCCAAAATCTGAGACAAAGGATCTCCTCACACCCAAAGCGGTATCTCAGTCTACTCCCTGTTGTGTCCCCAGCCAAATTTCCGTGTCCACCCATCTCAGGGAGATCCTGATCCAATCATTGTTTTTGTCATACTAAAAATTGAAGCCATCAACTAGTCAAGAATCCCTTTGTCGATGTCTGGGAAAAGATATTCAGTCTTTGTTACCTGACCCAGACAACCCATCACTTGGGGCTAGTTTTAAGGTATAAATATGGTTTCAAAACCTAACCTCTGAGCACACATATGTCATACACTCTGTATGTTCCGTGTTGTCCTCAAGCCTCCCTATCTAAGCCACTCCAGCTTTCTGTGATCTTCTCATTGGACAGGTAATTATAACCCCACTGCAAACCCCTATAAACTCTTCTATCCCATTTCCATATTTCCATTTCAGTTAGTTCTGTTTGCTATGTCTGTTTGAATTACTTTCTTGTGTGTGTGATTGCACTCTTCATTTTTCTAAATAAAACCTTAATTCACCCAAGACCTGGAGTCCTCCTCAGTTAGTACTGGTATAAACTGGCACTCACAGTCCAAAGTTTACCCAAGTCTCTTGCAAAAGCTAATTTCCCCAACATTTGAAATAATGCTGACAGTTGGTGGGGACCCCCCCCTCCCCGTTCCGCACCTGTTCTTGTGTAAAAATGAGGGTGGGGTGTTGAAAAGAATGATGTAGAAAGAGAAAAAACACTAAAAGGCTTTGGAAAGAGTGAGGGCAGAGTGGGTGTGGATGTACATGGGGGGTTGCAGGAGACAAAGAAGTAGGGGAGAGAGAGGGAGGGAGAAAACATAATGGGATTGGAAACAGTGACAACATGGAAAGAAACCAGGGCTAGATGAAAACAGGCATTGAAATGACCCAGTTTTTTTTTTTTTAGTTTTTTTATTGAATTTAAAATATAGAGGTGAAAAAAACACATACATACAACTTTATGTAACAAAAAAGAAAGAAATGAAATAAACAATTAAACACAGAAGTGAAAAAAAGAAGGCAGAAAAAAGAAAGAAAAAAATAGATATAAACATACATACATACATACATAGCCATTTTCTTAACACATTACACGATCTATATTTACACCTAACACATAACAACTGATTACACCCTTACATTCCAATGACTTCCTAGACATGCAGTCAAGTCATAGTCCTTATCTTTAAGACTAACTACCTTTCTTCTTACATCCATATTTGAGATTAAGAACCCAAAACAACATTTCTAGTCAAATTAAATACATATTACTGCTATTATGTCTCATCTCCCGTCAATAAAAGAAACTTTTCCTCCATTTCAATAAGGTTTTTCCTTTTCCTCATTAATGTAATTAAATAACGGTTTCCAAATTACCTCATTTTCTTCCCAGTCATCCCCTCTTAAAAAGGCTGTGGCTTGATGAAATGACCCAGTTAAGAAGGCCATGGCATTAACACACACACACACACACACACACACACACTATTTTAGCAAGTGTGTGAAACTAAAAATTAGATTTTAAAAATTCATTTGGAAGGCCCCCATAATATGAGATCCTAAATGTTTCTTCTTTGGTTTGTCTATAATTCTAGCACTGGACAGAAAATACAGGAGGGCGTACTGAAAGCACAACAGTTATTATTATTATTATTATAGTTATTAGAATTTATTTTTGTAAAAGTGCTCTTCATCTGGTTAGTTCCTGTAAATCAACTGTGAATCCCTCCTCTGGGATTATAGAAACATACAATCATAGAATCTTAGAGATGAAAGGGACTAAAAGGTCTGACTAGTCCAACTCCCTGTTATGCATATAATATACAACTGTATACAATTACAGTGGGCCCTCCACATTCACTGGGGTCAGGGGCAGAGGACCCTCATGAAATGGAAAAAACACAAATAAGAAACCACTAGGTTTTTCGACCTGAGAAAACACCTCTCTAGAAATCCCTAGGTCCTCCAGCACAACTCTATGGTCAACATCTGCCAGAAGGTGACCAGAGAATCATGCTGGAGGACCTACAAATTCCCAGAGAAGTGTTTTCTCTAGTAATCTCTAGGTCTATGGTCAATGTAATTGACCTCTAGTAATCTCTGTATATAACATGTTAATCAAAATTGCAAATAATCAACGCCGCAAATGTGGAGGGATGACTGTAATAACTAACTAATATGTAATGCATAATAACGCAACTCATTCCCCTCTCACCAAGGTTTACTCTTCCAACTGCTCAACAGTCAGTCAGTGCTCCATGGTTGCTGACCACCGCCTATCCTTGTTAGGTTGTTTTAGGGCAGGGGTAGGCAACCTTACCCCTTTAAGGGCATCTTGTGGTGTTTTGTCTGCTCTCAACACTTATTTCCAAAAATAAGCAATGGAGAATGGAGGAGGAGAAAGAGGTGTAGAATCCGTTGGATTAAATGTGATGTGAGCCCTAGAGTTCCTGGCAGAGATACAAATGCTGCACATTTTCAACGCATTGCTGGGTCTCAGCTCTTGGGTTCCCCCCATCTTAAGACCAAAATCTAATTTCATAGATGCAGGCAGTTTTATGGACATTTTTGCACCACATTATGGTTTAGCCTTCTGTATTTGAAACACTGGAAAAATTTAAGTGATTCACTTGGGTGATTATCTGAATTTTCCAATTGTCTGAAGTTTGCATTTTAAAAAAAAAGTCAGGTAACTTAAAAAAAAATACAGGTATCATTTTAGTCTGACTGTCCTAGTTGGAAAACTGATGGACAAAATGTTGCTTGTTTCAGACTGAACAGTTTACTCTGTGTGTGTGTTTGTCTCTTCAAGCTGCCCATTGACTTATGGGAACCCCCATGAATTTCCTAAGATTTTCTTAAGTAAAGAATATTCAGAGGTGGTTTTGCCAGTTCCTTCCTCTGAAATATAGCCTGTAGCATCTGGTATTTTTTTTTTTTGGTCAGTCTCCCATCCAAGTATTAACCAGAGCTGACCCTGCTTAACCTCTCCATCATATTCTTCTGTTCCCTTTAAACTGATGTTCATGAAATGATGTGCTGCCATCTGTTGGAATGGATCAGAAACAACAGGCTAGAGCTGCAATGGAAAGATTGCTTACAAACAGAGGCTATTTTACTGGAAGGGTTTTCTGCTGCTCCAGAAAATACAACCCAGAACAACAGATGCAAGCTACAGCAACTTCCTGACAGTGAGAGCTGTTCGAAAGTGGAATACTCTCCCTCGGAGAGTGTTGGAGTCTCCTTCTTTGGAGGCCTTTAAACAGAGGCTGGATGGCCATCTGTTGGGGATGCTTTGATTTTGAGTTCCTGCATGGCAGGGGGTTGGACTGGATGGCCCTTGTGGTCTCTTCCAACTCTATGATTCTATGATTCTAAGTCTATACTATCACCCTATTTATTCAACATGTATGCAGAAAATATCATATGTAAAGCAGGCAGGAGTGAAGATTGGAGGAAGGAACATTAACAACCTATGATACACAGATGGCACAATACTACGAGCAGAAACAAATAAAGGCCTGGAGCCATTACTGAAGAAGGTCAAAGAGGAAAATGCCAAGGTTAGATTAATGCTGAACTGGAAGGGAAGACCAGTTTAAGGTGGTTGGGGCCCTGAAGTAGTTCCAAAGCAGGCTTCCCTTTGTTTATATTTGTGAACTCCCTTGTTAAAGAGCTGTTTGTGTTGTAGTTGATCAAAATTGGTTGTATTTTTGTGCAAAGAGAAACAATCTACAAAGCCAGAGGAGTTTCTTTCACTCCTGAGAAAGATGATGCCTCTGGCTACCTTGCCTATGCTGCAGATGGCATGACTGAAGTTGGAGTCTTGGAAGCAGGAATACCAACACACCATAACCCAGCTTTTCACTCATGCTGCAGTTGGGAAATACATCTAGGTTAGGCAGGAAACATTACCATCATTGTTAATGCTGTTGTTATTAGTATGGAAAGATATTGTACCACCTTTGAGACTAAGGGGGGTTGCAGACTGCCAGAAATAGTGCAAATTGAGTCCACTTTTAGGGTTAGGGTTAGGGTTAGGGTTAGGGAATCATGGGAACTGTATTTTATTGTGGCACCAGAGCTCTCTGACAGAGAAGGCTCAATGTCTCAGGAAAAAAAACAATTTGCAACCCCCCTAACTGCACAAAAGAAGTCAGAGCATAAACTTTTATAGACTTGTTCTACGTCCTCAGATTGTTAATATTATTCTGCTTTTTCCTAATTTGGGACTCAAGGCATCTTACCACAAATTTTAACAAATAGTTAAACATTCACAAAATACAAAAATTAAAATATGATTAAATTATCAAAAAAGGTAAAACCAGTTAAAAACATGAACCACTAAAACACACACACACACACACACACACACACATGCGAATGAATGCCTTTATTTCAGCTAACAAACCACAGGCAGTTTTAAAACAGACAAACAAACAAACAGCAAATTTTCTACAATTGCCAATAGAGTCACAATAAGAGTAATACATACACAGCATAAAAACAGACATGTAAAATACATTATGACAAGGGTTTTGTGTAGAAAATTTGTTGTTTGTTTGTATGTCTGTTTTAAAACTGCCTGTGGTTTGTTAACTGAAATAAAGGCATTCATTCATTCATTCATTCACACACACATGCATGCACAACAAAATAAGAGATAGAAAATTCAGCACATTGGACAAGGACTGTTCCTAAACTATCATTCCCCAAAGGCCTGTTGAAATAGGAAAGTAGTTGATCAAAATTGGTTGTATTTTTGTGCAAAGCCTGCCTTTGCACTTTCTTCTTTGCCCTGGTGGCACAGTGGTTAAATGCCTGTACTGCAGCCGCTCACTCATAGACCACAAGGTTGCGAGTTCAATACTAGCCAGGGCTCAGGCTAGACTCAGGCCTGCATCCTTCTGAGGTTGTTAAAATGAGTACCCAACTGTTGGGGGGCAATGAGCTTACAGTTGTAAACCGCTTAGACATCCCATAGCGTGATATGAAGCGGTATATAAATGAAGCTGCTTTGCTTTGCTTTGCTTTAAATAGCATGGTGGACAAAACAGAGCCTTAAGGGACCCCACAGACCAATGACCAAGGGGTTGAACAGGAGTCCTCCAGCACCATCTTCTGGATTCACCCATTCTGGAAGGAATGGAACCACTCCAAAACAGTGCCCCCAAATCCCATCCCAGCAAGGTGGCCCAAAAGCATCCTCTGGTTGATGGTATTGAAAGCCACTGTGAAGTCCAGCAGAACCAATAGGATCACACTCACTATGTATAGTTCCCAGCATAAATCTTCTACTAATCAAAGCTGTCACTGACTCATATCCAGGTATGAAACCAGTCTGAAATAGATATAGATAATCTGTCTCATCCAAAAACCTCTGGAGCTGGCAATCCACTGCATGCTCCCAAACCTTGCCCAAAAATGGCATCTTAAAGACTAGCTAATAATTATCAAAATAGAGGGATCCAAGGGGGGCTTAGTAATGGCTTTATAACTCCCTTCTATACTGGCCAGAATGCTCTGGGTTGCGCCTGGAATATTCTGACCCCGAAGCTGCCTGATTTCCCCCTGTACTTTCTGGAGTGACACTGGGTGGCTGTCTACAAAGTGTCCCACTGCTGTTGCTGCTGACCTAAGTCACTCCCTCTGAGGCCAAAAAAGAGGCACACAGCATTGATCATATGGCTAGGTGCCTTGTTGAGCCACTCATCTTGGTGGTGGGTAGCACAGTGAGACTATCTGTGAACAGGTGTCCAGCATCACTACAGAGTTCTCCAGATTTTCTGGGAAGATCCTGAGCAAATTATGAGCCTTAAATAATGCTTTAAAGTAGGAAGGGCCTGGATTCACTGCAGGATTCACATGGCCCTTGCCAAGTGTAGACAGTCCACAGTTAATCAAGCCTTTGGGTCAGAATTGTCTGGATAGGGTGAGGCAAAGATGGTGGGAAGCTGCTGCAAATGGCTCATGTAGATATGCCCATAATTTCCAACTGTTCCAATTTGTCAGGAATCGCCCCAATTAATCCTCTGTTATCCCATTTTCCAGCTGCCTTTAAAATTTCCCAGTTTCTCTTTCCTCCTCCCACTTTCCCCTTCATCATTGGCTTACTTCAATTGGTGTAAAATGAGTTCAAAGTGCAAAAGTAGCTTGCATTCAGTTAACTCAGCAGGGTGGGGGGAAGACAGAAGGAGGAAGAATTTTGCCCTTTCCAGTAGGCTCAACCAAAAGCAAATGGCTGCAGCTTCTCCTGGCTTGTGAGTTCTTCCTCATTAATAACTTTTGTCTCTTCAATGCACTCTGATTTTGCTTGGCTTTCATTTGTGAAATGATGGATGGTATGATATGGCAGCTAGTGTTAGGAAATACTGGCAGAAGGCTGTCATCAATTAAGAGACAGTTATTTCTTAGTAGGCTGGCTGTTTGCCGTAATAAATGAATTGAATTATTTATTAGAAAGTTACACTGAGAGAAAAAAATAAAGATAAGAGATCCATTCACACTACACCATCTGAGTACTATTATACCACTTTAATTGTCATGATTCCATCCCATGAAATCCTGGGATTTGCAGTTTAGGTAGAGACATTTTGAATTCTCAGCTATAGCTCTTACATTATACTCTTGTACTCTTCTCTATTCCTAACAGTTTGGATACAGTTCTACCTTTCTTGAAAATCTTGCCATACTCTATTTGTTATTCTTTTTCTCTTTATGACAAGACCATCCAAAATATGATCAAGTCATCCAAATGATAAACAGCTGGCAGCCTGTGCAACCCAATGCCTGGCACATTTACATCAAAATAAGTCCTTAGTCTGATCTTCTGTGTTGAAATAGGAAGCAACATCCTTGAGACAATTTCTCAGCTCTCTGTGTAGGAGTGAATTTGAGGAACCAAGGGTGATTGTGGTGGTGAACCAGGCCTGCCTTGTTCTGGAATAATATTAGTACAAACTGTTGAGCAACTAATGCTTATCTCAATGAGCAATAAGATGCAAGAATTCTTTCTATTTCCCTTCAAGGAGGCCATTTTGGTGCTTTGGTATGAAGCAGTAGTTTTCAACATTTGGTCATCCAGAGGTTTTGAATTTCAAGTTCCAGAGTCCCTCATATTGACCGGGGCTTCTGGGAAATGAAATCTATAACATTTTAAGGATCGAATATGCAAAACCAGTAGTATAAAGAACACTTAGAGTAAAATGTTGTGGTTTTTCCTGCACGGTGGACTTCTACTAAAAGGAGTAGTAAACTAATTTTAGGGTACATCCAGACTGATTGAATAATCCCAGATGTTGTTCTTGTTCTTTTCAATTTTATACTGGGCTAAGATAAACTGACTTGGGAAACTAGTATATAAAAGCATCTGATTGTACTGGGAGCTGACAAAAATGTTCTTGGATAACCAAAATGTGTATGAATCTCCTAACAAAACTGGGAAAAACAGGAACAAAATCTGGGACTTTCTGGTCTTTTTAATCAGACTGGATGCACCTTTCTTGTCAAGTGTAGAGTAAGAGCATTTGAATATTCAAAGGAAGAAAACAAACCTGGCCCTAATACTCAACCAATTATCCTTGTGGGTAGAGTGTTCAGTTATAAAATGGAAGTCACAAATATGCAGATATACAATGTAATCTTATATATGTTTTCTAGGAAGATAAATTCTACTGAATGTAATGGGCCACTCCCAAAGCTGAGTACAAGATGACTGCAACTTTAATTAATTAGGATATGCAAAAGCCATGAGCCAGGGCTTAACGTTTCAGAAAGCCACATGAGACAAAGCAGTAATAAAGATTTTGAATAGCAGAGACTGGCTTTCAGAGGCTGACTTAACCTGGTCAGAGAGCAAAACTGTGTCACCAGATGGTGTTGGCATTTATTGCTAAAGTATATATGTAATATTCCTGATGATGAAGAATGAAGATATGCCTCTCAGGCAAAAAGGTTTTTAGCAATCATACAGGAATCCCTTCAAGCTAGAAACTCAAGAATCTCAAGCATCAAGTTTCATGACCCACAACCTCTGTTCTTTCTGTTGCTAAATCAGTTTTTTGCTTTATATAGTGTACTGCAGCCCTGGTGGGGTTGTTCAGCAAGAGGGTACAACCACAATCATAAGCTTTAGTACTGGGCATATGGCATTTCCAAGCTTTGAATACAGACCAGGGCAGACTGCCAGCATAACTGCTCATAAAACCATTGGCTGGAATAGTCAGCAAATGGGACACTTTGATATTAATTGATTGAGGTTCATCACCTTTCTCCTTTCCACAGCTTCATTTCAATGGCACCTGTTGGTGAGCAATTAGGGTGAACTCCTTATCCAGTATAACTTTTGGCCTTCAAATCCTTATATGTGTAATAGTTTGAGTGTTGGATTATGACTCTGTAGACCAAGGTTTAATTCCTAGTTCAGCCATGAAATCCACTTGGGCAAGTCACATGCTCTCAGCCTCAGAGGAAGGCAATGGCAAACCTCCTCTGAACTAATCTAGCCAAGAAATCCCCATGATAGGTTCATCTTAGAGCCACAGTAAGTCAAAAATGACTTGAAGGCACACAATAACAACGAACATTATTGGGCTGCTGCTCCTTTACTCCATAATTTCAGTAGCCATTGAACAGAAGACAGGATTAAAACAAGAGAAGGGGAACTTGGGGTAATTTGTCCATGTAGACAAGCCCTGAGTCTGCAGGATTTGAGCAGGACAGTTGTTGGTAGGTTGATTTGGAGATCTTTCATTCATAGGGTCACCATAATTGACAGTAGTCAAATAAGCATAAAGTCCAGCACTCAAACCCCTACATCCACACTGTCTAGGGATATCCAACCTTTTAAAATAAACTTTTCTTTTCCTGAGAATATGTGCTCCATTATGGTGATGCCCATACTAAAGGGTGTAGGAATCATGTACCCCTCCTGGTTTTGTCCATCCATAACTTCCATCATCTCTAGCCAGCTTAACCAATTGTGAGGACTTGCAAACAACATTGGGATTTGCAATGAAACAATATCCGGAGAGCTGCCTGATGCCACCACCCATTTTACTGCTAAATAATTTCAGCATACAGTCTATTTGTGACTGGAACTGTTTGTGTGGCTTCTGACCCATCAACCAATTCTGATCCATAAATCACTGTCTGGAAAACAGAGTGGTCCCCTACAATGTAGGCACCGGCCATTCCTGTGCTAGCAGTTGAGGTGCAGCCTTGAGGATCTCCTGTTTTTGATTCGTAGAATATTAGTAGAAATTGCTTCCATGTGAGGCCTGTTCTAGATGAGAGAAGAACCAGGCAAATGTGCCTCCAATGCCTCTGCCTAGCAAGCTGGATCCCCACTGGGTTTACCAGGAAGTGGGAAGAAGGCCTAATGGTGGTGGGTGCTGACAGAATAGCTGAGCTGAAATGGTTGGACACAGAGCATAGCTTGAAAATGTTACTTTTTGAAGACAATTCCCTCAGTTTCCTAGACATTATGATCATTACAAAAAAGTTATGGTTGAGAGTCTATTGAAGCACAAAGTGATGATTACTTCATTTTGATGCTGTGCAATGCAAGCTTGGTATTTCCCAGGAGCGGCTCCATAACCTATTAGTGACCAAGACAGAAGAGGCGCACTCTGGCAGATTCTGCCTTGCCCTTCACCTTGTGGGAAGGAGACCTCTTTGCCCTCCCCGGTCTGTGCTTTTCTAGAGATCCAGAAGGGGGAAAACTGCTGATTTCTGCAGCTGAGCAATGCAAGACAGATGGCATCCAGGCACATTTCTACAGCCAAACAGTGTCTTGATGTACTGGATTATGTCTCAGTGGCTTCTGGGTGCCATTACACAGCCAAGAGAAAGTTGTTATTCAAGGAGGTACTGGTACATCCTTGCATGCCACCTTTCCAATTACCTACCCAGGGATAAACTTGTGGTTATGGTGGTCTAAATAGCAAAGAACATTCTGGTCACTGTTTCTAAGGACTTTATCGCACGGGCAAAAGAAACAGGATATTAACACTATGATCCTATCAGCATCCTGTAAATATCATGCAAAAATGTGATGCTTTTCATATGACATCACACAATGTCATCATTAATGCACGATTATCCCATGAATAAAGTTGCAAAATCGTGCCACTTTTTATTTTCGAGAAAATCCCATGAATAAAAAGTGGCACAATTTTGCTGCTTTATTCACAGGATAATCATACATTAATGACGTCATGTGAAAAGCATCACATTAGTGCATAATATTCATGGGATATTGTGGGAGTATAGCGCTACTATCCCGTTTCTTTTGCCCATGTGATAAACTCCTAAGCTCTGCACATAAGGCATGACACTGTGGATGAACTAAAATGGTGGTGCTGGTAAGTCCAGCCATGCAAGCCTGAATCTCCCATGTATGCCCAGGCAAAAGAGGAAGGAAGGAAAAGAAAGGAAAGGAAAGGAAAGGAAAGGAAAGGAAAGGAAAGGAAAGGAAAGGAAAAGGAAGCGAAGGGAAGGGAAACGAAGCGAAGGGGGCAAAGTGTGTTTGGCTCAGTGTCAGCAGATGCTTAGGTTGCTATATGAATCTGATTTTTCTATAGCTGCCCCAGGAAAATTGTTCTGTGTCAGCTTAGGATCCAGGAATTGCTGTATTTACTTTCTAGCTGAAGTGGCTGGGAAAGTCCAGCTTTCTGTGCAGCTCTGCAGATAAAGAGAAATGATGCTGTAGGGTGAGCTGGGAATGTGCCACTGCCTCTGAACAGTTTGACGTCTGCTGCCTGTTTTCAAATCAAATGGTCTGGCAAATTGAGCAGACTCTGATAAATTTATGTTCAGCCCAAACAATAATCATATAGGTTCTGGCCAAGTGTTTCTGGCATATCAGATTTTAGCTGCACATGCCAGATGACAGTAGCCTCTAAGCAAAAGCTTTGATTTATTATTCTAATGACTGTATATGAGTATTTACGACTATTCCCTAAACATGAGTATTCACTGTCTACAGTTTAATCTTCACAAGGGTACGATATCAAATGAGAAAAGAAAATTCATTTTGATATATCATAATATGCTTTAATAAGTTGCATTAGAAGAGTAATAAACATTAATATTGCATATTTCATCTATGATAGATTTCATGGATTATAGGTGACTATTAAACTTCAGAAGTAGATTTTGTCTTAAGCCACTTAATTTTTTGCTTGACTATACCACATGAATGGGCATGTCTAAACCAGGAACATTCCTACTCAGTTGTGAAACTTGTTCAACTGCTCTTGTGAAAGTGAAGAAACCTTTAGTGCAAGTTTAGTCAGTCTACTCTAAAGGGAAGTCAGAAAGATTTTTGGTGCCAATAGGTTTGTAATAAGGTGCATTTGCATACCAGCAGCATACATTCATAGGGCGTGCAACTCACACTATGTTGCTACTGCCGTTGCTACAATCTGGCCCCACATAAAGCAACGATGGCAGAAGACTCAGAGTGAGTCCGACCGAAAAGGACCATTGGAAGGCCTATGGTGGGGCAATGGATGCAGTGAAGAAATTACACTTCTCTGCCACCATTGCGTCTGCACAGTGTTGTCCAGTGGAGCTATTTCAAGTTGTCAGGGGCTTTTACATTCTTGGAGGGCGGACCCAGAAGGTAGTGTTGGGGGACTCCTGTTTGACCCTTTACCCGTTGGCCTGTGGAGTCCCACAGGGTTCTATGTTGTCCCCCGTGTTGTTTAACATCTACATGAAACCGGTTGGAGAGGTCATCTGGAATTTTGGAGTGTGCTGTAATTAGTATGCAGATGACACCGAACTCTATCTCTCCTTCCACCTGATTCCAAGGAAGCTGTCTCGGTGCTAAACCAGTGTCTGCTGTCAGTAATGGACTGGATAAGGGCAAACAAATTGAAACTTAATCCAGACAAGATAGAGGTGCTCCTAGTCAGTTGTAAGTTAGATCAGGGAATTGGGGCTTTGCCTGAGCTGGATGGAGTTATGCTCCCCCTGAAATTTCAGGTTTGCAGCTTAGGTGTGGTCCTGGACTCAACTCTGAGCCTGAATGCCCAGGTTTCAGCCCCGGCCAGGAGTGGATTTGCACAGTTAAAACTAGTGCACCAGCTGCACCCATTCCTTGAGATGTCAGATCTGGCTACAGTGACACATGTCTTGGTTATGTTTGGACTACTGTAATGCACTCTACATGGGGCTGCCTTTGGAAGAAAATTCAGTGGGTCCAAAACACCGCAGCCAGAATGCTGACCAGAACCAGTTATAGGGAGCATGTAACTCCTGTACTGATGGAGCTTCACTGGCTACCGGTTCATTTCTGAGCACACGTCAAAGTGCTGGTCATGACCTATAAAGCCCTATACAGCTGAGGTCCAGACTATTTGGGAGACTGTGGGGGGAAGCAGATGGACGGCCATGGGCCGCCCCAGGAAGCTGCGCCGCAGGATCGAGGCATCCCCATGCCTCGGTCCCGCAGCTCATCTTCGCCGCCCCTGAAAGGAGCACTAAATTGGTGCTCCTTTCACAAGTCGACGAAGGTGCGCCGCAAAAGGCTGTGGCGCACCTTCACCGACTCTTCCGCCGCAGCACATGCAAATGCTGTGGCGGGAGGTCCTCTTCGAGTGCCGGCCGTGCGGAGGGCCAGCTGCTCCGAGGACTACCTGGGGAAGGGGTTGGGGCGCCGATCGTGCAGCTGCCCCTCCCCTTCCCTGCCCCCAAGACGGCCCTTTAAGGTGTCTGCTTAAGGGGTGTATCTCCCCATATGAACCACCTAGAGCCCTAAGATCCTCAGGAGAAGGCTTTCTCTCGGTCCCACCACCATCCCATGCTCGCTTGGTGAGGATATGAGAGAGCCTTCTCAGTGGCTGCTCCCACCTTGTGGAATTCCCTTTCATGGGAGGCTAGACTGGCCCCCTCCCTGCTGGCCTTTCGCAGGCAAGCAAAAACATTTTTATTCTAGTAAGCTCAGTGGGGACTAGAACCTTGATCTGCCAATTTCCCATCTACCACTCTGACCACCACACCAATGCCTTTCAAACTTTGGTCCTCCAGATATTTTGGACCTCAATTCCCAGAAACTATAGCCATCATGATTGATTACCAGGAATAATGGGAGTGGAATCCAAAACACCTAGAACACCTAGGGATACTTTTCAGGAGTTCAGCTGAAAGTTTTGGCATTAAGTAACATGGCCAAAGTGGCAGGGTGACACTGGTGGTGTGGCTACCTGGTGTGGCACTACTTGCTTGCTCAAGAGATGTTGCTGTCTGAGGCAGGACAGCAAATGCTTTCCTCAGTCAGAAGTCACACTGTCAAACACCAGCTGAATTGTTTTGGCACCTGAGACAAAACATTCCATAAGTGTCTTACCTACTCCTGACAGTAGAAATACAACAACAGCTACCACAACTTGTTGCCTTTTCCTGGCATTCTTTAGGGGAAATTTTGTAGCAATCCCTTGGATTTGCACTAGGACTCAAAACCTTGAAGAGTCTAGTTTTTAAGGATTTCTGATATGTTCCTGTGGTTTGAAGGGCAAATTTTCTTGTATTATAGTACAAAATTGCCATTTAACTGATGCACTATAGCACTATAACTGTAAAGAGTTTTTAAAAAAGAAAAGAACAGAAGTGAATGTATTGTTCCACTATGTTTTAGAATTACAAAGAAACTCACTTGACAGTGGGGATAAAAGGTTGCAGCTGGTGCTGAGAATTGTCAGAATATAGCTCAGGACAACCAAAGCATTGATTAAATAATAAAAACAAAACAAAACAAACCCTAAGAAGTACAGTAACCAATATAACAACTTCCTGACACAAATGCCCTATCTGAAGGCATCCAGAGACATAGGGCCTTTACAGACTGCCAGGAATAGTGCAAATTGAGGCCACTTTAACTGCCCTGGCTCAGTGCTAGGGAATCATGGGAACTGTAGTTTATTGTGGCACCAGAGCTCTCTGACAGAGAAGGTTCAATATCTCAGGGGAAAAAACAAAACTATAATTCTCATGATTCCCTAGCACTGAGCCAGGGCAGTTAAAGTGGACTCAAGTTGCATTATTTCTGGTAGTCTGTAAAGGCCCTATGTGTGGAGTTCTGGGGTTTCAATAACTAGAAAATCAAGAAGATGTGCACAAAGTTAGGTACAAATCAATATAATTATCATATGCAATTTATCAAGATTGCATTTGAGGCTTAATCTGCAGTCTGCACATCAGAGGAGCCTTCTAAAGTTTTTTCTAAGAGCAGCAGGCAAGACTTGATCCCATAGGGCATTTCTTGGAGGTGAACGGCAAATGTGTTAGGCAGTGGGATTGAGGTGGGAGTCTGTACGCAGTGAGGGCTTCCTCTATGGCAAACATAAAGTTCTGCTGCCATTACATGTCCTGTTGGCAAAAAGCAGTGAGATGGAAGAATTGTTCAAAGGAAGAAAACTGTTTAGCATGCCATAATGTTCTGGATTATGTTAGGCCAGCAAAAATATACAAATATACAAATTGTGAGTTGAGCTGAATCAAGTCAAGTCAAGTCAGTATGTCATTCAGTGCGGGGTCGAGTCCAAGGAGCTTATTGCACACTTAAATAAACTGGTTTACCTGATCTGGCTTAAAGATAAATGTGGGCGGGGTCCGGACCCTATCGCAAGGGTTTTGCTGCTGAAATTGCTGCCTGGGACCATCCCTTGGCAATTCTCCCCTCCTGGAGCCTCTCTGGCAGCCATTTTCTCAAGCTGGAAAACTCCTGGCTTCGAAAAGAGCCACACTGAGAGGCTCTAGGAGCAGGGATGGCCCCAGGATGGTCCTGGCCAGCGATTTTGGCAGCAAATCCCTTGCAATAAGGTCTGGATGCAGCCCGCATTTATTTTTAAATTGGATCAGGTAAAGCAGTTTATTTAAGTATGTGATAATCTTCTAGGTCAAGTCATTGAAGTGATTTGAGCATGACTTGGGTCCAAGATAATTGAGTCAAGTCTACATTACTGCTATGTCTTTGGAATTAAAAGGGGGGCAATGGTGGAGGGAAGCAGGAAGAGAGGAAGGCCACATGCTAGGTGGATGGACTCTATTAGGGAGATCATGGGTATGAGTTTACAGGAACAGAAGAGCAGTGACAGGGAGTCTTGGAGATGTCTCATCAACAGGGTCACCATGGGTCGGAGTCAACTCAAGGGCATTTAACAACAACAACAAATGTATGGGGAGGCCGTCTTAAGGCTCTTTCACAGTATGCAAATTTTTATTGTTATATTCCACTTTAACTACCACAGTAACATTGTATGAAAACCTGGGATTTCTGTTTTAGGGTGGCACCATGGTGGTTA
This sequence comes from Phrynosoma blainvillii, assembly GCA_026167975.1. Classification (NCBI taxonomy): domain Eukaryota; kingdom Metazoa; phylum Chordata; class Lepidosauria; order Squamata; family Phrynosomatidae; genus Phrynosoma; species Phrynosoma blainvillii. Next base: position 107,569,495 of record JANUYF010000001.1, read on the forward strand.
AAGTGGAATCATAGCATTAAAACTATATTGTGGAAGGCCCTTAGTTTTCCCTGAAGCCTGTAGGGCTAGGGCTCTTTCCTATTGACACTAATGACTCCCGATTTCTCTTTAAAACAGAATGTACTAGGAATGTGTGGTTTGTTTTTAAGATGAATTGCCATTCTGGGAAGCTTCTGGGAAGACAGTTCAGCTTCAAAAGGGTTCATACTCTTTACACATCTTGTTTTAAAGCATAATTGTACCCCCCCCCCCTTTTTGCTGCCATCAAAACTGCATATTTGGCAGTGAGCATAGGCTGGGGTCTCTACAATGTTTGTGTAGGACAGATTAACTGTGCCCTGTTTATTATATGTTGTTCTGCTGGTTTTTATCTTTCATCTTTTAATGCATTTATTTTAAAAGGTTTTAACTGTATACATTGTTTACTTGTTTAATTACATACATTGTTTTATTGTATTTTAATAATAGTTTGAATATGTTTTACCTCTCTTTTTGTAACTGTTTTTAATTGTGTTTGTTTTAACTTTTGCAAATCATCTTGGCTCCTCATATTCGGGAAAGGGCAGGATATAAATGAAATCACCACCATCGTTGCTGGAATTCTAGATCAGCTATTTCACTAAAGAGATGTAACCAAGGGCCTTTGCAGACTGCCAGAAATAGTACAAATTGAGTCCACTTTAAGTGTTAGGGTTAGGGAATCATGGGAACTGTATTTTATTGTGGCACCAGAGCTCTCCGACAGAGAAGGCTCAATGTCTCTGGAAAAATAAAATCCCTATGATTCCCTAGCACTAACTCTAACCCTTAAAGTGGACTCAATTTGCACTGTTTTATAATGTCTCCTGGCTCAATTCTCTCTTGCCCATTCTATCCACCCAGCTACCAGATCGGGTAAAGGAGACCTGTTCAGATGGCAATCGGGGTGCAAGGAGGACAATGTTTTCACATGCCCCCCCCCCCCATCAGCAAATGAGCCTGTGACAATCAGAAGCAGGGTTCCATCACAGCCTTGTTCACAGATGGGAGATGTGTGTGGAAACATCCTCCTTATCCACCAATTGACATCTCAATGAACCTCCTTCATCTGACCTGGAGCCTGGCTCTTAAGGTGGCAGGGGCATCACTAGGGACCTTATCACACGGGGTCTAAAGCAGAGCTAATCCAAAGGGTATCTGTAGCTAAAACGTATTATTTCCCCATGTTTACACACGACGTTGCACCGAAACTCGGCAGAACCCGAAGCTAATCCGTAGCGAATGGAGAGATTTTGGCATTCGGTTTTTTGAGGAAGTACAAGCGAGCCTTCGGAATAGTTTCGCAATAGCCATGCAGGCGAAATGCATATGAGCACGAATTACGTGTTGTGAAGGCTTTCCCCGCCCCGCCCCATAGTTCCCCGCGCCGCTTCCCATGGATCTGTGAGGAAGCATCTTATGGCGCGTCCTTCCTGTTTGGATCGGGCAACAAACGGGACGGGAAAACATGGTCCTCTCTTGTAATTTATGGGATTTTCTAGCTTGTGTGTGCACGGAAGATACTTTTCCAGGATCCGTGTCCCGGGAACCACGATAAATGCGATATGACGGTAATTGCGTGTGGTGGGCAGCGGGAGCTCTTTCAGTTCATTTCGATATAGAACTGAATTTACTCTTACTTTGGTTACTTTTCGTTTCGTGGCCAGTGTGTGATAAGGTCCTAGGAAGTGCAGGGTGTGTGGACTGCACTGTGTGACAACTCAGAAGGAGTGCCACCCAGTGTACTGGTGGGAAGGGGCTGCCTTCTGGGACTGGTGGGTCTCCTGGCTGGGTGGGAAGGCAAATATCCTTCTTTTCCTGCCTGAACAGCAGTTCTGCTACACCCAGTAAAGGTTGTTAAAGGGGCAGGATTAAAAAATGATTGGCCCCAGGTTTCAGATATACTAGGTACACCACTGTAATATGGACATGTGGACTAGTGACTGCTGTCAGTCAAGGTAGGCTGTGACTATGTGGGATTAAGATTATGGATCCAAAACTCTAGGTTCCATATCTGTGCCCAGTATGAAAGTCTGTATTGTAAAAGACATGGTATTGTGGCTGACAAGAAAACTCCCAGCCAAATTTCAAAAGAGGGATTTTTTTTATTGAAAAAAGCATTTTTGATGTGGTAAAGTTTTCATTAAATGGCTTCACCCCTCCCCCCACCTGTCTTTTCTTCTGACCTTCTGAATAGAGCAGTGAACGGTAAGAACTGGCACTTGCCACATCCGACCTAGAGGACTTCAGTTATCAATGTGTCTCCAGGATGTGGTATATATTAAATCACTCCAGAATAAAATGTCAATGTACATTTAAAAAATCAATGTTGGGAAGATATCACAGTATGGGATCTTCCATATGTTACGTAAAGCTGGCCACTGACCTACCTAGCCTGTATAATGTAATCTAGGGATTGGGGAACATGTGGTCCCTCATTATTTTGCAACCCTTGATGCTCACATCTAAATGTATTTTTTTTCTTCAGCTGACTATGGCCCAAAACACACTGCAGAAATAATCCAGTTTGAGACTGCTTTAACTGCCCTGTCTCGGGGCTGGGGAATCTTGGGAGTTGTAGTTTATTGTCGTACCAGAACTCTCTGACAGAGAAGGCTAAATGTCTCACAAAACTACAGTTCCCAGAATTCCCTAGCACTGAGCCAGGGCAATTAAAGTGGTCTCAAACTGGATTATTTCTGCAGTGTGTTTCGGACCTATGTTAACTTCTGTCATCACAACCACAACACCAAAATAAATAAATAAATAAATGGTGGCAGTGGGGCAGCACATAAAGCATTCTCTTTGGCCTTCATTCCCATTCTAGATGAGAAGGAGATGTTCAGCCTCACACAGTGCACAGCTTTATGGTGCAGGGGAATTATTAACCATCACTCTATACCAGGGGTAAGCAACCTTTCCCCTTTAAGGGCCAAGGGACTTCAGCTCCCAGAAGCCTCAGCCATGTTGGCCAATAGTCCCATGTTGCCCAATAGCTCCTGGGATTCTGGGAGCTGAAGTCCCTCAGCCCTTAAAGGGTAAAGGTTGCCTACCCCTGCTCTATACCATAGAGTACAGTTGCTCCAGAATTATGGTGGTAGCTGCCGCTCTGGAAACCTCAGTGGTTGCTGATTATATTTAATGGTGGCAGGAACCATGAAAGTGTTGCCCTTGCTGAGCTGGGATGGTTGTTCATCCATGCAGCTCCCATCCCTTGGATGCTGGGTGTGCTGTTTGCCTTCACTTTGTTTCTGACTTATGGCGACTCTAAGGTGAACCTATTATGGGATTTTCTTGGTAAGTTTCTTGGTAAGTTTCTTCAGAGGGGGTTTGCCATTGCCATCCTCTGAGGTTGAGAAACTGTGACTTGTCCAAGGTCACCTATTGAGTTTTATCACTGAGCAGGGATTCAAGTCCCTGCTCTCCAGATTCACAGTCCAACACTCCAACCACTACACCACACTGGCTCTCACACCATGCTGGCCCTCCCTTGGGGGTTGCCTACCCTTTTTAACTTTGCTGGCAATGGGTCTCCAGAATATCAGGTGCTGCTTGTGGTCTGAACAACTCCCTCGTGTGGTTAGTCACTGAACTGCAGGGGCAGCTGGGAGTATCTTAAATCCTAGACCTATTCTGACTAGTCAAACTGACTACTACAATGAGCTTTTGGAATCCACTGGGGTTTGATTTCAGGACCCCCCATGGATACCAAAATCTGTGGATGCTGAAGTCCCATTAAATACAGTGGCATAATAAAATGGTGTCCCTTGTATAAAATAACAAAATCAAGGTTTACTTTTTCGAATGTATATTTTTTGGGGATATTTTCAAGCTGTGAATGTTTGAATCCATGGATAAAAAAATCTGTAGATATGAGGGGGCAAATGTAGTTTATCCTTTTCTTTCTTTCTTTCTTTCTTTCTTTCTTTCTTTCTTTATCTATCTAGTTTATCTTTGTCTATTGGTTTATCCTTGACAGGAAGGAATATAAGAGATCTTTCTTACTGCTGTTCTGCTCTACTTGAGCACAAATATTTTTTCTGACTTCTAGTGTGTTCTTGTCTTCTTGTTTGTGGTTTGATACTTATTTCTGGTCTGATCACCATTCCGACCTCCTAATTCTTTTGTTTTCTTGATCTGCTCTTTTGTTCTAACAACTGGCTTAACCCATGGCACCCAACTCCTGGGAACCAGCACCCAGGTAATCTCAAACTATTGTGTGTGGTACCTCCATGATACAAGGTTTCATCAAATGGCTTCCCAGTTGACAGCTACAAGATACCATGGGTTGAGCCTGGGCTCTTATCTAGGCAAATCAGATGTGCGATGGCAGCAAAATTATTTTCAGGCCATAGTTTCACTTCAACGCCTGTTTTATGAGTTCTGAAATGAAGTAAAATAAACACGTAAGAGGAAAGAGCAGGTCAATCCTGGTTCCTTCCTTGTGTGGTTCCATCATCCTTTGGAACTTATAGGAAGATTTCTTCTCACTTCAGAATGTTGTCCTTCATTTTGAGAGAATTGACAAAATTTGTAATTACAGAGCAAATGAGTTTATTCTGCCTGGGGCTAGTCTACACATAAGTGTACTGTGCAAACTGGTGTGCATTTTTGCACATTTACATTGATTGTTAATTGTCTTCACTTTCCAGTGCAAATTTGCATCTATTCACATCTATTTGCACCCCCCCCCCAAAAAAAATGCACAGCTAGCTGAATGCAAGCAAAGCAGGCAGGCAGACGTGTAGTGATGCACATTTCTGTGAATTTTAGCAGATACTCCAGTAAAAACGACTACGTTTTCTTCTGCTGAGTTTAAGGAGTTTTCAGAGGGGGGGGAGCGGCATAAAGCCTGAACTGTTGCGAATAGTGTGTGGCTGGATCACATCCTATTAGTAGTAGTAGTAGTTTTTATTTATATCCCGCCCCTCTGCCAAGCAATCGGGGCGGCGTACAACAATCACAATAACAAATAACATCAATACAGAGCCCATCCCTTCTTCCCAACCCCACCCATACCCACCCCTCAAAACAAAACAAACAAAGCAAATTAAAACAATTTTTAAAAATATACAAAATACAATATAAAATGCAAATACAATTTAAATGCAATTTTTGAAGGGTCCCTCCTCGCTGCCCCAGGTGGGAAAGGCAGCCTTTTTAAAGGGTCTCTCCTCGCTGCCCAAGGTGGAAAGGCAGCCTTTTTAAAGGGTCTCTCCTCGCTGCCCAAGGTGGAAAGGCAGCCTTTTTAAAGGGTTCCTCCTCGCTGCCCCAGGTGGAAAAGGCAGCCTTTTTAAAGGGTTCCTCCTCGCTGCCCCAGGTGGAAAAGGCAGCCTTTTTAAAGGGTCTCTCCTCGCTGCCCAAGGTGGAAAAGGCAGCCTTTTTAAAGGGTTCCTCCTCGCTGCCCCAGGTGGAAAAGGCAGCCTTTTTAAAGGGTTCCTCCTCGCTGCCCCAGGTGGAAAAGGCAGCCTTTTTAAAGGGTTCCTCCTCGCTGCCCCAGGTGGAAAAGGCAGCCTTTTTAAAGGGTCTCTCCTCGCTGCCCAAGGTGGAAAGGCAGCCTTTTTAAAGGGTTCCTCCTCGCTGCCCAAGGTGGAAAAGGCAGCCTTTTTAAAGGGTCTCTCCTCGCTGCCCAAGGTGGAAAAGGCAGCCTTTTTAAAGGGTCTCTCCTCGCTGCCCAAGGTGGAAAGGCAGACTTTTTAAAGGGTTCCTCCTCGCTGCCCCAGGTGGAAAAGGCAGACTTTTTAAAGGGTCTCTCCTCGCTGCCCAAGGTGGAAAAGGCAGCCTTATTAAAGGGTCTCTCCTCGCTGCCCAAGGTGGAAAAGGCAGCCTTATTAAAGGGTCTCTCCTCGCTGCCCAAGGTGGAAAAGGCAGCCTTATTAAAGGGTCTCTCCTCGCTGCCCCAGGTGGAAAAGGCAGCCTTTTTAAAGGGTTCCTCCTCGCTGCCCCAGGTGGAAAGGCAGCCTTTTTAAAGGGTCTCTCCTCGCTGCCCAAGGTGGAAAAGGCAGCCTTTTTAAAGGGTCTCTCCTCGCTGCCCAAGGTTAAACTGGAATAAGCAGTTTAAGAATTCTCAAAGAGGGCTAAAGTCATGGAAACTTCACATCTGTGGGCCCTTTCACTACACTACAAGGATGGTATTGTATTTTATTTTTGAATCTGATTTTAATTCTATGATACTTTAATTCTGTTTTAAGGGGTGAGTGAGTTGAGGTGGGAGGATGAAATTGTTTTATCTGTTGTATTTTTAATCTGTTCTATGCCTGCCCAATTACCGAGCAGAGGGGCGGGTTATAAATAAAACTTATTATTATTATTATTATTATTACACAATTATAGCACAGTGCTTTTGCTTTAATTGTCATGGTTGCATCTTATAAAATCCTGTGGTTTGTAGATTGGTGAAATGGAGGAGATCCAACACTCTGGCTGAGAATTCAAAATACTCCTCCCTAAACTCCCAATCCCATGACTTCATAGGATGTTGCTGTGGCAGTTAAGGTGGAATCATAGTGCTATAACCGTGCAGTGTGAAAAGGTCCTATACCTGCATATCACAGACAGACATCTATTTAGCCCACATACAAAAAGGAATTCATCTTTATCAGATTTATTTTCACTTTTTTATTTATAATACTCATGATATAGATGTTAAAAGAGGTACGCCGACCAAAATTGTGTGCACATAACTATATACACTCTCTGCAATCTTGTTTTATCATCAAATCTAACACAAATTAGTCTTTCACCACAGCAGCAATGCTGAATATTAATGTGGGTAATATTATATTACCAATATAATAATAATAATAATAATAATAATAATAATAATAATAATAATAATAATAATAATGTTTATTTGTATCCCGCTTATTGCCAGACAATCCAATATATAGTATTTTAAGTATCTTCAGATTTAGGGCCTTTGCAGACTGCCAGAAATAGTGCACATTAAATTGAGGCACTGCCCTGGCTCAGTGCTAGGGAGTCATGGGAATTGTATTTTTTTCTGGGACATTGAGCCTTCTCTGTCAGAGAGCTCTGGTGCCACAATAAATTACAGTTCCCATGATTCCCTAGCACTGAGCCAGGGCAGTGCCTCAATTTAATGTGCACTATTTCTGGCAGTCTGCAAAAGCCCTTAGTCTTATAGCAGACGTTCTGCTGAATTTTTATCTGGATAATACTATATTGGAAAGGTAAAGGTAAAGGTATCCCCCATTACAACTATATTTTATGTATTTTATATCTGTCTGTCTACCAGTGTGGTGTAGTGTAGTTTGAGTGTTGGATTGTGACTCTGGAAATAAGGATTCAGTTCCCCACTTGGGCATGAAACCCACTGGATGATCCCAGGCATGTCACATGCTCTCAGCCTCAGGGGAAGGCAATGACAATTCCCCTCTCTATACAAATATTGCCAAGAAAACTCCATGATAGAGTTGCTTTAGGGCAGGGGTAGGCAACCTTTTTGAGCCAGGGGCCGGGTTGCTGTCCCTCAGACAATTGAGGGGCCGAAGCACCATAAATAAATAAATAAATAAATAAATAAAAATTAAAATATTTTTTTAATTAAAAATTAAAAAAATATGCATGCACACTCTCTCAGCCCCAGAAAAGCCATGGCAAAACCCCTGTGGAGATTTTGCCAAGAAAACCCCAAGAACAAGTAATAACAACAATAATCAATATCATCATGGGGGGGGGGGGGCCGATGGCAGGACCGGCCTGGGGCCGGTCCAAAGGCCTCAGGGGGCCGCATCCGGCCCCCGGGCCTTAGGTTGCCTACCCCTGCTTTAGGGTGCCCATAAGTCAAAAATGACTTGAAGGCACACAACAACAACAACAATGACAACCTGTTTTTTTTAATTTGAATCACTTGGAGATATTCACTGCATCAAGCACTCTATGCTATATAACAGAAAAAATATGAATTGGTTATGGCAAAAAGTGTGGCAACAGCATGTCTGCTTTAAAGGTTTCATTCACATATGAATCTAATTGAAGAGGAGGGCAAGAAAAATTAAGTGTGCACTAACATTTCATAAGGGAGAAAAAAAATGTAGTGGTTTGAGCATTGGACTATGACTCTGGAGAACAGGGTTTGAATCCCTGCTCAGTCTCAGTGATCCTGGGAAGGTCACACTCTCTCAACCTCAGAGGATGGCAATGGCAAGCTGTCCCTGAAGCAATTTGCCAAGAAAACCCTGTGACAGGATCACCTTGGAAACAGCTTGAAGGCACACAACAACAACAAAGCTACATCTCCAGGCACAGTTCCACCTAGCCTGACCCCAAAGTCCCCAAGGGAAGCCAGATCCATCCAATAAAGAAGTGTATTCTCCGTAACATAACTCCGGCCAATTTAGTGTCTGTTTTCCTCCAGCCCTTAAACACTGGCTGCCAATGAGTTGGAACTAGGCTGAAGACAGCAAACACAATGTCCCAGTAAGGAAAGCAGTTTTCCCTCGGGTCAAAATGGTCAAGCAGTTCAAGTGGGACGAAAGGCCGGCTTGTTCCATCCACTTTCTGGGACCTGTTTGTGTCCTTTTCTCACCTGTAGAACATGCCTGTGGCTCTCTCATTCTCCTGAACTTCGTTCTTGTTGTTTTATACTATACACATAAGGATGTTTGTGGTGCTCATGTACCAGATGCTCCACAATAGCGTGGAAATGCTCACAAAATTCTCTGAATTTAAGCACTGCTTCCCTGGTGCTAACTTTGTTTCCTAGGAGCTGAAAGCCCAGTTCAATATAACTGTAGGCTGCTATGTACAGATGTGTCTCACTGAAATTAAGACAATTATCACAGGAACAGTGGTGTTTGGGCAACTGAAAGAAGCAAAAGTATGATTTGGAATATGGTTGGCAGGAATATTGTTTGTTTATATTCCTGTCTTGCTCTCAATCTAAAGATCTCAGGGTGGTGTACAATAAAATCAACTTGACCAATTTTAAAACAGTGGAAACAGTAGAAATGATTTGAAAACACATTAAAACATATAACAAGTTAAAAGAAGACAGGTTTGCCATAAGTCGAAAATGACTTGAAGGCATATAAGAACAACAGTTTACTGAAAGCAGAAATGCAAAACTAAATATAGTGTATTTTGAAAATTGCAATATCCATGCACTAGAAACAGCATGTTATTATTTGTGTTTTTAACCTATTTATAAGTATATTGTTGGACTAGGACTCTGGGAGCCAGCCACTGTGGTGCAGAGGTTTGAGCTACGACTCTGGAAACCAGTGTTCAAATCCCCAAGAACAAAAGAATTACATGGTAAATGGGGTGAATGGACTGTAAATGTGTATGTTTGTCCCAACCATCCTAATTTCAACCTGAAACCTGCATGACTGCTATGGATGTAGTAGCTACACTGCAGAAATCTAGCAGTTTGACACCACTTTAATTAACTGTCATGGCTCCAACCTGTGGAATCCTGGGCGAGGTATTTAGCCTGGTCTGTCAGAAAGCTCTGGTGCCTCACCAAACTACAAATCCCAGGATTCTGTAAGATAAAGTTATGCAGCTTAAGTGGCATTAAATTGCTTTATTTCTGAAGTGTGGACACAGCCTAAACCAGCCTAAATGCATGATGTGATCATGCACCCTACACAATTTCAACAATCTTGGAATTGTTTTTTGTGGGTTTTTCGGGCTGTGTGGCCATGTTCTAGGAGTTTCTTTCTATTTGTGAAAGAAACTCTTCTAGAACATGGCCACACAGCCCGAAAAACCCACAAAAAACTATGGATGTTGGCCATGAAAGCCTATGACTTCACAATCTTGGAATTAGCATTTACTGTTTCTCAGAGCTTGGAAAAGTTATTTTTGAGGACTAATATTCCTTGAATTCCTGCCGGCAACTGAAGAATTCCAGAAGTTATAGTACAAGAAAGTAACTTTGCCAAGTTTTGTACCTCCTTTCCTCAGTTGGTAATTGGCTTTTAAAAACAGACATTTGTATATGGTGTTAAATTAGATAGTAACCAGTGGAGGGCAGTGGAGGATAGCTAAACCAGGTAACAATTCTATTTAGTTGTTAACAGGCACCAGAAGATGCTGCAGCACTACTTCATTCCTTGATGTGAAAGTTTGTTGTTGTGTGCCTCCAGGTCATTTTTAACTTATGGCGACTCCAAGGCGAACCTATCATGGGGTTTTCTTGGCAAGATCCTTCAGAGGAGGTTTGCCATTGCCATCCTATGATGTGAAAGACAACTGTTTATTCCCAATAGCACTGACATATTTTTTTAAAGTGTGGACCTTTTAAAAGTCCTTATTGTCTTTAAACTCTGAATGATTGAAAATGATGTTTTGCTTTCATGTGGGATGGGAAGAAAGGGTTTTCCATCAGTATTTAATCAGAATGGTAGGCTATTTGTAAAGAAGCTTACTAAACTTTCTCTTTGAAACATGAACAGCAACAATCATATCTGTGCAGAGTATGGTTTCTTCACCAGTAAGTTTGTCTATGTCTGCAATCAGTGATCGGGATTTCTGGCTGGGAGGGTTTGATGTCTGGTGGCTTCCATGTCAGTGAAGCAATGAAACCACGCAAAGAGTTAGTCTAAATCTTGAAAGAGCTATCCAAGGTACCCAACCTCCACACCCCCAGATGGCTTCAGATGGCTTCAGTGTCTTGGATAGGTAAATGTATGGACTAAAATCCAAAGTAGATTCACCACTTCACTGCCAGAGCACCCAGTATCTATTCCTTTAGAATATTTATTGAAATCAAACATGTTGTGTGTTTCAGTTCTCTTATGCATCTCAGAATGTAACTATGTGATGGGGAAAAAACCCTGGAAGAACTTTGTATGAGGGGGAACTGACATGTGCAAATTGCCCCAACATGCTGATGTTCTTGGCCTATGGTGTTAACATTTTTAGCTCATTTTTTCCAGAAGCCTCTACAGCTTTATTAAACTTGTAGAACCTTGGCCTTTGACAATGCTTCTCATCACCACATGCCCAGCATGCCCTTGGAATATAAGGAGGAACTTGTAACAACCACCTGTTAAGATGCATCCCTAATACATTAGACTAAATATAGATAATCAGTTGTCAAAATAAGCATTATTGGTTAGTTTGTTTAGACGTATGCAATAGACACAGGAACTATTTTATTGACAGGACCCACAAAGTCCAGTGGGTTTTTGTCTTTAAAAGCCCTTGTAGAATTGATCTTAGAAGCTAACTTAGATGGGAAACCACTAATAAATACCAGGTGCTGTAGGCTATATTTCAGAGGAAGGGCCTGGCCAAACTACCTCTGAGCACATCTTGCCTAAGAAAACTCTATGACAATGATGGCAAACCTTTTAGGGACTGAGTGCCCAAACTAAAAGGCCTTCCAGCACTGGGTGTTACCAGGTGCTGGGGGAGGGACTTCTGGGAGAATGGGACTTCTGGGGTGGGACTTCCACCCTCCAGGGGTGGGCGTTCTTCCCCCCACCCTCCCAGGTCTTCAGCTGCCTCTCCAGAGGCCTCTCCGGAGGCAGCAAGGCCTGGGATGGCCAAGAAAGAGGAGGAACAGGTGCGCACCCTTCCAGGCCTTCAGCTACCTCTCTGGAGGCACTAAAGGCCTGGGACAGCTGGGAAGGATGAGGAACTGGCACACACCTGTTCCTCCTCTTCCCCACCCCTCTGCAAGCCACAAAAATGGCTTTGCGTGCCATCTCTGACACACATGCCATAGGTTCCCCACCATGGCCCTATGATATTGATGGGGTTGCCATAAATTGGTGGCTTGAAGGCACATACACACATGGAATTGCCCTGGGAGAGCTCTGTGCAGATCAGAAGACCCAGCAAGGTGCTGTCCTTCCTCCTGGGGTATCTCAGCTGTTGCTTCTCTGGACTCCCAACAGCTGATTGGAGATTGGAACTGCTTTGCGGTGGGCTGCTTTAGGTAGAAACTTTACTGTATGTAATACCTATAAGTTTGGCCCCCACTGGCATATTTATTGCCTAAAAGGATATACTTCATTTCATATGACACACAGGGCAGCAGGAAATATATACAATTTCTATGAACAGGAAAATGTTGAAAATGACATACTTTCAAGCAAGCAATCTTCATATGTCCATTATAAGATAGTATAGTTCCATGGGAGGACTTCTGGTACAACTGATTACATTTGGATAGGCTCTCCACTTCATATCTGCTGGGCCAGCCCTACCATGATCCTACGTGACTGCTTCAGGCAGAAGATTTCATGGGGCATTGGGAAAGGACACCATTTTTTTGTGTGTGAATTATATGTCTTCAAATCACCTGTCAACCTCATTAATTTCATGGGATTTTCTTAGACAGGAAATTCTCAAAGGCTATTTGTCATTGCCTTCCTACTAAAGATAGCCTACAGCACATGCTATTTCTTGGTGATCTCCCATCCAAGTACTAACCAAGTCTGACTGTACTTAGCTTTCAAAATCAGATGGCATTGGGTGCCTTCAGGTATTTAGGCCTGTATCAAATTAGTAGTTATTCCATTTGTTGTCCTTTTGTTTTTCTTGCTGCAGAAAGGGAGGGGGGGGAAGGGTGTCATGCAATTTTCTGCCTCATCAGCCAAATAACTACATTCACTTTGGACTACTGTGCATCTTGACTTTGACTGGGGCATTTATTCTGTTTCAAGCAGAAATGTCTTGGGCTGGCACTATGTTTTCATATTTTGCAAGGCCTGAAAAGACACTTGAGAGGTTTCCCACCATTCCAGGCTGTCCCTTTCCTAACATAAAATTTTATATAGAGCTGGGGGAAATTAACAGTAACTCCCAGAATCCTTCAACATGCATGACCACTAATGCAAAAATCAAATCAAATTATTGATTTAAAAGTATTCTCCTTTTTGGATTAAGTGATCAAGCCAATATACTATTGGCTGTACATGGCTGGGTGGAGAATTCTGAGATTTATAGTCCATGAAAGTACTTGTCCCTGAAAGTAACTTTTCAAAGTTCTTGATTTACATAAGGAGTATTTGAATTGAGAAGAAAATGCATATTCATTTTCTTGTTTTACTTTTTCTTTGTCTACATTACTCTGTAAATGAAATGTGAAAGAATATTCTGTGACAAGTGGCTATTTCATGGAATTTCCTAGCAGGAAATATACAGGATACTGTTGAAGGTGCTGCCATAGAAGCAGTTTGTGCAAAATGCTGACAAGGAGTCATGTATTTTTTGCTCTTTATCCAACCCAACCATTTAGATTCCTTCTTCAGGGTGCTTCATGCAAGTTCCTTTGTTATGGAAATAGCTGTATAGGATAAAATATGCTAAGTGTGCAACTGGGCAAGGTGGTAGCATACCTGTCTGTTTAGGTCTGGAAGTGAGTTTCCAAGCTGGAAAGGCAGCTGAAACAAGACACTGACAAAATATGTGCAAACAAACATTATGGTCATGATTCAATGGTACTGCTGGTTGAGCATAATTTTCAGCCATCATAATTCCACTGGGCATCTGCTGCATCCTGCAGCTTATCAGTTGCTGGAGGGAAGGGAAGCAGCCCAGACATCATCCAGCTTCAGTTGTGTCCTGAACACAAGCCAGAAAGTGCCCAAGGAAGCAAGAAGGCAATGTTGGATAGTCATTCACTGGTTATCTGAGCAGAATGCAAGGAGAATCACAAGGGTTGTTAAGCTAGTCCAGAAATCCAAGTACACAAGCCAACAGAGAGTAAACAGAGTAGTCCAAGCACAGTCAATCTAAAGTCAAGGCAAGACAGGAATACCAGAGAGTAGTGCTACCAGATAAGTCAGTTGGCAGCACTGAAGCTGGAACAGCTGAGATATTTATGGTCTGTTCCTTCATGTTTACCTGTGCCTTGTTAGTGTCTAATTGGTGTTTGCTATTTACCTGTGCCTTGTTAGTGTCTAATTAGTGCTTTCTGTGACATCTCTCTCTACACTCCCTGAAAGACAAGGATGTGCTATCTTCTATGTCTGTGGCTTCTACCAGCTCCGCAGACTCCCCAAAAACATTATCAACAGACTCCTGGCACACTACCCTTTCCTCCTCCTCAACTGGGTTGTTCAAGGGGTGAGTTATAACTTCCTGCTCTTTGTAAGATTCAAATTCATCCAGGGAGTGAGTTATGACAACCTGCAGAGTTGGGAAACAGGAGCAAATATTGGCCTCTCCTATTTCTAGTATACTTTATGGAGGGATAGGAGGTCAATGCTTGTTCTGATTGGCTGTGGCACCATGCCCTGCCTTTGTCAAACTGAGGTTGTGCATTGGAGAGCTATATCATTGTGCCAGGATGTACTGGTTGCCTCTTACTGCAACTACCAAAAAAGTACATATGCTGGTGTAACAGGCGGTTATGCCCATGTATGTCTCCTACAGAATTTTGGCCTATATACTTTAACCACCCATTATATCTGCAGTCAAAGAGAAGAACCCTGTGGCAATAGCAGGCTTACTATTAACATGCTTAAATGAGGGAGATTTAGGCATTGCTTCTACTCTGACAAACTTTATCCTTCCTGCATCCTGCTACCTAATTGTCAGCACTTGTTAGACAATTGTCATTGTCTAAGGGAGAGGATAGGTCCTAAACACCCTAAAGGCACCAGATCCTGTCTGATTTTGAAAGCTAAGCAGGGTCAGTCCTGGTTACTACTTGGATGGGGGACTGACAATGAATACCAGGAGCTGTAGGCTATATTTCAGAGGAAGGAACTGGCAAAACCACTTCTAAATATTCCTTCCCTAAGAAAACCCCATGAAATTCATGAGGTTGCCATAATGTGAGAGGTGACTTGAAGGCAAAATACACACACAAGGGAAGAGACAAGCATTCTAACAACCTCCATATTCTTGGATCAAAACTCTCATGGAAAATGGGGACTGTAGTAATTTTTTTTTTACCAGATTGTTTATACCTCATTTATGTGGCATTTTCCACTATGTGGCACAGCAGATTCCTACCTGTCCCAAATGGGCTACTTTCTTTTCAAGAAAACAAACCCTTCTCCCTTGCTCCTAAGGATTCCTGACCATGCACACCAGCCTCAGCAGAACTCCCCCCCAAAAAAAATTACTCTCTTTTTTTTTTGCCATGCTGCCTGTGAGTTGTAATACCAAAGTACAACTATTTCTATCCAATATTAACATAATAGGAATGAAGGTGCTGGTGTGTTTACCAGACACACTGCTATGCATAAAACAATAAAGGGTAAAATAGAATGGTCAATTGAAATATTTTTGTTTTGTCTCCAAAACAGAGAAAAAGAAGAGAAGGACATTACTTTAGCAACTACACTACTTTGATTGGCATGGGGCCCTGAGCCCTACTTCTACATACCTTCCTTCATCCCCCCCCCCAAAATTCATAAAAGGATGTTCATATGATATCTGCAAAATATTATACTGCCTTAATTCAGAAGTTTCATCATCACAACAAATCACAAAGTAATATCTCCAAACCTGTATCCCCCCCCAACAAACACACATAATGAAGTAGTGAAGACATAGGGCCAACAAGTATATTTTTCAAGTTACTGAATTGTCATTCATGTGAAGTAAGCTAATTTATTTCATACTCAACTTGCTAGCAAGACAGCAATGAACCCAAGATATTCAACATTCTAATAAAATAGTAATGCTGCAAGCTCAGCGTCTCATAAAACATTTACAATCTGCAGCTAGTAAAGTGTAAACAAGAGATTTAAGTCCTGCTGCTGCTTAGACAGATAAGACGCAAGTTTGAAGATTAGCAGGAAGATTATTCCACACAGGTTAGATGGAGGTTCATTAAATGCCTATTCATCATGTCATTGCTACAACAAACTTGGAAGGAAATAGAATTGGACCCTTGGAAAAAAGCCCCTGTCTCTGAACAAATGGTAATATCGCCATGTAAGTGAGTGTGCTGGTTGACAACTTGGTGCCATTATAGCAAATGAGCATATCCCATACATGAGAAAAGGTACTATTAAGAACAAGAACAGCCCTCCTGGATTAAACAAAAGGAATATCTCATCCAGTATGCTGCTTTCTACAATAGCCAGTTGGAAAATCAATAGATGTTCTTGATGGTTTATGAAAAATGGTAATTTGAAGCATGCCACCCCTGAACATCATGTGTCCATTGAACAATCTTGGCTGGTTGCTCTTGAGAGATGTAGCTATCAAAGTATAATCTGGACTCCCATTTGAGCTGTCTAAGGAAGACATAGGGGAACTTTGGCTCTCCAGATATTTGGGTGCCAACTCCCATGATTCTTTACTAATTATCATGCTCACTGGGGCTCCTCAGAGTCGACATGCAAGACATCTGAAGACCAAAGGTTATCTAACAATGACCCCATCATTGGGGTCACTGGAAACAACTTGAAGGCACACAACAAGAAACAACAAATGCCCTGTTTTGAACAAGGCACAAGGGGATATTCTCTAGCCTTTCCCCAAACTCCTCTTCCTAGGCACCTGCCAACCCCCATGGGACTGCAGCTATGGTGAGGGTAGGAGGGAGAGAGAGAGAGAGAGAGAGAGAGAGAGAGAGCAGGAAGCAAGTTTTGCCTCTTGTCCTGCTCCAGATCCACAATAAGAGAAGCAAGATTTTCATTCTACTTTCTCTGAGAGAGGGAAAGAAGTTCCCACTACCTGGTCACTTCCTTCCCTGCCTGGTCATTTAACAGGTGTAGACTAGGATTGAGAAGGGCTGCTATGAAAGAACCAGATAAGACCCTAAAGTGTAATGACATAACATCGAATATTGAAGTTAGGACCATCCAAAGCATTGTATTCACCATCACTATGCATGTATATGAGAGCAGGTCAGTGAAGAAAGCTAATAGAAAGAAAATCAACTCATTTGAGATGCGGTGCTGGAGAAGAGTGCTAAGGACACTGTGGACAACCAAAAAGACAAACAAATGGGTCCTAGAACAGATCAAGCCAGAACTCTCCCTGGAAGCCAGAATGACTAAACTGAGGCTGTCATACTTTGGCCACATCATGAGAAGGCATGGCTCATAGAAAAGATAGGTGCTAGGAAAGGTGGAAGGCTGTAGAAAGTGATGAAGACTACACACCAAATGGTTAGACTCAATCAGGGAGGCCATGGGTCTGAACCTGCAGTACCTGAGCAGAGCTGTAGAGAATAGGGCTCTTGGAGAGTTCTCATTCCTGACAGTAAGGGCTGTTTGACAGTGGAACATACTCCCTTGGAGTGTGGTGGAGTCTCCTTCCTTGGAGGTCTTTAAGCAGAGGCTGGATGGCCATCTGTTGGAGATGCTTTAATCGGGAATTCCGGCATGGCAGGGGGTTGGACTGGATGGCCCTTGTGGTCTCTTCCAACTCTATAATTCTATCATTCCATGATTCTATGATTCTATCAGTTGAGGTCAACTTAAGGCCAGTTAACAATAACAACAAATGGCAGTGGTTCATGAGGGTTATCAGCTGCCTGGGAGGGGAAGATGCACAGAGCTATGCATGTGGAATGGTTGTACTCCATGGATGCCATCTAGCCTCTCAGCCAATTTTTTTGTATTTTTTTTTTCCAGACAAAAAAGCCTAAGAATGCAAAATAAAATAATTGAAAAATCTACAGAAGCTGTCATGATCTTGCCCAGTATGGAGAACACTTGATTTTTTTTCCATTATCATGTACAAGAATGATGAAAGGAAAGATTTACATCCCTATTGAAAAATGATCCTCTTGGTTAGTTTTTTTAGAACAAATGGGAAAAGGTGCTGTTTTGTCTTGTTCTTGGGCAGCAAAATATCTTGGGATGACCCTGGCTGCTACTTGAAGTAGGTCCCATGACCATTCACTGGCTAACTGGGGTGGAGGGAAAATTCTGGGAAGTGTAATCCAAAAGGAGGAGGAGGAGGAGGAGGAAAAGAAAAAGAAAATGTGTCCAAGCAATGTTGAAACAGTATGTATCAAAGTATAGCTACTATTTCTTAACACTAGATAGTTTCAGATTTCATAGTCCTATGTCAGCTATTCTGTTGCTGATTTAGTGCTATTTGAAAACTTTTAATCCTTATATAGCTACATGGTTAGAAAATTGCTCTAATTGTCCAATCATCTTCCTGGGCTCCAATTAATTGTTCACTTCCATTATGAAGTAAGTCTAAATTACTGTTTACATAGGAAGCCAGTAGTGATGCTTTAAAACATAAATTTAAAACATAAACACAAACATAAAACATAATTCCAGGGAGCTCTAACCTTGGGACAATCCAACCACATGTGTAAATAGGAACCAAAAATCTTATCACCTCTCCAACATTTTGGGAAGGTGTCTTTCACCATTTTTGATAATCCTATGGGTGTTAAATGCCATCCGTGTATGGCCTTTAAGATTCCCTCCCACGTCAATGTTGACCATGATTTATATGGGGGAAGTCCAAATGCGTGACCAGGTGGTTTCAGAGATATCCATGTTTAGATCAGATTGCCAAATTATCCTGGCAGGTTGACTCATGCCATAGGTGGATTGTATTAGATTTTTATATATTATGGCTGCCACACCTTTAAATCTTTGTCCTTTTGCTGTACAAATGTTTTCATAAAATGTCAAGGGATGAGGGCAACTGTCCTTTATCAATTCGCTTTTTGCAAAGGAGAGCATTTGCAGTACTTGGAACCAGGAGGATTTGGCATGTCCCAAGGCATTGAGCAAATTATCTGTTGTTTTGAGCTTTCCATGTTCAAATAAATCCATAATTCTGTATAGGCCAGGCTCATTCCAATATTTGAACTGAGCTAATTTATCCACTTCATAAAAATGGGGTGTAATAGGAATGGATAAATAAGGGAAGGATCAGGTGATAGTATGTGAACCCATTGCTTCCAAATAAGGAGGGAGTTGTAGAGAAACAGGTTTCAAATATCTTTCAATATTCTCCATGTCCTTATAGAGAAAAGAAAATTAAGTTCAGGCAAACTATAACTATCTAGTACTTCCATGGATACCCACTTGGTGGAATATTGCTCTGTAACAAGTTGGGAGAGCTGATTTAGTTAGAAGTCATGATAATAGAGTTTGACATCTGGGATTGCCAACCCTCCTTCCCAATGTTAGTATATCTAACAGATTTAGGGAATCTGAGTCTTTTTCTATTGAATATATAGGGCCTTTGCAGACTGCTAGAAATAGTGCAAATTGAGTCCACTTTAAGGGTTAGGGTTAGAGAATCATGGGAACTGTATTTTATTGTGGCACCAGAGCTCTCTGACAGAGAAGGCTCAATATCTCAGGGGAAAAAACCAATTCCCATGATTCCCTAGCACTAACCCTAACCCTTAAAGTGGACTCAGTTTGCACTATTTCTGGCAGTCTGCAAAGGCCCATAGTCAATAATAATCTTTGGCCAGAATTTGAATTTGAGAGGAGTTAGATGAATAGGTATAGATTGGAACAGAGAGAAAAAATAAGCTTGGGACAAGATGCATCTTTACAATGGCAATCTTCCCAAGAATGGAGAGATTTAAGTGTTTCTACTACCTTATTTTTACTGTCATCCATTTAGTGACAGGGTTATAGTTCCTGGGCACTAATTAAGATAAATCTTTTGTGATAAGAATGCCTAGATATGTGAATCCAGAGGGGCATAGTTGTAATCCAGAGACTTTTGTCAGTTTGCCCTGGTCTGAAGATGGAGCATTCAGATACATCAGTTTAGATTTTTGGTAACTGATCTTAAACCCGAGTGCTTCCCAAAGGTGTCCAATATCTTTTTTTTATTTCAGGAAATGATGTTTCAGGTTTTTGCACTGCAGGCATAATGTTAGCCACATACAGCATTATTTTGTGATGGTGGCCATTTATACGAGCCCCCACAACATTTGGGTTTGATGTAACTAGTTCAGCTAGGGGTTCAATAAAAAGTGTGAATAGTCTTGGTGAGAGGAGACATCCCTGCTTAGTGCCTCTGTGTAAGTTGAAGCAATATGAGTCTAGCTTATTAACCAACACCGTTGCTTCTGAGTTTTTGTATAGATGTTCTAGGATAGATATAAATCCATTGCCAAAATTCATTTCTTTCAGTACGCTGAATAGGAAATGCCATTCAACCCTATCGAATGCCTTTAATGTATCTAGTGAGAAAAGTGACAAAGGAGCTTTGGTCTGGGATGAGTGGTGAATCAGGTTAAGAACTCTATGGATTGAATTTGACATTCTCCTACCTGGCATAGAGCCTACTTGATCAGGGTGGATATAATCCAGGATAAATTTGTTTAGTTTGTTTGCCATAATAGACATGAATAAGTCTGGTTTAATAAAGTTATCAGCCTGAATGCTTTGACTGAAGGGTTCTCATCTTGTGTCTTTGGGAATGATTCTCAACCTACACCAACTGCTGGGAGGGAGACCACCACCCATGACTTCATCGAACAAATTAAATAGTAAAGAGGTTAATTCATCTGTAAGGAGTTTATAGAAATCACCAGAGAAGCTGTCTGGGCCTGGGAATTTGAATGGTTTCAGTTTGCCTATAGCTTTTTTTTATTCCTTCAGTTCTATTGGTTTGTTCAGAAAAGAACGATGTGATTTGGACAGTTTCTTTATTTTTAATGATTTTATGAAATCAATTGTAGATGAATCACATTTGTTTTCTGATGTATACAAATCTTTATAGAATCTGTTGAATTCATTAACAATATCCTTGAGAAGGGTGATTTAGGGGGGTTGCAGACTGCCAGAAATAGTGTGAATTCAGTCCACTTTTAGGGTTAGGGTTAGAGTTAGGGAACCATGGGAACTGTATTTTATTGTGGCATCAGAGTTGTCTGAGAGAGAAGGCTCAATGTCTCAGAAAAATAACAGTTCCCATGATTCCCTAGCACTAACCCTAACCCTAAAAGTGGACTGAATTCACACTATTTCTGGCAGTCTGCAACCCCCCTTAGTCAGCTTTGCTGGAGGATACTGTGGTGATCAATCTTTTATTAATTTTCTTTATAACTGCTCTGGCTAATAGGCATGAGTTTTTTGTTGTTAAATTCATAGTAATATGCTTTGGTATATTGTAGTGAGACTTGGATTTTCCTATTGTCTAGATCGACTAGTTCTATCCTTTTTTTTTTCCTTTTTTTTTTTTTTTTGAGAAGTATGGCATATATGGTTGGGCTTTTGGTGCTTATGTGTGCCTGTTGTAACTGTTGAATCTCAAACATAAGGGTTTGTCTATCTAAATCTCTAAATTTCTTTTTCCTATCTCCCTCTTAGATGAATAAACCCCTGAGTACTGCTTTTAGAGTGTCCCACAATAGGGCCTCTGATGTGTCTGTCTTTTTATTTTCTTTGTAAAAATTCTTAATGGCCTCTCTAAGACTACATCAGACAGGAGGAGTGATTGAATCTCCAAATCCATGATTTCAGGGTGCCAGGACAAAGTCTTCAGTTCATGGTTACCAACCTGTGGTTGGAATGGAAGATAGGATTGATTTCAACATCAGTGACTTCAGAAAGGAGCACTTTGGAAATGAAAAAATAAACAATCCTATAGTATGGTTTATGGGCATTAGAGAAGAAAGTATATTGCCTATCTTGTGGGTGAATGGCTCTCCAGGGATCAATAAGGGTAGCTTTGGCAATGATGTTAGGTAGGGAGGAGTCTCTCAGTCTCTTCTTGGTGAGGTGACAAGACTTGTTGAGATCATAGTCTAAGACTTTGTTTGCATCACCACCAATGATAATTTCACCAATTGCATTATCCCAAAGGGTCTTAATAAAGGATTGTAAAAAAAAGATTGTAATTAAAAAATTCACCAATTGCATTGTCTTGAAGCATCTTTAAAAAGGATTGTTGACAATTATTGGGGGAATAAAAAGTACTAAAGGTGACTTTCCTGCCTGCAATAGAGTGCTGCAAAATTATAAAGCGTCCTTCTGGGGCTCTTATAATGTGTTCTTCTGTAAAAGGGTATCACTTATCAAGCAGAATTGCTACCCCTCTGGCTTTCATAGAGTCTCCTGTTGTGTATTGGATTGGGAACACTGAATTGGAGAATATATTCCCTATTCCATTCCTGTGGGTCTCTTGCAGAAATGTGACATTGAGTTTTAATTTCCTCAAGTAGTATGTAATTCTTGCATGTTTAGGGGCAGAGCCTAGCCCCTTAATGTTAAATTAGACCAAGAGTAGGCAACCTTTCCCCTTTAAGGGCTGAGGGACTTCAGCTCCCAGAATCCCAGGAGCTATTGGCCAACATAGGACTATTGGCCAACATGGCTGAGGCTTCTGGGAGCTGAAGCTCCTCGGCCCTTAAAGGGGAAAGGCTGCTTACCCCTGAATTAGACTATCTTAAGGTTATCCAGGGCAGGGGTGGGGGGTTGCATAGAGAGCCACATTAACACAAATCTACTCTTTACAAGTGAGTGGAGTTTAACATAAGTAGGTACAACTGAGACTATTCCCCAAGACTGGAATGCAAATAACAAAAGCATAACTATATCGACATTAAACTTTTAAAATATCACCAAGAGGATGGGATCTTGTACTGTGCCACAGGGCCTAGTCAGCACAAGCATGGCTGAATTCCTCAAGTGGGAAATGGGGGGGGGGGGGGGGGGGGAATGGTAGTATAGGGTGCCTACCCCAAATGACATATAGAGGTTGAACATCAATATAAACACATTGAAGCAGTGCAATAAATTTTCATAACTTTTCATGGATGTTAATAAAAAAGAAATTGGTGCACTATGTAGCAGGCTCCACCGGGGGAGCAGGTGGAAGTAGGCCTTTTGCATCATAATAAGAACAGGAAAGATCGAGCAGCAACAAAATGGAGGTTCAGAAGGCCCTCTCTACAGGACAGCGACAAGAGAACAAGAGAATCCAAGATGGCTTCCCATTTAGCTTATCTTTGAATCTGAAGTCAGCTTATCCAACATCCAGGGTGAGTCAGTGTTTGTTAATCTACTCCATTTCATCAGTGCTTGAGAAATCTAGCTTGAAAGGTATCCCTCAGTTTGTTGTGGAAATTATATTTTAAATATGTTTTAAGTGTTTTAGTTGTTGAATGTATTAGAAAAATTCAGTCGAGTCTCAGGATTAAGTATAAATAAAGTCTCCTTCCTTGGAGGTCTTTAAGCAGAGGCTGGATGGCCATCTGTCGGGGATGCTTTGATTGGGAGTTCCTGCATGGCAGGGGGTTGGACTGGATGGCCCTTGTGGTCTCTTCCAACTCTATGATTCTCTGATTCTCTGATTCTAAAGATAAGACAATGGTGCTGACTAAGAATATATCAGGTGAAGAAAAGCAAAATATAATGGAGATCTCGGTTTTCCAAATTTGTAAGAAAGTTAAATATCTAGGTATAGAACTAACAACAAATAATGTAGATTTGTTTAAAAACAATTATGAGAAACTGCTAATAGAGTTAAAGAAAGATTTGAAAATATGGAATAAACTGAACCTTTCCTGGCTAGGTAAAATCTCGGTGATAAAGATGAATGTGCTGCTGAGGTTTATGTTTTTGTTCCAAAACATTCCAATTATAAAAAACAATAAGCCATTCAAACAGTGGAATAAGGAAATATCTAAATTTATTTGGAGCGGTAGAAGACCAACGGTAAGCTTTAAAATTATGCAAGATTCGAAAGAAAGGGGAGGTTTGGAGTTACCAAATTTACAATTATATTACAAGGCCAACTGTTTGGAATGGCTGATGGATTGGTTGTTCTTGAATGACAAGAAGTTACTTAGTCTAGAAGGGGTAGACCAAAGATTTGGTTGGCATGCCTACCTGTTTTATGGGAAAGAGAAGATACATAAGGACTTCTTAAATCATTTTGTTAGAAAATCACTTATGAGAATATGGCTTAAGTACAAAATCAGATTGTGTCCAGGAATACTGTTGTGGACCTCAATTCATGAGGCTTTTCATAGTAGAGAAACAATTTCACAAGAAAAGTGGATTACATATAAAGATCTATCAAATGCATCTTTGACAAATCAAAATGTGGTCTTTAAAAAATTAGAACAACTTACTGAAGAAGGATATTCCCTGGGGTGGCTATTATACAGACAATTAAGAGAGAGATTCTTATTAGACTTGAAAACTACAGGGATAAGAATAGAAATGACTAAGTTTGAGGAAAAAATGCTATCTGATAACCCACATAAAATATATTTATTTTATGGATGCTTGATAGAAATGGAGCTGGAGGATGAAATAGTGAAAGAGCAAATGGTGAAATGGGCCCAAGATCTAAAACATAATATCAAGTTAGAACAATGGGAAAAAGTATGGAACAAAACATTAAGGTATACAGCTTGTTATGACTTAAAGGAAAGCTTTTACAAGACGCAATTTAGGTGGTATATGACACCCATAAAATTAGCTAGAATATATAAGGGCCTTTCAGATAAATGCTGAAAGTGTAGACAGGAAAGAGGAACATTCCTCCGCAGTTGGTGGAATTGTAAAAAAGTTAAAAAAAAATATTGGATAAGTATCCACAGAACGGTTAAGGAAATACTTTAGTCCCAACTGGAAATGGAACCTAAATTATATCTTCTAAATATGTGTGACAGTAGGGAAATAGAGAACAAATATGGAAAACTCCTCTTTTATATGACAACTAGCGCCAGAACTGTATATGCAAGTAAATGGAAAAATAGAAACCTCCCATCAAAAGAAGATTGGTTACACAAGCTGATTAGTTTGATGCAGATGGATAAATATATCAATTTGTTAAGAGGACATGACTGGGAAGAAACTGAGAGGATATGGGAACCGTTATGTGACTATATATATAAAACAAAGAACTTAAAGGTAATAAGAAAATAATAGAATTTGATTAAAAGCATACTAAGACATGGAAATGATCAGAAATGAGAATTACGGAAAAGAATATAATGAATATATAAATTGTTGTCTCTTAATTTAGTCTTAATATAAAGTAAGAAGAGAGGTCCTTTTCTTTACAACTTAGGAATTATTATGAATTGGTAAGGGTTCATGAAGTTCTACGCAAGAATGATAGAATTGAATTGTTTAGTTGGATGAAGAAACATTAGAATTTAGAATTGTATGTCTGTATGTGGTCTGTATGATTGTATGATGAATTTTTATAGATGTTCGATGTGTCTGATGTGATAAATGTATATATATGTATATGGTTTTTTTAATTCAATAAAATCAATTTAAAAATTAAAAAATGTTTTAAGTGTTTTAAACAGTTTTAATCATGTTTTTAAAATAATATTATTTAACTATTTTTAACTTGTATAAACTAATGTTTCATCTTAATCTTTTCAAAATTATTGTAAGCTGCCTTGAATCCCATGTTGGGAGAAAGGCAGGAAATAAATTCAATAATAATAATAAAAAACTCAACTCTTTCCATGGTAGAAAGAGAAATTTTGGAAAAGGCAAATGCCAAGTGAAACAAAATGGAATAAAATAGCACTTGTTTCAGTACCAGAACCAACCCAAGATATTTTGCTGCTAGAAGAAAGACAAGAATTCACCTCCCACTGTTCTATGTACAAAAGCATCTGAATCGTTCTTCAATGCCAGTAATATGAAACAACTTTCTGTACTGCATCTGAGTGCAACAGCCTCGCATTATGGGGAAAGCACTTGTCATTTGGCCTGCAATCTCCTGTGTGCCTCTCAGATCTACTGCCTGACATAAATTAATGGAGCGACAGCTCTGTTCATTTCTGGCATGATCAGTTGTGCTTCCATTGTGCTAAAATTTGAATTGACACTGACCCAAAGTGAGTGCCAAGGCCTCCCAGCCACTGTCCTGGTAGAACATGAAGCTCCTGGTTTGGACCATCTTCGTGGTAAGGAAGAGGCGGTGGCAGAGGTGGGAAGGCTTGGTGAAGGCAGCAAAATATCTTGGTTTGGCACTATGATGCCTCCCATTCCTAATCAGTCTGTGCTTCCGGTTGTATTCTTGGCAACTTTCTTTCACCTCCTCCATTTCTCTCCTATACATCTTGTCTGTCTCCCAGTCCCTTACAACATGGATGGGAAACATGTTATTCGACTATCTTCCATCACTGGCTGTGCTTATTGAGCTTGAAGGCAGTTCCAACATTTGGAACACAGCAACATTTGGAGCAGACATGGAATAATTAGTTTTTAGAGTACATTTCCTAGGATATCCCAGCTAACATCGGCATAGCATAATGTCTTGGGCGATTCTGGCAGTCATAACTTTTTCAAGATTTGATCTGGAGGACCATATATTCTTCATCCCTGCCTCACAAACAGTTGTAGCTGGTAACATGTAGGGTTAGATGTGTTGGCCATTTAGCAAATTCAAACAAAAATCCACCAAAGCTACAAGCTTTTGAAGCTGGTGGTATCCAAGCCAATGGGATGGTGAATTTGGTCTGAGTTTCAGTTGAACTTTAAAGGACCCATCCATAGCACCAAAGCTATTTTGGGGCTTCAGCACCTTAGACAGCAAATGTTCAGGTTCAGAATAAAACCAGCCATCTCTGCTTATGAGGAAGTTCCTGATACATGTTTTGTGAGCTGTTTGGCTTTTGTCATCACATTGCTTAGAACCTATTGAAGTTCCTTGTGCTATACAACTAAGAGCACTGATTTGGTTTTGAAGAGAAGTAGTTTATACAGTCGGTCCTCCATATCCATGGATTCTGCATCCACAGATTCCACCATCCATGGCTTGGAAATATTCCAAATAAATAAATAAACAAGAATCCAAAGAGCAAACTTTAATGTTTTCATTTTAGAAAATGTTCATTGTACATAATGGGACTTGAGTATCCAAAAATTTTGGTATCCACAGGAGGTCCTAGAACCAACCCCCAGTGGATACTAAGGGATCACTTTAAAACTGCCATGGTGCTGTCAACATGGGCCAAATAAAATGACCTCCACTGGTCCTCTTGGTGAAGGGACTGGACAACACATAGCCCAAACGCCAGTTCTGGTGTGAACACACCAGACAACATTGAGTTTTTTCAGCACCAGAACTGAAAAATACCTTCCTATTTGCTCTGGAAGATCCAAAGCCTTCTCTTCTGGCTGTTTGAAACACATCCCACCCAACACTGCCATCACTGCCACTGGCTGCTTACTTTAAGGTCAGAACAAGGTGCCCAGCCATGTGCTCATAGCTGAGCACCTCATTCTGACCTCAGAATGAAGAGACCCATGGTGGCAGCAGATGGACTGGACAACTCGGTGGGGTGTATTTTCGATGTCCAGAATCAGAACTGAGGGCTTTTGTCTTGGAAGAGAGTCAGGGCTGACCGCAGAGTATCCTGACCAGTGCAAACAAGACCCATGCACAGAAAGTTCCAGGGACCCAGTTTGTCTTCCCCTTCACTCCTTTTGAGTCCTTACAATCTTTGTTGATTTAAAGGAATGTTGTTGTTTTGAAAGAGTCATATATGTATATGTCTGTACGCATATACATTTCAGATAGGTTTGGGATCAGGCCCTGAATATATTCCCACAGGCTTCCATCTTGCTTTGCTCAACATTGACAGTTGCATGGCACAGTTTGCCCTGGTAGCTGTTGGGTGGCTACTTGCAATTATTTCTTTTAGTGAGGATGCATAAAACTTTCCAATTGCATTTAATTCAACACAAAACATTTTCTATATTTCATGTCATGGGCTCGTATGAAAATGGAGATAGTTCATCAACACTGATATGTGGTATTAAAAGAGCCAAACAGCTCAGAGGTATGAGAGTGCATAAAAATGTTTTGTGTCCTGACCAGTACGTTGCTTTAAAAATTTTTACAATCAGCCCCAATTGTTCATTCTTCCCATGCAGAAGATACTCACATATTCATTTTTAAAAGGGCAAATCAACCATAATTCAGTTTCTAAACTGTGTAGCTGGTTGTGAATGTCTGGATGAATATTCATTAGAATCTCTTAATCTGCCATCGGCGGTGATTCATTAGGCATATGTAAATATCATTCACTTTAATTGCCTCTAAACTGACTTAACATAATATTGTCATTAGCAAATTATTAGTTATTTGTGTAACTAATGGTACATTATGGTGCACACGTTAAATGGTCAAATATATGATTACAGTTATGAAGATGTTTTATGCTAGGTTCTTTCTAAACAGTTTGATGAAATATAAAGGAGTTGAACTGAATGTGGTATGTTAAAAGGACAGTTGGAGAACTTTATTATTACTATTATTTTGGACCTTTGCTAGGCTGGAAGAGACAAGCCATTTATTGTGGCCGAGTCTTTGATGGGTTACAGATTGCTTTCCCCTTTCTTCCTTTATCAAAGGCTCTTGTGATTTCCACATGCGTGCTCACTGAGTTTTAACTAATGGACTCAGTCCTCAGTTAATTATTGGTGAAAATAACCTAGGCTTCTGGAATATGACCTTTTAACTGGGTGACCTGAGGGGAGGGGGGGGGCATTCTGGCTAATGGTAGCCATCAATAGCATTTATACCCCAGTCAAAACAGATTGTTTGCATTGATTTCAACTTAATTTTACTTGCAACTCAAATTTTACTTGTAACTTGAAGTAAGTGTGCTTAGAGATAATAGCATTAGGCTTGAAAATAATTTAGTCTGCAATTCAAACAACTGGAGATATGACATGGAAGTCAATGGAACTTTCTGATTTACCATTGATTTACCATTTTTTTACACATTTCAAAATATCCAACACCTTTTCATAGAGTCAGTGGTTTTAACTCAGATTAAGTAGAGATAATTTGCAGTCTTGAAACTGAATTTGCAAAATTAAGTCCTTTCGAATGACAATGTGTTATTTTGTGTGTTTGCCCCATCCTATTTTTGTGCTTCTTATGGGACTTACATGTATATGAATCTCTCTGTGTACTAAATGAGCTGTTGTTAAGATAAGTAGGATCTACAAAAATGGCATACTCCTGTTATGTGTCTTAACCTGATAATTATGTCTTCTTTCAGGTTTTGTTGTTGTTGTTGTTGTTGTTGTGTGCTTTCAAGTCAT
This sequence comes from Phrynosoma blainvillii, assembly GCA_026167975.1. NCBI lineage: Eukaryota > Metazoa > Chordata > Lepidosauria > Squamata > Phrynosomatidae > Phrynosoma > Phrynosoma blainvillii. The sequence continues at coordinate 107,598,444 of JANUYF010000001.1, forward strand.
TTCTGACTTATGGCGACCCTAAGGCAACCCTATCATGGTGCTTTCTTTGCAAGACTTGTTCAGAGGAGATTTGCCAGTGCCTTCCCTTAGTCTGAGAGTATGTGACTTGCCCAAGGTCACCCAGTGGGTTTCATGGCTGAGCAGGGAATCCAACCCTGGTCTCCAGAGTCATAGTTCGACAGTCAAACCAATATGCCATGCTGGCTCTCTTCTTTCAGGATACTCCATTACATTCCATCTGTCTCCTCAAAACACACTATGCAGTCTAGGATCACGGAGCTTTCCAAGTCCTCACTAAGCTGTTTTGGGTATTCCCTGACTCTATCCCTTAACATTTTTCCTACTTTGAGATTACTCTGAGCTTGAAAATACCTCCTTATTGTTTCTTTGTAAACCCATTTGGCTTATTTAATCATAATAACTCAGTACCATAGCACACTATTAATATATACAAGTAGCATAGTCCTGTTTGGGATTCCAGCCAACTAGCTGTGCTCTCTTATCCTAAATATCATTCCATCCCTCAATCCAGTCCAGCAGGTATTCCGTCTTCTGAGGCAGGGGTAGGCAACCTTTCTCCTTTAAGGACCGAGGGACTTCAGCTCCCAGAATCTCAGGAGCTATTAGCCAACATGGGACTATTAGCCAACATGGCTGAGGCTTCTGGGAGCTGAAGTCCCTCGGCCCTTAAAGGGGACAGTTTGCCTACCCCTGCCTATTGGCTTGTGTGTATTGGGGTTTTGTTTTTTACATCCTGTCCCTCAGTTTTTACAATTGGGTGTTTTATTTTTATTTTGTATTTGTACAAATCCCAGCCTTCTGATATTCCCTCTTGTGTACGGATGGTGCCATTTTGGTTACCCTGAAACCACTACTCAGAGAATGAATTCAGAAGGATAGGATGCATGTTCATGACAGAAATATTATCAAAGTCATGATGATGGCCTCAGAGGCAGTATGTTTCTCAGTATACCAACTGCTGGGCAACATGACTGGGCAAGTATTATAGTCTTCATACCCTGTTTGAGGGTTTCCTATAGGAAACTGATTAGCCAGTGTAGGAACAGAGTGCTGAATTAGATAGACTCTTCAGAGCAAATCCCTTCTGAATAAATCTTGCCAAGAAAACTCTATGTTAGGCTTGCCATAAGTCAGAGTTTACTTGAATGAACATAACAACAGCTGCAGCTGCAGTTAAGAAAAAGCCATCATCAATGAATTGACAGGAGATGTAATCACAACTCTACAAGTGTCTTTGCTTTCCTTCTGAAATGTTGGAGACTGTGAGGTTCATTTAATATTCTTCCAATTTAGATGTTGAAAAGTTACATTTGGACCTTGGACTATTTCTTCCTAAATTCAGCATGATGATTGGGGATGCTGGGAGTTGTAGTCTAAAAATTATTAATCCCCCCCCTTGCAAAAAAACCCCACTGCTTAAAATTATTCTCTTTGCTCATGGTTGTGTTCCATTTTACAATCTAGATGCAAGTATACTGGAGTGCAGGAACATGGTGACTTAGTGGTTAAGTGGACTGGAAGGTCAACAGATTGGCAGTTCAAGACCCAATTGCCACATGATGGGGTGAGCTTCTGTCACTAGCCCCAGCTTCTGCCAACCTAGCAGTTCAAAAGCATGTAAAAGGTGCAAGTCGATAAATAGGTACCACTTAGGTGGGAAGGTAAAAGTGTTCGGTACAGTCATGCTGGCCACATGATCACAGAGTTGTCTTTGACAATGCTGGTTCTTTGGCTTAGTAACGGAAATGAGCACCACCCCCTACAGTCGGAAATGACTAGACAGTCACACCAAAGAGGAAACCTTTATCTTTTATGTTGGAGTGCAGAAGAAAGAAATGGTCCTATTCCACTCATGTTTTGGATATATGATTAAAAAAATCAACACAACAGCCAATCCAATGTATTTTTAGTTGGAAAGTCTTGCTTTAAAGTTAGGAATGTAATTAATTAATTGTAGCAATTATAATTAAATAATTAATGGAATATAATTAAACAATTAATTAATTAATTGTTCCAGTAATTAAATTATGTGGAACATCACTATGCATGTTAATTTAGTAATTCATTTCATTTGTTCACCAGGGCTTATTCCCACTTGTGTACATAGGATTACATCCACATTGCCCAACTCTGATTATTTATTCAGATGTTAAGTCCCACAGGTTCAATGAAGCTTATTCCTATGCTATTGTGCATAGGATTGCAGCCTTAGTCTTCAATGGATCAAAGAGAAGGCTTTCAAAGTGAACCTTGCAGCTCTTTCATGGAATCAGCGATTTGGAAGGGACCCCAAGGACCATCCAGTCCAATCTTCTGCCATGTAGGAATCCACTGCTAAAGCTTTTCTGATAGGAGATCATCAAACCACTTTTAAAATTCTTAAATGAAAGAGAATCCATGGGGAATAGTATTGGGTATAGAGTATGGTTAACCTGGAGCAGAGAAGACCAAGAGGTGATATAAAAGCCATGTTTAAATCCTTCAAGGGATGTAATATAGAAGATGAAGTGGGGTTGTTTTTGGCTGTTCCAGAGAAGAAAACACAAACTGAGGGATTCAAATGACAAGAAAAAAAGATTTCGTCTATACATTAGAAAGAACATCTTGACAGTAAGAGCTGTTTGACAGTGGAATAGACTGCCTCAGATGATGATGGACTCTCCTTCTTTTGAGATCTTTAAACAGAGGTTAGATGGTTATCTCACATTAGTGTCTGACTATGTACTTCTGCATGGCAGGGGATTGAACTCAATGGCCCTTGTAGTTTCTTCCAACCCTATGATTCTATTATTCAACCATGATGGGTTGTTTTACTGTTGAGCAGATCTTACTGTCATAAGGAGAACATTCCATTGAAGTTTCTCTCCTTGACTTATGAAGTCATAACCCTGTACATTGTACAACAATATCCAACCAGCACCAGTTAGGTCAGTTTTGATGTGACACTATGTACTTTTTTCTAAAGTGTGAGTCATTGTCTTGTCCTATCCCCCATTGGAGATGCATGGCAGGAAATTAGTGTGATGACCTTAGATTCCAAGCTGATCACATACATCATCAAACACAAGGGCAGCCATATTGGTCCATGGAAGCAATGCAAAATCCAAACTCCTCAGGAAGGGAATACCGTTATTCTTCCTATTGCTGCTTATCTTTAGGTTATTTCGAACTCATGGTGACCCTAAGGTGAACCTACCACAGGGTTTCTTGGTAAGATTTATTCAATAAAGAGGTTGCCTTTGCTTCCCTCTAAGGCTGACAAAGTAACTTGCTCAAGGTCACCTAATGGGTTCCCATGGCCAAGCAGGAAGTTGAGCCCTGGTTTCCAAGTCATAGTCCAATACTCAGACCACTGCAGCACACTGTCTTTCAGTTTGTCTTAGGCAAGGAATATTCAGAGGTGGTTTTGCCAGTTCCTACCCCTAAAATATAGCCTACAACACTTGGCATTCATTGGTGGTCACCCATCCAAATACTAACCAGGGTTATCCTTGCTTAGTTTCCAAGTTCAGACCAGATCTGACACATTCAAAGTATTTTTATTAGAGTCAAATAAAATGCTACAAAAGTAAGCAAGACTTTGGGTTATACAATCAACTGGTTCATGGCAGCAGGAATCCCAAATTGTGGCAAAGACATTTTGAGATGGTTTCTTTCATACACAGGATAGAAATATTTTAATAAATAAGATAAATAATCAATACAAGGTGGATCCTTAATTGATCTCTGTGTTTTCCTGACTTTGGAGGCAGCCTGAACAATTTTGAGATGGCTAAAAAAGCTGAACAAAAAATAGATCTTTAAAGGTACCATCCCTTCCTTGCATGTGTCTGTCAGTGGTGAGAAACATAAAATGGACAGATGCAAAAAGAAGAATGGAAAAAGATTGTCCCAGACTTTTATTTAGCCAGTTCATCACTTTTGGTGGTAGCAGAGTTGCCGGCCATGATAAATCTACTGAGGAAGGAGATAAAACAACATCCTGCCCCTCTTCAAAAATCCCAGAGGGGATAGGTGTGCTGGTGGATAGTAAATCACAGGAAATCAGCCAGCACTGAATGGCTATAGTATTTAAAACCCATAATTGTGGTTGATTAGAATTCAGCCAGGGACCATGCATAATGCCAGTGGATAACCCCCTTTTCCCTGGGTTGCTCTGGCTGTGATTGCCCAGGCCTTGTAACAAATGCCTAATGCCATTTAAGGATGGAATGACATATCTCTGATATGCAAATTTTTACTGCACAGCAATTAAGCAGTTTAGGTTTTTTATGACAGCGTTTGGGCTCTATACAACAACGGGGGGGGGGGGGGGGGAGGCCAATAAAGGCCTAGTGATGAATGGGCCAATCCCCACTGGAAATATACCATGTAATCTTGCAGTGACAATGCATTATGGATAGCATTGTGATTATTGGTTGTTAATCTCCCTCCTTTCCCTCCCTTCTTTTCTCCTAGTAACCTTGCCTTCCCTTAACTGTCCCCTCCCACACCCTCCAACTATAGTTCCACGGATGAAAACGACATGGCGGCCACATTGTTGGGGGCACGAGCCTTGGATACAGATGGGAAAGTTGGGCCATTGCAATCTGCTGCGCACAAGGAAGGCAGTGAAAAGGGGCCTTGCAGCTCGGCAGCCTGTCAGCAGGGGACAGAACCGGGGGCCATATGCCTCTCTTCTTCTCCCTTCTGTCGCCAAGTCTGCTGCCTTATCCTTCTGTCAGGGGACACTTTAGGATGAACATGTTTTAAACAGTTTTGTTTACTTAGCAGCAGCCTTAATTAGACACCTTAAACCATTTTATTTAAATATATATATTGGAGTTGTGCCCATGTGGGTGAAAATCATTCAGGCGTACAGTTCTCTTACCTCCCCACTAAGCCTTCCAATGTAGCAAGCAACACTTTCCTTTCTTTTTTCTGTTTAGTGCAGGAAACTCTTTATTGTCTAAAGAACTCCTTTGCATTGCACAAAAAAAAGAGAGAGAGAAGAGATGCTCCATTCCCCCATCCCTCCCCTTTCATTATGTCAGGAATGGTCAAAAGGAGAAGGGCAGAAGAATTTCTTTTCAGTCCTGGGTGATGAACTGTCTACATGCTGAATAATATATTCCCACATTTACAGTACAACTGTATTTGTTCTATAGTCAGGCATATAATGAAGGGAAGACCTGAGTTGGAATGGGGTGTTCCACTCGTTTTTTGTTCGTTTTTATCTTGAATGAATGGAAACTTAAAAAAAAAAACTTTTTAAAAGAAACTTTCACATTTCTCAATGAGTAAATATCATATTTACAACTGTTGCAAGTGGTGATTGGATGGCAAAAGATGGTGTTTGATGAACTGGACTGTAGTCTACCAACGTTTCTTCCAAATTAAAAAAGTACCAAATTAAAAAAGTAACAGCTATAGACTAACAGAATCACCACTCCCTTTATTTTACTTTTGTACACATAAATATATTTTTCATGTTGATTAACATTTTAAACACTCCTGAATAAGATGACCCAGTTTGTTTCTTTTTCCTTAACAAACTACATTGCTTAGACAAAGGTAGTTCTCCAGCCAGGCAAACAAAACCTTAGTTTGTATAATTTCATCATAGGCTTGACAGAAAGTGGTGCTTCAATCCCAAGGATGTCTGGCTGTCTTTTTAAAAAGTCACAGCAGGCAACCAGTGTCAGGAAACTGTAATTTTGTTTATCAAAGAAGCAGACTGTACATTTCAGCAGAGAATCCTTCCGTCTGTTGAATCATACAACAGACCGTAGTACAATCATTTCAAAGTCTTTAATTTGCTTTTCATTATTTGGACAGTTTGTTCACTGCTTTAAATATCAAAACAAAACAATTCAATTTTATGCTTTCTTTTGGTTAAGTAATATTTTGGCTCTCGTCTGCTGGCACATTGCCAGTGTGGGCATGGATCAGCTGGGATGGGAGAATGTTTGTTAAGTGTGTTTGCTTAATTGCAAACCTATAAAAGGGACAATGCATCATTGCATAACCACAACCAAAAAGAAGAAATGAGACCGGCACAAGGTGGCAATTCAGGGCTTTAACCCAGTGGTATGTGGTGGGAAATTTTCCATGATTTTATTTTTCCACAGAAAATTGTCCACTTTTAGAAATGCATTGGTTCATAAAAAATAATTAGCAGCATAATAATAATCCCCATTCTTAATCCTCTTCTGATTTCCTGACTGCAGTCCCCATTTCTGTCAATGTTTGATCCCAGGTATGAGAATTCTTTTACTATTTCTTTTTCCTCATTGTCAAGGTTGAACTTGTGAAGGTCCTTGGTGGTCATTATTTTTGTTTTCTTTATGTTTAAGCCTGCCTTTGCACTTTCTTCTTTGCCCTGGTGGCGCAGTGGTTAAATGCCTGTACTGCAGCCACTCACTCATAGACCACAAGGTTGCGAGATCAATACTAGCCAGGGCTCAGGCTAGATTTCCGAGGTCACTAAAATGAGTACCCAGCTGTTGGGGGACAATGAGCTTACAGTTGTAAACTGCTTAGACACCCCATAGCATGGTATGAAGCGGTATATAAATGAAGCTGCTTTACTCTGAGCTTCCTTAGTAGGTGTTCCAGGTCTGCGAGGTTTTCTGCTAGTATAATGGTGTCATCTGTATATCTTAGATTGTTGATATTCCTTCCTCTTATTTTCACTCCTCCTTCTTCCATGTCAAAGCCTGCTTTTCTTAGAATATGTTCTGCATACAAGTTGAACAGATAGGGTGAAATATACAACCTCGTCTGACTCCTTTGCCAATTGGGAACCATTCTGTTTCTCCTTATTCTGTTCTGACAGTAGCCTCTTGTCCTGAGTACAGATTTCTCATCAGAACTATCAGATGTGTTGGCACTCCCATGTCTTTAAAGGCGTTCCATAGCCTTTCATGATCTATGTAGTCAAAGGCTTTGCTAAAACTGAGGCTGTCATACTTTGGACATATCATGAGAAGGGAGGACTCATTGGAAAAGACAATAATGCTGGGAAAGGTGGAGGGAAGTAGGAAGAAGAGAAGGACACATGTCAGATGGATGGACTCTATTAAGGAGGTCATGGTTATGGGTTTTCAGGATTTAAGCAGAGCAGTGGAGGACAGGGGTCTTGGTGATATCTCATCCATGGGGTTACTCGAGGGCAGTTAACAACAACAAAAAGATTAGTAGGTTAATGATTTTCTGGGTCTTCATTTTCATTTCTTAAAACTGAAATAATGTAAGGAAATGCTACCAAGTTGTCATATTGTAAAATAGGGGTGGGTAACTCTGTAAGACCAGGGGGTTGCATTAACTGCCCAGGAGACCTTGTTGGATGGCAATCCCTGCACCTGGCCCTACAAAAAACAAACAAACAAAAACCCCACATTTATTTTTTGTCCCAAATGTCCTCAAACACCCTCTAGGACATAAAGGAATATTATTGACCTTTTCTTGGCTCCTAGAGACATTTTAGGGCATTTTGAGGCAATAATAATAATAATAAATCAGAAATTTTGCAAAGATTCATTCAGGGAGATCCAAATGTGAAGGAAATGCCCCTTAGAGAATTTTTGGGACATTTTGGAGCAAAACCAATTATTATTATTATTATTATTTGCAAAAACAGTTTGATCCCTGGGGAGACCAAGGGCCCTAGGGGCTATATGTGGCATATGGACTGCATTTTGCCCACCCTTGCCTTAACATGTATACAAGTATTGCTATAAAATAATTTTTGAAGTGCTGCATTGAATCCACATAATTTTTGAATTTAAAACACAAAAAGTGCAGCTTAATTAATTTCGTTACAAATCTGTGTGGAGCCCATAGTATTAAGAAGATATGGTGGTTTAACTGGAAGCACAGCTGACTCCAAACACTTTACTGCTTGAAGCAAATGACAAAATTTTACTCCTCTCCCCACACATATATGCATCCCCACCAGGGATTCCAAACACAGCAGTTGACTGACTGAGCAGGTGAATTTTTCTTTCACAATGGCCAATGGACAGCAGCCACTTTAATGGGGAAAAGGACAGGCCACATGCTGCAGAGAACTCTGAAATTTGGCTGCTGCTTACTCAACACTTTGCCTGGAATTAGAATCATAGAAACATAGAGTTGGAAGAGACCACAAGGGCCAACCAGTCCAACCCCCTCTCATGCAGGAACTCCCAATCAAAGCATCCCTGACAGATGGCCATCCAGCCTCTGCTTAAAGACCTCCAAGGAAGGAGACTCCACTACTCTCCGAGGGAGTGTGTTCCACTGTTGAACCGCCCTGTCAGGAAGTTCCCCTTAATGATGAGGTGGAATCTCTTTTCCTCCAGCTTGCATCCATTGTTCCGGGTCCTGTTCTCTGGGGCAGCAGAAAACTCCCTCCTCAATATGACATCCCTTCAATATTTAAACACGGCTATCATATCACCTCTCAACGTTCTGTTCTCCAGGATAAACATCCCCAGCTCCCTAAGTCGTTCCTCATAGGGCTTGGTTTTCAGACCCTTCACCATTTTAGTTGCCCTCCTTTGGACACGCTCCAGTTTCTCCACATCCTTTTTGAATTGTGGTGCCCAGAACTGGACACAGTATTCCAGGTGAGGCCTGACCAAAGCAGAATAGAGTGGCACTATTACTTCTCTTGATCTAGACACTATACTTCTACTGATGTAGCCTAAAATTGCATTGGCCTTTTTAGCTGCTGCATCGCACTGCTGACTCATGTTCAACTTGTGGTCCACCTGGATTCCTAGATCCCTTTCACATGTAGTCTCATTCAGCCAGGTGTCCCCCATCGTATATCTGTGCTTTTCATTTTTCTGCCTAAGTGCAGTACCTTACATTTCTCCTTGTTGAATTTCATTTTGTTAGCTTTGGCCCAGCTTTCTAGTCTGTTCAAGTCATTTTGAATTTTGATCCTGTCTTCTGGGGTATTAGCTACTCCTCCTAATTTGGTGTTGTCTGCAAATTTGATAACTGTGCCCCCAATATCGTCATCCAAGTCATTAATAAAGATATTGAATAGCACTGGGCCCAGGACAGAGCCCTGTGGCACCCCACTGGTCACTTCTTTCCAGGTTGAAAAGGAGCCATTGTTGAGCACCCTTTGGTTTTGGCCAGTCAACCAATTACAAACCCATGTAACAGTTACTTTGTTTAGCCCACATTTTACCAGCTTGTTTGCAAGAATGTCATGGGGAACCTTGTCAAAGGCCTTACTGAAATCAAGATATACTATATCCACAGCGTTCCCCTCATCTACCAAGCTGGTAATTTTATCAAAAAAAGAGATCTGATTTGTCTGGCATGACTTGTTTCTCTGAAACCCATGTTGACTATTTGTGATTATGAAATTACCTTCCAGATGTTCACAGACTCTCTGTTTAATGATCTGCTCCAGAACCTTTCCTGGTATTGATGTCAGACTAACTGGACGATAATTGTTGGGATCCTCTTTTTTTCCCCTTTTTGAAGATGGGGACAACTGCTTCTAGAGAACCTTTATAAAAATCTATATTGTAAAACTATAACTGCTTTGTCGTTTATATAAAATACATCCGAAACTGCTTACATAATACAACATTTGCCCTCCTCCAGTCCGCTGGGACTTCTGTTCTCCAGGAGTTCTCAAAGATTATTGCCAATGGTTCCGATATTACATTTGCCAGTTATTTTAATACCCTTGGATATAATTCATCTGGTCCTGGAGACTTATATTCATTTAGATTAACCAGGTATTCCTGTACTATCTCTTTACTTATTCTGTGCTGAAATTCTCCTATTCTGTCCCCTGCTCCATTATCCTCAGGTTGAGCACCCTTTGCCTTTTCTGAGAAGACTGAAGCAAAGAAGGTGTTGAGTAATTCTGCCTTTTCTCTGTCCCCTGTTAACTTTTTGCCATCTTCTCCACACAGTGACCCTACCATTTCCTTCTTCTTCCTTTTGCTGCTGACATACCCAAAAAAGCCCTTTTTATTTTTCTTAACCTCTCTAGCAAGCCTGAGTTCATTCTGCGCTTTAGCTTTTCTGACTTTACCCCTACACGTGCTAGCTATTTGTTTGAATTCCTCTTTGGTGATTTCCCCATTTTTCCATTTCATATACATGTTCCATTTAAAACGTAGTTCAGTTGCAAGTTCCTTATTCATCCATCCTGGTTTCTTGAGACACCTCCCATTTTTCCTCCTTGTTGGCACGGTTTGAAATTGTCCCTTCAGTATCTCCCTTTTGAGAAACTCCCATCCGTCTTGAACTCCCTTCTCTTTTAGTATTCCTGTCCATGGGATCACCCCCAGTATTTCTCTAAGTTTAGTAAAATCAGCTTTCCTAAAGTCTAGAATGCGTGTCTGACTATGCCTGGCTTCTCCTTTCCACTGTATAATAAACTCCAGGAGGACATGATCACTCCTGCCTAAGGATCCAACCACTTGCACCCCATTAACTAGGTCTTCCCTGTTAGTTAGGATCGGATCTAAAATAGCTGACTCCCTTGTTGCCTCTTCCACCTTTTGGACAATGAAATTGTCTTCGAGGCAAGTGAGGAATTTGCTAGACCTTGAGGATTTTGCTGAGTTTGACTTCCAGCAAATATCCGGATAGTTGAAGTCACCCATCACTACTATATTTCTCCTTTCTGAGTGTGTGGTCATCTGTTCTAGAAAGGCATCATCCAATTCTTCTGCCTGCGTTGGGGGTCTGTAGTAGACTCCTACACTAACATCCCTGTTGTTTCCCTCCCCTTTAATTTTTATCCAGATGTTCTCCACCTGGCTTCCAGGATTGATGTCCTGGATTTCTTCACTGGTGTAAATATCCCTGACATATAATGCTATTCCTCCTCCTTTCCTGTTTGGCCTGTTCTTCTTGAAAATGTTATACCCCTGTATTTCTACATTCCAGTCATGAGACTCATCCCACCAGGTTTCAGTGATGCCTATTATATCATATTTGCTTTGAACAATTGAACAAACCCATTCAGATAAGACTGAAATTTATGAGTGGGCATACCAGCATTTCCACCATTAGTGGTGAAGTGCATAGGCACAGTGAATAATGCCTGTGAAGGCTGGTTAGAGGAGACTGATGACTTCAGTGTCAGTGGTATAGCAAATCCATTCTGGTCCAACTTGAAAGAAGCATCTCAAGATGCTGAAACCTACCCTCCTCCAAATCAGTTCGGCATCTTGGAGAGGTGTTTTTTTTTTTAAGTGTGGCTTAAATCTCATAGTGGATTCACTGTCCCTCTCGTATAGGAGACACTAGCCTTACTTGGGTCATTCAACATGTCCTTGGTGGAAAATTGTCACAAGTTGGTGTGACAATAAAATAATGGAAAGAGCAGGATATTCATTCCAATTAATGAATGGGATGGATGTTGACAAGCTGGTGCGTGTCCAGAGGAGGGTGACCAAAATGACTAAGGGTCTGGAAATCATGCCTTATGAAGAGAGACTAAGGGATCTGAGTATGTTCAACCTGGAGAAGAGATGGTTAAGAGGTGATATGATAGCCCTGTTTAAATATTTGAAGGTGTGTCATATTGAGGATGGAACAGGTTTGTTTTCGCCTGTTCCAGAGAATAGGACCAATGGATGCAATGGATGCAAGCTACAGGATAAGAGATTCCACCTCAACATTAGGAAGAACTTGGTGACAGTAAGAGCTGTTTGACAATTGTACACACTGCCTCAGAGTGTAGTGGAGTCTCCTTCTTTGGAGGTCTTTAAACAGAGGCTGGCTATCCATCTGTTGGGGATGTTTTGACCATGAGTTCCTGCATGGCAGGGGGGTTGGGTTGGATGGCCCTTGTGGTCTCTTCCAACTCTATGATTCTATTATTCTAATTGAAAAATAAGGAAAGTTGTATCCTTCTCTTCTCTAAATTTTGTCTTCTTAGCAAATAAGCCCCAAATTCCTCTTTCTGTAATCTGTGGGTTGAATATGAAGCAAGGATGACAAGCAAAGTGCCAGTGGAGGACCTGGGTAGGAGACATTATAGAAGCATGTCCTCTTGCTTTAGAACATGGATAGAGAGTCCTTGGGCTTTCCAGATATTTTGGACTATAGCTCCCAGATTGCCTTTTTGCTGAGTGTGCTGATAGTCTTCTGGGAGCTGAAGTTCAAAAATCATTCCCGTGGGCCACAAGTTTACTGTACATGGTCACTTGGAAGGAAGTGCCACTAAATTCATCATCAGAGGGATGACAACTGAAAACTCTAAATCACAAACTAGGAAGGGAACCCTTAGAAATCAGGTGATGGTACCTGCACCCATTTATATGCCTCTTCTAGATACAAAGGAGGCTCATGTAGCTTTAATAGTTGTCTAAAAAGGAAGATAATGGTAGGTGCAACTTTTCTCACACCTACCAGTCAAACTGTTTCCCTTACTGAAATCCTCATACTGAACAATTTTTAAGCCTTTGCTGAAGAAATGTTTAAGGAAAGGGAGCCCTTTCTTCTTTGTAGTCTGTCACCCTAAAACTGGGCAGTCTATAGAGGAGATACATACTCTGGTGCAATGGCTCTCAGTCTGTGTAATCCCCCAATTTTGTTGGATTGCAACTCTTGGAAACCTAATCAGAGGTAGCTGGTAGTGCTCATGTCAGTGTGGAGCTAAATTCACTGGGTTTGAGTCTACATTTTAGAGGAGTTGTCCAAAGTGCTGAACCTATTTAAAGCCTGGATTAAACCCAGAGTGGATCTTTGCTCCACCCATATGGAAGCCAACTTCCCTCCACCCATATGGAAGCACTGGTCACTTTTTCTGCCAGTGTTGTTTTAAGCAAGTGCTGAGAAACAAAACCATGGATTTTTAAAAACTGGGGTTTCAGATTAGAGTAGATATATTCCATATGTAATGGAAAGATGCCCAGAGAGAGAGAGAGAGAGAGAGAGAGAGTTTTCAAAATGAGATAATCATATTGAAAAGATAGTTCTTTTCAAGACTTCTTTCAAATTATAGGTTAAAATCTAAACACAACGTTTTCTTGAATGTGATCAGCTGCTAAGGCTTAACTGCACTACATTCCTCAGTAATTCACACCCCATTGCTGAGGTAACAGTTACCCTGGCTATCCTATTACAGCTGTATTTTTTCTGGAACTGAACACCTATATTGTGTTCTCTCCTCTATATCAGAATGCCGTGTGGAACCAGAAGGATTTTATTTTTTTTCCTTCTTCTTATGTATAATATCTGTTGTGATGGTTGTTTGGTGGCCATTTGCTATTATTCTTCCCACATCTTATCCACCCCTTTTGGTTTTGGTGTGTTACTGGTTTCTCTGTCACAGGTTTTAACTCCTAAGATTCCTTAAGTTATTGCCTCCTGTTGTTTCAGTTGCTAAACAATTCAGAACATGGCATACTATACTTTTTAACATTTCAGTCCTCATCATGGTTATCAAGAGTAGGATACTATTGTTCTCACAATAGTCTCTTTTTCACAATATTTCTTTTTCCTTCTGCTGGATTGTGAATACATTCCTGAACACTATGGAATATATAATATGCAAACTGAGTCAAGCAGAGCTGGTACTCCATATATTGGTTTCCCAGGACAGAAAACATCTAATCACCCTACTATCTTAGATCTGGCATTTTATAACATGTTAAGAGAGAGAGAGAGAGAGAGAGAGAGAGAGTGGATTGCAATAAAATGGGGGGAAACCTAGTACATATCATTCAAATATTTATTTCAGTTGTGGTAGGATAGAGTATATGATGTGAGCCAGTGGTATAGTGGTTTGAGCATTGGTGCACGACTCTGGAAACAAGGATTCAAATCCCAGTTTGGCCATATAAAACCACTGAATAACCTTGGGCAAGTCATACTCTCTTAGCCTCAGAGGATGACAATGAAGAAACATGCTCAGAAAGCCCGTGATAGGTTTACTTTAGGGTCGCCACAAGTCCAAAATGACTTGAAGGCACACAACAACAACACAGTATGTGATAAGAATTAATACACTAAATAGAAACCAGGAACATTTTAAAAAGCACCCACAGATTAATCTTATCTATCACTATAAGCATTGCTTTACAAATGGCAAACATAACTTTGTGTTATGGGGGGAAAACAATGTGTAAATAAAAATAGAATAAAAATGTACATTCGTTAATACTTTATAATGCAGAAAATTAGGAACTAAAACTGTGAAAGTATATTTAAAAATCATTCATATGAGAATTTGTCTTCTACTCTCAGCTTTCATAAGACCATAAGAGGCACAATGGATCATGTGAAGGGTATATCTAATCTAATGAACTGTTCACTCACTGGACACCTATGGGAAATCTGCCAACAGGTCATGAATGCAACTGCATCCTCCATCTTGCATTACCCAGAAAGTGATATACAGATATACTCTGCCTCTGATACTAGAGATGATAAATAACCATCCTGCCCAGCAGTCATTGATTGCACTCACCTCCATGAATCCATCTAATCTCTTTTGAAAGCTGTCCAAGTTGGCACTGCAGCCATCACTACATCTTGGAGGATAGTAAATTCTGACAGTTTAACTATGACTGTTTGAAGAATGACTTCCATTTTTCTGATCTGAATTTTCTATCATTTCACTTCAGTGGATGGCACTGGATTCCAACATTATAAGAAAGGGAGAAAACCTCTCTCTGCTTTCTCCACACCAAGCTTACATTTTTGCACCTCTGTAACATCTCTCCTTACCTTTTTCTCCCTAAGGCAAAAAGCTCCAAAGATTATAAACTTTCCATATAATGAAGTTACTTCAGTGCTATGATCATTTTGGTTGCTCTTTTTTCACCTTTTCCAACTCTACTGTGTTCTGTGATGTGGTGATCAGAACCATACACAGCATTCCAGATGTGGCTGCACTATAGATTTGCATAAGAACAGTATGATTTTGGCAGACTTATTTTCATTTATTTCCCCCTTTTACAATAACCATATACTGGTCAACACTTTCATTGAGCTAGCAAACACTTTGAGCCAGCATGATGTAGTGGTTTGAGTGCTGGATTAGGTCTCTGAGAGACTGGGGATGGAGCCACATTAACTCACTAGGTGACCTTGGACAATGCCACACTATTCTGCTTTGGTCAGGCCTCACCTGACCTGGAATACTGTGGGCACCACAATTCAAAAAGGATGTTGACAAGTTGGAGCATGTCACTAAAATGGTGAAGGGTCTAGAAACCATGCTTCATGTGGCGACACTTAGGGAGCTGGGTATGTTTAGCCTGGAGAAGAGACAGTTAAGAGGTGATATGATAGCCTTGTTTATGCATTTGAAGAGATGTCACATTGAAGATGGAGCAAACTTATTTTTTGCTACTCCAGAGACTAGAACACGGAACAATGGATGCAAGCTACAGGAAAAGAGATTCCACCTAAACATTAGGAGAAACTTGTTGACAGTAAGAGCTGTTTGACAGTGGAACACACTCCCTCTGAGTGTGGTGGAGTCCCCTTCTTTAGAGGTCTTTAAACCGATGGCTAGATAGCCATCTCTGGGAGTGCTTTGATTGTGAGTTCCTGCATGACAGGGGGTTGGACTGGGTGCCCCTTGTGGTCTCTTTCAACTCTATGACTCTAAGTCACACACTCTCAGCCTTAGAGAAAGGTGTTAGTAAACCTCTCCTGAATAAAACTTACTAATAAAATTCTATGAAAGGGGCTCCATGAGTCCAAGTTGACTTGAAAGGGTGTGTGTGTGTTGTGTGCCTTCAAGCCATTTCTGAATTATGGCAATCCTAAGGTGAATCTATCATGGGGCTTTCTTGGCAAGATTTGCCAAGAAATCTTACCATGGGACTGCCATTGAAATTTTGGAAAAGTGCATTAGTTTCTGATTCATAACTGATGGAAGATTATTTTCTGTTTATTGTGGTCAAATTTGCTCAGTGAACTAAGCAACTGTGATAGCCGGATAGACATCTCTATGGGGTTTGTCAGAGGAAGGTGGGAGGCAAGATTGTTGATTTTGTTGAATTAAGTTAATTGAGTGCAATTAAGCACCAATGGCACTATCTTTCCACATTGGTGGGGTTGCATGCTCCTGGGGGACAAGAGGCTATGCTGGTCAGGTTTCCCATGTCAGGCTTTTTCTGAGGAGTCAGACTAAGTGTGCAGAATGGCTACTGAGCAGCATCAGTGGTGGTGGGTGACACTGGTGGAAGATCTCTGAGAGACAACAGCAATGGTACCGTATCTAACACTTCTTAGTACTACACAGAGGGAGGCATGGTGAACCTTTTTTTGAAAATCTTTTACCCCAAAAATCCTAAATGAGACAATCCAAAATAGAGATAATGCCAGAACATGAGACTCCCAGGTCAGAAAGCACTCAACAAGTTACTAGGGTAGAGCAGAGGACAACTATGAGTAGCGTTGTTGTTAATGATGCAACTGGACTCAAGCCAAAATGATGTTTAGTTGTTGACATGCCCAGAGGCTAAAGGAAAGTTCAAAGCTGCACAATACATATTATAGGAACATGGAATGTGAAAAGCATGAATTCAGTAAATAGTAAAACAAAAAATGGAAATGTATAAACATTGCAGTATTTGGGGTGAGTAAGGTAAAGTAGATAGGAATGGGCATTTTGAATCAGATAATTACAAAGTTTTACTCGGGACAATGAAAATTTACGAGAGAGATGCAGCAAAAGCAGTCAAAGGATGTAATGCTAAGTCTGATTGAATCACGTCAATAAGACTTCAGGCAAAACTCATCAATATAACCTTAATCAGGGTGACTTAGAGGTCGGTGTCTCATTCATGGGGTCACCATAAGTCGAAGTCAACTTGACAGCACTTCACAACAGCAACAAGCACTGCATGCCAGACATCTATGCAAACTGGAGCTTAGTAAATCATTCACAGTTTGCTAGTCTTTATGAACTCTCTGGCATCTTTTAGAGGACTCAGTGGCTACCCACCTCAGGTTATCTTCCAATCTTGCCTGTAACAAGTCAGTAAGACAATAATCTCAGGGTCCTTAACTAACAATAGACCTGCAAACATATTTTAACGCATTCCAAACAGATATTGGCTAAGGAAAGGAGATGGATGCCTTTGTTTTATTATGGACCTGTTGACTTGAACAATGGAAAAATAGGTGTGAGTGTTTGTCTGCTGAACAAGGTCATGTTCAGCTGATTCTGTATAGATTTGCACTCCCCCTAAAGTCTACTCTACCCCTTTCTGTGGTGGTGGGACTGCATGCTCCAGTGAAATAAGATGCTATGCTACTGGTAGGGTCTCTCACATCAGACAGGCTTTTGCTGAAGAGGCAGACTAAATATGCCAAACAGCTACTGGGATGTTGTAGGGTGTTTTGATAATGCTAGCAGAGATTCTTTTGGAGACAATGACAGTGGCACCATATTTAACTTTAAAGGAGCTAGCACTGAAAAGGAAAAGAGGAAGATCACATTACAGGTAGATTGATTCAATAAAGGAGGCCATTGCTCTTAGTTTGGAAAACCTGAGCAAGACAGTTGATGACTAGCTGATAATGCCATCAGTAGAAGTGTTTTTCTTGTAGTATTATTTTATTATAGTGTTTTTATTTATTATTATAATTTTAGTATTGTAAAGTTTCTTAATATGTCTGTACACTTATTTTTATAAGTTTATTACTATGACTGTACACTTATTATTATAAGTTTATTAATGTAACTACAATCACCACATTAAAGTTGCATGCAACAGATCAAATAAATAACAAACAAATAGTAACATGCATCAGGACACACATGTTAAAAAAAGGCATGTCCTCAACAATATGTCCAGTGATTCCCAATGTATTAACTGAAGTTACTACAAAATTACATTAGGGCAACTGAAGTCATCATTAGCTGCTAAATGAACTCTAAGGAGTGATCCAATTGCAAAATAAGTAAAGTTCTTTTATTGGGGTGTACTTTATTTATTTTACATTTGCACAATCTGCTGGACCCTTAACTTAAAAGTTTACATCTTTTCGGGCAAAAATTAATTTCTGTTTCACAAGTTCCACTCAGATTTTGTTGCTAATAAAATCAAGGATGTAAATACTATTAAGTACAAAACAGCCTGCTGCATAATTGTTTCCCAGCAATTACAGATTATATCGAGCCATTCCTTGAGTAGAAACAGTTTTTTCCAAGACACTAGCTCCCTGTACCTTGAAATTTTATTAGGCTAAGAATTTCATGCACCATATGTTGTAATATGAGACTAGCTGCAATAGAACAAACAACTTTCTGATATATAAGTGAATGATAACCTGATTTTAAATGTGTTTATCTAATGAGATAGTAACAGTAATTTACAACACATATAAAAACTCCCACTATTACTCTTGGTGCACCTTTCTGGCTAAAAAGGTTGATGTGCTGAGATATGCTAATGAATATATCTTGGTTTTTACCAAGTCAGTAATAAAATTTGCATTTGATATTGTGCACAGTAAACTGGGTTATTAGCTTTGAAAATGAGGCTCATAAAATTTAAATATAGGCTTAAATCATATTAACTGTCCTGTAGATTTTCAGAGAGGCTTTAAAGCATTGTGTTTTGTTTCCATAGCAGTGAGAACTGCAGATGTCCTTTGACTTTGGGGGGTGTCCCAAAATGATGCATTTTTGGAGTCTCAAAAATAAATAGCAAAGAAATCTATCTAACTCTTTATTTGTACTATAATTTGGGGAAGTGGATTTAGTGTTTGGAAAATTATGCTGCTACAAGTTAAAGATATAGAATAGAAGGCTACATTGTATATTTCTAAGATGCAGAGTTAATGGTTTATAACATCATTGGAAATACCATGCTAGCATTGTAGCAACAAAATCTAGAAAAGCTGGGATATTGATGACTCTTGGGACTCCCATGAGACAATAGGCCATAGCTTGGTCATGGGTTGTGTTTCAATTGTGCATCTGTATGCTAAAAGTTATATCAGTTTCATGCTGTTTAACTATCTTCACACCCCACTAAGGCTGTTAAACCTTTTTAAATATGTAGTGTGGATATAACTTTTAAAATCAATCCATGGGCCAAGAGTTTTATTTTACCTTAGTTGGGAGCAATGCAAAAACCTGAAATACAGTACAAAGGAATACTTTTCCTCCTGTGGAGGAAGCATTAGTTTCTGGAAATGTGCCTTTCACACTATGCACTTTGTATCTATTTTTTATGGCAAGGCTACCTCCCTCCGCTGTACTGCCTGCTTGTTGGTGGGTCCCTGGATGTGGATTTCTTATACTTCTCACAATGCCCTGGGGAGATGCCATATTTGGGACAGTGTGAAACATTTAAAGTGCTGGCTAACCACATAACATGGAAGACTCAGGGCAGGTGTCAAAGCAGTGGGCTGTTTCCTGATAGTTATGCCTGCCCAAGGGTTCTGTGTGCTCAATCTAGGCCTAGCTGGAAAAGTATTGAGGGAAAATACACTTTGGGGTAAGGACCTTTCCAGTCCTGGTGACCAGTAAGCTTTCAGGACTGTGGGCTTGTCTGCACAAGCTGAAAGAAATGGTCCTGCTCTGTTTTAGAACTCACTTATTCAGACTGTGCACATGGTTGAAATAGCAGGAAAATGGCCCTAAACTGGGGCTTAGCACCAGATCAAAATAAATCTCAGATTGCTCTGGTTCAAGCTGGAAAGAGTGAACTATCGCTTTGGTGTGCAGATTGTGTACTGGTGCAGAGACTGGAGAAGGGCTTGACAGCCACTAGCACCATTGTTAGCCATAATTTTTGTCGCCCACCCATGAATCAATTGCACAAGTGCATGAATGGTCAGCAGAACCATCGTCCCATTGCACATCCCATGGTGTGAAATGATGACAAACATATCATACTACTAACAACAAATGTATAACAAAACAAACTGGCTAGTCCAACAGGGGCCCATGGAGGAAGAGAGAGAGAAGGGATATGTACAGGGGTGGATGTCTTGGCTGGGCAGGTGCATGCTGTGCCAATGTGTCATTGTCCACACTGATGTGCTGAATGGACAGCTGATCAATTGTGCACTTGAGCAGGCAATCACATGGGCCATCCAATGGGTGGGCAACTGGATGGGATGAGGGGGCTGATTGGCTGCTAGCAAAGTGTCCATCCTGCTAGCAAAGTGTCCATGCACTCATGTACATGTGTTTTCAGTGGAACAGAAAAAATAATAATGGCAGAGTGTGGCTTTTAGCCACAATTGCTCATTATGATGGGTCCATCCTTGCAGTGGGAGTGGGGCAGTATGGACTGACTATGCATCAATTATTGGCCTGTTGTGGGAGCTGGAGGTGCAGTCAGAGGGTTCTCCCTGCAAAATGGAAAACCCTGGGGATGTGCAGCCTTTTTTCTTTCATCTGCTTTCCTATGTGTCTTGTGAGAGGTGGTTAATATCAGCAGGCAGCTTTACTCTATCCTCTTTATAGTCCCATATGTGATAGCATAAGAGTTCCTTTTTTTCTGTTTCACCCATTCAGACAGGATGTCAAACTGTTATTAACTCTAACTGGCAGCAGGTTTTCAGTCCCTCAGGTTGTCAGTCATGTGTCTGACAAAGGACAAACTGGTATTTGAAGGCATCCTCTGAAAAGTATATAAGCTAAGTCTACCTAGGTGTGTATGTGCCTTTGAATTGCCTGTCAACTTATGGCAACCCTATGAATTTCATAGGATTTAAAGAACAAACAACAACAACAACAACAACAACAACAAAAGAGGGGAGAACAAGTTACGCATTAACAGCACCTTGCCAACATATTGTGCAGGCACACGGGGGGGGGTCCCCCTGTGGGGGTCCATCCACACTATTACACAGTTATAGTGCTATTAATCCACTTTAATTGCCATGGTTCCATTCTAGGGTTACTAGTTTGATGGAGCACTAGGGCTCTTTGGCTGAGAATTCTAAATGTCCCTCCCTAAGATGCCAATCATAGGATTCTAAGTGATTTTTTTAAAGCAGGACTGTCTGGGCCTGATCCATAATGGAATGCAAGCAGGGCTGAACCTAACATTAGGTAGCCTAAAGCAGCAGCTTCAGGCAGCAGCAGATGCTGAAAGAGATCAGTTACATCTTTCTAGGTATTTCATTCTGTTTGAGGACAGAGCTGTATGGGGGATGCAGCCTGTTCTGATTTCTAAACTCATTACTGTTCTGAGTCCCATTTTTGGGGAAAAGTGGGATATAATAATAATAATAATAATAATAATAATAATAATGCATAAGTAAGATTCAAC
Organism: Phrynosoma blainvillii; assembly: GCA_026167975.1. Taxonomy (NCBI): domain Eukaryota; kingdom Metazoa; phylum Chordata; class Lepidosauria; order Squamata; family Phrynosomatidae; genus Phrynosoma; species Phrynosoma blainvillii. Next base: position 107,619,677 of record JANUYF010000001.1, read on the forward strand.
CACCCATCCAGTCAGCTTCTCTACATGGAATGGGAGGGCATGTCATCTTGTTCTTTGTTTCAGATACCAAAATGTCTTGGGCTAACCCTGAGTTAGCCTAATACAGTCGGACTTCCGTATCCATGGGGGATCCATTCCCCCCCCCACACACACACAGATACCAAAATCCATGCATGCTCAAGTCCCATTTTCATGGCTGCATGAACATGCTGCCATTAAGAAAAACGAGGGCTTGCCTGTACAGTATAAACAAAGGAATGAGATTAACCTGAATCACCATTTCTTTGTAATTCTGTTGCAATAAGGGACAGTAAACTCTTCTATAGAAGAGTATCCAGAAATCTGTTACCTCCTGAAGTGACAAATTCCAGCATCATTGTGTCAGTTTGAGCCACACACTCCCCAGCTGCTTTTTAAGAAGAGAAACATTTATTTTCATATTTAAGTACTACTAGGAGCTAAGGTACAAGAGGATCCACTCAGTACAATACTAGGCCTTTTTGAAACAAAACATTCAGAAGTGTCCCCCTTTTTATTTAGCACAATAAATGTCACACAGATGTAGAGAGAGACACTTGCCTCACTTCTTTTTGCATGCTGTGCAAACACAGTTAACATAAGCATCAGGGCCCAGGGATGCTTCATTTGCTTAGGCTGACTGCCAAGAGTAAATTGGATGAAAAGTAAAAGAATTTGAAGAAAGAAAGGAGCCAGAAATACCTTCTATGAGCATCCAAAAGTGGAAGCCCCTTGGCTTGTGTTGCTAGGAAGCTCCCTCCATAGTTGGTACACCTTTAGGGTAATTTGTTCAATGTTTCTTATTGAATGCAGATGTTCTTTTTCAAGCACTTACCTTTGGCAGTAGCATTAACACACCAATAATTATTTTTGCAGAAGATTGACATTTTGGCTCAACAGTTTGTTTGACTGTCACTTCACTGTTGCAGAAAAGCAGATGTTGGCAGGGTTCATTCTTAGAAAATATAGTGCACAAATCCTGAAATGACACTGGCTGAAATTACTATTCAAGATCTCTCTCTCTCTCTCTCTCCCCTTCCTTCCTTCTTTCCTTCCTTCCTTCCTAGTGTCTAAATGAGCTAGGCTTTCTTTTACGCAGCTTTTGTTTATAGTAGACCAGCATTGTTGTTGTTGTTGTTGTTGTTGTTCTTGTGTGCCTTCAAGTCATTTCTGACTTATGGCAACCCTAAAGTGAACAAATCACGGGATTTTCTTGGCAAGATTTGTTCAGAAATGTTTTGCCTTTGCTTTTGCCTTTGCTTCCTCTGATGCTGAGAAAGTATGACTTCCCTAAGGTCACCCAGTAGGTTTCCATGGCTGAGCTAGGATTCAAACCTTGGTCTCCAGAGTCATAGTCTAATGCTCAAACCACTACATCATGCTGGCCTGCATACCTTCTTACTTACCAGGCCAAGAGAAGCCCACTATCTACGCAATTGGTTTGCCATGTACTTGAATTCACTGGCAAAAAAGGGGAGGATATAAACACTACCGCTACTTCTAATACTACTAATAATATACTCCCGTTTTTGTAGTGCTGGGCACGAGACAGGAAATTTAGTCAAACTGAGGTTAACTGTTCGTGGCTAGTGAACAGCATTTTAAATAGTGGCAAATGTTTGTTGGGCAAGGCTAGCAGTAGGGATGCAAATATTTGCTTATTTCATTTGTGGAAGTAAGAACAACATTTTTGAAAAGTTTTCTCTCTACTAAGCTTATGAATTTTTGGTACATTTTTGTACAAAATTTACTTAGAAATCAGAAGTGGTTTGGCCCTTTTGATACTGATCCTCTCAGTACTTGGAAACCCATGTTTACACTATTACATTGCACACATGTTGGATTCATTGATGTCAGAGGTCATGATTGATTTAAATACAACTGCATGCATGCCACTAAATAGTTTATCTTATTATTATTTTGGTAAACTTAATATTGCTGCCACTAGGACAAACACATACCAGATGTTTGGTGTCTTTCTCATATCTTTAACAATAATCTGATATACCAGCATCAATCCACAAGTATCATAGGCACATACAGTACCAGTCCAGTTGCAAATTACAGGTGGCAAGACCGCAGTCTTTTTACTGGACATGCTTCTGTGCCTTTAACAGCAGCCCAACTTGGCTGCAGTTTAGTAGGTGATATACCTCATGACAAAGAAAGTATGTGTTATCATATATATTCCATTTTCCTCCTCACCTTTGATTTCTCATCATTCAAAAGGTGAGAAGAGGAAGAGGATATATCTCAGTCAAAGTTTCTTTGCTGTACCAGCTGCTTCCCAAATTTTCCACAATCTGTCCAATGCATATTACCCTTCAATATTTGCAGGCTGAAAATGAAAATGAAGCAAAACCCTGAGCTTTATGAGAGATGACACAGAAACCAAAAACACAGATTCTTTGTGGTTTGAATTTGGCAAAGTCAAAGCAAATTGGCTCAAATAAAACAAAGCAAAATCCACAGAACTCAATAAGGGATCCCAAAATGTTAAAGTACAATATTACTTATCCCTATATTTCCTTGGTAATTTTTTTACAACTTAACTGGTAGGTAGGTGGAAGGGTGGGTGGGAATAAATGCTCAAGATTGTGAGAAGTCTGGATTATTTCTCTAACCTATCTGGACAACATCTAGGAGCAGAGGAAACAATAGGGGAAATGCTGCACAGAGTAAGTAAAGAGGTTGTACAGGAATACCTGGTTAACCTAAATGAAGGGCCTCTGCACACCAGCCACCCCAACCCCACCCTGATGCCGTCCTGATGCTGCACGCCGATACACAAAGCACGCAGCATCAGAATGGCCTTCCGGTGCACCATTCAAACATGCTGTGCTGAAAAGGGTTCTGAAGAGACGCATGCCGGCTCTTAGTCCAGCCTTTTGCCACCCCTAAAAGGAGCGTCATTTTGCTGCTCTTTTTGGGGCAGCAAAAAGGAGGATCGAGGCTGCGGCGTGGGGTTGCCGTGCCTGTCTGCAGCCCCCCTAAGTCTCCAGGACCAGATGAAGTACATCCAAGGATATTAAAAGAACTGACAAATGTAATCTCAGAGCCACTGGCAGTAATCTTTGAGAACTGCTGGAGAACAGGAGAAGTCCCAGTAGACTGGAGGAAGGCAAATATTGTTCCCATCTTCAAAAAGGGGGGAAAAAGAGGATCCAAACAACTATCGCTCAATTAGTCTGACATCAATACCAGTAAAGATTCTAGAACCATTCATTAAACAGAGATTCTGTGAACATTTAGAAGGGAATGCCATAATCACTAAAGGTCAACATGGGTTTCTCAAAAACAAGTCATGCCAGACTAATCTGATCTCTCTCTCTCTCTCTTTTTTTATAAAATTACCAACTGCTAGATGAAGGGAATGTGGTAGACATAGCATATCTTGATTTCAGTAAGGCTTTCAACAATGTCCCCCATGATATTCTTGCAAACAGGATAGTAAAATATGGGCTAGACAATACAACTATTAGGTGGATTAGTAACTGGTTGACTGACTGAACCCAAAGGGTGCTCAGCAATGGCTCCTCTTCATCCTGGAGAGAAGTGACCAGTGGGGTGCCAAAGGGTTCTGTCCTGGGACCAGTGCTTGTGTTTAAATATTTGAAGGGATGTCATATTGAGGAGGGAGCTAGTTTGTTTTCTGCTGCTCCAGAGAATAGGACCCGAACAATGGATGCAAGCTACAGAAAAAAAGATTCCACCTCAACATTAGGAGGAACTTCCTGACAGTAAGGGCTGTTCGACAGTGGAACACACTCCTTCGGAGAGTGGCGGAGTCTCCTTCTTTGGAGGTCTTGAAACAGAGGCTAGATGGCCATCTGTCAGGGATGCTTTGATTTTGAGTTCCTGCATGGCAGGGAGTTGGACTGGATGGCCCTTGTGGTCTCTTCCAATTCTATGATTCTAGGGGTAACCATGTTGGCCATATAGCAAATCCAATAACATCCAAACAATGATACCTTTATTGGGCCAACCAAAGTGCACAATTACATGTTGCATTATATAATCTGTATAATTCATTTGAGAGCTTGAAAGATCTAGGCAATGAATATGTGGGAGCGCACCTGCATGCGATTTTACCCATTTTCCTACAAAGCTGTGTGTGAATAAAAGTAAACAGGTGCAAAACACGTCCATCCTGAACACTATTTTGCATGTTTTGTTTTTGTTTTATTTTTTACAACTTCATACAGTGATAGCTTTTCCCAGAGAATCACAGGAACTGCAGTTTAGGGCAGTACAGAGAACTTTCAGTTGCTTTTGATTGTCAATTGTTTTTGCCCAAATTCTTTATAAAACCATGAACAGTATAGAGAAACTGGGCAGAGGTTATTTTTTATTCTTTTCACAACACTGCCAGCTTTCCCCCAGTTGAGTGTCCTGTGGTTATGTTGGACATAAATACCAGTCACACCTAGATACTGGCCTGGTATGATGGGGGCTATTGTCAAATCGTGAAGGGCACACACTGAACGCATCCAGTGATAAGGATGGGCAGTAGATTTAGGACATGTGAATAAAAATACTCATTCACACAACATGGGAAGCTCGTGTTTTCGTCATCTACTCCAGCATTACCTACACCAGGGGTCGGCAACCTATGGCCCGTGGGCCACCCCCGGCCCGCTGCCCCCTGCCGACCGCCCACCACTGCCCACCGCCCCGCCGCCCCCCACCACTGCTTGTGCTGCCACCGCCCCGCCACTGCGCCACTGCCACACACGTTGCAGCTGCCATTTTGTTTGCCAAAATGGTGGCTGTGACACACGCGCGGCGTCAGCGTCGGTGGGGCGGCAGGGCGGTGCCGCGCACGGCAGCGGTAGGGGGCTGCGGGGGCTACGTGCGTACGTGTGAGTGCATGCACCACCATTTCCCCACACACATGGCCCGGCGGAAGACCTTGAGACCAGTGACCAGCCCCAGGTATGTAAACCTTGCCGACCCCTGGCCTACACTATCAGGTTGAGGAATTTGTTACTCTTTTTCTTATGCATCCCACTCTGCTATCCCCTTATTCCACTTCCTTAGGTGTCACTTCATCTCCTTCTCCCCAATAGAGCAACATCTTCATCTGTTTGGCCAGAGAGCATGGTAACCATAAATTCAAAAGCCACTGATTCCTCTGACTTCCTAAACAGAACTGGGGGGGGGGCAATTTTAGGGACTACAACTCCTGAAGGATTATAGGAGCTGCAGTCTAGAAAAGAAACTTTGCCAAACTCTGCTGCTTAGGAATTGGAAACCTAGTGTGACACTGTCCAGTTCTCTCTCACGAATGCTGGGTTAGTTTGAACAGAACATTATGTTTCCAGTTTCTTTTCTCTTTTTCTTTCCTTCCTTCTTTTCCTTTTTTTCTTTAAAAAAATCTACTTTTGGGAGGCATCAGTAGGGGGTTAATGCAAGCCCAGCTTGACACAATACTAGAGGCATTCATAGAAGAGGCCTACAGTTGCTGCATAGGCACATTTGGCCCAGGCTTCCAAAGAGGCAGGAGCTGTTACTGCAGAGAAGTATGCTGCCTGCCACGGTTGGACCATTAGTATGGAAATGAGGCATGCGTGTGACAGGTGGCCTTACAACCAACACAATTAACTTTCTCCATTAGCTGATGCACCGACAAAACAGATGCAGCATCAATAAGCACCAAAAAAAAAAAAGCTCTTGCAAACACTGAATAGGGATGACATCTTGTACATCCCTTTTATTTATCAGGAATAACAGACAGTACACATTACTTAGAGGGTGATTTTTTTTTTTTTTTTTTACAAAATGTTTATTTGGGGGTGAGGCGAGGAAAGCTTGCACTACCATGTATTAATAATGCTGCAGGAAGTCTATATTGCAGTAAAGTAAGGTTTGCTTCCGTTGTTTGAAAAATAGATGTACATTGAAGGTTATAGAATTGAGTTTTGTCATCTCAGCCAGTTCAAGAATTGAAGAGCCTAAAAAGTGGAAATGTGGATTTGCTAATCGGGGCAATTTGTTCTGCATGTTTAAAGTGGCACCAGTATAAGTGGGGTGACTACTACCCTCATACAAGCACCTTTCACAGCAACCTTATATGAAAAAGAGAAAGAAAGCAAAAGCAGAGAGCATCCAAAGCATCTCAACATGGAAAACTACTTTATTTATTTATTTATTTATTCACTGAATTTATGCCTTGCCTTTGTCCCGGGATGGGATCCAAGGCAGCTTCCAGTAATTTAAAATAAGATTAAATTATTATTTTTTATTTTACTGAAGTTTTTTTAAAGAATTAAATAAGAATATTATAAAAAAACCATAGTTAAAAACACACTTAAAACATAACTGCTAGTACAAGATTAAAAAATAAAATGCAGTGCCCCACTTCACACACACTACTGCTACATAATTTAAATGTCAAAGACCTCCCTGAATAAAAAGGTCCTCACCTGCTGGCAACAAAACAGCAAGGAGGAGGCCAACCTGACTTCCCTTTAGTAGCCAGTGCCCATGCTGGCTTGAGGATTCTGGAAGATGTAGTCCAAAAGAGATTTTTCCCAACCTCTGAATCAATATTGGCCAATATGGTGTATACTAAAGACTGGCAGCTCCCTAGGAATTGACCCTCTTTCTAAAACTGGATGTATCAGTGACTGAACTGGGGATCTTCTCAACATGCACAGCATGTGTTTTACCACCAAACTGTGGTCTGCCGTTGCTTGTCATATGTACACTTCTTTTGTTCACACTTTTCTAACAGTGAGGTTGGACCCCTGGACAGGCATGAGAGTTGCTCAAGGGGAGGTGCAAGACTTGGAGGCCCTGATCCCTCCTCCTCTTGCTCCAAAACTTTGATACTTACACATGCATTCAGTTAAATATTGACTTTACTTAAATAAAACTGTTCTAATCTGAACGATGTTATTTCCTTATACAATGTTAAAATATGAATATACATGAATGTGCAAATGAAAATGTGCACACTAAATAAACAAGATGTTTTTATTCATACACTATATTGAGGGGGGTGGGGCACAACACTTACTTGTAGAAGGTCCTAAAAGTAAAAAAGTTTGAGTATCACTGTTATAACTTGCTTCCTATGCAACCCATGATGCACAATTGCCCAAGCAGGGTTTCCTTCCTCTTAGATGCCTGGAGAACCATGAATGATTTCTTTTGTTTCTGGCTAGTGGACAGGAGCTTCTAAATGCCATATTGTATAAACTGAATGAAATAACACAGTTACACACCGTTATGGAAGCATTAGAGGAAATTAAGGAAACTCAGGGTTTGTCCAAATGTTGAGGCCTTGAACACTGCACCATTAATATTTAGCTGCCATAGCTGTATCCTTAGGAATCTTAAAGTCTGTAGTCTGGTGATGAGGCACTAGGGAAACTGCAAAGCTGAGAAGTATAAAAGCTGCTCCCTAAATTCCCAATCCCAGGATTCCACAGGATGGAACCATGGCAATGCAAGTGGAATCTTAGTGTTATAATTCTATAGTGTGAAAGGGCTCTTAATTATGTCAATAGACCCATTAGGAGCACAGAGAACTGTCTTATAGTGAGTCAGACTATTGCTGATCTTGCCCTCTTAAATACTGTAAACTCTGACTGGCAGCAGCTCTTCAAGGTTTTAGGAGCTTCTTGGTATACATTGGTGGTCTCCATCAATGTGTTAATGAGGCCTGAAACCATTTAGCTTCCAAAATCCAGTAAGAGTGAGTGTATTCCAGGTAGTGAGAGCCAGCAAGATGTTGCTGTTTGAGCATGGTCTACAGCAGGGGTCCACAAACTATGGCCCGTGTGCCGAACCTGGCCCGTCAAGGCCTTTCAACCAGCCTAAGGCTGGTCCTGCTGCAGCCGCCACCGCACACGCACGATGCAAGGCACCATTTTGGAACACAAAACAGCTCCGGAATAGTGCGCATGCCTCCAGCCACTATTTTTTTTCCCTTTGGTCCTCTGAAGATCTGGGGGACAGCGAACCGGCCCCCAGCTGAAAAAGTGTGGGAACCCCTGGTACAGCTCTGGAGACCAGGGTTCAAATTCCTACTCAACCTTGGAAACCCACTGGGTGATCTCAGGCAAGTCATACTCTCTTAGCCCCAGAAGAAGGCAAGGGCAAAACCCCTCTGAACAAATCTTGCCAAAAAAAACCCATCATAGGTTTGCCATATTAGTTACACTTGAAGGCACATACCAATGAATTCCAGGATGTATAGTCACACACAAATCAACGGGGCTTTCTCTGGTCATGACTAACTTCTCCCATTGATTCAGTGGGTCTGCTATAATCATGACTAAGCCTGGATCCAATCCTGTTCTTCCTCAATGCCTATGATACTTTTAAAAAACAACAATAGACAGTTCCTAGTGTGGATTTACAGCCCACATTATATAAATTAAGTGCTTCACATAGTTCTAGGCCTCTCCATGTTCAAGCAACTTCTCACATGACCCATGATACTCTCATGTTAGCTTTTCCTCTCTCTAAACTCAGCTTCTTCTCACAGTTTTCCCATAAGCTACCTGCTGCTGTCAGTGGCATAAAGTCTTATGTGAAATAGAAACATACAGTTGTGGTCTCCTAGATGTTTTGTTACTGCAGCTCCTATTCCACAGCATTGGCTATTCTGGCTATGGCTGATGGCAGCTGTAGGCCCAAGACATTGAGAGAGCCATAGTTGCCCATCCTGGTGTAGGAGGCTAAAGGAGACTCTTATGACACATGACAAACATTGTGAAATCATTACTTTGGTTTCACCTTTTGGCCAGCTAGATCTATTTTCTTGTTTTCTTAAGTCATTTTAAATCAAATTAAAATGCACAAGCTAATACACACAAGGAAGTTGATTGGCTCCTGGCATGAGGCTTCACAAAGGTGACGAAGATACTAGTTAAATTCTAACCAGAAATATTACTCCACTGTAGTTCACTGGCCTGTGTGAAATACACTCCTGGGCTGGTTTCAGCCTCAATACAATTCCTCTGCCACATTTGGCACCCTTGTTAATAGGGATGCCAACAGCTTAAAGGACATGACAGCTGTGGTTTTCACATCCCTCTTGAGGGGAATCTCTCCAGATCTCGCTTGAGATGCAGATTTAATGGGACAGACTAAGAAGCTTTTGCCACCAGTTCCTGCATTGTATGCCTGTTGTGTTTGATTAGAGGATTTGAGTCCCATGAGCTCTGAATTACATACACCAAATTAATCTATGGGTAGTCTGTGGGGGGAAAAGAAACTTTGCTTGAGGATCCTGTGGCATCTTCTCTAAATGAAACATATAACACCTTTCTTAGAAGGCATTGGTGTAATGGTTAGAGTGTTGGACTAGGACTTATGAAATCTAGGTCCTACTCCCCAGTGACTTGTGAAACTCAGTGACCTTGGGGCAATGATTCCTTCTCTGCATGACCAACATCACTGGATTGTTGGGACTATGAGATGAGGGACAGAGGAGAACCATGCAGGCAGCATGAAACTCATTTGAGAAAAGACAAAAGCAAATGTATGTAATAAATCTAACAAAATAAATCAGAGTTTCATCTCTATATGTTTGAGACTTCAACTATGAGGAAGCATACAGTAGCAGACATGTCAGAGGAAGAATCTGAATGGTAAAGAAGTGATAAAAGGAAAAAAATATCAAATCAAGTCAATATGGTCATTATTTAATTGGACTGCTTTCATTTAATCTAATAAAAGCACTAGAAGTATTTATGAGACAACATTAATTATTCTTGCTGATTCAGGAAAGAGTTCCATATGGTACAGCATGTTTTATTCTTATCTTAGCAAAATATGTCTTTCTTTTCACATCTGTGATACCATCCCTGTCTAAGGACTTCATCACACAGGGGGAAAGCCACTTGCTTGTTCAGTTAAAGAGAAAAAGGAGGGAAGCATGCTTTCAGCATTGAAAGAAAGAGGACAGAAAACATAACCTTTAGGAAAATCATCACCCATCATCATCATCATCATCACCACCACTACCACCACTACCACCACTATCACCATAGGCTTCTCCATCACCATCACCACCAGTGTTTGCTGAAATCATAGAATCTTAGCATTGGAAGGGGTTACATGGGCCTTCTAATCCAACCGCCTCCCCGCCATGGAGGAATACACATATAAAGCCCCCCCCCCAAAAGAAGACTATCTAACCTCTGTTTAAACACTTCCCAAAAAATGAGAGCTCACCATCCTTTCTAGTCAATCTATTCCACTGTCTAACACTTCTAACAATACACAAATCCTTCCTTGTGTTTAGATAGCATCTCTTTTCTTGTAATTTGAATCCACTGATTTGTGTTCTAGTCTTTGGAAAGGGGCAGGACCACTCTGTCTTCTATATGACATCCCTTCAGAATTTAAAGAAGGCTATCATGTCATCTCTCAGTCTTTTCCCCAGTCATTATTAAAAGGAAGAGCAGCCTCATAGTTCTTCCTCTTCCCTTTGAGCCTTTGCCTTTTCTTAAATGAATTCTTTTTAAGTGCCAGTGTTTCCAAATTCCACACAAGTGCTTGCTGGCTCTATAAAAATGCAAATTAACAAAGAAGGAACTAGAAATGAGTAGAAGAGGGCAGGAGGGCACTCCTACACCTTTGAAGATGCTTTGTTTGTACAAGCCCACACAGTGTCTCACCCATATGGTGGGGTAATGGTTAAAATTTAGTGAAATAAAACTGGACCGGACAATGGGGAAACCATGATGGTAATTAATGCACCTTTACTTTTACCTGAGAAAAGGAATATTGATATCCACCAGTCTTGTCACACAGGATTGTGGTCATTCTGGCATACTCCTGTTTCAATTACATCTTCAATGGCAATAGAACATAACTCCAGAAATTGACAAAGTTACTTTTTGGACTACAATCCACAGAATCCTCCAACCTATTGTTTTACTTCAAGTGTAAAGATATGTCATTAAATATCAAAATCAGGATCCTCTTCTGCCATAGTATTTCTGCTTATTACTCTGCATGGATGTGAAGGAAAGCTGATGGGGGAAAGCGATTTTCAATGTGGTGCTGAGGAGGGGGAAGTTTTATGGGTGCCATGGATTGCCAAAAAGAGAAATGAATGGGTCCAAGAGCAAATCAAGCCTGAGATCTTAGTAAAAGGCCAGATGACCTGCAGTTTAGAAAGGGGAATTCAGCCAGAGTGCTCCAGTGGCTCCACAAACTACAAAACCCAGGATTCCATAGGATCAACCATGGCAGTTAAATGGGAATAATAGCATTATAATTGTGTAGTGTGACTGGGCCCCAGGTCTGCCATTAGGTGCTGTGAAATTACAACTCATGTGGTGGAGCACCTGCATTGCTCACCAGAGATAGCTACTTCCTAAATGTTCAGCTCTGAAGGGTCTTCCAAAGAGACCTGGAGGAAGGCTTTTGCTTGGTGTTTTGTTTTTTGTTTTTTGGCGTTTTTTTAGAGGTTGCACAGCTCAACTCAGAAGCCTCCAGACCTCTGGCAAAGAGAGATGACAGCATAGCATGGGGAAATGATTATTTTGGTTCCTGCTTCAGGCAACAGTGAAACTCAAGCTGCAATTGAAAGAAAGTAAGATCCAGACATTCTTGAAGGAAGCAGAGGATCTAGGCCCATTCTGGACTACTTTCAGCCTAGAATTTGGAACTGCCTTGTTCATCCTAACCATGATCTACAGCAGGGATAGGCAACCTTTCCCCTTTAAGGGCCGAGGGACTTCAGCTCCCAGAAGCCTCAGTCATGTTGGCCAATAGTCCCATGTTGGCCAATAGCTCCTGGGATTCTGGGAGCTGAAGTCCCTCGGCCCTTAAAGGGGAAAGGTTGACTACCCCTGATCTACAGTGAGAGAGAAGCAAGGGAAGTGCCATTGTATGGATCTTTGAGAATTCCTCAATGGATTTTGATACCATCAGTTATGGTATTGTTGGACTGGCTCTCTAGGGTGGAAGGACAGTTCGCAGGTGAAATAAGAGAAAAGCCCCTGTCTCTTGAACAGTTGTGTAGAAGAGAGAATTTCAGCCGGAGACAAGCAACTCCTGTTGAAATTCCCTCTTCTGCACAACCATTAAATGGATATGAACCTTGCCCTTTATTTTACTGGAAGCCATGGTATTATGGTGGTTCTGCTCCAACCTTCTGGGTCCACTCCTGAAGGTAGCATTTGTAGATTTCTGCTTTACCCTTTCCCTAGTAATCTGTGTCCCCCCCATACTGTTGCAAATAAGAGACTGCTGGATAAGGTAATTAGGGTTTGGAGTTGAGTTCCATCAATGCAGTGATGACATCTGCCTCTATTTCTCCCTCCGTATGTTTGCCCAAATATTAAAATATCGGGAGGGGCTCCCTTCTGCAACAACTTCATTGGAGGCAATAATTTGTGTGGAGCATAATGAGAAAATGGGTGCTGTACTTGTTCTTCCCTCCCCATGTGCTTATAAATTGCTTCTGATTCAGTTGTTTTAAATAAGATTCTTGTGTTTTAATGTTGTAGCACATTATGCTTTTAATTCTATTTCCACTTCAAACATGTTGTGGACTGCCTTGGGTCCCAGTATAGGAAGAAAAGCAAGGCATAAAATGAATGAATGAATAAAATTTAGCATTTAACTCACTAGCATTTGTATTTTATGCAACTATATTTTTATATAATTTTTATACAACTATTTTACACTGTATTTTATACTACTGTATTTTATACTACTGTATTTTATACAACTATTTTATAGTGATTTAAATGTCAAATCATAGCTCTTCACATTCATTCAGCAAAGGAAGGCTGTGACCCACAGGATCTTTTTTTTCTGGGGCCAGGATGAGGAATTAGGGAGGGGGAGGATTGGTCCTGATTTTACTACAAGCCACCTCTTTTCACAGCTCAAAGGCCATTAGGCCATAAAACTATTTCCACAGTTAATTCTGAATCAGTCACAGAAGTTGCCTTCATTGTAGGAACTCTTCTCTCATTGTGTGGCTTCTTGGTAATAGAGCATGCAGTACCAGTACCTGGATAAATTGTCAGCTTTATGTCTGCTTTGTCTTTGTTGTGCAAGAGTTCATTGTGGAGAATATAAAGAAGTGAGATGGCAGATGTGTGGTGCTGGGGGCTCCCTACAAGCCCTCTTTCTATGTGCTTTCTCTCCCGCTACTGGTTTAGGCTTATTTGTAACCCAGAGAGCTATGGAGAGTGAGAGAATAAAAATTGCCTATTGAGTCTTATTTGTGTCAACACATTATTTCTAATAAGAGAATCCTAATGAATAATCATTATCATCATCACCACCATCCAAATGGACTGACAAAACATCTGAACATATGAAATTGTCATAGCTAGATCACAATAGCCCAGCTACAAAAAAGAAAGCAAGAAAAGACATTACTATGAACATAACTCCTTATCCAACGATACCTCTCTGATTCTTACATTCTTGGATAGAAACTGAATCACTGATGATCCAAAATTCCAGTCAGTCACACCTGATAAACTGCGAAACCAAGGTGGTGGTGGTGGTGGTGGTGATGATGATGCTATGTCATGTTAATTTCATGAATAAAGGATGGATGGATGGATGGATAAATGACATCCTTTTAAAATATGAACCATAAAATATGATGCACTGATGGTTCTAAACTCCAGTCAGTTACTTCTGATAGACTGTGAAACCAAGATGATGATCAGGATAATGATGGATCTATGATTATGGATGGCTGACTAGCTGGCTGGGGGAAAAAAAAGAGAGAGAGAGAGAGAGAGAAAAAACAGAACTATAACTGGCAGGCTTTTAAAATATGAACCATGGTATTGATCCTTTCAGTGATGCGAAGACAGCACATTTACCTTTTTAAAAAAATTTACCTCAGTGAAAGTTAACATTGGTTTTAGCTATATAATTCATGGGTCTTCCCCTCACACTGAAACAGCAAAAGACCCCACCACCACCACCATTGATTCCACTAATGTCACTACATTTTTGCACTGATGGGATTATGTTCTTCTGTGAAGCAAGAAGTTATGCTGGCAGCAGCAGTGCTGCTGGTAGGGTCTCGCATGTCAGACAAGCATTTGCTGATGAGCCAGACTAAATGTGCCAAACAGCTACTAGGCAGCAGCAAGAGTGGGAGGATGACTCTGGCAGAGGATCTCTCAGAAACAACAGCAGTGGCTCCATAGCTAAACCATGTCAGTATTGGTATCATTAAGTGTTATGCATTAAATACTAATCATAATTGCTTATAGTTTGTAATTCACACTCTCATATACAGAGAGAACATATTTTCCTTTCCCATGATGTGGCCAAAATACAATAGCCTCAGTTTCATCATATTTTCCTGATGAATGAATAATGAGGGGATTATTCCTTCTCACTTAAGGGCTGTACAGACCTGCTAAAAGGGCTGGCCTGGGGGTGGAGTGGGGGCATGGTGAATGCACACTGGCTGCCCTGACTCTGCCCTGATGCCACTGTCACGCCGCCCACCCAATCAGACAGTGGGTAGCGGCAGGGCACTCCCTTGGTGCAGCGTTCACACATGCTGTGCCAAAGGAGCACTGGAAAGCTGCCACTATGGCGGCAAAGGTGTTTTTATGGCACTCTAAAAAGGAGAGGTATTTGCCAGCTCTTTTTAGAGCAGCAAAGTACCAGGTCGGGGCCACGGCCCCAATCCAACAAGGAAAGGGGCAGCGGGACACTGCCCCTTAAGGGCCATCTGTTCAGCCCCTTACTGAAGATGATGGGACAAGGAACACTAACGTTAGTGCTCAGTTGTATATCTTTACTCTTTAGAATTTTCTCTAGTTCTTTAATAACTGTCTTTCCCATTCCTAGTCTTCTTCTTATGCCTTGACTGCGATCTCCGTTCTGATCAATGTTTGATGCAAGGTATGGGAAATCTTTAACTATTCATTATCTAGGTTGAATTTATGTAGATCCCCTGTGGTCATTATTTTTGTTTTCTTTATGTTCAGCAGTAAGCTTGCCTTTGTTCTTTTCTTCTTTGACCTTCAAATTGTTCCAAGTCTATGATGTTTTCCACTAGCAGTATGGTGTCATCCATATATCTTAGACCAGGGGTAGGCAACCTTTTTGAGCTGGGGGCCGGGTTGCTGTCACTCAGACAATTGGGGGGCCTAAGCACCATAAATAAATAAATAAATAAATAAATAAATATTTAAAAATTTTTTTAAAAATTTAAAAAAAATATGCATGCACACTCTCTCAGCCCTAGAAAAGCCATGGCAAAACCCCTGTGGAGATTTTGCCAGGAAAAACCCCAAGAACAAGTAATAACAACAATAATCAATATCATCATGGCAGGTGGCGGCGGCGGCCTCGGGGGGCCGCATCCGGCCCCCGGGCCTTAGGTTGCCTACCCCTGTCTTAGACTGTCGATGTTCCTTCCTCCTGTCTTTACTCTTCCTTCTGAGTCTATACCTGCTTTTGTATATTTTCTCCGTATAAATTGTAATCCTGTTTTTCAAGACAAAGATAGTTGCCTTAATCTCTCTTTCTCAAACCATGACTAAATTTTGCTAAAAGCTACCTACCATATGTTATCTTTATTTTGTATGTAATAGGTTGTTCTGCACTGAATTCTGAAATAAATGATCCAATGTTGAACAGAATGTTTCATTTCATGATGATGTATCTGGGTGTATGGAAGGGTTGCAGTTCAGACTCATGTATCAACATCTGCCATCTGTTTAGGCAACCTGGGGGTAAATGGGGTGGAAGGAGAACTAATGTGTTCTAGTGTGGATGTGCACCCTAAAACATTTCTTGAAATTTCACACCCATCTGAAGGGCAAATTGGGGGTAATAATTTCCTACACATGAGAACCAAACATGATAACCATTCTTAGAAAATGGCAAAAAGTTGAATTATATGCAGTTGGTAGGTGGACAACTGGCCATTAGTAGGGAGCTGAGAAAGAAGACTTTTTAAGTGGTGGGCGCTGTACTTTTAAAAACTGATATAGCTTTAAACTACCTTTAATTCGATTTTGTTTTAATATTATGGCCTGCTTAAATATGTTTTAATACCACATTTTTAATGTTTTCTTTGTATCTCTCCCCATTCTAGATATGAGCTGACTTGACACCCACTTTGGGGGGAAAGTCAGGTTAAATCAAAGAAACAGCTATACATTTTGGGTCTGCTTCCTGAGTTTTACATAATTTTATAAAGAAATGTTTTCCCCAATAATTTACTCGCTCCTCTCATCACCATTGACTAGTTATGCCAGACTTTTGATATATGAAAAGTAAAGGCTGCTGAATCCCAGAGACCCATCGATTCTTCCTTACAGAAGAAAAATCCTAAAAGTCATGGGAAGCTCCATGGCACATTGAAATGACCTCAGCTCCTGCTGGCTTAACATGTCTAAAAATGCATGACTCAATTACACAAGAGTTAGCTAATGAGGACTGAGGAAGATGTTATAGATTAAAACAAATGGCAATTCAATGAATCAGTGCTGCTTTTCAAACTGTTGCTGTTCAACAAAACCTTGGCAAGACATTTTCTTCACAGGATATGAATCACCCAAACTCAAAACAGTGAGATCAGGGCCACCTACAAGCTGAGTTTGTACAGTATGACCTTCAGGCCCAACATCCACCAGAAGTTGAGTAGAAAAAGGCCAAGCTTGGAAGAATAAAGGGGTTTACATCGGTATTAAATAATTCTTTCTTAGATATGCAAATTTCTAATTAGTTACTGTGGAAACTGTAGGGGCCTGGAAGTAAGCCTTGCACAATGAGGATGAGAGTTTACTTTTTTGATTTACCACAGGGCTGTAGTAATAGTAGGAGGAGAGACAGGGAGCGAGGGGAAAATACATTCATTGCTTTTAACATGACAACAGAATAACGTGCAAAGAATGAAGTGACTTTGTTTTGTGTGCGGCTGTTGTTACAGACTCCGAAAGAACTTGATGTGACACAGTCTCATTTGTAATGTCTCTCTGGAATTGTAGATTACTAGTTTATAACTGAATCAAAATGATTACTCTCACCAAGCTTTGTATGAATAGTGATTTCATGAAATTCACAGGACATGAATGAACTCAAATTCCAATAGATTCACCTATTCAAGAGCTGCACTTCTAAAACTTTCCTATTTTTATTTTTTAAATCCTTATTTTTCAATTTATGACTTGCACTTTGGCATTTTTATTTTATTTTTTAATTGTGTGTTCCTGTTCCTGCATTTGTTCTTAATGAATTTACCATTGAGTGCCTCAAAATGTTGTAAAGTCATGATTCATGAAGTTGGAATAACATAACTTTTGATGTAATCGCTAAAGAGGAATAAAACTATTTGTTGTCCCTCTGTCCAAAATATTGTATCAGTTAATGTATGTGTGCCTTCTTTTCATAGCCTTTTTTTTTTTTTAAAAAAGCAAAATAAATATGCCAATATTTAAGTCAGTGTTCTCATGGAACAGGCATTGTTTCATTTTAACTTCAGATGACCAGTTGCTTAATTGAGTTTAAATTAAATTCTGTTAAGAATGCCAATGTTTTCATGTCAATAATCCGATATAAAGCTTTTTGATACATTTTATTTTGCATACAGACTAGAAGATGAACATTCCTTAAATGAAAGATAGGTTGGGCTTTTCTCTTTTCCAGACAATTGTGTTACTGGAGAGATGACTAACTAATCTGGCTGCCTATAAAGTGTTTACATAATAAATTATTTATTCCTATGCCAGATCTGTGAACTAGTTGACACGTATTCACTTGGGAATCTACAATTAGACCATTCATACATCTTGGGTAGAATTGTCTACATGTAAGGAATAGACAATAATACATATAAGGAATAGACTATGGGGCTAAACAGATAGGCAAAAAGAGGTGCTTTCAGGCTGGCTTGAAGGAGTGGTATTTAGATGACGCATGCCTTGAAGCCAGCAGGAAAGAGCCCTCTAGGCGCCTTATGGGGAGAAAAGCTGCTTCAAAAAGAAGCAGTTTTCCCCCACTTCTTCCTGAAAAGTGTAAACCTTTGTATGTAAGTATAAATGCACCAACGCCAATGCAGCTCTAAAGGGGCACTCTTTCCAAAACCTAACCCTAATTGTGCATGTAAACACTCAATCGCAGAAGCACCCTTAAAAGGGACAGAGCTGCCATACACAAGTGGTGGGGGTGGCAATGCCCAAAAGAGAAGCCATGGAACCTCTCATGGAGATGAGTACAACATACCCAAAACAGACAGTCAAAGGTTGAATGGGGGATGAAAGGATGCATGATTGTACCTTGCTGGCATCTGCATGGGCACACCTCTGCTCTGATGCCCTGTCACAGTGAAGCGCTGCACATGCAAATGTGTACAGGTTCACAGGGATGGCCATGCAATAGGATGACAGTCACTGACAGTGCACTCCTGTGGAGGTGTGCAGGGATGCTGGTGGGAACAGTAAAAAAAAAAAAAAAAAAAAAGTACCCAACGGCACGGCTTGAAGCCATGCTGTGTGGTCATGATATGCATACTCCAGCTGCCTTGGGAGCCGGTGGTGCAGTTGGTGAGGTTTCAATGTAGCTTCAGAAAAGGCAGCTTCAAGCCACTTTTTCCTGCCTGTTTGTTTTGCCCCCATGTCTACATATAAGAAATAGACAATAGTATCATTTCGGTGTGAAGGTAAAAAGCGTTCTGTGCAATCATTCTGGCCACATGATCACAGAGTAGTCTCTGACAACGCTGGCTCTTCGGCTTATTAACAGAGATGAGCACCACCCCCTATGGTTGGATATGACTTGACAACCTTGGCAACAGGGAATACCTTTACCTTTACCATTAAGCAATAGACAACCTGATGTCCTCCAAATGTTTTGGTCCACAACCCCACACAATCCATGACTATTAGATATGCAGGCTAACACTGACATTATCACACGGGGTCTAAAGCAGCCCCATCCTTGCGCCATCGCTGCATCATTCGGGTTCCTTTGCCTCCGTGATCAGACGACGTCGCGGCAAACCCCACCCATCCCTGCATCATCCTTGCACCATCGCTGCATCATTCCGGTTCTTTTGCCTCCGTGATCAGACGACGTTGCGGCAAACCCCGCCCATCCCTGCATCATCCCTGTGCCATCGCTACATCATTCTGGATCCTTTGCCCTGTGATCAGATGACGTCGCGGCAAACCCCACCCATCCCTGCATCATCCTTGTGCCATCACTGCATCATTCCAGCTCTTTTGAATTCCTCTTTCAAAGAGGAATTACGGCTGCGCTACCAGAATCATTCCGGTATGGCTCTGGATTGATTCCTTGCCGCTTTTCTTGCCGCTGGTGTGATAACGTCCACTAACATGAAAAGGATCTAGGAGTCTTTGTGGGCCACAAGCTGAATGTGGGTCAGCAGTGTAATGTGGGACCTAGAAAAGCCAATGCAATTCTGGGCTGCGTCAATAGGTGTCCAGTGTCTAGAGTGAGGGAAGTAATAGTACCACTCTATTCTGCTTTGGTTAGACCACACCTGCAATACTGCATCCAGTTCTGGGCACCACATCTCAAGAAGGATGTGGACAAGCTAAATGTGTTCAGAGGAGGGTGAAGAAAATGGTGAAAGTTTTGGAAACCATGACCTATGAGGAGTGGTTTAGGGAGCTGGGCATATTTAGCCTGGAAAAGATAAGGTTAAAGGATGACATGTTAGCCATGTTTAAATATTTAAAGGGATGTTGTCATGAGGATGGAGCAAGCTTGTTTTCTCTTGCTCCAGAGACTATGACACGGAGCAATGGATTCAGAAGACAAGAAAAGAAATTCCACCTAAACATTAGGAAGACTTCCCTGACAGTGAGAGCTGTTCAACAAGGGAATATGCTGCCTTGGAGTATAGTGGAGTCTCCTTCGTTGAAGGTTTTTAAACAGAAGGTGAATGTCCATCTGTTGGGGGTGCTTTGATTGTGTCTTTCTTCATAACAGAGGGTTGGACTGGATGGCCCTTGTGTTCTCTTTCAACTCTGTATTCTACGAACAGTTATGGGAGTTGTAGTCCAAACCTTCTGGGCTGGGTACTGGGTTGCATGTGATATGATTACACTGAATAGCACCAGCCAGTTTCAGATTGGAGACTTTCCCTGTCCTACCTGGAAATGCCAGGGATTAAGTTTAGGATCTTCTACTTTCTAAGCATGTGCTAAGCTCTTTTCAAGTGACCCAATTTAAGAAAATTAAAAACTTATATTCAGAAATGAGAGTGTCCAAATTCTGAAAGAGTATTTCAGTCCAAGTTATTTTGAAGTACCCAGAAGATTAAAATGCATGTGGGGCTTTGCCAGATAATAAATAATAATAATAATAATAATAATAATAATAATAATAATAATAATTTTTATTTATAGCCCGCCTCTCTGCCCAACAATCGAGGCGGGTTACAGCATTTAAAAACAGAACAATGTAAAAACATCCCCAAACCTAAGTCCCACCTCCCAACCCCTTAAAACAATATTAAACCAGAAAAGAATTAAAACAAATTAACAGTTAAAAACAGTACAGTCTAATACAAATATTGCACGCGATAGGCCGGATTAATTAAATAACGGACAAATTCGTCTCCCAGGGCAAATGTTCCGGGGGATATTATTCAGGGAAGGCCTGCCGGAAGAGATTCGTCTTCACCGCCTTCTTAAAGGCGGTTAGCGTGGAAATAAGACGGATCTCATCTGGCAGGCCATTCCATAGCCTGGGGGCAGTGGCGGAAAAGGCCCTCTGGGAGGTCTGGGACAGCCTGGTCTTTATTGGCTGTAGCAGATTCCTCCCAGAGGACCGCAGGGTGCGGGGGGGATCATACGGGGAGAGGCGGTCCCTAAGATAAGATGGACCCAAGCCATGTAGGGCTTTAAAGGTTAAAACCAACACCTTGTACTGCGCCCGGAAACTAATTGGCAGCCAGTGGAGGGATTTAAGCACCGGAGTAATGTGCTCCCTCCTTGATGTCCCAGTAATTAGTCTGGCTGCCATATTTTGTACTAGTTGAAGTTTCCGGGTTAGGCACAAGGGTAGCCCCATGTAGAGTGCGTTGCAGAAATCCAGACGTGAGGTTACCAGCGCGTGTACCACAGTTTCCAGGTCCCTCATGTCCAGATAAGGGCGCAGTTGGCGTATCAGCCGAAGCTGATAACAAGTACTCCTGACCACCGCATTCACCTGACAAGTCATGTGGAGCGACGGATCTAGGAGCACCCCCAAACTGCGAACACAGTCCTTAGAGGAGAGTGTGACTCCATCCAGGACTGGAGACTGTATTCCCAGATCTGGTTTCGGGCCTGTCACAGTAAGTACCTCCGTTTTGTCTGGATTCAACTTCAGTCTGTTTTTCCTCATCCAATCCATTACCGCTCTTAGACAGTCATTAAGAGGTGAGGCGCCATCTGAAGTCTGAGTCAATGATCTGGTCATGGAGAAGTATATCTGGGTGTCATCAGCATACTGAAGACACCGCGCGCCATGCCTCCGAATGATCTCCCCCAGCGGTTTCATATAAATATTGAACAGCATCGGGGACAGGATGGCGCCCTGTGGGACACCACAATTAAGCTCTATTTTAGATGAGCAACTGTCCCCGAGCCTCACCCTCTGAGATCGGCCCGAGAGGAAGGAACGGAACCACTGCAGAGCAGTGCCTCCAATTCCTAACTCTCTCAGGCGATCTAAAAGGATGGTATGATCTATCGTATCAAAGGCTGCGGAGAGATCCAAGAGCACCAGCAAGGTCACACTACCCCTGTCGATACTCAAGCGGAGGTCATCGGTCAGAGCAACCATAGCAGTCTCAACCCCAAATCCTGTCCTAAAGCCGGTTTGAAATGGATCAAGATAATCGGTTTCATCCAAGACTGTCTGGAGTTGGGAGGCGACTGCCCTCTCGATCACCTTGCTCAAAAAAGGTAGCAGGGAGACTGGTCGATAATTATTTCTATCCAAGGGGTCTAGGGAGGGCTTCTTCAGGAGTGCCTTGACCGCCGCCTCCTTAAGACAAGATGGAACATAACCCCGAAGGAACACTTTCAACGCATCCCCCCCCGAACGACCAGCCAAGATGGACACGGATCGAGAGGGCAAGTCGTCTTCCTCATCCTTCCAAGCAGCTTGTCCACGTCATCGGTACTCACAGACTGAAATTGATCCAGTAAAATACCATCAACGGAGTTGCTGGACACCTCGTCTACAGATTCTGCTTGAATATTGGCGTCTAAGTCGGCCTTTATCCGAGAGATTTTATCTGCAAAGTAGGTATTAAATGCCTCACAGCAGGCTGTTGTTGGGTTAAGTAGGGGACCTGGCGCAGGAGGAACCTTTGCCAGCTCCCCCACCACCCTAAACAGCTCTGCCGGGCGAGACTCTGCAGATGCAATGCGTGCAGCGCAGAATGATTTCTGCGCTGCACGTAAAGCCTCTCTGTAGGAGTCAAGATGACTCCTAAGATGAGTTCTGTCGGATAAAAGCCGAGTCTTTCACCACTTGTGCTCCAGTCATTGTCCAGCCCGCTTCATCCGTCTAAGATCTTCTGAATACCAAGGTTTGCATTTCGAAGCAGGTCGGAAAGGACGCTTGGGAGCGATTGTGTCGATAGCTCTGGTGAGGTCGGTATTCCAAGTGTCACCAAGGCTTCAACAGAATCGTTGACGTTGCCTACCATTAAACCCTCCAAGGCTTTCTGGTAACCAATGGGTTCCATTAGTCTTCGAGGGCGGACCAATCTAATGGGTCCACCACCCCCGGGGGGATAGGATACAGCCCTGAGTTCCACCCTGATCAGGAAATGATCCATCCATGACAGGGGGGAGGTTCCCTTGACCTCCACCCATGGATGTCCCTGCACCGTACTAAAGACCGCATCGAGAGTATGACCTGCGCAATGTGTCGGCCCATCGACCAATTGGGATAGGCCCATGATTGTCATGGTATCCATGAACTCCCGAGCCGCACCAGATAAATCTTGTAACCTGGTTTCGAGTGGAATGTTGAAGTCGCCCAGAACCAAAAGTTGGGCGACTCCAGCAGCAACTCTGAAACCAGGGCGGTCAGCTCGGTTAGGGAGTCTGTTAAGCAATGGGGTGGCCGGTAGACCAACAGAATCCCCAAACTATCCCTGGTCTTCAGGCTAAGGTACATACACTCGATGTGCGTTGTTTTCCGAATAGGTTTCCTAATCAAGGTCAAGGTGTTTCTATGGACCAAGGCTATACCTCCCCCCCGCCCACTTTCCCTCACCTGCTCACTAACCGAGTACCCAGCTGGGAGAGCCTGCGCCCACGACACAGAGCTGGTATCCCCCAGCCAGGTCTCAGTAAAGCATGCCAGGTCGGCCATCTCATCCACTAACAAGTCATGGATGATGTGGGTCTTATTTCTGACTGACCTGGCATTGCAGAGGAGCAGGTTAAGAGTCAGTGGAATGGCAGGCACGTTCTCCAAGTTATCCCGGGAAACAGAGCAAACTGAAGGAGGGATAGATATCAAGCATCGATCCCTCCTTCTTTTGTAACATCTGTTTGCTCTGTTGCCGCCATACCTACCCATCCTCCGTATCACCGTAATATCCGCCCCCAGGCTGCAATCATCCCCGGTTAGCGGAAGGGGAGAAGAGTAGTCCGGAAAGCCATTCTCCTTTACATAAGGTTGCGACTGCATAATAAATCAGGATTAGGGCAAGCCCTCCAAGCCCAAAGTCTCTGTGATGTTAAATAGTCTGTGTGTGGTAATCCACTTTGAGTTTATTTTAATACATATTACACATTACTACACATTAACAAAATCGACTAGCAGGACCAGATTATGAGTGGGGCAATTGGAATAAATGGCTCCAGAGCGGGCAAAAGGGGCACCCAAAGAGACACTGTGCATCTCTTCCATGTCTCTTCTGGCGCACTCTGACAATGTCCTTGGGAAGAGGTTGGGGCGCCCGGCGTGTGGCTGCCCCTCCCCTCCCCTTCCCTGCCTCCAAGATGGCGCAAAGCGCTGTCTGCATCCCCCCTTAGTCACACTTGGACTAGTCCTAATGAAGTTAACATTATCTGGAAACATATCCAGGGGTGGCTGTGTTGGCCATATAGCAAAGTACAATAATATTCAAAGCTCACAAAACATGAATACCTTTATTGGACCAACCAAAATGTGTGCATATATGTTTCAAGCTTTAAAAGCTCCACTGGTTTCTTCATTGGGCAAAAATGTTATAAATCATATGGGGGAAAAGGGAGAATAAGACAATGTTAGTCATAGGCCTGCATTTTGTCAAGATGTTGTGGTGGTTGTTCTCAGTTCAGATGGTATGGATGAATACCCCTCCATACCATCTGAATTGAGAACAACCGCAACCCCTTGACAAAATCCAGGCCTATGACTAACATTGCCATTCCTCTAATATATTTTTTAATTTGGTTGGCCCAATAAAGGTATCAATGTTTTGTGGATTTTGGATGTTATTGTACTTTAACATGATCTGTATTAGTCATTACTAAGTCCCACTGATGCTAACAGTTCCCCTGTAAGACATGGGTCAGAAGTGCAGGCAAAGATGACTCTGTTTGTAAAAGTGCTTACATGTTATCTTGTTGGTTGGCTTCCACATCCAGCACACAAGGTTTCTGGTGCTATAATGGGAATACCTACCACATGTCAAATCTTTGTCAGTAGGAGATTTAACAGTTTTGAACACAGTGAGAGATAAAATCAAATCTAGCCCTGATCCTCCAGTTTTTTCCATGCAATGGCTCACAATTGGACAGGTTAAATAATAATAATAATAAATAAAATTTATTTATATCCCGCCCTCTGGAAATCCAATCTGGGCGGCTTACAATAATAAAAACATATGCAATACCCATAAAACATGTACAATACAACAAACCCCCTCCTCCCCTTAAAACAGTATTAAATCAGAAAGATTCTAAAATAACATTCAATTAAAAAGCCAAAACTTAACCCAGTATATAAGCCCAGCAACAATGATCCTAACCATCCTTGGATGGGGCCACGCAAGGATCATTGGGGTGGTTTATTTGTACCCGAGGCCAGGATAATTAATCTGGAAAGGCCTGCCGGAAGAGATCCATCTTTACAGCCTTTTTGAAGCTGTCTAATGATATTAACTGATGGATCTCGTCCGGCAGGTCATTCCAGAGTCTAGGGGCGGCGACTGAAAAAGCCCTCCGGGAGGTAGCCACAAGCCTCGATTTTTGGGGTTACAGCAAATTCCTCCCAGAGGACCGGAGAGCGCGGGGAGGATTGTATGGGAGAAGGCGGTCCCTGAGATAGCTTGGACAATTTAGGGCTTTAAAGGTAATAACCAACACCTTGTACCTGGCCCGGAAGCTGATGGGCAGCCAGTGGAGGGACCTCAGAACCGGAGTAATGTGGTCCCTCCGAGATGTTCCCGAAACAAGCCTGGCTGCCATATTCTGTACCAGCTGTAATTTTCGAACCAAGCACAAGGGTAGCCCCATGTAGAGTGCATTACAAAAGTCAAGGCGTGAGGTTACCAGTGTGTGCACAACAGTCTCGAGATCCCTTACTTCCAGAAAAGGGCGCAGCTGGCGTATCAGCCGAAGCTGATAACAGGTGCTCCTGACCGCTGCATTTACCTGATCCGTCATCAGGAGCTACGAGTCAAGGAGCACCCCCAGACTGCGAACACAGTCCCTGGAGGAGAGTGTGACCCCATCCAGGACTGGAGGTTGCAACCCAATTCTTGGTTTCGGGGCCGCTACCGTGAGCACCTCCGTCTTGTCTGGATTCAGTTTCAATCTGTTTTTCCTCATCCAGCCCATTACCGCTTGAAGACATTCATTGAGAGAAGAGATGCCATTGGAATTCGAGGCCGACGAATGAGACACGGAGAAATAGATTTGGGTGTCATCAGCGTACTGATAACACCCAGCACCATAACTCCGTATTATCTCACCCAGCGGCTTCATATAGATGTTAAATAATATCGGGGACAAAATAGCCCCCTCAGGGACCCCACAAGTGAGGTCCCTCTTACAGGAGCTACAGTCCCGGAGCAGCACCCTCTGGGACCTTCCCGAGAGGAAGGACCAGAACCACTGTAAGGCAGTGCCTCCGATACCTAGCCCCTTCAGGCGGTCCAAGAGAATGCTGTAATCTATTGTATCGAAAGCCGCTGAGAGGTCTAAGAGCACCAACAAGGTCACACTACCCCTGTCGATGCTCAGACGCAGATCGTCGGTCAAGGCAACCATGGCAGTCTCAACCCCAAAGCCTGTCCTGAAGCCGGTTTGAAATGGGTCTAGATAATCGGTTTCATCCAAGACAGCTTGGAGCTGAAGAGCAACCGCCCTCTCGATCACCTTGCTCAAAAATGGCAGCAATGACACAGGCCTGTAATTTCTCATATCCAGGGGGTCTAGGGAAGGTTTTTTCAGGAGCGGCCTAACAGCCGCTTCCTTGAGACAAGATGGAACATGTCCTTCCCTAAAGGATGCATTGATGATATCCATAAGGAAACTCCTCAATGCATCCCCCCCCCCCCCGGACAGCCAGTCATGATGGGCAAGGGTCGAGAGGACAAGTTGTCTTCCTCACCTTACCAAGCACCTTGTCCACGTCCTCGGTACTCACAGATTGGAGCTGATCCAGTATAATTACATCGGCGGAGTTGCTGGACACCTCACCTAATGACTCTATTCCAATAGTGGTGTCTAAGTTGGCTCTTATCTGAGAGATTTTATCTGCAAAGAAGTATCTCTCAGTAATGTTATCTAGCAATGTTATTATGTTCATATAGCCAACATTGAGAATAAATTAAAATAGGATTTTAATAATAATAATAATAATAATAATAATAATAATAATATGGTCTTTTATATCCATCTGAGATGTTTTGCATTTATTTTTAATTATTTGTTAAAATATTTGTATCCTGTCCCCTATCTAAAGATCTCAGGGTGGAGTACAGTAACATCTTGTTGTTGTGTGCCTTCAAGTTGTTTCTGACTTATGGCAACCCTTAGGCAAAACTATCATGAGGTTGTCTTGGCAATATTTATTTAGAGGAGGTTTGCCATTGTCTTGCTCTGAAGCTGAGAGCCTGTGACTTGCCCAAGGTCACCCAAAGGGCTTCATGGCTAAGCTGGGAATCAAACCCTGGTCTCCAGAGCTGTAGTCCAACATTCAAACCACCATTCCATGGTGGCTATCACAATAAGATCTACTTGCCCAAATTAAAGCAATGTAAACAATAAAATGTCTTTAAAAGGCTAGAAACACATTAAGAAGACAGATTAAACTGAAAGTTTAAAACAATTTAAATCCATGCACATGTGCAGATTTGCATAAAACCAATTATGCCTCAGATTGAAAGATTTTTACTTGTTTTTATTTGGTACCAGAATATGAAGAAAAAATATTTCTCACATCTCAAGCCAAAAGGAGCTCAGAGGTAACACAACTAGGGACAATTTAAATAAGTCCCAAGTGTTTTTAATATAATAAATAATGGCTTGAATTTAGGATAAGGCATATGGATATGTAACCTAGAGTTATGTATCCATAGTGGGTCTATATTCACAGTCCCCAAGTAGTCATACAAAACATACTGTCACAGTTAACTACCTCCCACCCAACACAGAGCTGTGCAGAGAGAAGGCAGTCTGTTCTGCTGGCAATATGGGCATGGGCAGATGATATTTCTACCTCCCTTTTACCAGCCAGCAAGGCTGCATTAGAAGCAAGATCCCTGCCACACTTCCTTGTCACAGCTTCATTGCAGGTGGGAGTCAAGGTGGAAATCTACCCATGCCCTGATCGCCACAATGTCTTCTCTCCACATGGCTGATGCCCACTAAAATAGGCTTGTGGGACTGGGCCAGAAATAGTACATATAGAATTCCAGGCAATCTCAACAACAACAATAACAACAATATCCAAATGTAGGTAAGCGCCCTGTAGTAAGTAGAGAAACGGCACAATTATGTAATACATTTTGTATGATTCAGTACCTGTTTTATTGTTACATCTGTACATAATTACAATCTCAGATTAATTAATATTTCAGAGACATGGGAGAATGCCAATCTGAAGCAGTCCACAACTCAGAGAAAACAAATTTATGAAGTTTCTATTGGGCAATAATCTACTGAATGCTGATTACAAGACTATCATTATTGTTGTTTTAAAGCATGTCTGAAAAAAAATTAATAAGTAGAAATATCAGCAAAACAGGTTTCATGAAAGAGACAAGACTTGGTAGTTGTGTAAATTAACTAATTAAAGTAATGAGAAATTCTAATTCTTCAATCATTCCAATTGTAATATTGTTTCTTGACATTTAGAAAGCACATAATTGGTTTGAGTGGAACTTTTGTAAGTAAATTATGGTGTTGGGGAATCACACTCTAAACGATGACATGATAAACATATTTTAGTATTGATATATCAAAACACATATGGTCTTACATACACATATATTGCCTTGCGTCCTCTTTCAACTAATTACTTGGGGGGAGGGGATCTGTTAATTTAACCACTTCAAAATAGGGAAAATATATCTAACCTTTTATCATTGTTGGAAAATAATTCCCATAGAGGACTTTTTATAAACATGGGTGATAGGCATATAGGAATACAGTATATTTATATTATGTATCTACTGCTTTTAAAACTCTTTAATTAGATTTCCATGCATTAACATTCACATAAAATAGCAGGTGATTCAAACAGAATGGTGCATAAGTAAAGTTGTTCTTATTTGGTTTTGCACCATTCTTTCTTAATCACCCTGTTTAGTTTTTGGGGGTAAAACCTTTCACAGCAATGGTAAGGAACAAGCTGGAGATCTGTTTAGCATGAGATTTTTCTTGCTATAAGCTCATTCACCTTGTGTTTTTTAAAAAAGCTACAAAAACATTTAGCAACAAGGAAGCCATGATCTCACCTGAATCATGGAATGGTGATTCCTGATGGGAGTAAAATCTTAAAAACAAATAAATAGAAAAAGAGATAAAAACAGTTGCTTAATATGTCAGTGTCTGAAATGGCCAGTTCCTTCTTATCTCTAAAAATGTCTTCCATTTGAAAAGGCAAACATTAAATGTAAGCAACCATAATCTATTATGTTATCATTATTAAGTACAGTCTAACCTAATAGTTTCCATGCTTGCCATTTGGGACTTAGAAGGGTTGAGCACCCACTGGATGCTAATCTGGCATACTAGCTCCTGCATTTAAAGACGTCTGATATCATTTAGCTTTGGTATAATGCAATATTAAAATGGTGTGAAAATAAGTGTCATATTGTCTAAAAAACTCAAAATAAATGGTACAATCCTAGAAACCTCTGGCTAAATTGCTCCTTTCTTTTCAGTGTTATACTCTGTTCCTGAACCTCCTGACTTTTCATGCCCATATAGTACAAATACGTGAAATGTATATTTCATACCAGAGATTTATTTACATTTGATGAATTTCTGACTCCCAGTAAGCTTGATACCCTGTTGATAACAAAATATCTGGCTTCAAACATACCAAATAATGCAATTTGCCCATGCTCTGACCTAAAGGCAGAAAATTCTTCCTGAGGGGCCCTAGCATTTAAAAAATGTATATTTATCTCCAGCAACATGTACTAATGATATCATTTCAACAACACAGGGATAAGTAATTCAGTGCCCTCACAGAAATGCAGTAAAGGCCCATTCACACTACATAATTATAGCACTATGATTCCACTTTAACTGTCATGATTCCATTTAATGGAATCCTGGGACTCTCATTCAGAATTGTCATCCGTAGAGCTCCTCTAGTGCCTCACTGACACAACCCCAGGATTTCATAGGATGGAACCATGGCAGCTAAAGTGGACTAGTAGTGCTATAATTGTGTAGTGCGAATGGGCCCTAGGACACATTAACTTGAGAATCTGATAAAAATGCTTCTATAACAGACTCTCTATATGATTGACTCTGGTCAACCCATTAACTACGGGTGGTTGCAGACACTGCAAATAGTGTCTGCATTTATGCATTGGCTTCCAATGTTTCTAATCTCAATTCAAGGTTCCAGTTTTGAACTATAAAGCCCTAAATGACTTGGGGCCAGGCTCCCTTTTTCCATCAGCTGGGAGCACCGGCAGCGTGGGGGCGTGGTCCGCGGCCCAGGGCAGGACTATAAAGCCCTGCCAGAAGACCTGGCCGCAAGGGACACGGCTGCAGCGGCGCAGAGAGGGCGCCAGCCCGCGGAACGCCCGGCTCCCTTTTTCCATCAGCTGGGAGCACCGGCGGCGTGGGGGCATGGTCCGCGGCCCAGGGCAGGACTATAAAGCCCTGCCAGAAGACCTGGCCGCAAGGGACGCGGCTGCAGCGGCGCAGAGAGGGCGCCAGCCCGCGGAACGCCCGGCTCCCTTTTTCCATCAGCTGGGAGCACCGGCGGCATGGGGGCGTGGTCCGCGGCCCAGGGCAGGACTATAAAGCCCTGCCAGAAGACCTGGCCGCAAGGGACGCAGCCACAGCGGCGCAGAGAGGGCGCCAGCCCGCGGAACGCCCGGCTCCCTTTTTCCATCAGCTGGGAGCACCGGCGGCGTGGGGGGCGTGGTCCGCGGCCCAGGGCAGGACTATAAAGCCCTGAGGAGGAGATAGAAGCGGCGGTGGGGGGTTGTTCGGGCTCCGCCTTTTAGCCTCAGTGAATCAGTGAGGCCAAGTTATTTGTAGGAGCCGAGAGGGTTGCTCCATAACTGGGGGCTGTATATTATTGAGTTGTTGTTTGTATTTTACGCCGACTGAAGCTGGGGACAGATATACAAGTTGTATGGGGGCGGGGAAGATATGGCGGCAACAGTCTCAACAAATGTTGCAAAAGAAGAAGGGATCGATGTCTCATATCTATCCCTTCTTCAGTTGTTTCTGTTCCCCATGATGAGTTGGAGAGCAAGCTCACCATTCCACTGACTCTCAACTTGCTCCTCTGCAATGCCAGGTCGGTCAAAAATAAGACCCATATAATCCATGACTTGTTAGTGGACGAGATGGCCGACCTGGCTTGCTTCACTGAGACCTGGCTGGGAGATGCCAGCTCCGTAATTTGGGCGCAGGCTCTCCCAGCTGGGTACTCAGTTTGTGAGCAGGTGAGAGAAAGTGGGCGGGGGGGGGGCAGCATAGCCTTGATCCATAAAAACACCTTGACCTTGATCAGAAAGCCTATCCGGAAAACAGCCCACATCGAGTGTATGTACCTCAGCCTGAAGACCAGGGATAGTTTGGGGATTCTGTTGGTATACCGGCCACCCCGTTGCTTAACAGAATCCCTGACCGAGCTGACGACCCTGGTTTCTGAGTTGCTGTTGGAGTCGCCCAGACTTTTAGTGCTGGGCGACTTCAACATCCCGCTCGAAACCAGTTTACAGGACTTATCAGGTGCAGCTTGGGAGTTCATGGATTCCATGACAAACATGGGCCTATCCCAATTGGTCAACGGGCCCACGCATTGTGCTGGTCATACCCTTGATGCGGTCTTCAGTACGGAGCAGGAACATCCGTGGGCGGAGGTTACAAAAACCTCCGCATTGTCATGGACGGATCACTTCCTGATCAAGGTGGAACTAAAGACTATTGCTCGCCCTCCCGGGGGTGGTGGACCTATTAGAATGGTCCGCCCTCGAAGGCTAATGGATCCAATTGGTTTCCAGAAAGCCTTAGAGGGTTTAATGGTGAGAAATGCCGGTGATTCTGCCAAAGCTTTGGTTAATACATGGAACATCGATCTTACCAAGGCTATCGACACGATCGCCCCCAAGCGTCCTTTCCATCCCGCTTCGAACCGTAAACCATGGTATACAGAAGATCTTAGGAGGATGAAGCGGGTTGGACAACGACTAGAGTGCGAATGGCGAAAGACTCGTCTCTTATCCGACAGAACTTGCCTTAGGAAGCACCTTGACTCCTATAGGGAGGCTTTACATGCAGCGCAGAAATCTTTCTGCTCTGCACGTATTGCGTCTGCAGAGTCCCGCCCGGCAGAGCTGTTTAGGGTGGTGGGGGATTTGACGTGGATATCTTCCGCGCCGAGCCCTCTACTCAACCCGACGACAGCCTGCTGTGAGGCATTTAACATCTACTTTGCAGATAAAATCTCTCGGATAAGAGCCGACTTGGACACCAATGTTTTGGCAGAATCTATGGATGAGGCGTCCAGTAACTCCGTTGATGGCACTTTACTGGATCAATTTCAATTTGTGAGTACCGAGGACGTGGACAAGTTGCTTGGAAGGATGAGGAAGACAACTTGCCCTCTCGATCCTTGTCCATCATGGCTGGTCGTCCAGGGTGGGGGCGCGTTGAGGGTGTTCCTTCGGGACACAATCAACGCGTCCCTCAGGGAAGGCAGTTTACCATCGTGCTTAAAAGAGGCGGCAGTTAGGCCACTCTTAAAAAAGCCTTCCCTGGATCCCCTGGACAGAAACAACTACAGACCAGTCTCCTTGCTGCCATTTTTAAGCAAGGTGATCGAGAGGGCAGTTGCCTCCCAGCTCCAGGCTATCTTGGATGAAACCGATTATCTCGATCCATTTCAAACTGGCTTCAGGACAGGGTTTGGGGTTGCGACTGCCTTGGTTGCTCTGACCGATGACCTCCGCTTGAGCATCAACAGGGGGAGTGTGACCCTGCTGGTGCTCTTGGACCTCTCAGCGGCTTTTGACACCATTGATCATGCCATTCTCTTGGATCGGCTGAGAGAGCTAGGAATCGGAGGCACTGCTTTGCGGTGGTTCCGTTCCTTCCTCTCGGGCAGATCCCAGAGAGTGAGGCTCGGAGACAGTTGCTCTTCTAAAATAGAGCTTAATTGTGGCATCCCTCAGGGCGCCATCCTGTCTCCGATGTTATTTAACATTTATATGAAACCGCTGGGAGAGATCATTCGGAGGCATGGAGGGCGGTGTCTTCAGTACGCTGATGACACCCAGATTTATTTCTCCATGACCAAATCATCGTCTCAGACTGCCGATGGCATCTCTCCTCTCAATGACTGCCTTGGAGCGGTAATGGATTGGATGAGGAAAAATAAATTGAAGTTGAATCCAGACAAAACGGAGGTGCACACGGTTACCGGTCCGAAGCCGGGTCCGGGATTACAGCCCCCTGTCCTGGATGGGGTCACACTCTCCTCCAAGGACTGTGTGCGCAGTCTGGGGGTACTCCTCGACTCGTCGCTTCACATGACTAACCAAGTGAATGCGACAGTCAGGAGTGCCTGTTATCAGCTTCGGCTGATATGCCAGCTGCGCCCATTCCTGGATAAGAAAGACCTGGAAACTGTTGTGCACGCGCTGGTAACCTCACGTCTGGATTACTGCAATGCACTCTACATGGGGCTACCCTTGTGCCTAACTCGGAAACTTCAACTGGTGCAAAACATGGCAGCCAGATTAATCACCGGAACATCTAGGAGAGAGCATATAACACCAGTGCTTAAATCCCTCCACTGGCTGCCAATTAGTTTCCGGGCGCAGTACAAGGTGTTGGTTTTGACCTTTAAAGCCCTACATGGCTTGGGTCCAGCTTATCTTAGGGACCGCCTCTCCCCATATGAGCCCCCCCGTGCCCTTTGGTCAGCGGGTAGGAATTTACTGCATCAACCAAAGTCGAGGTCTGTATATACCTCGCGGAGCGCATTTTCCGTTATTGCCCCCAAATTATGGAATGGCCTGTCGGATGAGATCCGTCTTATTACAACAGTTACAGCTTTCAAGAAAGCAGTTAAGACGGATCTCTTCCGGCAGGCCTTCCCGGAATAACCCTCCCAGAGGACGAATATTGATTCCTCCCCCCCTCAAAGCTCTCTGCTGTTTTGCCGTTCCCTGCATTTGTATTGTTTTGTATTCTATTGTATTTTATTGTATTTTATTGTTATATTCTGTGTTTTAATACTACTAAGTTTAATTCTGTCTTAAGGGGTGTGGGAGGGAATGGGAGGAGGGATTGGGATATTGGATTGTTTTAACTGTATTGTCTTAACCGTTGTAAGCCGCCCCGATTGCGATGCAGAGGGGCGGGGTAGAAATAAAACTTATTATTATTATTATTATTATTATTATATCTGACAGATCTTTACCCAGAATTTGAGACCTGCAGTAGAGGCCCTGTAGCAGGGGTAGGCACTGTCCCCTTTAAGGGCCGAGTGACTTCAGCTCCCAGAAGCCTCAGCCATGTTGGCCAATAGTCCCATGTTGGCCAATAGCTCCTGGGATTCTGGGAGCTGAAGTCCCTCGGCCCTTAAAGGGGAAAGGTTGCCTACCCCTGCCCTGTAGTATGTCCCACCAATCTGAGAGACCAGGTTGGTGAGAGTGTGAAACAAGTCTTTCCCTGGAGAACCGCCTCAATTGTGGGGCTCCTTCCCAACGAAAGTTAGGATGGCTTAATCCTTGATGAGCTTTCAGCAGGTTGTGAGTGCAGGTTTGTCAACACACTCATCTGACCTTTGGTTTTTAATATTGGACTTTAAAATTGAATTTTAACATTAATTTTAATGTGTTTTTAAATAATATTTTATTTATTTATTGTACATTAGTTTAGGAGTCCTGGTAGTCAGAAAAAAGGTTATTTATTACAAGAATCTATAAAATAGGGCTAAATCCACTTGCTAGTTACAACCATAGTAAACCCACTGAATCAATTATCAACATTGATTGACTAATAGGAAACAATTGATTCAGTGGGTCTACTCTAGCAGGGATTAGCAATTGGATCTAAGCCACAGTGTCATGGTGCTAGCAATTTCACAGAGATGATACATCTTCCAAATGTGTTCCTTCTTACTATAGCTGGGTGGAAGGATGTCTTCTAAGCACTGTTAGGAATGGCTTTATTGTAACTCTGCAAGATAATTAAGAATAGTAGACCATTTCTGTAAGTTTTTCTAAGGAAGCTTCACTGAAAAAGCCAGTGTAAATTAAACACACATTGATGCACTCATCAAAAACAAAGGAAAGGATCTTCTTGGTCTATAAATGTTAATGCTTGTTACAGATGGTGAGTGCCCATTTTCTATGAGGGGAGTGGAAGAGAGAGTCATTTGAGCAAATGAACCTGTACTGCTTCTTCTCATGCTTTGTCATTCACTGCTGTTGTTACCTTTTGAATTCCAGCAGTTGGGCTGCTTGTGTCCTGTTTTTTACTACCCTTCATAAACCATCTTTCCCTTTTAACCAACCCTGTTGGCCTCAATGGAGTGGCCATGACAATGGATGTTCATTTTACCGCTATAAAAGAGCTTAATGATTAAAAGGCTGCATCATTGCACTTTGCCACAGAACTCATTCTTTCTCTCCCGTGAAGTCCCTTTGATTCAAAATGTTCTTTTGACAGGATCAAGAGTGGCTCCCATTCAGCTGGCCGAAGCTGGCAGACAGAAACATCTGCATTTTCTATCTTCTACCTCCTACCCAGTGCACATAGTTAATGTGTAATTAATGAAACATCCCTTCATGGAGCGGCATACAATTGCCGTAGGTCTCCCACCTACCTCGCTTCAGCTTCTATAAAGCAGATCTGCTTTTAGATCCTTGTACTCTCATTCAGCAATAGTAATAAACCTAGTTCCAAGCTTATCTTGCCAGCTTACATCTTAATCTCCCCCTTCCCAATTCTTCTTTCCCCTCAAAAGAGATGTGTGTAAAAAAAAAAAAAAACTATTCAATTTCCTTTAGGTTAGTCAAGCACATTGGAAGTGGGTGAACCAAACACATAGCACACAGTGAAATACAGAGGCCAAGATTGAAAAAGGTCTACGGAAAGGGCCATGGGTTGCAGTAGGAACTAGAAAAGTAACCTCACAAGGAGAAAAGACATTAACGTTTTTTAAGGCCAATTGTTTTAAAGAACACTTCCAGAGTTCATCACTATGACACAAATGAAGCCCTCCCATGATTCTGCTATCTGTTCCGGTAGAATTCTGTATAATTGCACATCTCTTTAAACTTCACTGTCTTTGGGCAAACTCAATCTGATGGCTTGCTAATGGAAACAGCTGAAAAATCTTTCACATATGGCCAAACTGATCCATAAAGAGCCTTCACTTGGCAGTGGCTGGTACTGGTCCAGAGAAGATGAGATGTGCCAGATGGGTTTCAGGCAGTAACAACTGTGCACAGAAGTTGGGGGAAAGCCTCATGGAAAGGGGGAATTATAGGAAAGTGGCATGACAGGTGTGGTGAAGGACTGCCCAGATTGTTTTAAGGAAAGGTTTCCTGTTTTGTGTTTTGCGGGACAACAGAATTAAGAGTAGTTTTCAAAAAGAGCATGAGGTCAACTGTGAGATTATGAGGAAGTGAGATAGCTCTGTTGGTGTTCAGTGGATGTCTTTTTACTATCTGTTTTTTATGAGAACACTTTTGAAAGGTGCTGTAGTGCAACTGGGCTTGACAGAGTGAATCTGTTACTCATCTATGGTGGCCTCAAACAGGAATCACTAAACTCTGGCTCAGCAGCAGAATGCCTGTTTTATATGCAGAAGGGCCCACACAGATTTGTTATCTGGAAATCACCAGACATAATTTTATTTATTTATTTATTTATTTATTTATTTATTTATATCCCACCTTTCTTCCTAAGTGGGATAACAAGATTGGAAATCTTCCACCTGTTACCCTGAGCTCCACTTTTCACAACAGTGTAGAGCAGGGACTTGCAACCTACGGTCCGGGGGCCAGTTAAGGCCCCGGTCCCTGGACTTACCGGCCCAGGCTGAAGGTTGCCGCCGCCACCACCGCGTGCCGCCACCGCTGCCGCCGCGCACCGCCACCGCAGCACGTTTTTGCCGCTCTGCAGCTGCGCTCGCCGCAACCGCCATTTTGGAAATTAAAATGGCAGTTGCAACGTGTTTGCGCATGTGCAGTACTCTTGTGCATGCGCAAACGCGTCGTGACCACCATTTTTATTTCCAAAATGGCGGCCACAACATGCACTGCAGTGGCGGCCACGGCGGCGGCCGCATGCGTGGGGGGGTCGCGCATGGTGGAGGAGGGCGCACGCGAGGGGGGGGGAATGGCAGAGCAGTGTCTCTGGCTGTGGTTGGACTACAACACCCATTAGCCTTACCAATATAGCCATTGGTGAGATAATCAGCCTGGTCAGTCACTTCAAACTGTCCCCAAATATCCTCACATATCCTCTCACCCTGAAGCCTTGCCTCAACAGAACAGTACACAGATTTACATGCTAATCCTCTCAACCAAAAGTCACACAGTATATATACTCCACACACCTCCATGCCATCATTCTCTGAAGATGCCAGCCACAGATGCAGGTGAAACTTCAGGAATACATTCTTCTAGAACACGGCCTCACAGCCCAAAAAACCCACAAAAACCTATGTCCCCAAAAGCTTGCCATTCCAGTATCTCCAATACAAGATGATGTTGAGTAATGCACATTCTCATGTTAGACAGCAGGCTGGGCTTACTATAGCAAGTAGCCTAAATCCAACTGCTAATCCTAACAAGAGTAGACCCATTCCTGGATGTTACGTTGACATATATATATATGTAAATGAAATCAATTTAAGGGACTAGGATTAAGGCCAATATCTGCATAATTTAATAGAGCAAGAGAACCATACCAAATATAGGAATTAGGACAATAGTAACATTGCAGAAGGCAAACAGAGCAAATTCAAATTCAGTTTTAACAAGCAGCTTTTTAGAACATTCCAGGCCATAGACAGTAATAAATTAGAACATTTTGGACTATGGACAGTAACATTTAGTTACATATGTGAGTGATTTTTATACTGTAGTGGTACGTCTCAAAGGCTCTTAGAAGCTGTTGTCTATGATAGATGGCAGAGAAAGCCATACACAGTTTTTCCAGGGAGAAGCCCCCAAACATTTTCTGATTTTTTTTTAAAATTAAAAAAATTCATTACTTTTATTAAATAGGATCTATATTGGAGCCAACCTATCTGGATGGAAAAAATTAGAGAGACTCCACTGAAGTCTAGCAGATAAAACATAGGAAAGCAACAAGGTGGGGAAAGTGGACAATCCCTATTAGGTTTAGAATCTAGATTGCTCTAGATAAATAAAATCCAGACTTCTTAGATTGTTTTCCTATGGAACTGTGTTGAATCCTATCATTATTTCAATAGTACCAGTACTTTATTTCTGGCAAGTGGTTAAAAAGACAATATATACAAGTAAAATGTTTTTAAAATTGACTAAGGCTTGATTTGTGAATTTGCATATGAATTGACTGCATTCTAACATTCAGGACATTATCACATAAGGCTATAAAAGCAGGATAAAAGTGTATGTGGCCAGTACTTATCACAGAATGGTGTTTCCATCCTGCTGTTGCCCTGAAATCTTGTAGTGTACCTTTTCATTGACAGGCAAAACCCTTCCATAGACTCTCAATCTTGCTGCTGTTCCCTTACTACCTTCATGTGATAGGTCCACTGCAGTTAATTTTCTTATGTGCACATTCACATAGCAACCAGCTTCAGGAGACAGTTGGCAGCCTGGATCACTTGTTTCTGCCCCCCCCCTCAAAGTGCGAAGTTGCTATGTGAATGTGCACACACCAGCTCATGTATGAATCATTAAAGAATTTTGTGTGTGTGCGTGCGTGTGTTTTCAAGTCATTTCCACTAGTGATGACTCTAAGACAAACCTATTACATGGTTTTCTTGGCAAGATTTGTTCAAGCTGGGTTTGCTTTTGAGGCTGAGAGAGTGTGACTTGCTCAAGATCACCCAGTGGGCCTCCATGGCCAAGTGGGGAATCAAACCCTGATAATCAGAGTCAAAGTCCAAGGCTCAAACTACTACACCACTCAAGGCACAAATTACACCAAGTTAAATCTTTCATGAGAATATGATAAAAGCTATAATATCTAGAATGGTGCTTCTCAGGATCTTTTTTTTTTAAATAATAATAATGTGCCAGGGACCAGTACCATATTTGTGCCCATTAACTACACCTGCTTCTCTCTTTCCTGAAAACTTACTAGGGACCAGCAACACAGAATGGCAGTGGTCCATAGACTACCACTATCTGAAAGACTAACTCCTGTCTGAGCCTGGTGAATTTTAAGATCCTTGGGTAGAACTTTGTTCTCTCTTTCTACCACATTCACAAATATATTTGGTGAAGACATGGGAGAGAGCCTTCCTCAATGGCTGATCTCAGGCTGTGGAACTCTGTTCCATGGAGATTAGGCTGGCCTTCTGCTCACCTTTTTATTTGAACAAGCATTTAGTGACTAAGGGATTTGGGGGAAAGATCTTCAGTGAGGTGTGTGCTGCATTTGTATTGATCTTCTCAAGTTTTTAAATGATGTTATGTTGTTTTAAAGTATTGATGTTTTAATATGGTAGTTTATTGAATTGTTTTGAAAGGTTTTTTTTTTACTAGGTTTAATTCATATGTCTTGTTTTAATTCATGTTATGAGCTGCTTGGGGTTCCATTTGGCAGAAAGGTAGGATGATAAATAAATAAAATAAAATAACAGTGGGATCTTAACTCAACAATGTGATGACTGTAGGTGTTTTGGGTTAGGCACAAGTCTCTTCTGATAGCTGATCTCAACCAATACAGGAATTATTGAAAAAACAAAAAATGGGATGGGAAGCAGTAGGGTGAATGAGGCCCTGAATTACACCAAATTCAAATCTCCTCCAGCCCAAGGACACAGGCACAGGGCCAGCACAAAGTCAAGCCAAAGGGAGTAAGAGTAGTCTTGTCTTTTGCCCAACATCCCAAGATCAGGAGCAGTTTTGATTCAGCGCAGATACAGTTGGCCTAATGTCACTCAACTGGTTCTCAGCCATCGTGTCCAGTTACAGCTGTACTCTAATGCTTCCAAAATAATTTATTTGACCCATTAGTTTATTCTGATGAAGGTCAGCTGTGGAGTAGCACAGTTTCAGATTTCACTGAGGCATGATGATAATTCTTAGCAAAAGGCCCATCCTCAAAATTAAACTGCAAACACCCATGCATTGCATTCTTTTTGTTCTTAAATTAAGCCATCATATATACTTAACTCACAGGTGCACTGACACCAGAAACCTATGTATGTCTGCTCAGAAGTAAGGCCCACTGAAACCTATTTTCTAGTAAATGCATGAGAATTGCAGCCTTTATTGTTGGATAACAGTCAGTGGTGTATAGGATCTGTGAAATGGACAGAAATAGAGATGTTCTTGAAAAATAAATTTATGCCATCGGAAAGGTGGCATAAATTTTATGCCATTTGAAAGGTGTGGGAAGGACCATGTGTGCACACAGACAGCACCCTTGTTGTTCTCATACTACAGTTGTTGTTACATGTTATTTGTTACATAACACAGAATTCTTTTTTTCATCATGGGGGTGGATA
Organism: Phrynosoma blainvillii; assembly: GCA_026167975.1. Classification (NCBI taxonomy): domain Eukaryota; kingdom Metazoa; phylum Chordata; class Lepidosauria; order Squamata; family Phrynosomatidae; genus Phrynosoma; species Phrynosoma blainvillii. The sequence goes on from JANUYF010000001.1 coordinate 107,660,030, forward strand.
AAATAACTATTTGTATTCACTTTTTTCATTTCTAGAGCAGTTTTCTATAACCAAATCCTGTGCATCACCTGTAAGGGGGCAAAGAAAAGGGAGAGGGACAGGGGGCAACAATTTTGCTGACTAGGGCTGATTTTAGGTGTTATCCAACACATTCAGAAAGCATCAAATTGAGGCAAATCTGGATTTAGGCATATCAGTCATAAGCCTCAAAACATTTCAAAAATCTTGTTTTCTTGGGTGGAATTTGTTTTTCTCAGTGCGATCAAAGAATGGCAACAGAGCCCCTGCACATGTGCAGAAAGCCTTCTCCTTTTTACTGCCTAATCTTCAAAGTATCTGGGCCTGTGAAGGACAAATTCTGTTCAGACTTCACCCCTATTACCTTTCTCTCTCTCTCTCTCTCTCTCTCTCTCTCTCTCTCTCTCTCTCAATCTCAACATAAATTAAACATTGACTGCTTCACATAAAGGCTACGGTCACTCAATTGTACTTCATTTATTTTGAAGTCTGGCTCAAGATGGCAAGCTTACACCAGCTTGCCAACATACCCTTAGAGTGTGTGTGTGAGTGAGTGTGAAGGGGGAAGAAAAGAGCTTCAAAGAGACATCCCTTCTCTGCGCCTTGATTCCAAAGTATAAGCAAGTCAGGAAAAGGATATAATGTTTGTCATGGGGATTAACCCCCTACTGTGTCTGTTACATATGAGCACATTGAAAATCGCTTGAATTCAGCAGAAACTGTTCTTCATCTCTGCAGCTGAACTGCATTCCAGGCATCAATGGCTTACTCACACACATACTCTCTCTCACAGACATACACGCACTTCTTATCACAGCAAAAGATATCTCCAACAAGGGTCTTAGCACAAACCTTCTCTTAAATCAGAAGCCTAATAAAACTAAGCCCTGTGCAAAGGCTATAGATATATACGACAGTGAAAGCTCATAATCATTTGCCAGGAGGTTTGTGAGTGTCTGGAGAGTGCTCAAAATACTCACAATGCGAAGTGGAATCCTATTTGTTTCTACTCAAAGCAAATGAAATCAAACTGATCTCATCTGTTGCATAGAAACACAGTTTTCCTATAAGTACAGTTCTCTGATCAGATAAGGATGTGAAGACTATAGTCTTAGGGCTAAATCCACTAGAACTAGAGCAGACTTTTTGAAACCAATATGATTTACATTTATTGTTCACTAACAAGTCTCATTAATTTCAATGGATCTACTATCCTAAAGGCACCATATCTGATCTCATCTTGGAAGCTAATCAGGGTCAGCTCTGGTTAGTTCTTGAATGGGAGCCCACCAATAAATACCAGCTGCTGTAGGTTATATTTCAAAGGAAAGAACTGGCAAAAAACCTCAAACGTCTGAGTATTCCTTGCCTAAGAAACACCTGTGAAATTCATGGGGTTGCCATAAGTCAACCGGTGACTTGAAGGTATGTCCTGAGTAGAGTAGAGCCATGGAATCAATTGGATTTACCTATGTGTTGACTTACCATTCAACAATTAATTGAATGGGTCTCTTCAATTTGAAACTAACCAGCAGACTTCTGGGTCAAAGGTCCACATTTACTTTCTGGGACATACTAGTTTCTGATCCTAGATACTCTAGCTGCCTTTACATCAGCAGCACTCTTTAGGATGGACAGACAAATGACAGTGACACATGGACTTACACTTTCCTTCTAGAAACTTATCTTTGCATCTTCTTGCAAAAATCAGTTGCATGAGTAGCCAACCCCTCTACTTTGCATGAAAACCCCCTAGCTTCTTTTGTCAACCTCAACTACCCAAACTAGACTCCAGTCTGCTATATCCATGATCATCGTCTGTGAATTGCTTCTGTGTGTGTGTGACCTCATATCACCTGTATGTGTCTATGTGACTTCAAGTCACCTGTCAGCTTATGGTGCCCCCATGACTTTCATAGGGTTTCCTTAGCCAATTAATACTCACAGGTGGTTTTGCTAGTTCCTTCCTCTGAAATATAGCCTACAGCATTGCTATTTGTTGGTAGTCTCTGTCTCATTATACTGCAAATCTTTGCTGAGACTCAGAAGTAAAGTAGGTGCTTGCTACGTGGAACTGATGATGGAGTCATGTCCTCCTTTTCTTACTTTTTGTGCCTGAATATTTCCCCATCAATCAGCTTATGCAAGATAATTAGCCACACAAATATGATGGTACAAGCTGCTACAGTGAACAAATAATGTCTGCACTACTAGAAATGCACATGGAATTTTGGAGACTTGTGAAATAATTTAAAGATGAGAAAGTCAACTGACTTTGTTGAAGACTGATTTGTGTTGTGTTTCCACATTATGAATTTTATATAATCTATATAGGGCACCCTTCGATAATATATTTAGAAAGAAGGAATGCAAACTATCAACCATTATAGCAACAAAATCAGGATTGTATGTAGTTTTGAGATGCTTTGAAATGGGTAATTACTAACTTAACTGAGCCTGTGAACTTGTCCTCATTAACTTAATAATTAGCAAGATCTTGTTTGATCTTGGAGTTCATTAGACATTGCAGCTGGAAGATTGTTTCCATTTTAACACATCAAAATAGACAATTAAAGCAATAATAAAGAATCAATATCATTTTCCTGCTTTTTAGATTTCCTGGGGTCGCTATGTGCCTAATTAAACAGCAAGGCATTTTTAAAGCCATTTTGTCTGCTTTATTTTTGGATTAACACAAGGAAACCTTGGCATTATCAAAAGGCTATTTGAAATGAAACTATGGCTGTATAGCAAACCTCAATAGCATATAATTGGATGGGGTGTCTGTAATCATGTAGCTCAAATTAGCTGTGGGAGAGATGGAGCTGAAGATGTGATCCAAAATTGATTTTAGCTGACACACATGTACTTAAACCAATGGGATGAAACCATCCTGACTTAGATTGAAAATCCCTCAGGTTCAAATACATTAAACATGTGCAAACAGCTGCTAGAAATAAAGCTGGTTCTCCGACTGCCATCCAGATATCAGTCTCCGCAGATACATCTGAAATCCAGTCAAACTAGAAAATTGTGTTAGATGCAGACACAGAATTGGCATACAGTAGTCATTCCATGTCTTCTAATATGATGAGATGCATTTCGCCTTTGGCAGCTCTAGAAAATGGTTACTAATTTTTGTATATCAAAAGTTAGAAACTTGTGCTCCTTTTGGTTTTATAATAGACTTCAACTCCCATCTGCCCTAGCTAGTATAGCCAAAGGTGATGGGTCATGAGAGTTGCAGACTATCAACATCTGTAGGGCTACACATCCCACACTCCAAATTTTGTACAGTGCATCACAGTGTTACTTTACATGACTTCAGACAGTATATATTGTGCAACTAAAATTAACATAACTTGTGCAGAAAAGAACACATGTGTAGGTGTATTGTAAATGGAGCAAACTTACCAATTATCAGAGTGAGATGAACAGAACAGAGAATATTTAAATAATAGTGGCTGGTAACTTTCATATTAGTAGGACAGTTAAGCTGCTCTGGGTTTAGTTCAAACTTTTAAGGAGTTATCCAAAGTTCTAAATTCTAGACCAGGGTTCAGGAACTGGTTCAGATGAAAACCTAGAGTGGATTTACCATGCCACTGATATGAGAGCCATCAGTCTTCACTAAATTTAGCTGGGAGTCCTGGAAGAATTGATGCTCCAACTGGATCATTTTCACCAGGGCTGGGATGGTGGACCCAGATTGACTTCAGCTATTGAGCCTCTTCCTGTTGTTTAAGTTCAAGGTGATGAGACACTATGGGGTGGGACTTTGTTTGGGGGTAGTTGTTGGGTGCATGCAGCAACACTTACTTTTGGATAAGGTTATATTTGCATTATTTGCACTAGGGCTGGAATCGTGTTAGTGTTTTATAGATGTGTGAATTCCTTGATGGAAGCAGACAGGTATTTTCATTTGATGCAGAATGTTGGCATTCAGTTCAAGGTTGTGGAAGTGGAGTCTCATGTATGGTATCATTGTGTATGCAGATGCACAATATTGTCATTCAGCACAAGAGATGGTTCTATATGCTACATGACTTCAATGAAGGCTCATGGCCTATGTGTTTTGATTTGTGTTGTTTGTCCTTAGTATCAATTATTGGTGATTAAAAAAAACACCTTGGTATATGTTGTTTTCATTGACATTATTTGCATAACTATACATTTTTTCCTTAGTAGTTTTCAAAGAAGTAGTTGTGTTAGTCTCTTGCACCATAAAAGGGAGGAAGGGCAAAAAGGAATGTGGCAGCACCTTTAAGACTGATTTTTATTTTAGCATGAGCTTTCATGAATATGAACCCACTTCTTCAGATGCAGTATAATAGGATCCAGAAAGATTGAAATCATGTCCCAACCCTTTGAAAAAATTTAAGACAGGGGACATGACTTCCATCTTTCTGGACCCTATTATATTCTATCCCACTCCCACAACTGTATAAATATATATTTGTACATGGGCCCTCAATATCACTTTGTTGTGCATCTGAAGAAATGGGTTTATATCCACCAAAGCTCATGCTAAAATAAAATCCAGTTAGTCTTAAGGGTGTTGCCACATTCCTCGCCCCTCCCTTTGGTTTTTTTTAACCATCTTGTAATTGTTGCTTAACCATACTGAGACACTGCTGACTTAGGTATTGTCTTCTGATTTTGTTCTAAGCCACTCTGAGCATGGTTTTCTGCAAGAAAGCAGCATACAAATAAGCAAGAGGTAGTGGTGGTAATAAAGATGATAGTTCATAGAATTATCTTTTCTCTTTCTTTCTTTCTTTAAAAAAAAAACCAAGAATGCAGAAATTCGACAGGTCCTGAGCCTCAGTTGCATGTCTCTCCCCACCCTCACCCCCGCAAAGGAAACCCTTAGAGCAGTACAAAAATTAAAATACTGGGCACACCAGTGCATAGTTCCTTCTGCCAGAGGGAGAGCCATGGTTTTTCTGCTGCAGCAAAGCCACAGAGTAGTTGGGCACCCTAAAGTCTATCAGGAGAGCCAGCCTAGTATAGTGGTTTGAAGCCTGGACTAAATATTTGAAGGGATGTCATAATGAGGAGGGAGCTAGCTTGTTTTCTGCTGCTCCAGAAAATAGGACCTGGAACAACGGATGCACCTCAACATTAGGAGGAACTTCCTGACAGTGAGAGCTGTTCAACAGTAGAACACACCACCTTGGAGAGTGGTGGAGTCTCCTTCTTTGGAGGTCTTTAAGCAGAGGCTGGATGGCCGTCTGTCTGGGATGTTTTGATTTTGAGTTCCTGCATGGCAGGGGTTGACTGGATGGCCCTTGTGGTCTCTTCCAACCCTATGATTCTATGATTCTGTGATTCTATGACTACAGCTCTGGAGATCAGGGTTGAATCCCCACTCAGCCATGGAAACCCACTGGGTGACCTTGACCCAGTCACACACTCTCAGCCCCAGAAAACCCTATGGCAGGTTCACCTTAGGATCCCCATAAATCAGAAAGGACTTGAAGACACAGAACAACAACAACAAGAAGAAAGATGATCAGACTCACTGTCAGATTAAGCTGCATGAAGAGGAGTCCCTCTCAGCTTGCCATGTGCCTGTTTTGGGGGATGGAGAGAGATGGGGGGGGGATGAACAAGAGAAGAATTCCCTAAACTGGTCTGCTGCCATTCAGAAAAGGAGGTAGGCGGTGTGTGTGTGTGTGTGTGTTGGAAATAATGAAAGCAGCACATTAATGCCTGGCCTGCTGGGCTGACCCAGCTGAAGCAGCCAGTAGGTGAGTTTCCCAGCATCCAGGAACTTTGTCTCAGTTCTGTGGGTTTGCTCAAGTGTGCGATGGCTGTTTGCAAGGGGGCTTTCCTGCTGGGTGGGTTTGCATTTCTCCCAGCAGCTCAGAAAAGGTGAGAGGGAGTGCTCCTCCATGTCATCCCTTACTGACACCCCCCCCCATCATCCTTCCTTCTTTCCCTCTGCCTCCACCAAGACAATAGTTTCTCCAACAGGTCCCCTCTATTAGGGAGCTCTCTCTCTCACAGGGACATTTTTCCACATTTCTAGGATTAGGGCCACTTTAACTTAGATCTATGTGGGCTGCCTCCCCATACAAAGAAGCACTTGGGGATAGGATTAGTAGGATTAGAAGAGATTCACATATGTCCAGTTCAAGCAATTGGTATTCAAAGCTTTACACTTTCCAATGCCACCAAGAGAGAGAAAAGGAGCACAGAGCTTGCTTTGCCTTTCAGCACCTCCAAGAGGCGGACAGGGCTTTCTTTTTCCCTTGCCTTTTTCTTTCTTTCTTTTTTCTTTTTTTCTTTCTTTTTTTTTTAAATCAGTCTTTCAAGCTGCATTTACTGAAGAGAAGAAATCCCCCTCCCTTCTCTGTCTTTAATGAGATGCAGCAGCAACATTTATGCCTGGAAAACAGAAAGGCACCATTTTCTAGAACTGGTCTCCTTGATGAAGAAGCCAAGAGGAGCCAAACAGCTCTTGGGACTAGGTAGTAAATGCCCTGCTAACTCCTGTGACTCTTGTTTTGTGTTGCTGGAGGAGAGGAGATCAAATAAAATATGATGTGTCGGAAAATACTGTAGGGACTCAAAGGTTTAGGCACATGTGGTCCTCTATCAAAATCAATTGGGAGCCATCATATGGTCATCTGAGAGGAATATTCTGGTGAAGAAGCCTTTGAGAGATAAGCACTAAAATAATGTTCCAGAATGAAAAAGCTCTTCCAGACTTATTTTTCTCAGGCATCATAAAATAATAAAGAAGATTATGACAATAATTGACCACAAAAATGAATAAGTAAAAGGCCCAGCCTGCCCACCATGTTGCAATCTCCACAGTGCTGCAGATTTAATATCGTTCAGGGGCAATAGTCCATGTGTGAGTGGAAATGGTGGCTGTTATAAAACAAAAAAGTAAAAGTAAAATATAAATGATGGAGAATATTCAGAAAACATTCTGAAGTTATCGTTTTCTGCAGATATTTCTTCTCAAATAATTTAGTCTACCCTAGCATTAATAATGCTTGCTTTTGCAGACCTTCATTGTATGTAAAAAGGCAGACACAGGGCCTTTGCAGACTGCCAGAAATAGTGCAAATTGAGTCCACTTTTAGGGTTAGGGTTAGTGCTAGGGAATCATGGGAACTGTATTTTATTGTGGCATCAGAGCTTTCTGACAGAGAAGGCTCAATGTCTCAGAACAAAAACAATTCCCATGATTCCCTAGCACTAACCCTAACCCTTAAAGTGGACTCAATTTGCACTATTTCTGGCAGTCTGCAAAGGCCCACAATCATCCTGCAACAAAAAGCAATGTTTTAGATAGTATTGTCCTGAGATTATCATGCTAGCAACTAACACTCACCAATAAATCTTCCCTTAGTCCCTACGCTCTCAGAGGCATGTTTGATGGGGACACAAGAGGATGCTTTCTTGGTGGCTGCTCCCAGGTTATGGAACTCCCTTTGAAGAGAAGCTAGGTTTATTCCCTTCATCTTTTCCTTCTACTGGCAAGCAAAGGTCTTTGATTCAGGTAGGCTTTGAGCAACTGGCTGGTCAATGAGAAAGGAGCTTTTAATGGATAGGTGTTGTACACTTTATTGACACCTATTAAAACTGTTTTCATTCAATTCTTTATTTTTTTAAAAAAAATCTATTTTAATTTGTTTTAAATTAAAAGTTTATGTTAAAAATTCTGTTTAATACTATAATTGTTTGTAATGTTACAATTAGGGGAAAGAGTTGTAAATCTCTCTCTCTCTCTCTGGTAATCTTGTTATAAGCCACCTTCAGTCCTAGCTTTGGGAGAAAAGTGGCATATAAATCAAATAAATTAAATTAAGTCAATTAATAACAACACTCAACTGACACAATCCAGACAAAAGTGGGTAAAGGCTGATCCACAGGTTGTACTCAGCTCCCAAAAGCCTTATTGTTACCACCACCATCCAAATTCCATCAACTTGATTTTTTCCCCCATGGAAAAACGTGCTTTGCAACCACATCTCATTTTTTATTTTATTTTATGGATGGATGTGGCCCTCTGAGTATCCTGAAGGCTGAAAACTGGACTGCACATAGTTGCCCAACTCTGCCTAAGGACATACAATGAGGACTTAAATAGGTGGGCTCCCCTGTTAACCTTAGCAGACCTTATAGATCTGCAATGATATTCATACGTGGATATTCTGCCTTCAATGAAGTGCTTAGATAGCTCAGGCTGTGCTTATATGTATTGCATGTGTGTCACAGTCCTTGTACCATTAGGATAATACTGGATTGGGAGTAATTTTGTTTGGAGTGGTAAATAATCATTTTTGTACACTAATAGTTATGCCATATTGATTTCAATTTGAGTTTTCATTTACAGACACCTACTGGGGCATTTTAGACTTATTTGTATTGTCACATCTATTCATGATAGCAAATTTTGTCCTGGAAAAATATGCAGGGGAAAAAAATCTTCTAAACACTTTGCACTCTCTCATCCAGAATCCCTGCAATCTTTTGCACATAGAATCTGGTTTGCCATCTATTAAGACAACAGTACATCCATTAAGGTAGATTAAATGAACTGCTGTTCTGTCAAGCAAACACCTTCCAGCATTGTGTTACAATTAAACAAGTAATAATTGGTATTGGAAAGCAACTCTTCAAAAGTTCCTAGATTGTCCCTACTTCCCTGAGTTGAAATTTGTCTTGGGCATGGAAAAGAGGCAATTAAAGGACTCATCATTCTGGAAAGATTCTAAAAGGGAGTTACAGATGATCAAGATTTCTGAATTTTTTTTCCCCATGGGATTAATTTTTTTTTTTTAAAAAAAATGGAACATTTAGTTTCTCACAAATTTTCAGAGTTCAATTATAGGATTCATGCAGAATTCCAAACTCTAGCTCTAGTTATTTGACTAAACCTATCCCATTTAGAAATGCTTTCATCAGATGTGATTTCAGTTTGTATCAATTGCAGTTATGCTATAATAAGGTGCTATTTGAAAGCTGATTATGGCAGAAGTCTTCTTGGTGTCAACACAGAGGTAGGTTTCATGACTGTGTAAATGGAGTTTCACAAATATAATCATTTCACATGGGCGAAAATCCTATTTTTTAGTCCCAACTAAAATTATGTGGCTTTAAATCAATTGGATTTTCCTAGGTGTTGTGTTGTGTTCAGTACTTGATTCACTGGCTCTACTCTAGTTGGTAGTAATCAAAAGGATTTTAGACATGTAATTGTTATGGTGCCTAATTTTTCATAAGTCTCTTTACTCATACTGCAAATACAGCATTCCATGTTATCTGTTTATTTTTCTATTTAATTTATATCCCACTTTTCTTCTGATATGGGAACCAAAGCAGCTTACAAGAGGGTGGAACCAAAATAGAGCTAAAAACCTGATGGTGTGTGTGTGTGTGTGTGTAACTAAAAAACAATTATGCAAGCTATCATATTAAAATGCTATTAACTTTTTAAAGTATAAAATCATTCCAAATGGTTAACCAAAGAACACAAAAAGATAGATATAATTATGTAATAAGTAGAATAATATATAGAATGCTATGTGGGTATGGGGAATAATATGAAGATTGTAAATAATATTCCTTGATTAACTGTGGTTGCCTTAAATCATGTAATAACTCTTTTTATACTTTATTTTCTTTTCTCTAGTAGAATATTACTGTTCATAACGTGTATTGAATTACTTGTATATATGTATATCTTAAAATTAATAAAAATTATTTTTAAAAAAAGATAACCTTCTACATTACATGAGCAGGAACATTGACAGATAATCAATTGCAGTGTTGGTATTCAGCAGACTTATGATATAGCGCAGTCTCTGTGTAACTACATGCTTATATTTGTGGCCAGTGTCAAGTGGAAGATCTTGTTTCCTGCATGTTGTACAGCCCCTTTTACAAGGCCCAAGAGATTTGTGAAGCCCTTGCTGACTTAGGGAAGTAGGAGCATTCTTACGGAATCAATTCAATTGGTTTTGAGTGATTCTAGTGGCTGTGTCTCTTCACATTGGCTGGGCATGGGGGGAGATTAGGAAAAGAAAATTAAACAAAATTGTTACAAATTGTTTTGGAGATTCAGAATACTAATCTGAATTTAAATTCGTTGATGGTTAATTCTCAATGTTCTTTATTTTGTTGTTTGTCATATCTAATGTGCCTTTAACTAGCACAATATTTATAGAATCAAAATAATTTATAATTTATTTAGAGCATTGTAAGGTTTATTATTCAGTCAATCAGTCCATCAGTCATTTTTTTTAAAAACAACAACACTGAGTGTCTTCTTACTAGGGTAGACTTACAGAATCAGTTGGGAGAATTATGGAATTCAAATAGGGGAAGTCTTGTTGATGATAGCAGTAGTTGAATTAGACAATGATTACTTGATGAATTAAATAATAAAATTTAGATGTTACTGCAGTGCCCAGACTAGCTTTCTTCAATCTGGTGCCCTGGGATGATCTGAGAGGGTGTGGAAGCTGTCATGATTTAGCAGATTATAACATTATTCTATCATATAGCATTCTTGCATCATTCAACGTGTGTTAAACTTAACTAAATAACAATGAAGTTTATTGAAGAGCACTGTGTAGTGTAGATACTTCATTAACTGAACAACCACTGAGCCATCTTGGGTCCCTTTCTGGGAAAAGATAGCATAGAAATGAAATAAATAAAATAAAATAATGAGTTTGACAGTTAATTCAGTTACTAATTGAATGCATCTTTATGACCCAGACTTCAGTAGCAAGACAGCTACAATATCAGGGGGAAACGCCTTTCTTCCCATCTTCTCCTCTTCTCCTTAAGATGCCTTCCTGCAGAAAAGATGAGGGGGAAAATACTGGCATCACAATGTAACATGTAAATATCCTTTTCCAGAGCAGATGATGCAGAAGTGTCCTAGATGTTTTATTAATTGAATGTTGCTTCCTTTGCTACTAATTAACCTTCATGATTATTTATTTAAGTGCTGACTTTGGGGTTGGTTATTCATAAGACAAATAAAAGACACCTGCCTCCAAATTATTTAAAGAACTAACTCATTCCAGTGGATGTTTTCTTTTTCACTTTCTCAGTCTTCTCTCATGAGCCTTGAATATCATTATTCGTACAGTAACAGTGACAGAAGAGAATACTGCCATCATTACAGCTTAGTGTCCCAGTTCTGCTTTTACATCTCCTTTTATTACAGTGCCTGCTCTTTCTTTTAATAAACATTTGGATTAATTACCTTTTCAATGGGGGTCACTGTTACTTTATTAAAACTGCATTTTAAAGTATACAGTGCAGAAGTACTGGAAGAAAGGAACAAGTGTGTTCTCTTGTGTGTGTGTGTCTGTCTGTCTGCTTGCGTAGCATGTTGCTATGGTCTGAAGCAAGCACTACTCTGAAACAAAAATATATACACAAATTCATATATCTACAAGGAACAAGCAGGTAAGATGGAGTTAATACTATTAAGAGAGAACTACCACAACCATGAGGGTGTTGGAAAATAACATCTATGAGAAATGTTTGGGAAAATGGCATATGTTTACTCTGAATAAGATAAGATTAAGAGACCAGTGTGGTGCAGTGGTTTGAGTGTTGACAATGACTTTGGAGACCAGGGTTCAGTTGTCAGCTCTGCCATGAAACCCACTGGATGATCTTGGGCAAATCACATGCTCTCATCCTTAGAGGAAGTGTTAGCCAAAGATTTATGTCTCTGCATCAATTCTTAGATCCACCAACCTCTTGGTATACAAGTGGGAGACAGTCTCGCAGGGTTTTTGTAGCTGACCCTCTCTCAGTTTGAACTAAACAAAATTCCCCATACAAGACTTTTGGCTACAGAAGGCAATGCAAAACCTCCTCTGAGCACATCTTGACAAGAAAACCCCATTACAGGTTCTCATTAGGGTCACCATAACCTTTCTGCAGATATAGTAGCAAATTTCTTGTCTCCTTCCTATAGGGCAGAATCAATGGGTGCAAATTAAGGGGCAGACTTATAGTGACAGTCAATAGGAGGTATAGACCTTCAGTTTTATGAAACTAATTGCTGAGTGAAACTGAACTGTTTTTGATTCAAAAGTGAGCATTTTCTGAAGGAGTGAATCCAGGTCCAGATTGAATTGTGTGATTGCTGCATAACCCTATTGAAAATTGCAGAGAAGTAGATTTTGTCTGAACCTTAAGATAAATTTCCTAACAGTAAGAAGAGCTGTTTGACATGGAGCATCCTGCCTCAGGAAACAGTGGAATCTCCTTCATGGGACATGCTAGAGCAGAAGGTGGACAGTAATTTTTCATAGATGCTGTAATTGTGTCCTGCACTGCAGATTCTGCGTGGAATAGGGGAGTGGAGCAGGAGCATCCAAGTAAGTGGAGCAACGAATCCACTCCAGGGTTTAGTGGAACTGTCCAAGGTGCATAACCTTATCCCCAAAATAGGTTTAACCACGTTAATAATTAATGGAGCTGAGATGGGAACTATCAATTGCCTCTGAAATTCACTAAGGTCTAAACTGAATTGGGGGAGGGGGAGATGTTTGATACCACTTTAACTATCATGGCTCAATGCTGTGGAATACTGGGATTTTTAGTTTTGTGAGAGATTTAGCTTTCTCTATCAAAGAGCTCTGGTACCACAACAAACTATAGATTGTAGGATTCCATGGCATTGAGCCATGGCAGTTAAAGTGGTATCAAACTGCATTATTTCTGCACTACAGATGCAGCTTAAGTGATCTTCAAGGTCACTTCCAGTTCTATTGTGAAGCAGAAGACTGCAATTCAAAGGATCATTATATATGGGGAAGCAACAAATCTTGGGAAAGTTACATTTTGGACTACAGCTCCCATAATCCCCTGACCAGCATGGATATCCATGCCATCAGAGGCATTCTGGGAGTTATAATTCAATCTCTGGGAAGTGGATATCTCATTCAGGATTCACACAGCTCCTTTCTGGGATCATTAATGATGCCCAAGGGGGTTCAAATAAGACCTTAACAGCAAGACTTTATCAAGTTCCAATCAGCATAACCTATTTCTGTTTAACTGTTTTATGGATTCCATTATTCCGCCACATACTTGGTCTAGACATTATTTCTCCCCAGTGCATTGTTGGCTACTTGCCTAAATGTATTCAAATTAAACAAGTACTGTATGTCTAGGTGTCCTGGATTGAAATGAGATAAAAACCAAGTATAAACCAGGTAAAAATGAGGTCAAGGAGAGGCAATATTACATAGCTCTCTTGTAATTGCATTTAAAAAAAAAACTAATTCCTTCTTTTTCCAAAGAGAGAAAGACCCAATCCTCCCAATCTTTTCTCATTTCATCTTCCTAAAAGTCCTATGGAGTAATCTAAGCCCAAAGTAATTCAGTAAATTTAATGGCTGGGCCAGAATTTCAGCCAAGATCTCCCTACTTCTAGGTTCATATTCTAAATACACTGCACTGATTCCACAGAGTACTACTACCCCAAAGGCAATTTTTTGCACTAAAAGTTCATAAGACATCTATATCTGTGTGGGCATGTTTGCATGAGCTTTTAAGTATGTCCCTTTTAATTTAGAAATATATTTCTTTCTGGTCACATGTAGGGTGGTCCTCCTGAATATATGTGCAAACCACTATCTGCATGGCATTTATTTTATGTGGTACCATATCATTTCCAAACGGATCCAAGTATATTATTGGAGGAAATCATGAGAGCAATGGGCTGCCACTCTGGAGCCATGGAATTTGGTTTGGAGTTGGTTTATGTTATAACTGTTTCAAGGATTATTTGGAGTTCCATGATTTGCAAGTAACGTAATAGGTGTGCACGCCACCATTTTAAAAGTACTTGCTCATTCAGGAGGAGTTCCATGTGATGCTCTATATTAGACACTCAGAATGTTAAACCTAATATTAAGAACAGGCAGTGTATTAAACGTACACAAAAGTACCCCCCTAAAGAATGCCAAAATCATCATAAGCTGGAAACAGGTGTCAGGATAAATCGTAGACCAAATATTAGTTAAATTTATTATCTGCTCAGCCAGTTCTCCATACACTATGGATTCTGTGTCAAGTCTCTTATAGTTTGTCTGACAAACAATAAAAATGCATTAGCAAACACTGAAATTACAAGACCCAGAGAAATAAATTTCCTAATCAATTGTATATAAAACAAATTGTATCTCCATTGAATCCAAGAAGGACCACCATACTCCGCTGCTAATTAATACTTCTGTGTATTTAACGGTCTTAAAAGGCTTGCAGGCTTACTTATTGTAATCCGTTCATTAAAAGTTAAACTTAATATTCAGGTACTGCCTTGTCTTTAGTAAAGTAAAACAAATACACACCACTGAATAAGGAATTTTGTTTACACAAACTAATTTCATCCTGTTAGTAGCAAATGTCACTAAGGATTAGCAATTCATGAACAGCAAATAAAGCTAATTACTCTTCCTAATTTGACTCCCAGCATTACGTATCTGACTCTTCAAGCTTTATTCCTAAAAAGTTTTGTATCTAAAAAGGCTTTTCTTTTTATTAAAGTTTTGCATTCTGTCAAGAAAAAAATAGTTTTAAAAATGGTTTATGTCCTCTTTTTGTAGGAATCAAATGGGTACATTATTGTCATGCATTAGATCTTTGTTACATTGTAAGATAGCACCTAGCACCTCTTGAGGTTAAAATATAAATATAAATCCCAAATGTGGTCTCCACACACATAGTTGGCCCCTATCTACACATAGAGTTGTACCCCTTGTGCACAGAGATTCTTCCACTCACTGTCCTCAAACTCCACCTGAGCCAAATCGCATTTTCCATGGTCCCCAGCAAATATTGCTCCCTCTATACCCCTAAAATTGTGTTTTCCAATTTTGATAAAATATGCCAAATATAGTCCAATTTTTTTAAAAAAATGTTTTACCTTTGTTGAAGGTAGAAATCCTAATTAGTAAGCTGGAGGGTTTCTACCTCCAACAAAGGTATAACATTTTAAAATTATTTTCCAAAATAGGGACTACATTTGCCATGTTGTACCAAAATAGTACCGAAAAATTTCCTGATACAAAAACATGGAGGCTTTGTGTGAGAGATTCAATGTTCTCTGCCTAACAAAGACAGCTGTGACCTCACAAAGAATGGAGACATCTTAGATCTCAGAACAAGTACATGTTTGTATTGCTAATGGAATTCAAATTTTATCTCCTGGATTTTGGAATGCTTTGTTCCCAGTGCCACAAGGCCAAAAGAAGATGGGGCCTGCTTGCATTGATCTCTCTCCAAAGAACACCTTGAGAAAATGCAGAGTTGTGACTAGCATTGTCATTTTATAACTTTTTTCTCCTGTATGATTTTTAACACCTTTTCCTGATGAAGGAGCCACTGGAGTTTTGAAAACTTGCATCATGTATTTTGTGAATTGTGGTTGGCCCAATAAAGGTAACATTGTTTTGTGGATTTGAGGGGTTATTGTACTTTGCTATATGGCCGACACAGCTACCCATGAATATGTTAAAAGCTAGTGTTAGTGTTTTACAACTTTTTGTCTCTATCTCTTTGAGAAGCATCTATCCACAAGGTTTGTTTGCTTCAGGATGCCACTAACACACATGCATGAGAGTCAGCATTACTGACTCTTGTACTAAAGCATAGGTACAGTAATTTTCTTTTGGCTATCTGTTTTCCTATTTTGTATGGATTTCTTTGCAACAATGAGTTTTGTTTTTGAACCTTATTCTGCATATTTTTTTTATCCTGTTTTATACCAGAAGCTCATGTTGCACTGGCACATGCTGCATTCTGCTTAATATAAAAACCGATATTTTCTTACAGATGGCAGAAGAAAGGCTTTTGGCATAGAAACCAGAAATGAAGAAATGCACTAGAGGAACTGGCTGCTTGGAACTGGCAGATTTTATGTGACTTTCCTTGCCACTCTGTGACCATGGAAAAAGTGCAATCACTACTATCACACACCAGTAGGGTTCCAGTCTTAATGTTCAGCCTTTCCCAAGCCAGTGCCTAGTGCAGGTTTGCAGCTGCCATCATCCGCAACCAGTATGGTGAAAGCCCAGCTGTCTAGGATATGATAAGAATTATGCTCTGACACTATTCCTATTCTTCTGTCTTCCAGATATTTTGGATTTCAGCTTGCAGAATCCCTGACCCATTGGCCATGGTGGCTAAGGCTTTAGGGAGCTGAAGTCCAAAACATCTGGAGGGCCAAAATTTGAGAATCACTGGTCTAACACATGTGAAGGGCATCAGGTTAAGGAAGACTCTGAAGCAGTAGAAGGCTGTATACATCATAAAGGAAAATACTGGTACCATATTTTTATTTGCACATCGTAAGGAGCGGGTTGTGTATTTTCAGCTAGGTCCAGACTTCCTACTGATCAAAAATGCCTCCCTGTTAAGGACAGAAAGTTATTCATATTTCAGTTTATTGAAAATAGCGAGACAGGAGTTCAGCATTAGATGCCTGCTGCCAACTGGAGCATAATCCCTTAGTAAAAATCAAGTCAGCAATTACTGCCTATAGAAGTTCACGTGTTCCACTCTCAAAGTCCTTGCCAAAGCAGAACTGTATAATGAATCTTGCTGGTCCTAACCAGCCAGGCTGTTTATGCATCATTAAAATTAAACCTCCACTTCTGCCAACAAATTACATTTCCTATATATTCTCATAATTAGCACTTGAGCAGCTTCTGCTATTCTGAGACTCCCTCACATCCTGTGGAAGCTTTGCATTCAAGGTGGCTAGGAAATGTTTTGAGCTTGTTCTGTCTTCATCAGATATGATTTCTGCTCTTCATCAGACTAGCCTTCTTTACTGAAAATGTGTGGCTCGAAAGAACCAGCTGTGGATTTTTAAAGGAGAAACTTCTGTTCTCCAAATATTTCAGTGATTTTTGTCTCTCGCACTTCCAGCGAGGATCATGTTCCCGGACTCATTTGGACCTGATCCTTCCTGTCAAAAAGATGGGATTTCATTCAAATATCAGCATAACCTTATGATTACTTTCTGTACAAATTATAATTGTTCCAAATAAGTGGTTTCTGTTAGGTTTTCCCTATGGATACAGTTCGCAGACCACTAGAAATGGAGAAACCTTGCTGACTCAAGCAGTAGCAATATTGATGATTAAACAAAATACACATTGGTGATATCTTTATTAGGCTAGCTACAAATACAAAAGACATTATCCCAGCTTTTGAAGCTCACTAGCTTCTTTATGACACAAAGATGGCTAAAAAAAAAACATGCTGGAAAAACAATAATGACATTGTTCAGGTCACACAACTGCAGGTCTACATCTTGTGGGCTGCTGTTCATTTAATTTCATTTTAAGTAAACTTGAGTAATTGATGTCAGTGTAGTAGAGTGGTTTCAGCATTGGACTACAGCTCTAGAAACTAGGGTTATCATCCCTACTCAGCAATGAAAACCCATTGGGTGACTTTGGGCAAGACATACTCTCTCAGCCTCATAACAAAGCTTGCCAAGAAAACCCCACGATAGGATCACCTTAGGGTTGCCATAAGTTGGAAATGACTTGGAAGGCACACAACAACAGCAATAATGTGATGTCTCATTTACTACTTTATTCTCTCTCTCTCTCTCTCTCTCTCTCTCTCTCATACACACACATTATGGTGGACCTAATATTGTAAGAGTTCTTTTACATGGATCAGAGGAAGAAAATTGACCCAAAAGTATTCTTGATTATGTTTGAAGCAGAGTAGACAAAAGAGTCTTGGAGTTCCATGCAACAATCAAGTCTGCTTTTGCTGTTCTTAACCTTTCCACATTACTCAGACTGTCCTATTTTTGGCCATCAGAAGGATGAATTGCCACTCTTGGTAGAATCCAGATGCAGCCATTCACCATTTAAACAGAGTGGAGCGTGTCTACCCACCACTAATCAATGTTTTATAAGTCCCTGTTTTAAAAAAACAACCACCACCATCCCCACCACCCAGAAGTGTCTCATTTCCTTCTTTGGCTTTGTTGGAAGTTTGCAGAATTCCTGCAGTATCTAACATCAACATATTCCATCTAAATGTTCACAAGAACTTATTTTCTGTAAGATCTGCTTGACAGGTGAATAGATTGCCTTGGAGTGGGGAAGGCTCCCCTTCTTGGGGATTTTTAAGCAGAGGCTGAATGGGCATCTTTCAGGAGTGCTTTAGTTCTGTATTTTTGCATGGTAGGGGGTTGGACTATATGACCCCTTGTGGTCCCATCCAACTCTATTATTCTAAGACCCCAGGGGCTGCAAATTGGCCCCAAACCCACCATAGTCAGCCATCCTTGTTCTGAGCACATTTACAGGGAAGTAGCACTGGAATGAACAAAAGAAATTTGGAAACAAATGTGTTTGTTAAACATTCTTTATCAAAAATATTTTTCTTGCTACTAGGAATTCTTTTAAATAATGTGACAAGTATTAATGGATTTCCTGACTCAGTAAATAGATTAATCTTGTCAGTCTTCTTCAAATGTATTAAGTTCTTGGACAAAAATAATTAATAGAGCCACATTACAGGAATGGATTAAGATATGAAACATTTGCAAATTTAGATTTTAATCTCATATCTTGTTGCTCCTTTACTCATGCTAGTGATGTAAATAGGACTGATCAGGTCTCATGCATATATTGCTAATTAGCCAGATATTAACAACACCAACTCCATTGGGGGAAAGTCTGGGAGTTTAAGGTTGCAGTCTGTGAATTTTTACAGTAAAACCCCAAGATTGCTCTGTGTGATGATCATTCCTTCACCCAGTTCTTCTAAGCTGTTTAGAATAATGCTGTTCACATTTTGGTCTACCCCAAATCCACGTGACCTTTTTCTTTTAAGAAATATTTAGGTATAATATGTGTACCAAATCTGGGGCACAGCTCTTCTCATTATTAAAGCTGCTTGAAAACATGCTCTGTCTTTTTCAACAAGACGCTGATGATCCTTTAATTGCTTAAAGAATTTATCACCTTTCTGAATTCTGGGGGGGGGGGGGAGGGAATCCACACAAAATCCATGCTTTCTCAACAGGGATAATAATAAGGAATGTGATACAGTGAGTGGTGTGTTTTGTTTACTTCAGCTTTCTTTTTCTCTGTTCCACACATTGTATTTCTTAGGCATACATACAAAATCCAGCCAAAATCAGGCAGATAGCTATAGGGGGCAAAATGAGAACATGCCCCCCCCAAATAAAAATACTCCTGAAATTTTCCTTCAGTCCCCCAATTTCTACCACTGCAGAGTGATGCACTAAAAATCACTCACGCATACAACTCTTCCATTTTGCTGTGTTCAAATTCTCTTGGTCCCTTTGCTTGCCTTTTTAACCCCTTTTCTATTTTTTAAACATTATCTAGTTTTAGCTGTCCTCAAGTTGACTTCTAATTATGACAACTCCATAAATGAGAGACCTCTAACTTAGGGGGGTTGCAGACTGCCAGAAATAGTGCAAATTGAGTCCACTTTTAGGGTTAGGCTTAGGCTTAGGCAATCATGGGAACTGTATTTTATTGTGGCACCAGAGCTCTCTGACAGAGAAGGCTCAATGTCTCAGAAAAAAACCAATTCCCACGACTCCCTAGCACTAACCCTAACCCTAAAAGTGGACTCAATTTGCACTATTTCTGGCAGTCTGCAACCCCCCTTACTTTGTCATCCACAGGTTTTGCTCAGGTCTTGCAGACTCAGGGCTGGGGTTTTCTTGATTGACTCTATCCATCTGTAATGTGGTTTTCTTCTTTTCCTACTGCCTTCTACCTTACCAAGCGTTATTGTTTTGTCTACTCAGTCATGTCTTCTCATGGTATGGCCAGAGTATGACAGTCTCAGTTAAATCATCTTGGCTTCTAGGAGCCTTGGTGGCACAATGGTTAAATGCCGGTCCTGCAGCCATAGTTCAATCCTAGTTTCAATCTACTATTACATTCCATTCATGAACCTTCAAGGTTTGGGGTTTTTTGAAAATTTCTCTTCAACTGTTACTTGCTACACAACAACATGATTTTGCACTTCCAAGCTCTGCCTATATTCCCAGTGATCTGGCCTGCTTTCCTCCAGGAGTGATGACAGTACTGGAAAGTACTGAAAAGGTGGAAGAGAGAGGCTTGCAGGGAGTGATCCTGTACATGATGGATTAGCTTCCCAAACTTTGGTCATCCAAGTGTTTTGGCCTTCTGTTCCCAGAAGCCCAGCCAACTTGTCAGGAATTCTGGGAACTGAAGTTCAAAATATCTTGAAGACCAAAGTTTGGGAACCACTGGAACTAGGTGCTTTGAAGGAACCTACATACATACACACACGCAGAAAGAGAGGGAGCCTAGGATTTAACTGGACTTAATTCTAAGCGTGTTTAAGCATAAGGTTTGTTTTGAGGGGTTGGCAAGCTAAGTCTATCCCTTGGCCCTTTCACATTAGTCAATTATAGCGCTATGATTCCACTTTAACTGCCACGGATCCATTCTGTGTGGTTCTCAGCCAGAGACCACTGGTGAACTACCAAACTAGGATTCTTTTGTATGCAATCATGGCAATTACACCCTATTGACCTAGTGATTTGAGGGCTGGGCTATGATTCTGGAGACTTGGGTTCGAATCCTGGCTGGGACATGAAAATCCCCTGGGTGACCTTGGGCAAGTCACACTCTCTCAGCCTCAGATGATGGCAATGGCAAACCCTCTCTGGGGAAACTTGCCAAAAACAACCTCATGATAGGGTTTTCTATGCCTTAAGGTCGCCTGAAGTCGGAAACAACTTGAAGGTACACAGCAACAAACTCAGAAGTGAGTGAGTTCCCTCGGAGTGTGGTGGAGTCTCCTTCCTTGGAGGTCTTCAAGCAGAGGCTGGATGGCCATCTGTCAGGGATGCTTTGATTGGGAGTTCCTGCATGGCAGGGGGTTGGACTGGATGGCCCTTGTGGTCTCTTCCAACTCTATGATTCTATGATTCTATGATTCAAGTGTCTATCCAATTGTGACCCAAAATTGTGGCTTTGTACTTCCCAGGTGAATTCAGTCTAAGTTGAACTCAGTCCTAAAGAGATATGTGCTGGATTTTGCTCTAGGGAGGCTTGTGAGATGAAATAAGGAACAGGGCTCCTTAAGGATGTGTAGAAGAGAGAATCTCGAAAGAGATTCCTTGCAGGACAAGGAAAACCTGCTGAAATGTATTCTTCTACACAACCTTAGCTCTAGGTCTGTGAAGGAAAAGATGCCTGAGGATTGGGTGCAACCAGAACACCCATGGGAAGAAATCTAGGACTATTATGGCAAAACTAACTTAAATGGATTACGGCTCTGGAGACCTGGGTTCGAATCCCTACTCAGCCATGGAAACCCATTGGGTGACCTTGGGCAAGTCACACTTTCTCAGCCTCGGAGTAAGGCGAAAGCAAGCCCGCTCTGAACAAATCTCTGAATAAATGTATGTGTATGTGTTTGAATGTATGTATACCCTGAGAATAAATTGAGCCCAGATTCTCTGTTTCTCAATGCTCTGGAAACCCTCAGCCTTCTTACTGGTTTGGCTCTTCTGTCGTTTATAACTGCCTGCTTTACTTAATTTATTTGATGTCTTCGTTAATAGCTTCATAACTAGTTAATAGCTCTATATTCGTTTAGGAGAATCTCATGGAATTTAAAACAAAGAAGCAAACGAAGTGAGAAATCGCCCATATTCACTGCTGAGGCAAGTATGGACGTGTCTGAGCAATAGGAGAATTCAAAGGTACAGCCATGTTAGTCTGTAGAATCAATATGTAGGGAGATGTAAATGCATCTGAGGAAGTAGACTGTAGTCTAGGAAAGCTGCTGCTGCCAACTTCCTTCTTTCCGTTAGTCTCAAAGGTGCTACAAGATCTCTCTCTATGCAAAAGGAGTTAAACATATGTGGTTCGGGAGATGCGCGCAGAGCCATCCTTCCCTTTCCCAAGGGTTGCACTGCAAAAGGTCTTCGTGAATTTAATGCACTTCCACTAAGATCTGGAGCAATGAAGGGCGCACAGGAGTCCAATTTTGGCTAGCTGGTGCTCCAGGGCTGTAAGAAGGAGGTGTTTGGGGGAGTTTCTCAAACGGGAGTTTTCTCTTCAGGATGCAGGGCGACACAGAAATAAATCCATTTTTGCCCCTCCTCCAAGAGCCTTGAAGTGAAGCCAGAGAATGCTTCACTTTCCTGTTTCCACTTCTTTTTAAAGGACCTGGTGAGAAGGCAGGGAGGGGATCTCTTTCCAAGGCACAATCAGGGAACAGGTTAGAAGTCCCCCTGAACCTGGAAAGAGTGGGTTTCTATCAGCTTTAAGTGATCTCACCTCTATCCGCATTCTGGAATTTAAGATACATGTTGAGTAGGAGTACTCCTAGAAAGGAAGAGTATGACATAAATCCCCACTCTTCTTGTTGTTGAGTGCCTTCGTTTCCGAATAATAATAATAATAATAATAATAATAATAATAATAATATCCCGCCCCTCTGCAGACGACCCTAAAAGGTTTTCTTGGCGAGATTTGTTCCGATGGGCTTTGGCTTTCGTCTGAGGCTGAGAGTGTGTGACTTACCCAAGGTCATCCAGTGGGTTTCCATGGCCGAGCCCTGGGGGTCGTAGTTCAATGCTGAAGCAACTAAACCACGCTGGCAACTAAACCCCAGGGTAGATGCATCTTGTCCCAAAAATCCCTTCGGCTGTTTTTACAGCATTTGCACTGCCGAGGAGAAATCGCAGTCTGTTGTCCAGAGCTGAGGTTTCTCAGATGTGGGCAAACAGATCGCTGGCCCCTGTAGGCACGGCTGAGAAACCTCTAGTCTTGAAACTCCCTGGGTGACCTTGGGCAAGGCACAGTCTCTCAGCCTCAGGGGAAGAAGGCAAGGGCAAAACCTCATCTGAGCAAATCTTGCCAAGAAAACCCCAGGAGAAGTTCGCCTTAGGGTCGCCATCAATCGGAAAGGCACACACACAGGCTACATCCGCACTGCAGAAATAATCCAGTTTGACACCACTTGAACTGCCATGGACTCCTGGGCATTGTAGTTTGTCGAGACACCAGAGCTCTCTCGACAGAGAAGGCTAGATGTCTTACTAAACTACAGTTCCCATCCCATAGCATGGAATGAATGAATGAATGAATGAAGCCATGGCAATTCAAGTGGTGTCAAACTGGATTATTTCTGCAGTGCGGATGCAGCGTGTGTGTGTGTGTTCCTTCCCGTCTTCTTCGCTTCTACAGACCCCCAGCCCCTCCTCCCTCTTCCCCGTCGGGGATTATAAAGGGAGGCAGGGGAAGGGGGCAGGCAGAGATTTGATCTTCTGGGCAGCAGATGCTTCCCTACAGCTCCAGGCCTGGAAAGGAGCGGGCTTCTCTGGCTGAAAGAAAGGGGCCACCCAAGCTGCGGCTGGCTCCTTGCCGTTCATGTGCCTTCCAATTCCCTCCGACTTATAGCGGCCCTAATCTCCTGATTTTCTCAGGACTGTTGCTTCTGAGCGGGGTTTGCCATTTCCTTCCTCTGAGGCTGAGACAGTGTGACTTGTCCGAGGTCGCCGGTGGGGTTCCATGCAGGGATTCGAGCCCAGGTCTCATAGAGTCCTAGTCCAGCATTCAGACCACACTGAGCCACACTCAGAAGGAAAGCCAGGTTTAAGAAAAGATCCAACACTGGACGACCCAAAGGGATCCCGCCTGCCCATCGTGGGATCTACTAAGGATTCTTCTAGGCGATCCACTGTTTTCCCTCCCTCCCTCCCCAAATGGGTCTTTTGCCATCCCAGACGCATCTCTTAACGTCTCCAGAGCTCCTTGACAGGGCCTTTGCAGACTGCCAGAAATAGTGCAAATTGAGTCCACTTTTAGGGGTAGGGTTAAGGTTAGGGAATCATGGGAACTGTATTTTATTGTGGCACCAGAGCTCTCTGACAGAGAAGGCTCAATGTCTCAAAAAATAAATAAAAATAAAAATAAAAAAACACCAAAAAAAAAAAAAAACAATTCCCATGATTCCCTAGCACTAACCCTAACCCTTAAAGTGGACTCAATTTGCACTATTTCTGGCAGTCAGCTCCTTTTCTTGCAAGAAAAGAAGTGTGCAAATGGGGTCTTCAGGCTTCCTTTCTTTCCTTTCCAAAGGGGGATATTTAGAGGGAGAGAAGGAGCAGGGGTTTAGATAAAAGTGTATGTGTGTGTGTGTGTGTGTCAAAATGAGAGCCCCTCAAATAAGAACTCTGAACCTTTCCCCCAGCCTCCCTCCCCCCCCCCCCAAAAAAAATGTCTGCATTCACTGAAAACTTCAGTGGAGCCTTTAAGAAACAGAGTGCCATCCCAAGAAAAGAGGGCAGGCAGCCTTACCAAGGAAATGCAACGACTGTACAGCAAATGTCAGAGTTTTACGATTGATGTCTGTGTGTTTCTCACTGTCTGACATTCTAGAAATTTGGGGGCTGTAAGAACATTGGAGAGGGGGGCAGAATTTTTATTTGGGTGGAAATATCCTCATTTTAAAGGCACACAGGCAGGCTACATCCCTGGGGTGAAGAGAGGAAGGGACATTATTTCGATTAAAACAAAAACCATGCTAAGAGTTACTTCTCAGTAGACTTGGGCGCGGTCTCTTCTTGGGTTGCCACCCAAGGAACTCTCTCGCCCCAAAAAATTAAAATTAAATCACAATTCCCACCACTCTCCCCATTTCAGCAACAACTTGGAAGCTTTTGGTAAGGCAGTGTCTCTACAAAGCTTGGCCTTTGGCAGGAGAGAATGGCTGTAAACCCTCTTTTCGGTGGCAGGAATCTCTCTCGTCCTCCTCTGACTGCATCCGCACCGCAGAAATAATCCGGTTTGACACCGCTTTAACTGCCATAGGCTCAAGGCTATGGGATTCTGGGAAGTGTAGTTTGTTGCGGCACCAGAGCGATGCAACAAAAATCCACAAGAGAGAGAGATACCTTTATTGGACAACCATAATGTCCGAAAAGCAGCATGCAAGCTTTCGAAGCTACACTGGCTTCTTCATCAGGCAAAAGACGCTAAGATGTACGGTTGTGGTGGTGGTGGTGGTTTTTTAACATCAAAATACAGTAAGCCCTCCATCTCCCCGGCTTCTTTATCCCCGGACTGAAGCATCCACGGCTTGAATTTATATATTTTATATTTATATTTATTTATATTTATATTATAAAAGCAAACCTTGATTTTCCCATTTTATATAAGGGATACCATTTTGCTCTGCCATTATATTTAATGGGACTTGAGCATCCACGGGGGAGGGAGGGTCCTGGAGCCAAACCCCAGAGGATTCCAAGGATCCACTGTGTCGCTCTTTTGTGGATCTTGTGGTGTTTTGCAGAAAGAACCAAGACCTGCTTCACTCCTGGACGACTTTCTCCGCAGCCAGAGGAGCTAAAAGTGGGGGGATCGACCCTCCTCCTTTCTGATTCCAAGCCTTTCCAAAGCCACTAGTGAAGAGAACTCCATTTTCTCCTCCTCTCTAATTCTCTAATTCTGATTCAATAATTTAATTGTTTTTGCATCTCTCCGGTGCCTCCTCTTTTGGTTGCTTTTCTTTTGTGTTCCTTCCTACATCTTCAGGGGCGAGGGGGACCCAGTCGGGGCCTCTGCAGTGCTTCTGTGAAATGGGCACAAAGTCCCTTCTTTCCTTCTCATCGCGAAATACGGGTCCGGATCCAACGAAACCCACCCATAAAACTTGCCTCAGCTGGCAAGAGCCATTTTCCCTGCTTCATGGACCACAGCTGTGGCCAAAGTCCTACACTTGGGCTCCAAGGACCGTATTTCCCTATAAGACCTTCAGGAGAGGCCTTTCCTCACTCTGACTCCCACTATTTTCTCGGGCTGCATCCACACTGCAGAAATAATCCAGTTTGACACCACTTTGGGCCTTTGCAGAGTGCCAGAAATAGTGCAAATTGAGTCCACTTTAACTGCCCTGACTCAGTGCTAGGGAATCATGGGAAGTGTAGTTTATTGTGGCACCAGAGCTCTCTGGCAGAGAAGGCTCAATGTCTCAGAAAAAAATACAATTCCCATGATTCCCTAGCACTGAGCCAGGGCAGTTAAAGTGGACTCAATGTGCGCTGTTTCTGGCAGTCTGCAAAGGCCCTTTATCTGCCACGGCTCAATGCTATGAGATTCTGGGATTTGTAGTTTTGTGACACATTTAGCCTTCTCTGTCAGAAGGATCTGGTACCCCAACAAACTACAAACCCCAGAGCTCCATAGGGATGGCAGGTCAAGCGGTGTCAAACTGGTTTATTTCTTCAGTGCGGATGCAGCTTCAGACTCGGTGCTTTAAAAACAGACTCTGGGTGACCATCTGTGGGGGGTGTGTGTGCTTTGATTGTGAGTTCCTGCATGGCAGAATGGGGTTGGAATGGGCGGCCCTTGAGGTCTCTTCCACCTCTGTGACTCTATGGTTTGGTGGGAACAACGGAGAGGAGCTTCTCGGTGGCTGCTCCCAGACTTTGAAAAGCGAAGCGAGGATGGCCAGCAAGTAAAGAAAGCCATTCCTGTTCCATCAGGCTTTTAGGAATCGACTATGATGAACCTTTCTTTCTTTCATGGTGTGTTATTGTGTTATACTGTTTTACTGGGGTTGTGGTTGTTGTGGTTGTTGTTGTTGTTGTTGTGGATTCAGGCTTTGTTAGGGTCTAGTTTTAAATCTGCAACGATGCCTCTCTAAGAATTGAGAGTGACTCAAAGACAACACCAGTAGCTTGCAGTTTAAAAAACACAAATTTACTAATGACTTGAATCTACATAGGCATAGAGACCACATCCAAACCTAGCTAATGAATACTTCAGGAAATCTTTTATCTCACCATCTTTCCGAAGAAAATTGAAAGAGTAGGGAGATGGGAGGCCAGAGAAGCAGGAGAGTCTCTCTTTCTGTGTGAGAAACTTCCTAAAAGGAAATGAGCTGAATCACAGGGTTTGGTTGCCGATGTAAAAGGTATTTATTGCTCCTGTGATTCAGTGGCACCAAATGGGATGTTTTAATGAAGAAAGAAAGCAGAGTCTGCATGGAGGGGAATCCTATCTCTCTGAGGAGGGGGAGAGAGAATGCTGAAGTTTTCCAACATTTTTAAAATAAATTTTAAATGGCCTTAACTCTACAGATTATTCGATTGGTTTCCAAATAATTTATATCCTTCTACCTTTATTGATGTTTTTGTTTGGTTTTTACTCTGTACTGGCTTTAGTAAATTGTAGGCTACCTTGAGACCCATCAGTAGAGGTGTGTGTGTGTGTGTGTGTGTGTGGAACTATAAATGAATAAAACACCAAAAGTCCTTGGATCGGTGCCCCCATGAATCTAACCATGTGCATTTACGTGCCACCGCACCCTCAAATTTCTTGCACTTTCAGCCTTTGGTTGAATGTTACATATGCAGCCATGGCTACTGACTCCACCATCTCTTTTATTTTCCACAGTTCTGCCATAACTCGATACCTGGGGATTTATAGTATCATCAGGTATTGAAAATTCTTCTCCAGAACGCCTCAGCAAACTACAAATCCCAAGATTCCATATGGACCAAAAGTCAGTCAGAAGTGTAATCACAGCGCTATAATTGGGTACTTTGAAAAAAATAGGAGTATTTGGGCTGCGATCCCATCCTATCAAACACAGTGGGGGGGGGGGGTAGCTTGGAAAAATATACTTTTTCCAAACTCTGAGAATCTCCCAGAACATGGAACTGTAGTCCAAAAAAGAGGAGTTTAAACCCTCCCTAGCTCTGGACGGGACAGCCTTTTATTGCAATAAACCAACCGAGAATACAAGTCGGTAGAATTGTTTGTTGTTGTTGTTTTGTGCCGTCAACTCGTTTCGATTTAGGGAGACCCTAAGGCGAATCTATCACGGGTTTTTTTTCTTAGCAAGCCTTGTTCAGAGAGGGATTGCTTTTGCTTTCCTCTGAGGCTGAGAGAGTGTCAGTCTCCCAAGGTCATCCTGAGGGTTTCCACGTATGAAGGGGATTCGAACCCTGTTCTCCAGAGTCCTAGTCCAACGCTCAAACCACTCTGGCTCTCACGACATACTGACATCGTTCCTATTGAACATATCCAGGGGTAGCCATATTGGCCATATAGCATAGTACAGTATCATCCCAAATCCACAAGACACCGATCCCTTTATTGGGCCAACCAAAATGCACATTATATATGACTATGTTGCAAGCTTTCGAAGCTCCACTGGCTTCTTCATCGGGCAAAGGCGTTTAAAATGATACAGATGGGGGGGGGGGATTGATTTGGTTGGTCATAGCCCTGCATTTGGTCCAGATTAGTTGTAGTAGTAGTTGTCCTCAGCTCAGATTAGAGCGAACGGACGAGAGTTAAACCACGCTCAAACCACTAGGCCACACTGGCAGAAATGGGTTGCTGTTTTGTGCCTCCAAATCGTTTCCGACTTACGACGACCCTGAGGCGAACCTATTGGGGGGCGGGGGGGGGCTTTCTTGGCAAGATATGTTCAGAGGACGTTTGCCATCGCCTTCCCCTGAGGCTGAGAGAGTGTGGCTTGTCCGAGGCCATCCCGTGGGATTACATGGCCGAGCAGGGATTCGAATCCTGGTCTCCAATGGACTCCAATGCTCAAACCACTACACCAGGCTGGCCCATACATCTCATCCTATACCTGAATTAGTGGGGATGCTTCCCCAAACATCCATTCATAGAGATCATAGACAGAAAGTGCAGAGAAAGCGAATGAATGGCAGCCCTCCATTAATGCGGAGCTGGGAGTTTATTCCTATGAAACGTAATGGAATTGTGTGTGTGTGTGTGTGTGAAAAATTGGGTTGTCCTGCTGTGAAATGAGGGCCACAGTATCCAAGGGGCCTTACTCTTCCTCCTCCTCCTCCTCAGAAAAATGGGATGGCTTTGGAGTGGTCATCTTGACCTCAGTGGGACTGACCTCTTTAAGACCAGGAGTTTTTACTCCTGGGTTGCAACATTTCAAATAAGGGTTATAAATTGGGAATATAGCCGCCACTGTGCTGGCTCAGGTCCTCTGGATCTTGTTTACTTAGCCCAAAGAAAGATATGCCCACAAAAGAAGGAAAGGCATGACATTATTTGCTGCCCAGCCTCCCAAAATCCTAGACTTGCCTGAAAAGTTACATGGAACTTCGCAAGGAACGAATTGAATTTACTGCTGGGTAATTGGTAGAATTTACACTTGCATAAAACATTGTAATTCCACTCAGAAATAAACCGGGGATTTAGATCCAGTGTTTAGATCCAAAAACCTAAGTGTTCATAAACCAAAAACGTCATCACCTGGATTGCTTTATTTTTGGGGTGGGGCGGAAGGCGAGGTATAATATAATATAATAAATATAATAAACGATATACATATAGTTTATATAAATAAATATAATAAATGTACAGTTTTATCATCCACAGACGACTTAATGCATTTTAAAATCAAGATTTCAAAGGGAGGCAGAGAGGGTTCGGAAATTTGCCAGAACGACCCTAAAACTGTGTATAAGGAAGAAAATCTTCTTTTTTTTCTTTCCGACAAACACGTTTAAAATCTCCTTTAACTCCATCAGAAATGACTGGAGAAATTAAACACCCGCGGCTATACGGAGCAGTACAGACGAACTAAATGGAAACTGGTGATTTCCAAAATAATCCACTAACCCCCACCCCCACCCCCCAAAAAAGTATAGATTTGTAGAACGGAGACTTCGTCTTTCATTGATCTGTAAGTTCATCAATCTATCCGATCGCCTTAAGCCGGATCTGGTGAAAGTGATGGGAAAAGGGGGGAAAGAAATTGGAAAGCGTGGCTTATTTTTTGGCATTTCAAAATGGGGAAGAGATCCGAGGCGAGGCGCAAGTTATTTTGGGAAAGGCGGGTGTAGAGGGAAATGCTGCCTACCTTTTAAAGGGTGCCAAAAGCCACGCATTCCCCCAAGTCCTTCCTTCCTTCCTTTTTTCATTCCTTCTTTCCTTCCTTCCTTCCTTCCTTCCTTCCTTCTTTCCTTCCTTCCTTCCTTCTATCTTTCTTTCTTTCTTTCCTTCCTTTTTTCTTTCTTTCCTTCCTTCTTTCCTTCCTTCCTTCCTTTTTTCCTTCCTTCTTTCCTTCTTTCCTTCTTCCTTTCCTTCTTTCCTTCCTTCCTTTTTTCATTCCTTCTTTCCTTCCTTCCTTCCTTCCTTCCTTCCTAGAGTCCGATCTCCCGTTTGCAAAGTCGAGGGAGGCACCTTTAGATCTGAAGCCGCTCCTAGGGATAAAGGAGCTGCACGATCTATTTAAATGGAGACCTCTCCCTTCAGCTCAGAGGGTGCAACTGGGAGGAAGGAGGGTGGGGGTCCCCCCCCCCGGACCCACAACAACAAAAAAGTACCAACTATGGCACTTAAAAGACTGGGCAAAGCTCATGAGGAAAACTTGGCCAAGAAGGATGCGTGGGATCCCCTTTCTTCGGCGCAAATCTAGCTGGGCTTCGGGCTTCTGGGCGACCCAAGGGAGTGGAAGGGCCAGGGCTTGAAAGGGGAGAGGAGAGGAGAGGAGAGGAGGGGGCAAGTGGGTCTTGGATGGGGCCCTGGAGGACCCCCCCCCCTCGGTTGTCTCAGGCACAGATAGTCAGGGCTAAGGGCAGCCCCAGGAGGACCAGAGGTCTCCTTGCCGCAAAGGAGGACGAGGCACCCCAAGATAGAGGAGCTTCCAGGAAAAAAATGGGGGGGGGGGAATGGAGGGCAGGACCCCATCGAAGCTCAAAAGACTCACAGAAATAGTCAGCCAGGCTTCTCTAGTTTTGCTCCAAACGGAAGGCATTTTGGAATTCCTCCTGGGCAGAGAATAAAAGCTCAAGAACAAACAAAACCAAACTCCTATCGATATAAATTCATACTACCTAGTCCTGGGGCATCTGGGAATTCCTAAGGGTGAAATGGAGGACATGTCCGGGAAAAGGAGGGCCTCTGGCCGCGGACAGGCGCGGTTTCCGTCGGAGTTTCTCTCTCAGAAAAGTGCGGAACCCCGAGTTTCGAGAAAGATCCCCCTCCCTCCATCTCCGGATTTGGAAGCCCCCTCCTCTTCCTCCAAAGGCCACCAGACACACTTTCCACGCGAGGAAGAGGAAGAGGAAGCAGAAGCACCTGCTGGACCCTTCGCCCTCCGATTGTCCTCCCACAAAGGAGGAGGACGAGGAGGACGAGGAGGACCAGGCGCCGCAAAATGGAGGGTAGAACCACATATAAAAAGCTCAAAACACTCCTAGAAATATACCTTCGTGCTTCTTAGACAGGCTCAGAATGGAGGAACTTCAACAAAAGAAAAAAGGAAAAAAGGACAGGGCCAAATCCAAGTTACAAACCCTCCTAGAAGCGTTAACTGCATGCCGCTTGGTCCTGCTCCCAATGGAGGACATTACGGAATTCCTCCTGGACAGAAGGCTGAAAGGGAGGACAGGGTCTGGAGAAAGGAGGATCTCGGCTCGCCCCCCCTCCTTCCCTCCTCCAAAAAAATCCCGGACCGTCGCCGCCTCGCCTCCCTCCAAGGCGTCCCCTCCCGTCGGGGCGGAGGCGGGGCGCGCTGTCAATCAAGGGGAGGGCGGGCCCTGGGTCTCCTTGACTCCGGAGGCTCCGAGGAGGGAGGGAGGGAGGGAGGGGTCCTGCAGGTGACTGGGGGTCCCGGCTGGAGCTGGGCGGAGAGGGGGGCGTCGGAAGAGCCTGGCCCTGAAGGCAGCGGCCCTTCCTCCTCCTCCTCCTCCTCCTCCTCCTCCTCCTGACAAGCCCCCTTTCCCCTTCCTTCTTCCCTTCCTTCCTTCCTTCCTTCCTTCCTGCTTTTGTCTCCCGCCTTGGAGGCTCTATAAAAGCCCCTTCGCCTGCGGAGGCGCCGCTTAGAGGGAGCGCATCTCAGCCCCACCGACGCCACTCTCCTGGAGAGATTGCAGAGGGACAGACGGACCTAGAGGCCCAGAGAGAGAGAGAGAGAAGGACGGGGCTGGGGGGGGGGGCTTCCCTCTCCGGCTCTCCTTCTCCATCATCATCATCATCATCATCATCATCATCCCCATCATCCCCTTGTCCAGAGAGGCTGCCCCTGGCTCGACGGTGGCTCTCCTGCTCCTGCTCCTGGTCCCTCCTCCTCTTCCTCCTCCTCCTCCTCCTCCTCCTCCCTTCCGTGGCCCCGGAGGATGCATTCTGACTCGAGCTCGGTCTCCAGCAGCAGAGCCTCCTCGCCGGACATGGAGGACATGTACCTGAGGGACCACCACCACCACCACCACCATCACCACCGCCACCACTCGGTCTCCTCCACCCAGGGCGAGGGAGGGCAGCAGCCGCAGAAGGGAGCCCCTTCCTCCTCCTCCTCCTCCTCGGAGGCCCTGGCGCGCACCCCCTCCAAGGGCTCCTCTTCCTCCTCCTCTTCCTCCTCCTCTTCCTCTTCCTCTTCCTCTTCGGCCGAGGGCGCCAAGTACAAGCTGAAGAAGCAGCTCTCGGAGCAGGACCTGCAGCAGCTGCGCCTGAAGATCAACGGGAGGGAGCGCAAGCGCATGCACGACCTGAACCTGGCCATGGACGGCCTGCGGGAGGTGATGCCCTACGCCCACGGGCCCTCGGTCCGCAAGCTCTCCAAGATCGCCACCCTCCTCCTGGCCAGGAACTACATCCTCATGCTGACCAGCTCCCTGGAGGAGATGAAGCGCCTCGTCGGAGAGGTCTACGGCGCCGCCGGGCACCACTCCGCCTTCCACTGCGGGACCGTGGCGGCGGCGGCGGCGGCCCAGGCCCAGGCCCAGGCTCAGGCCCAGGCTCAGGCCCCCGCGCCCGCCCTCCACGCCGTCCACCCGATCCTCGCCAGCCCCGCCGCCGCCGCCTCCTTCTCGGCCGCCGCGCTGCCGGGCCTCCGGGGGCCCCCCCACGCCCTCCTCAAGGGCCCCCCTTCCTCCGCGGGCCCGGCCCTCCACTTGGGGGCAGGAGCGGGGGCAGCGGGGGGCCACGGAGGGGGCCCCTTCCCGCACTGGGCCGGCCTGCCCTGCCCCTGCGGCCTCTGCCAGATGCCCCCGCCGCCCCACCTGGCCGCCCTCACCTCCAACACCGCCGCCAGCCTCGCCCGCATCGCCGCCACAGAAGCCAAGGACTTGCTCAAGTGAGGACGCCCGGTTCCCCCTCCCAGGCCCACTTCGCCACCACCCAGGACCGATTGGATGCCCTCTCGGGGACCCGCCGCCAGCGCCGCCGCCCTCCAGCAGGACGGAACCCAGAAGCTGAGACGGCCCCGCGGCGTCGCCTGCATGCTGCTTCTCTTCCTCTTCCTCTTCCTCCTACTTTCCTCCTCTTCCTCCACCTCTTCCACCTCCACTTCCACCTCTTCCTCCTCCTCCTCTTCCTCCTCTTCTCCTCCTCTACCTCTTCTTCCTCTTCCTCTTCCTCCTCCTCCTCCTCTTCCTCTTCCTCCTCCTCCTCCTTTCCTCCTTTTCCTTCTCTTCCTCCACTCTTCCACCTCCTCTTCCTCCTCCTCCTCCTTTCCTCCGTTTCCTCCTCTTCCTCCACCTCTTCCACCTCTTCCACCTTTTCCTCCTCCTCTTCCTCCTCTTCCTCCACTTCCTCTTCCTCTTCCTCCTCTGTCTGTCTGTCCCATCCATGCCTTCTCCCTCCTCTAGAGTCGCCTGGGCTCTCGAGTTGTAGCCAACAAATACTTACTTCTCCTTTTGTAGTTGTTGTTTAAGGACCCTGCCAAGGTAACCCCTGGAGGAGGAGGAGGAGGAGGAGGAGGAGGAGGAGGAGGAATGCTTTAAGGGGTGTGTGGGGTGTCTGTGTGTGTCGGCTTCCCTGGCCCTGCGGGAGGGGGGCAGAAAAAGTATTCAAGAGAAACCGAGGATCTGCATCCGCACCGTAGAGACGATCCAGTTTGACCTCGCTTGAACTGTCCTGGCTCAGAGATGGGGAATTTGGGGAGTTGGGAGTTCGTTGTGGCGCCAGAGCTCTCTGACGAAAGAGAAGACTCGAAATGTGTCCCGAAACGACAGTCCCCAGGATTCCATAGCAATGAGGTATAGCAGTTAAAGTGGTGTCAAACTGGATCGTTTCTTCAGTGAAGATGCAACCCCGGTGTAAATACGTCCTTAAAGATCGGGGTGGAGGGAGGAGAGGGAGAGATGGGCTGTGTTCACACGGCAGAAATGATTCTGTTTGATACCGCTACGGCTCAATGCTATGGGATTCTGGGAACTGTAGGTCGTTGCAGCGTGTCCTTTGCTCTGGTGCAATCCCCAGAATTCCAAAGCCTTGAGCCGTGGCAATTAGAGCGGTGTCAAACCGGATTGTTTCTGCAGTGACTTGTTCCTACCGAGGAGACGAAGCCTGGGATTGCTTCCTCAAGGAAGAAGCCTTCGGTGCGCGCTTCCTCGGAAGGAATCCCATTGAAACCAATGGGACTGACTCCCGAGAAAGCAGCCCAAGGCTCTTCTGCGGAAGGAAATCTGCAACGCTTTGGTCGCCTCGGTTGCAAGTTACTTCCAAGTACAGTAACTGCCTTTATGGGGTTGTTTTGGGGTTGTTGTTTTTTTTGGAAGGGGGAGTCGGGCAGCGAACACCTGTCTCCTCTGCCTCTGCACTAAATCCGAAAACCCGGTTTGACACCGCTTGAACTGCCTAGGGATTGAATTCACTATACTTTCATTCTAGGGATTCCCAGAACTCCATAGTCTTGAGCCAGGGCAGTTGACAGGGATGCCCAACCGGATGATTCAGCCAAGAGATACCACATTGCAGAAATCATCCAGTTTGAGACCGCTTTGACCGCCTTGGCTCAGTGCTAGGGAACTCTGGGGGGTTGCAGACTGCCAGAAATAGTGTGAATTCAGTCCACTTTTAGGGTTAGGGTTAGTGCTAGGGAATCATGGGAACTGTTATTTTTCTGAGACATTGAGCCTTCTCTGTCAGACAACTCTGATGCCACAATAAAATACAGTTCCCATGATTCCCTAACTCTAACCCTAACCCTAAAAGTGGACTGAATTCACACTATTTCTGGCAGTCTGCAACCCCCCTCTGAGAACTGTGTCCTTTTGTGAGACGTTTATTTAGCCTTCCCTGTCAGAGAGCTCTGGTGCCCCAACAAACTACCCAGGATTCCCTAGCACTGCGCCAGGGCAGTTAAAGCGGTCTCAAACTGGATGATTTCTGCAGGGCTGCTCCAAAGTCGCAAGATAGTTCGATTCGGACCTGGACTGACGATGCGTGTGTAAACAAAACAAAACAAAACAAAACACGAAACTCGACGACTCTGTCCTCTTCCGTCCTCCGATCTGGTTGTGTGTGTGTGTGTGTGTGTGTGTGAAGTTTCCTTTGCAACAAGGACTGACGAGGAAAAGTCTCTCGATCGGAACTGGGACCTTTTTGGATTCAGGGGAAGGACAAGGGTCCTGATCCTCAGCCTGAAAAAATTGGGGTGCAACCCGCATTGGAGGCGAATCTGGCTTTTCTACGACGGAGGACAGACAGCATCCATTGCCAGCCCTGGACTGGTCCGGCTCCGGCTCCGGTTCCCTCCTCTCTGCATGCCGATTCGGATCGGATCCAGTCCGGTTCGTCCTCTCTTTTCCGTTCCTCTTCCTCGCTCCCTTGCTTGAAACTTCACATCTTCGGGCTTCACACGGACCATGACGCCTCTTTATTTTTTATATATATATTCTTGAGAACGATCGATATATTTATTATTATGGAAACCAGTGTTTCTGGAGGAAGTTTCAAATTAAAAAGAAAAAAAAAATTCTGGGGGAGGAAAAGAAAACAAAAAAATCCCCAGCCACCACCAGGCAACGAAATGAGTAGTTTGATTTCTCTCTTTTTCCCCCGCTTTCTTGTATTGATTTCTTTTTCTGCCGAAATTATTGAGGTCGCGATGGGGAGAAACGGAGTGGGTTCGGGGTGGTCCTGTTTCGGAAAGCAAGGAAAAGCAACTTGGGAGGAAACTGGTGAAATCGGGCATTGAGAGAGTTGGTTAAAAGACTCGACGTTAAAAGGTTTAGGCTGCATCCGCACTGCAGAAATAATCCGGTTTGATACTGCTTTACCTGCCGCGGCTGGAGGCTGTGGAAATCTGGGCATTGTAGTTTGTTGCGGCACCTCTGGTTCCACAGCTTCGAGTCTTGACAATAAAAGCGGTGTCCAACCGGATTATTTCTGCAGTGCGGATGCTGCCTAAATTAAGTCTCACCAAAATTGAAATAAAGCTATGGATCGAGGAAGGGTGTTGATTTGGAGGAATGGGATCAAGCTCTTCTTCAGTTCAGACGGTTTCAGTAAATATTGGGGGGTGGGGGGAATCTGGTCCCGGTCCTCTGCTTTAGGCAAAAGGCTTCGAGCCCAAATTAGAAATTAAGGGGGGTTGCAGACTGCCAGAAATAGTGCAAATTGAATCCACTTTAAGGGTTAGGGTTAGTGCTAGAGAATCATGGGAACTGTATTTTATTGTGGCACCAGAGCTCTCTGACAGAGAAGGCTCAATGTCTCAGGAAAAAAAAAAAAAATCCCATGATTCCCTAGCACTAACCCTAACCCTAAAAGTGGACTCAATTTGCACTATTTCTGGCAGTCTGCAACCCCCCTAAACCCCTTTAAAATTAGTGTGACCTCTTATTTCCTAAAGAGAGAGACTTTACTTTTGGGGACTGCATTCTTAAAAGCATCAAATACTCATACACCGGAATGAGTTTAAAAGTCTGAAGAGTTTAAACGTGAATTTAGGCAATAGGCTGAATTTGCCAAAGTAACTTTCCCCCCTTATTTTCTGAGCCTCATTCCTTGAAAAGGACGGAAAATCCCTTCCAAGTCCTAATAGCCATAAAACGTCTGCCAGACGCACCCAAGAGCCCCACAAGCCAGCAAAGGGGACCCCTAAATCTTTGCTCTTTGTGTCCCGAAGGAAATGTCGAGGGGGAACCCTGAACCTCACTCTTGTCAAATCGGGTTCGAGAAACGGGCAGAGGCTTAAAACGACTTGGGGGTAGTTGCAGGGCGCCTTCAAGTCGTTTTCAACTTAGGGCGGCCCCTATCATAGAGGTTGCTTGGCAAGTTTTTGTGCTCAGAGGGGTTTCCCATTGCTTTGCTCTGAAGCTGAGAGAGTGTGACTCACCCAAGGCCACCCAGTGGGCTTCCACGGCCCAGCGAGGATCCAGACCAGGGGTAGGCAACCGTTCCCCTTTAAGGGCCGAGGGACTTCAGCTCCCAGAATCCCAGGAGCTATTGGCCAACATGGGACTATTGGCCAACATGGCTGAGGCTTCTGGGAGCTGAAGTCCCTTGGCCCTTAAAGGGGAAAGGTTGCCTACCCCTGATCCAGACCCTGGTCTCCTCTCCCTTTGCCGTCCCCAAATGATGGTTGTTGCGTCTTTGACTGTGTGTTTCTTGCCTGGTGATCGATTTTGGAGAAAAATATAAAGATACCTCCAGAATCCACCAAACAGGGATGCCTTTATGGAACCAACCAAAAATGCATAAAATAGATGTCGCAAGCTTTCGAAGCTCCACTGGCTTCTTCATCAGGGCAAAGGTGATGTCA
Organism: Phrynosoma blainvillii; assembly: GCA_026167975.1. Classification (NCBI taxonomy): domain Eukaryota; kingdom Metazoa; phylum Chordata; class Lepidosauria; order Squamata; family Phrynosomatidae; genus Phrynosoma; species Phrynosoma blainvillii. Next base: position 107,697,605 of record JANUYF010000001.1, read on the forward strand.
AAATCATACCGGGGAAATAGATATGAATGGATATGGGAGAAGATGTGAGTCAAAGGCCTGGATTTTGTCAAGGTGTTGTGGTTGCTGTTCTCAGTTCAGATGGTATTGGGGGAGTATTCATGTAAAGGTATTTATTTATTTGTGCATTTCATTTTAATGCTGCCTTTCTTCCAAAAAGGGAGCCAAGACGGCTCACAAGATAACAGAAACACTTTAAAAACCAGTTAAAATAAACTCGTTAAAACAGTATAAAACTAAGATTGAACACATACAAAAGTTAAAAAACATAATCTATTCATCCCTGCCACCTGAAGGGGGAACAACAACCACAACATCTTGACAAATTCTGAACAGACTGCCAGAAATAATCCAGTTTGAGACCACTTTAACTGTCTTGGCTCAGTGCTAGGGAATCATGGGAATTGTAGTAGTTTTTTCTGAGACATTGAGCCTTCTCTGCCAGAATACAGTTCCCATGATTCCCTAGCACTGAGTCAGGGCAGTTAAAGTGGTCTTATTTCTGGCGGTGTCTTATTTTTTTCCCCCCCTTCCGTATGATTTTGAACGCCTTTGCCTGATGAAGAAGACAGTGGAGCTTCCAAAGCTTGCAGCGTGTATTTTGTGCATTTTGGTTGTTCCCATAAAGGTATCCCTGTTTGGTGGTGGATTTTGGAGGTTATTGTACTTTGCTCCATGGCCAAGGCGGCTACCCCTGGATATATACGATTTTGACAGGGGTAGGCAACCTTTCCCCTTTAAGGTCCGAGGGACTTCAGCTCCCAGAAGCCTCAGCCATGTTGGCCAATAGTCCCATGTTGGCCAATAGCTCCTGGGATTCTGGGAGCTGAAGTCCCTCAGCCCTTAAAGGGGAAAGGTTGCCTACCTCTGCATGGAGAACTTCAATCTTCTGGAGGAGCTCTGCCTTTGAATGCACGTTTGCCTTTGCAGGGCTTCAAACCGGGGTCGGGGTGTGTGTGTGTGCAGGCGGACACACAACAATTCACAACACCCAAAATGGAGACACACAGTCCCCAAATGTCTTATTCTTGGTCGTCCAAGAGCCCTTGTAACACGATGGTGGACAAAAACACATTCGCCCTCCTTAGAGTTTCAAGGCGAGGCTGAAGTTGAGATATGTGTGTTTGTATCTCTTAAATTTAGATCCTTAAATTTTCAAGGTGAGGATGAAGTTGAGATGTGTGTGTGTATCTCTTAAGTTTAGATTCTTAGGGCCTTTACAGACTGCCAGAAATAATGCAGCTTGAGGTCACTTTAACTGTCCTGGCTCAGTGCTAAGGAATCATGGGAACTGTATTTTTTTTTTCTGAGACATTGAGCCTTCTCTGTCAGAGAGCTCTGGTGCCACAATAAACTACAGTTCCCATGATTCCCTAGCACTGAGCCAGGGCAATTAAAGTGACCTCAAGCTGCATTATTTCTGGCAGTCTGCAAAGGCCCCTAGACTTTCAAGGTGAGGCTGAAGTTTTTATCTATCATCTAGCTATATCTGAGGCCTTGTCTTCAAAATCTGAGGGTAGATGTTAGATATATATATCTGTGTATGTATATGTGTGTGTGTATACATACACACATGTATATGTGTAAAGTGTATATATATATGTGTGTATATATATATATATATACACAAACAAACACACACTTTAAAGAGAAGGCTAGGGCTTCCCTGTTGCTTGTTCTCCTCCTATCAAAGGCATCCTGTTTTTTTAATGTTTCATTTCATTATATGTTTCAAATTTTTACCTTTAATTTTAATAAATGCAGAGACAGAGCTTCAGGCTTCACAAAGTGAAAAGAAGAGATCTTCTTTGAAGAGGAGGCCTGATGTTCTGGAAAGCTTGCTTGCTATGTCATCCATCCTTAAAATTCAACACACCTAGCTGTGTTAGTCTGGAAAACCAGTGTGCAAAGGGATCTTATAGCACCGCTGAGACTAACTAAAACAAAAAAGTTGACAGCATGAGCTTTCCTAGACTTGAACCTACTTCCTCGGATGCAGGTTTCCATCCATATTTAGTTGGGGATAAGAAAAGTGTTTTCTTTTATAGCTACAAAAATTACTACAAAAATAGCTGTGAAACTACGATGATTTCTTCGAAAACAGCAGGACTGCTTTTACTTTTGCTAACTACAAAATTAACTTCAGTAATTCCAAACCAGTTCTTCCTCCTCCAATCTTTGCAAGTGAAACTTAGATTTTTTCCCTGGCATTGTTGTTGTTGTTGTTGTTTATCTTCAATTTAATTCTGACTTACGGTAGGTAACACTGCCACAGGGTTTTCTTGGCAAGGTTGCTCAGAGGGGGTCTGCTATGGTCATCCCTCTGAGGCTGAGAGAGTGTGACTTGCCCAACGATCCTCTTTACTAACGATAAAGAAAAGTGCTTACCTTGTTTGTGTCCAGGAAAGGTTTTCTCAGATGCCATGTGCTTATTCCCTTGACAAAAAGAAAACACACCCAAACCCGGGACGAGTTGTTAAGTGAATTGGATCTAAAACAAAAATTCCCAAAATAACCCAGTATGAGACCGCTTTAACTGGCCCGGCTCATGCCTAGGGAATTCTGGGAACTGTCGTTTTGTGAGACATTTAGCCTTCTCTCTCAGAGAGCTTTGGTGCCACAATGAGCTACAATTCCCAGGATTCCCTCGCACTGAGCCGGTTAAAGCGGTCTCAAACTGGATTATTGTAAATCTGTGCTCCTTCTGAGAAGCCAGGCACTGCGATTTTCTCCAGCAAAAAGAAATCATTTCTCTGGTCCAAGAAATATAACTTCATTCCAAAAGATTTATTTCATAGTCGTGTGTGTGTGTGTGTGCCTTTATTTGATGGGATGCTTTTATTGTATTGTTTGCCTACCAGTCCTGGAGGGTTATTCCCAGAGAGGAGAGATATAGTATACACCTAAATTTGTAAGTACATGAAATGAAATTCGCAGGGGAAAAACAAACAAACAAACAAACAAACAAACCCGACGAGCCTCTCTCTTTATCTCTCTGCATCTCTGCGACAATTGCAGCCTGGGGAAGAGGACCAAATCCGAATCTCCCAGCTCCTAAACCGAATTAGACCCGAGGGTTGCCCCATGCCTCACAGTGGCCTTTCCAGGCCACTTTGGATTCCTGCAGGGGTCCATAGATTCGGAAGGCATCCGCATTACAGGGGTAATCCGGTTTGACACCGCTTTAATTGCCCTGGCTCCATGCTATGGGATTCTGGGAACTGGAGTTTGTTGTGGCTCCAGAGCCTAAGAGGAAGGCGATGGCAGACCTCCTCGGAATAAGTCTTGCCAAGGAAACCCTACGAATAGGATGCCATAAACAAGAGCCGGTTTTGAAGGCGCAGAACAACAAGCGGCTCCTGGAACCACAAATCCCAGGATCCCATCAGAATAACCCTGTAAGTCGGATTGAATTGCTGTAAATGTCTCCCGGTTAAGGAAACCGTTTGGCCTCTGGCTAATCTGTAAGAATAAGAAGATGTCAATCCAGTGGGTGATCTTGGGCAAGTCACACTCTCTCAGCCTCAGAGGATAATAAATAAATAAATAAACAAATAAATAAATAAAATTTATTTATATCCCGCCCTCTGGAAATCCAATCTGGGCGGCTTACAATAATAAAAACATATACAATATCCATAGCATTGGCAAGTCCCCTCTGAAGAATCTTGCAATGGAAGCCTTGTGTTGGGTCTTGCTTTAGGGTCGCCATAAATGGTATTCCTCTGAAATATATCCTACAGCAGCTGGTATTCAAGACCCAGCGTGGCTTTACTGGTCTGAGCGTTGGACTCCGACTCTGGAGACCAGGGTTCGAATCCCAACCGGCCATGGAAACCCACTGGGTGACCTTGGGCAAGTCACACACTCTCGGCCTCAGGACCCCCCCCCCTTGATAGGGTCGCCATAAGTCGGAAACGACTTGAAGGGACACAACAACAACAAACCTCATCATATTCGTCGGCGGTCTCCCATCCAGGTACCATCCAGGGCTGACAGGGTGTTTGTGTGTGTGGAAAAACACTGATTCAGCCGATCGAAGCACCACCTCGCGCTGGATCTGAACAGAAAATACTTGAAAATATCCATCGCACATTTTAGCGCATTTTCTAAAGCTCTGTTCGCTCCCTTGAGTTGATCAAACAGCGCTTCATGTCCTAAAGAAAACTCAAAGTAACTGAAGCGGAGTCTGTAGGACGTTCCCTTTCGGTGGGACATTGGCACTCCCCCCCCCCCCAAAAAATGTGATAAACTCCTGGCCCCATTCACGTTTATGTCAGCTTTTGAAGCTTCCCATCCTGTCCAGCGAATCTGCAAAAAAGGGGGCTTAGATTGTATAAAGATCTAGTAATCGGTGGGCTCAGCTCTTAGGCAGAGGGAGGCAGCAGGTTTCTTGTTAGAAGTATGGCTTGGTTAATCTGTGGTTAAATCAGTTTAGCAGCAGCAGCAGCAACAAGCGTGTCCTCCACAGGTATTTGGTAAAAACAACTTGATCTGAGCTTCTGGTAAATAAACAGGTGAGAAGAAACTTTATTGTTACATCTAGGTTCTACAAAGATAACTAATCAATAGAGAAAACTATATGTGAAGTCGTAGGCTTTCATGGCCGGCATCCATAGTTTTTTGTGGGTTTTTCGGGCTGTGTGGCCATGTTCTAGAAGAGTTTCTTTCTGACGTTTCACGTCAGAAAGAAACTCTTCTAGAACATGGCCACACAGCCCGAAAAACCCACAAAAAAACTAGAGAAAACTATACTTTGGTACAGAGGTCCCTAGACAGCTGACCTTCATGTGTGTAAGTAAGAAGAAAAACATCTTTAGGAGGAGAGCATGGTTTCTGCACCCATGCTTGCAAGAAGGCAGGCAGAGCAGGCTCACTCTGGAGAGAACAAAGAATCATAAAACTTCATTACCCCAGAAAGAAACCTCAAAAAGAGGAGGTGTATGAGAAGTGACCTCTCCACAAGCAACACTGACCAAATGTCCATAGAGATAAATCAGTGTTCCTGTGTAAAAGACACTGCCCCTTCTCAAAGGAAAACATAAAGCTACGCACCAGCATTGATGCTAATGCTCCACAACATCCCTTCTCATCAATGCTTGTCTTCATGCTGTGACAAAAATCCATCTTATTTCTCAGGAACTGACATTGATCTCTAGGTAAAGGCTTGCTAAAAACATCCTTTGCTGTAGGACACTGAGGTGGTACTTCTGTCCTTGCAGTGTAGGAAAAACGTAGGGGTGGTAGTCCTCTATTTGTTTCGAGATGAGCGCCTGAGCTGTGGTTCTGGTTCTTCTTGCTCATTCTCCCCTTCTCTTTGTGTACAAACTGTTCTTGCACATGTCATGCCTGGTTTCCCACTTTCATCAAACTTGGACCTTCTCTCTTGTGTACAGTCCAGGCATCTCCTAAAAAACCATTTGCCTTAGATGCTCTGGCATATATTTCTCCATCACGACTTATTGTCCCCAGATTGGCACTGAAAGGTACATCAAACCCTTTCTCTGTTATAACTGATACACTTAAGGGAGTTTCACTTAACCCTGGTACAAATAGAATATGCTTAGCTGTGATTAAATTTGTGCCATTAAAGCGCTCAGCTGTTGAGCTACCTTTCACCAATCCTCCCTTACTTACTTGCTCCTACTGAGAAAGCAAGAAAAAAAAATCCAGGAGAGGACGAATCTGCTCCCCATTTAATCTGGGATCCATCGCCAAACGAAAGGCACAAGTTGCGAGACATCATCGATGATCAAGGATCGTGTGTGGCAAGTGGAGTGAGTCTCGACTAAATTCTGGAAATATTGGTCCAACGTGTAGAAACACTCCCCACTTCCAGGTTTCCTGGGGAAGTACAATATACTGTTGTTGGCGACCCTAAAGTGAACCTATCACAGGGTTTTCCGAGCAAGATTTGTTCAGGAGGGGCAATTTTGCCTTTACCTTCTTGAGGCTGAGAGGGTGTGACTCGCCCAAGGTCATGCAGTGGGTTTTCGAACCCTGTTCTCCAGAGTCCTAGCCCAACAACACTCAAACCAGGCTGGCTCTCACAACATACAAACTTCGTTCCTATTGGTTAGAGTTAACGATTCCCAAACTTTGGTCCTCCAGATGTTTTGGACTTCAGCTCCTAGAATTCCTGACTGTTGGCCAATCTTGCTGGGGCTTCTGGGAGTTGAAGTCCAAAACACATGGAAGACCAACGTTTGGGAATCACTGATTGAATCAATTGTTGAAGGGCGAGTCAACACATAAGTAAACCACTCTACTCATCACTAACCGCTAGGCTTTATTATGTAAAGAGATCTGTAGTACTTTGAGACTAACGAAAGAAAGAAGTTGGCAGCATGAGCTTTCTTAGACTTAAGCCTTCTTCCTCAGGTGGATTTCTCATGGTATACTTACGTCTAGGAAAGCTCATGCTGCTGCCAACTTCTTTCTTTCTTTCGTTAGTCTCCAAGGTGCTGCAAGGGGATGTCTCTACATCCTGATTTTACAGATTAACACGGCTATACCTTTGAATTCTACCCCTAGGCTTTAAGCCAGTCTGAATTTAAAAAAGAATGCTTTTATTATTATTATTTTTAAAAATGGGGAAAATGTATTTAGACACACACACCCAAATCAAAAGAATGAAAAAAAGAGTATCTGCTTTCCCTTATAGCTTGTAATTAGCATAGCATATTTAGCATATTAAATTTAACACAACATGCTACACTTGACATGTTAATAATACATATATATGTTTAGAATTTAAAGATGCAGCCGTGTTAGTCTGTAGACTCAGTATGTAGAGAGATCTTGTAGCACTTTTGAGACTAACTGAAAGAAAGAAATTGGCAGCGTGAGCTTTCGTAGACTTCAGTCTACTTCAGTATACATCTGAGGAAGTAGACTGAAGTCTACGAAAGCTCATGCTGCCAATTTCTTTCTTTCAGTTAGGGCCTTTGCAGACTGCCAGAAATAGTGCACATTAAATTGAGGCACTGTCCTGGCTCAGTGCTAGGGAATCATGGGAGCTGTAATTTATTGTGGCACCAGAGCTCTCTGACAGAGAAGGCTCAATGTCTCAGAAAAAAAATACAATTCCCATGACTCCCTAGCACTGAGCCAGGACAGTGCCTCAATTTAATGTGCACTATTTCTGGCAGTCTGCAAAGGCCCTTAGTCTCAAAGGTGCTACAAGAGCTCTCTACATATATGTTTGTCAGTCAGTCTTCAAAGAAGTCTTCCAGCAGATCTGGGCTCCGGTATATTGTCTCTGTATACGTGCCCCATGAATTCAAGGCGACTTCATGCATTTCTTAGGCAAGGACTACTCAGAGGTAGTTTTGCCAATTCCTGCCTACAACACCTGAAATTCGTTGGCCATCTCCCATCCGGTGCCCTAAACTACCATCCCCTTTTTCTAGAGGGGGAAAACAGCGGCTGAAGCCTTCTACCGCCTCGATCGCGCATTTGGGTCTCGTGTGTCCCGTTTCCTTTGCAATTCCAAGCGAGGGAAACCCACAAGGCACAAAAAGAGGGGGAGAAATGCTCCTTCTTTCAAACGACGTGGGATCTAACACCTGCATCCACACTCCAAAAATGCATCCACACTCCAGAAATAATCCATTTTGATACCGCTTCAACTGCCCTGGCTCAATGCTATGGAATTCTGGGAACTGTAGTTTGTGGCAGCCCCAGAGAGGAAGCAGTTAAAGCGGTATCAAAACAGATTATTTCTGCAATGTGGATGCAGCAGCCTAAGTAGATCAACAGACGCTGAGCCTTGAGGAACGAGGCAAGATCTGCTTGTAGGGATTTGGTTTCTGACAACCCTAAATTCCCCAGGAAGTTTTCTCTGTTTTCCATTTGAGGTTGCTTTTTTTTGTAACCGCCTTTTGCCAGAGGTTATGTACATTTCCACTGCTGTGAGAAATGCAAGTCTTTTCTTTTCCTAAGCATGACCAGCATTTTGATTTTTCATTTTGTTGGAATGTTGGCAATCTTTTTTCAAGAAACCTGAAGTTCTTTGGTCCCTATTGGTCATTATTCAGCCAAAGTTAAGCTCTTTTCTGCACACCATTTATTTTTTCCATAGTTTAAACATGTATTTAATTTTCCTAATGACCATAAAATCTTACCTAGAACAAAGTTAGTCATGTAAGTTGTATATTCACATGGTGGTAAGTAAGGGAACCTCTAGGTCGGAGCTGAGCAACCACCTGGAGCCTGTGGACATCACAGACCTCTCACTGAAATTCAGAGGGCTGAATCCCTATTTAAAAGGAGCACCCCCCACTAGTTTAACCCCCTTACACACAAGCACACACACAATTTTTGTCATGAATTTGTGCCTCTTTTGAAAAGGAAGAAGTAAACTGCTTTGGGAAGGGGGGAAAGACCTCTCCCAGGCCAAAACTTGAGGTGGGGACAATATGAAAAGCTGTTCCCCATACTCTCTAAAGCTTATGTGGGGCATTTTTAAAGTTCTTGTTTTTTAAATGCTCAATTTAAAAAAAACTAATTCAAAGGGAGTCTTGAGGTCCTAAAACAGTTGGGGGACTGCTTACAATCTGAGAACCAGACTTTTCCCACCCCTCTTTTTAAGTTTCTGATAATAGTGTTATTGTAACAGATGTCCCTTATTTGAGGGTCAGAAAGTTTGTCCCTTAGAGGGCTGGCAAGTGTCCCTTATTATAAAGGACATCCCCTGTTTGAGAGCTGGAAAGCTGTTCCTTTTATATAGACTGAACAAGCTGATAAAACAACAACCATATTTTGGGTGTGTGGGCCCTTCATAAAGGCAGAAATGTATGTATGATATAATTTATGAATGTGGACAGTATATTTATTCTACAGAGGAATACATGGCATAAGAATTTTGACCATCCCTTCTTTCTACTTTGATAGCCAGGCAATGCAATTTGTTTTACATAAAAAAAGAGATAGGACCAAGGTGCATTACCAAATAATTTAAGCAATCCTGCCTCAGCCTAATCCTAAAGAATTTGCACAGACACCAGGTGTTATGGAACAAGTCTCTATGTTATCCCAGGGGGATCAGAACCATAAGAAGCTCCTCATACTGCAAGACAGCATGCATTGACACAGAACTTTAGAAAACATCTCTCATCTCTTGGGGGGGGGGGGATGGGCCAAGTTACTAAGTACTGCAGCACAACCTCAGAGGAACAGTCTGATTTGGCCTTCAGATTTTCAGTCCTCAGGCTTTAAGAACAAAGTTACATGATAATAAAGTTACATAGACTATGTTGCCTGTGTTGGAAAATTTCAGCATTGTCTCTTCCCTCCCTCTTTGCTCTAGAGGAAGTGGGATTTTAGATAGTGTAGTATTTTCTGAAGTCAAACTCTGCTGTCTTATTCAAAGCCTCCCATTTGCTCACTACTAGCACTGAATTGTTGTTGTTGTTAACTGCCCTTGAGTCAATCTCAACCCATGCTGACTCTATGGATGAGACATCTCCAAGACCCCTGTCCTCCACTGCTCTGCTTAAATCCTGCAAACCCCTACTATGACCACCTTAATGGAGTCCATCCATCTGGCATGTGGCCTTCCTCTCTTCCTACTTCCCTCCACCTTTCCCAGCATTGTTGTATTTTCTAATGAGTCCTCCCTTCTTATGATGTGTCTGAAGTATGACAGCATCAGTTTGGTCATCTTGGCTTCCAGGGAGGTTTCCGGTTTGATCTGCTCACCCATTTATTTGTCTTTTTGGCTGTCCATGGGATCCTGAGCACTCTTCTCCAGCACCACATCTCAAAGGAATTGATTTTCTTCCTGTCATCTTTCTTAATTGTCAAGCTCTCACACACATTCATGATAATAGGGAATACAATGGCTTGTATGATTCTAACTTTTGTGCTGAGTTGTATATCTTTGCATTTTAGAATCTTTTCTAGTTCTTTCATAGTCACCCCCCCCCCCATTCTTAACCTTCTTCTGATTTCCTGACTGCAGTCCCCATTTCTATCCATGTTTGATCCCAGGTATGAGAATTCTTTTACTATTTATATTTCTCCATTGTCTAGGTTGAACTTGTATAGGTCCTCGGTGGTCATTATTTTTGTTTTCTTTATGTTAGACATTAAGCCTGACTTAGCACTTTCTTTCTTGATCTTCCTTAGTGGGTGTTCCAGGTCTGTGAGGTTTTCTGCTAGTACTATGGTGTCATCTGCATATCTTAGATTGTTGATATTGTCAGAGTATAGATGGGCTATGCAGTCAAAGGTGAAATTTGTGGGCCTGACAAGATGTCTCGAGAGGTGTGTTGTCTTCCTGGGGCAAAGATCAGAGATGTGACAGAGAGGCTGACAAGACTGGTCAGGCCTACCGACCAATACCCCTTCCTTTTGGTCCACGTGGGAATGAACGACACAGCAAAACACAGCCTTCAAAACATCAAAAGGGATTACGAGGCTCTAGGAAAGAAGCTGAAAGAAATGGAGGCACAGATTGTCATCTCGTCTCTTCTGCCAGTTCAAGGGCATGGTCCAGGAAGAGAGAGGAAGATAGCAGATGTCAACAATTGGCTCCGCAGATGGTGTCGTTGAGAACGATTTGGATTCTTGGATCATGGGCTGCGGTTCCATGAGGGCGGACTCCTGGCAAGGGATGGGCTGCATCTCACACCAGTTGGAAGAAATGTTTTTGCCAACGGTCTGAAGAATTTGATCAGGAGGGCTTTAAACTGAATTGTGTGGGGAAGGGAGACAACGTCCTGGAAGACAAAAGGACTGGAGAAAATAGTCAAACTGTCATAGAGGAAACAAGGCAAACAGTACAGGAACCCAACAGTGGGAGGCAAAAAAATGTGCACAGGCAGCAAGTAAAGGGGACACATGGTCTTAGATGTCTCTACACTAATGCACAGAGCATGGGAAATAAGCAAGATGAACTTGAACTCCTAGCACAAGAAAGCAAATATGATATAATAGGCATCACTGAAACCTGGTGGGATGAGTCTCATGACTGGAATGTAGAAATAAAGGGGTATAACCTTTTCAAGAGAAACAGGACAAACAGGAAAGGAGGAGGAATAGCATTATATGTCAGGGATATTTACACCAGTGAAGAAATCCAGGACATCAATCCTGGAAGCCAAGTGGAGAGCATCTGGATAAAAATTAAAGGGGAAGGAAACAACAGGGATGTTAGTGTGGGAGTCTACTACAGACCCCCAACTCAAGCAGAAGAATTGGATGAAGCCTTTCTAGAACAGATGACCACACACTCAGAAAGGAGAAATATAGTAGTGATGGGTGACTTCAACTATCCGGATATTTGCTGGAAGTCAAACTCGCCAAAATCCTCAAGGTCTAGCAAATTCCTCACTTGCCTCGAAGACAATTTCATTGTTCAAAAGGTGGAAGAGGCAACGAGGGAGTCAGCTATTTTAGATCTGATCCTAACTAACAGGGAAGACCTAGTTAATGGGGTGCAAGTGGTTGGATCCTTAGGCAGGAGTGATCATGTCCTCCTGGAGTTTATTATACAGTGGAAAGGAGAAGCCAGGCATAGTCAGACACGCATTCTAGACTTTAGGAAAGCTGATTTTACTAAACTTAGAGAAATACTGAGGGTGATCCCATGGACAGGAATACTAAAAGAGAAGGGAGTTCAAGACGGATGGGAGTTTCTCAAAAGGGAGATATTGAAGGCACAATTTCAAACCGTGCCAACGAGGAGGAAGAATGGGAGGTGTCTCAAGAAACCAGGATGGATGACTAAGGAACTTGCAACTGAACTATGTTTTAAACGGAACATGTATAAGAAATGGGAAAATGGGGAAATCACCAAAGAGGAATTCAAACAAATAGCTAGCACGTGTTGGGGTAAAGTCAGAAAAGCTAAAGCGCAGAATGAAATCAGGCTTGCTGGAGAGGTTAAGAACAATAAAAAGGGCTTTTGGGGGTATGTCTGTAGCAAAAGGAAAAAGAAGGAAATGGTAGGGCCACTGTGTGGAGAAGATGGCAAAAAGTTAACAGGGGACAGAGAAAAGGCAGAATTACTCAACACCTTCTTTGCTTCAGTCTTCTCAGAAAAGGCAAAGGGTGCTCAACTTGAGGATAATGGAGCATAGGACAGAATAGGAGAATTTCAGCATAGAATAAGTAAAGAGATAGTACAGAAACATCTGGTAAATCTAGATGAATATAAGTCTCCAGGACCAGATGAATTACATCCAAGGGTATTAAAAGAACTGGCAAATGTAATATCAGAACCATTGGCAATAATCTTTGAGAATTCCTGGAAAACAGGAGAGGTCCCAGCGGACTGGAGGAGGGCAAATGTTGTCCCCATCTTCAAAAAGGGGAAAAAAGAGGATCCCAACAATTATCGTCCAGTTAGTCTGACATCAATACCCGGAAAGATTCTGGAGCAGCATTAAACAGAGAGTCTGTGAACATCTGGAAGATAATTTCATAATCACAAAAAGTCAACATGGGTTTCAGAGAAACAGGTCATGCCAGACAAATCTGATCTCTTTTTTTGATAAAATTACCAGCTTGGTAGATGAAGGGAATGCTGTGGATATAGTATATCTTGATTTCAGTAAGGCCTTTGACAAGGTTCCCCATGACATTCTTGCAAGCAAGTTGGTAAAATGTGGGCTAGACAAAGTAACTGTTACATGGATTTGTAATTGGTTAACTGGTCGAACGCAAAGGGTGCTCAACAATGGCTCCTTTTCAACTTGGAAAGAAGTGACCAGTGGGGTGCCACAGGGCTCTGTCCTGGGCCCAGTGCTATTCAATATCTTTATTAATGACTTGGATGACGGTATTGGGGGCATAGTTATCAAATTTGCAGACGACACCAAATTAGGAGGAGTAGCTAATACCCCAGAGGACAGGATCAAAATTCAAAATGACTTGAACAGACTAGAAAGTTGGGCCAAAGCTAACAAAATGAAATTCAACACAGAGAAATGTAAGGTACTGCACTTAGGGCGGAAAAACGAAAAGTACAGATATATGATGGGGGACACCTGGCTGAATGAGACTACCTGTGAAAGGGATCTAGGAATCCAGGTGGACCACAAGTTGAACATGAGTCAACAGTGTGATGCAGCAGCGAAAAAGGCCAATGCAATTTTAGGCTGCATCAGTAGAAGTATAGTGTCTAGATCAAGAGAAGTAATATTGCCACTCTATTCTGCTTTGGTCCGGCCTCACCTGGAATACTGTGTCCAGTTCTGGGCACCACAATTCAAAAAGGATGTGGAGAAACTGGAGCGTGTCCAAAGGAGGGCAACTAAAATGGTGAAGGGTCTGGAAAGCAAGCCCTATGAGGAACGACTTAGGGAGCTGGGGATGTTTAGCCTGGAGAAGAGAAGGCTGAGAGGTGATATGATAGCCGTGTTTAAATATTTGAAGGGATGTCATATTGAGGAGGGAACAAGCTTGTTTTCTGCTGCTCCAGAGACTAGGACCCGAAACAATGGATGCAAGCTGCAAGAAAAGAGATTCCACCTCAACATTAGGAGGAACTTCCTGACAGTAAGGGCGGTTCGACAGTGGAACACACTCCCTCAGAGAGTAGTGGAGTCTCCTTCCTTGGAGGTCTTTAAGCAGAGGCTGGATGGCCATCTGTCGGGGATGCTTTGATTGGGAGTTCCTGCATGGCAGGGGGTTGGACTGGATGGCCCTTGTGGTCTCTTCCAACTCTATGATTCTATGATTCTATGATTCTATGAAATGTAAAGATGTGTGTATCTGTAGTTTTTCCACTTGAGAACATGCTTCTAGGCCGAACACAAACAACTCAGTCCAGATGGCTAGAAAGACAAAACAATAAAGGAACCACTAGATGGGAAAGCAACCTTGTTTACATAAGGAAACAATAATAAAAAGTTGTTATGGGAAAGTAGATCACATGATGGAAGATGAGCAACAAGAAGTTGGGTTAGCATACGTCACATACAGATCATTCAATCAACCTGAAGGTTAACACCCAAAAGGTGGAGAGGGGCTGGGCTGAGAAACTTTGTGTTAGGCATTGATATTATTATTATTTGCTTCCATTGGAACACTTTTTTTCTTCTCTTTACTTCGCAATGGATCTATAGTATGTTTATACTGCTTCACAATGTAGCCTTAAGATCTGCAAACATGGATCTATAGTTTTGTTCCTGTTTAGCCACATCTGCAAGATGTGATACTTTAGTGGACTGTGTTTTTACTTTGCATCTTGTTATTATTCTTTCAACAATAAAGCTCAACTTTTAGAAGCTTGGATTTTTTTGCTTCCTGATTCTGCTGGATTTACAAACACCCTACTCCACCAAAACCGAACAGATATTCCTTTCTCCTATTTTCACTCCTCCTTCTTCTGTGTCCAAGCCTGCTTTTCTTAGAATATGTTCTGCAAACAAGTTAAACAGATAGGGAGAAAGGATACAGCCTTGTCTGACCCCTTTACCAATTGGGAACCATTCTGTTTCTCCATGTTCTGTTCTGACAGTAGCCTCTCTTCTGAGTACAGATTCCGCATCAGGACTATTAGATGTGTTGGCACTCTCATGTCTTTAAGGGCATTCCATAGCCTTTCATGGTCTATGCAGTCACAGGCACTGAATTACATGGCCATAAATACATTTTGCAACCCAATAAACAAATTATGTGATTCAGGTCACTTCTTTTTTCCAAAGTTCTCACACAAAGAGTGAGTCTTCCCTGTCAGATCACCATCTCCTCTTCCCACACATCTTCCTCTCAAACATGGTGAGACTAAAAATTCCTTCCTTTTCCTGATCTATTCATTAGCTAGTTGGGGTGCAGGCTCCTCATGCTATGTAGATTCAAGCCATTAATAAACTTTTCATTAATTGCAAGCTACCTGTCTTGTTTGTTTCTGAGTCAGTTTCACTTCACATCAAAGCAGCATCAGACTTGGGCATGTTTTTTCTCCTACTCTGCAAATGAAAGCTAAGCTCTATCAAGTTTAGCATTGATATTTTTGATTTTTAAATATTTTGTTTCCTAAACAAAAGCTGAAGCCTTAGGAAACTTGAATTGCTCAACAACCTACACCTGGATGAATGCTCTTCATTTTTGAATGCTTCCCACACAAAAGATTATCCCTGAACACCTAAAACTGACTTGTTAGGTCTATGGGTTGAACCATCGTCCATAGTCTTCCATCTGTCATGCTTGTTCTGTAATTGTAGATGTCTTTTACATAGATCAACATTCAAATTTTCAACACATGCATCTTCTGTCTGATCTGGTCTTGCATGTGGTTCTTAATCAGCTTTCCCCATACTTGCCAGCTAGTGAAGACAGGTCTTTGCTGGCCAAGGATGATGGGGGTTGCAGTCCTACATATCTGGCAATTTCTGGTTAGGAGAGAGCTTCTCTAAATGGAACAGCTTCCATTTTTAGATTGTTCTTTCTAAAGAACTTTATGACTTGGTGAAGATTTAGAAACATGTTGAGGGAGGCTTCTTTTTTATCAGTAGATGAGAGAAAATGTTTGAATATTTGAGGAAATGTAGAGAATATCAGTAGAGCAATACTTATCCAGACACCATAGGAATGAGAAAGCTGAAAGCAGAAAATCATATTAGGAGTGGACTACAATTCATTCCACGCTTACTCAGAAGTACATCCTATTGAGACTGTATTAAATTAGACAGCCTACTTTGCATATATTTGCATCCTTTTTCTTCTCATTTCTGAACAACTTGCTTTCCCTTTGTCATTCTTTCTTTCCATCACCATTCTTCATTTCCTCTTCATGCTAGGGATGTAAAACAGTTTCAACCTACTCTGGAAGTTCTGTCCCAGAAACAAGTATTTAACTGCAGCAATAAATATGTACTATCTTATTTACAAATAATTGTAGATGTCATGTGAATCAAGGCAAATACTTTCTAAATTGTCTCCTGAATACAGGCACACCGTGAAGTTAAAAAGTTAACCACTGGGTCTCCATTCTTGGTCAAAGGCTAGCAAAATGGATCACCACTGATCGGCGCATAAATCTTTAGTCGGACTAGAATTCCCAAAGCAGTTGAAAAATGTGCCTGCATCCTCAAAGGACACACCTGTTATCCGAAACAGTTTTAACCAGCTTGTTAAGCCAGCTTTGACACATCAAAGAGCCCAGACAATGGACACAAACCTTAACAATGGTTTTGCCTCCAGCAAAGCCAGGCTTGTGCCAGTTGTATTATAGCTTCCAATTGAAAATAAATTTTACTTGAATAAGTACCTCAGCCTGATCAGAGGCACTGCCGCCACAGAAACAAAAGCAGTTGCGGGATAAGTTATTGACTCCACTGACAGCCTGAATGGACTTCATTATGCCAGCCCACTCTTGGTAAATGTGTCAGGTTTTAAACTGAATTAGGTGGCAGGTGCACAGACCATATTCCTGCCCCCCTTGAGACAGCAGAGGGCCAATCATCACCTGATTCTACAGACAAATGTTTAGATTTGTTGTTGTTTTTATCCAGGCTGTATTGCCATACGTGAAAGCATATTTAAATCATAAGGCTTCCTTCTTTCTCCCTTTCCCCTTTCCCCTGTCATTGCCCTGTGATGTTCCCACAGGCAAGTCACACAGGCCCTCTGGTGTCGCGTGATGTCAGCCTTAATGCACTCACAAATGTGATGGAATTGATTTATCTCCACTTTGGGTCACTCAGGGTTATGGATGTAGCATGTATTTCTGTTCAAGGGAATGGGAAACACAAGGGAATAAAACAATCTTCATTTTGTTCTTTTTCTGAACCATTTTATCCAGGCCTGTGCAACTGCTTCAAGCAAATCCCAAACCAAATTGGTCGAAATTTGAGCAGATCCAAATTGGATCAGCATTGGATCTGATCAATCTAATTTAGATGCAGATCAAGTCAGCTCAGGCTGGATCAAAATCCAATAGTTAGTACCAACTTGAGTAAACCCACTGAATCAATGGAACTTACACAAGTGTTACATAATTGAGTTCCCATTCATTCAATGGCTTTACGATAGGTAAACATAAAGGTATTCCCCATTGACAAGGTTGTCAAGTCGTGTCCAACCATAGGGGTCGGTGCTCATCTCCATTACTAAACCAAGGAGTCAGCGTTGTCAGAGATTACTCTGTGGTCACATGGCCAGTATGATTGCACAGAAGGCTGTTTACTTTTCCACCAAAGTGGTACCTATTTATCTATTTGCATTTGCATGCTTTTGAACTGCTAGGTTGGCAGAGGCTGGGACTAGTGACAGGAGTTCACCCCATCATGTAGCACCTGGGCTTCAGGTTTACTCTAGTTAGGACTTTTTTGTTGTTAATTGCCCTTGAGTCAATCCCAACTCATTGCGACCCTATAGATCAGTCATCTACAAGACCCTCTGTCCTCCACTGCTCTGCTTAATTCCTGCAACCCCATACCTGTTACCTCCTTAATAGAGTCCATCCATCTAGTATGTGGCCTTCCTCTCTTCCTACTTCCCTCCACCTTCCCCAGTATTATTGTCTTTTCCAATGAGCCCTCCCTTCTCATGATGTGTCCGAAGTACAACAGCCTCAGTTTGGTCATCTTGGCTTCCAAGAGGTTTCAGGCTTGATCTGCTCTAGGACCCATTTGTTTGTCCTTTTGGCTGTCCATGGGATCCTCAGCACTCCTCTCCAGCATCACATCCCAAAGGAAATGATTTTCTTCCTATCATCATTCTTAACTGTCCAGCTCTCACATCCATACATGGTAATAGGGAATGCAATGGCTTATATGATTCTAACCTTTGTGCTGAGTTGTATATCTTTGCATTTTAGAATCTTTTCTAGTTTTTTCATAGCCACCCTCCCCATTCTTAGTCTTCTTGTGATTTCCTGACTGCAGTCCCCATTTCTATTGCTGTTTAATCCCAGGTATGGGAATTCTTTTACTATTTCTATTTCTTTATTGTCTAGGTTGAACTTGTGAAGGTCTTTAGTGGCCATTATTTTTGTTTTCTTTATGTTCATAATTAAGCCTGCCTTTGCACTTTCTTCTTTGATCTTCCTTAGTAGGTGTTCCAGGTCTGTGAGGTTTTCTGCTAGTACTATGGTGTCATCTGCATATCTTAGATTGTTGATATTTCTTTCTCCTATTTTCACTCCTCCCTCTTCTGTGTCCAAGCCTACTTTTCTTATAATATGTTCTGCATACAAGTTGAACAGATAGGGTGAAAGGATACAGCCTTGTCTGACCTCTTTGTCAATAGGGAACCATGTTCTCCTGTTCTCCTGAGTATGGATTTCTCATCAGAACTATCAGATGTGTTAACCATTGCATTTAAGTCTCAGTAGTTCAGACTGCCACCCACAATAAAATATAGGTGGCTGCACATAAGAAAGCTATAGAGGGGAGAAAGTAAAAAGAAGATGAGATGAGCTGGACTTTACTCATTAACAACTTCAATCTATGGGCAAGAATCTCAACAGCATTTCCCAATCACAGTAATTCAGAGGAGGGATGACGAAGTTAATCTCTCTCTGTTAGATCTCTTTGTTGGCTGCTGAATGTTTTGAAGGTGAAATTTGGTGACAGTTTGATCTGTTTCTTTTTTTGTAGCTTCTCATTTTCCTTTTTTTATCCTACCAATATCCAATTTTCTCTTCTTCGTTCCTAATCATTTTTCAGTCCAGTCCCATTGTTCCTTAATTTGTTTGAATGAATCTGTGTTTATCTCAAAGCTGTTCACCAGCAGTAGTTCAATTTTATTAGGCAGTGGCATTTTCTTCTTCTCACTCAGTATCCCATTTTGGCTCTCATTTTTCAAATTAGGTTTTTGACTTTGATTTCAGTCTGTTCTGAAAACAGATTGTGTTTTCATCTGGTAACTGTATTGTTTCTTAAGTATGGTTGTTCTTTCATAACTTTCTCTCTGGTTTCCATCTACTGCTGCACAACAGAATAAATCTAGGTATACACAAGCAGCACACATGAAAGCAAAACAACACATGCAGAAAGGCAAACCATTTTTAAAAGGGCAGCTTTTCTTAATCTCTGAAGGGGCATTAGCATGGTTCTACCAATACTAGGGAACTTGGTAGGGACAAAATTACCATGAACTGACAAACCTGAGTATGCAAATAACAGTACATGCTTCTTAAAATATATATGTAATTTTTTGCTGGGGGGGGGCGGCTAAATTTTAAAGATTACCTGCACAAAAAACTTGGATACAAGCGCCTGGAATTTGGCAGGCTTTGTCTTCTCTAAAAGGGTTATGATATACCCAAATTTCACAAACCTATGTGAAAAAATGCATGCACTTTGGCTAGATCTACACTGTAGAATTAATGTAGTTTGACATTGCCTTACTTTCATAACTCCATGCTATGGAATTCTGGGATTTGTAGTTTTGTGAGATACTTAGCCTTCTTTGACAGAGAGCTCTGGTGCCATAACAAACTACAAATCTCTGGATTCCATAGCATTCAGACATGGCAGTTAAAGCTATATTAATTTTGCAGTGTGCCTGCAGCCTTTCAGAAATAAAGGGCCTTTGCAGACTGCCAGAAATAGTGCAAATTGAGTCCACTTTAACTGCCCTGGCTCAGTGCTAGCAAATCATGGGAATTGTAGTTTTTTCTGAGACATTGAGCCTTCTCTAGCTCTGGTGCCACAATAAACTACAGTTCCCATGATTCCCTAGCACTGAGTCAGGACAGTTAAAGTGGACTAAATTTGCATTATTTCTGGCAGTTTGCAAAGACCCAAAGTTAAAAAATAAAAATAAAAATTCGGGATCAAACATTTGATTTTGGCTTGTCATTAGCTGACTGCATACAGAATACTGAAGCAGCCACCACAGCATTAGAATACTGCAAATGAATTTGTGAGTTCCCAGCTCATGTTCCCAGAGAGCAGTGAAATTCAGCAGGTGACCTTGGACTGATCATTCTCTCTTGACCTGGCCAACCTTACAGAATTGTTGCAAGGATGAAATGAGGAGGAGGAGAACCATGTAATATCTCTTTGGATACATAGGGAGACAGGTGGGTGAGAAATGTAAGGGCTCCTGTGGAAATGCACAACAAATAAAAGCAGTTTAAACCATACAAAGGTAAACATTTTAAAAACACATTAAAATATTTTAAAAATGTTTAAAAGCAGTCTAAAAATATCATAAAATATAATTTTAAAACAAGCAATTACAAAAGATCCATTTCAACCATTAAAGTCTCTTTTAGCTGCCCACCTGAAGCTCAAAAGAGATGGAGCCAGCTTAACTTTTTTTTTACAGGGAGTTGGGCAGTTTCTCTTGCTATAAAGAAATCCATGTTACATGTACATGTTGACCTGACTTTGTGAGGTGTTGGGACACCCAACACAGCTTCTTCAGGATGTCAAATTTCAGGCAGGCTCATATGGGAGGATGCCCTGGTTCTAAGTCCATTAGGTCTCTGTAGGTAGGCACAAGATCGTGTCTGATCTTGGAAGCTAAGCAGGATCAGTCCTGGTGAGCATTTGGATGGGAGACTGTGGTGAATAGAATGTCCAGCTGACCAATCAGGAGGCAGTTGAGGGCCAACCAATAGAATTCAAGCTTTTAAAAGAAATAATAATATGAGACACTTTTGAAAGAAAAATAATATAATAGGCTTTTGAGAGAAAAAGAGATGGAAAAGGAACAACAAATTGAAATAGAAAGACTGAGGGCAAGACAAGCTGAAATGGATTTCCAATTTAGGATGAGGAGTCTAGATCAGGGAATTCTTCAAACCCAGATGGTAACTGAGATAAATAGAGCACCTTAGATTGATATGAAGAGATTCCCCAGATATTATAAAGGGGACAATATTGATTCCTTCTTCACCAATTTTGAGAGAACTTGTAAAGAATTGAAAATAAAAGAAGAAGAAAGAATGAGTTATATTAGATCCCAGATTTGTGGTGGTCTAACAGAAATTTATGCTGAGATGAGAGCAGATGAAGCTCAAAATTATGAGTTATTCAAAGAGATGATGAAATAAAGATTTGGTTTAACTCCAGAACACCACAGAAGGGAGTTTCATAAAATAAAGAAAAGGCCAGAGGAAACTTTCTCTCAACTGGTGTGTAGACTTAATTATTATCTAAAGAACTGTGTGGATGGATACAAAGTAACTTCCAAAGAAGAACTGCAAAATTTAATAGGCTTGGAGCAATTCTATAATGTAATTCCCCAAGAGTATAAATGGCTAGTTCAAGAGAAGAGGACCAAAACAGTAGCCAAAGCTGTTAAAATGATTGATGAACTAGTATTAATTAGAGGAGATGACAGGGGAATGACAAGAAATAAAGAAGGGTCTCAGTGGAAAGACAAAAAGGACCCCCAAAACTGGCAATCCCCAAAAAAGAGAAAGAGTGAGGGGGAAAATTATAAACCTTGGCATCAAGGGAGAACGTAGGAATCTGAGAGAAAAAGTTTTGGGTTGAGAGAGTGTGGCACTGAAGACCAGAAGAGAGATAGATAGTCGACAGAAAATCAGTCAAAACCAAGCCAGAGAAGTTGCTATGAATGTGGGCGAATAGGGCACTTGAGATTAAACTGCTCAAAAATTTATCATAAGAATTTAAAGTCACCTATAAAGTCAGCATATTGTATAACATGAGTTAGTCATGCAGAGAAAGAATGTTGCCAGAGAGGAATGCCATGGAAATGACAGTTGGTAAAGCAATTGACATTAGAAGGGAACCTTCTCCAAGGCTGTGCCTATTTGTAACTGCCTTGCCTGAGGGATTAAGTTTTAAAGAACACAGAGAATTAATACAAATAAATGGGACCTGGTTGTGGGGTTTCTGTGACTCTGTAATTATACAAAGTTTGAAGTCGTAGGCTTTCATGGCCAGCATCCATAGTTTTTTGTGGGTTTTTCGGGCTGTGTGGCCATGTTCTAGAAGAGTTTCTTACACTTCAGAGTGGCTTACAAATGGTTACTTAGACATTTAGTCAACCAGGCATCTGACAAGGGTATTTCTCAACATGTCTAGGTAATAAATACTACAGTAATTGTAATTAAAACACATGCATCATGTTATAATGCTGTATCAATTAAATATTCATTTCTCCATCTATACTTCAGGTATTTCTTAAAACAAATTTGCCTCCTTCAACAATTTAAAGGTAGCCCGCTCAGCTTAGGACGGCTACCAATCATCACAAGCAAAGTATGTAAAACCAAACAAACTACCCTATGGTTTTAGGCAGCTTGGCATTTATCTAAAGCTGATGCAACTCAGGGGAAAGTATATATTGCCCTCCAAGACGCTTCATATTTCTAAAAGTTTTGGGTTAAAAACATGATGCTATCCTGATGGGACAAATCAACCCTATTTGTCAAGAGTATTAAAATACAGTACTAGTATAGAACACAGAAAAAGGTACTATTATGAAAGATTATTCATATCAACAGAACCACTATAAAAACAAAATATAACAGAAAAAATCAGCTTATACATGCAATCTGCATGTTATCACATCTACACAGTAATTTAAACAATGCAAATTAAGTTATTTTTAGCTTACTAAATTAATGTAGAGCTGAGTGAGAACCACCCTCACAGATTTAGAATCATTCAAGACCACTTATATAGAGAGGTTCTCAAATATAAATATAATACAGAAGGAAATTCAAAATCAGTTGGTAGTCCCCCAGAAATACAGAAGCCAGATACTGGAAATAGCCCATTCTAGTTCATTTGGAGGTCATTTGGGAATTAAGAAAACTGCCCAAAGAGTCTCTTTAAATTTTTATTGGCCAAAGATGGGACAAGACATTTTTTTTTTTGTAAATCTTGTGACAAGGTGAGATAGGACCAAAGCCAAGTTTGTCCATTACCAGTAATGTCACAGACATTTCAGAGAATAGGCATAGATATGATAGGGCCATTACCACAGGCAACACAGTAGCTTTGCGGAATATAGAGACAATGACTGTGGCTAATGCTCTAATAAACATTTTTTGTAGATTAGGATTTCCAAGTGAAGTGATATCAGATTTGGGAAGTAATTTTACTTCCAAAGTGATGCAAAATTTATGGGAGTTCTGTGGAGTTAAACATTTAACCACAACCCCTTATCACCCCCAAAGCAATGGGTTTATAGAGAATTTTAATGGAACTTTAGTTAACATGATAAAATCCTATACTGCAGAAAACTGGAATGATTGAGACACCAAGTTGCAACACCTGTTATTTGCCTATTGAGAGGTGCTGCAAGAAAGCTTGGGATTCAGTCCTTTTGAGTTAATGTTTGAACACAAGGTAAAAGGACCTTTAGAACTCATTCAACAAGAGTGGGAATATCCAGAGCAAAGAGAACCGGAAGATGAGGTATCGTATGTCCAGAACCTGATGACATCCTTAAAGCAGATCTTGAAAATTGCTGGAGAAAACTTAAAAATAGCTCAAGGTCAACAAAAGACTTGGTATGACAAAAAGGCCCAAACTTGAGTTTTCCTTCTGGGAGATGAAGTGCTAGTTCTTTGATCAATTAGAGGACATAAACTTCAATATGTATGGACGGGTCCAGTTCAAGTCACAGAGAAGATCAACAATGTGAACTATATAGTGGACTTGGGAGATGATGTAAATTGGTACATGTAAATATGCTGAAGCCCTATGTTAGGCAGGAAAAGTTGGTATTATATGCTGTCAAAGAGATGGATAACAAAGACTTTGTCCTTCCTCAGTGGAAATTTGAGAAGACGGGGAAAGAAAAGATACAAGAGGTTACTCTTGACACTTCTCTTACTCCCCAGCAACAGGCAAAGATACAGAATGTGTTTAAAAAGTTTGAGGATATTTTTTCAGATGTACCTGGAAAAGTACAGGGGATATATCATCATATCAATACTGGGGAAGCAAGCCCCATAGCCACTCCTCCGTATAGAGTAACTGGTCCATTAGTCAACAGTATTGGAGAGGAAATGGATGTAATGCTAAAGATGGGGATTATTATACCATGCAACATTCCTTGGGCTTCACCAGTAGTGTTGGTAGAAAAACCTGATCATACTATCTGGTTCAGATTGTCGGAGAAGGGATAAAATAAATGACAGTAATGTAATATATTTGAACAGGTAATGGATTATATATGTATAAATGTGTTGTGTATATAGATGTTGTTTGTTGAATGTTCTACATATTATGGTTTGATGGTAAGTATAATTTATTATAGGGATTTATGGGCCCACATAACTGATGAGTTATATATGCCCATAAATTTGCTAAAGGGAGGAGGTGTGTGGTGAATAGAATTGTCCAGCTGGCCAATCAGGAGGCAGCTGAGGGCCAACCAATAGAATTCAAGCTGGGAGCACTTGAAAATTCCAGGCTGACAGTTGGAGTGGAGAGTTGGGAATTTGACAGTTGAAGAGAGTGGACAGATAGTTAAGCCAGAGAGAGGGCTGTGTTTTGGGGAGTTCCTGAGGGAACTAAATTTGTTAGTTAGAGTCCAGACGGGAGGGACTCGGAACTCATACCGAACTCTAAAGAAGGGAGCCAGTGGGCTGAAGTATTAGAAGTGAAGTGGAAACAAATGTTATTATATGTAACCAAGCAAGCCTAGTTATTCCATGCTGTTTTAAAATAAACTTTTCTTCTTATTTAACATCACTTGGCCTATGTTTTCTGAACAAACTACACTACTAACAGTTTAAAGTTTAGTGTGGGACATCATACAAGGAATAGTGTGGGTCCTTTAAAGATAAATTGGAGGCAGGGGTGGGATAACAAGTTCCCACAGGACTGCCATCCAAAAAGTCCATGCTAAAGGTAAATGGTGGCAGGAGTGCTCACCACACGTAATAGAGACCATCAATAAATATCAGGTGCTGTGGGCTATATTTCAGAAGAAGGAACTGGCAAAGCCACTTCTGAGTGGTTCCTTACCTAGGAAAACCCTATAAAATTCATGGGGGCATACACACAGAGAAAAGCTCAAAACCAACATCTTGAATCGAGTTTAGAAACAAACTGGAAACCAGAACCATGTGATCTCTAAAATGGATACCTGCCACCTGTCTGGCTGCTGTATTTTGCACTAATTGCAGCTCCTGAACACTTTTTAAGGGCAGTTCTATATAGACAGCATTACAGTAGTCTAAACAGGTGGTAACTATCCCCCTTTGCAGACGGCACAAAGTGCCGTCTTGGAGGCAAGGAAGGGGAGGGGCAGCCAGGCACCCCAACCCCTTCCTGAGGACGTCATTGGAGTGCCCGCCATTCCACACAGTGGGCGCTCTGATGATGTCCTTCCGGCTCAGTGTCCAGACATGCTGAGCCAGAAGAGATGCAGAAGAGGCACACGATGCCTCTTACGCCACCCTTTCCGTGCCTTGCAGAAGGAGCGCTATTTTAGAGCTCCTTTCAGGGCTGGGAAAGGAGTGGATTGAGGCTGAGGTGTGGGTTAGCCTTCATCCCAATCCATAGCTTCTTGGGGCAGCCCACGACTGTCCGTCTGCAGAGGGATGGTATCAACTGTCACTGAGAAATCCAGGAGAACCAACAGGGACACATTCCCCCTGTCCAGCTTCTGGTATAGGTTACCCACCAAGTTGGCCAATCCTGTTTCTGTCCCATAATTAGACCTGAACCCAGATTGGAATGGATCCAGGTAATCCATTTGATTGGAAAAGGTCTGGAGTTGTGTTGTCTCCACTTGCTTTAAATCTTTACTTACTGAAGACAGAAATATTAGAGTCTGGCTGGTAGTTATTGCGTGAGAATCTAGGAAGAAAGTGTGGACAAAGGAGCAACCTGCCCCACTACCTTGATCGTGATGTGAGTATACTGGGAAAGAATCACTCACCACCGATGTGTTTACTACATAGATTTCAGCCTTTGTGTCATATGACATGAGACAGAGATATAGATGGCTCTATTGTGTGAGGGTCTCAAAAACACTTGCATAAACAGAAGTCAAATAAACTATTGGGGGAAAAAGGTTGCATTCTCCTTGGGCAGGATGAGGTGGAGAAAGCTTTAAAATGTTAATATTTTTGTACTGCATCTCCCAGAAGCTCCCAGACAGTAAGGACTGTATTAAAATAATGGTTGAGGTAAAATTCCTGCATGACCACAAGAAGGCCTGTATTTCTCCAATATTATTTAGTATTTTGCCTATTATATATATTACCTTCCAACATTTTTCTTTATAGTCTGTTAGGAACTACAAAAAATAATGCAAGATCAGCTGAACTTCAGACATTTTGCATGCCAGCTCTCATTACTTAATCATAAGACTATTAGGACTCTTTAAAAGAGGAGGAGAGAGCTTTCTGGCCAGAGAAAGAGACCAGGCATATGTCATTGGCTCTGTGCCTTATTTAAGTTAATGAGCAAGATGTATAGCTCCTCCTGCTATGCACAAGAGATTTTTTTTATGGGATCTGAAACTTCTGTGATAGATAACATGAATGCACACACAATGACATTAAATTTTCATTTCTTTAGTTTTGGACACTGTAGCCTAAACAATTAATTTCCCTGAAGTCATTGTTCTAATATAAAATGTATTTTCCTTCTTCTGAAAACTTTATCTAGCCCAGAGTTTTCCAACCAGGGTCCCCCGGAACCCTAGGATTCCATAAAAAAAAACAACACTAGGTATTCCATAAGAAACTGTGACTAATTTTATTTTAAATTTGTAGATATAATAATTCCCTAAGACCTGAAAGTTAATTCCAGGGTTCCTCAAGGGTAAAGAAGTGGAGAAAGGCTGATCCAGTCATAATGAGACACTGAACACTCAAAATTCACAAAACAGTGATACCTTTCTTGGCTAACCAAAATGCACAAAATACATAATTTAAATGCATTTTGTGCATTTTGGTTGGCCAATAAAAGTCACCACTGTTTTGTAGATTTTGGATGTTATTTTACTTTGCTACTTGGCCAACATGGCTGCCCCTGGATATGTTTACTTTTAACATTGTTAACTCACGTTGATTTCAGTGAGAGAATTAAACATGTGCTTTAAGTTTGACTGCTGAAACCAATAGCACTTTTACTACTAGTAGTAGACATATGAGTTTGCAAGGCATAGAAATTCCTTTGTCCCTGCCACCACATTGGTGTTGTCCCTCTTGCCTCTGATCTTTTCTTCCATGATGCTCCTTTTATTTCTTGCTGGACTTCCCCTCTAGACCAGTTGTCATACTCAGTATCCCCTCCACTTCATACCTGGATCAGGGCCTTTCTTTTTCTGTGACTACTGCCACACTACAGGATTAAGACAGTTTGACACTGCTTTAATGGCTATGGCTCTATCCTGTGGAATCCTGGCATATAATAATAATAATAATAATAATAATAATAATAATAGTTTTTATTTATATTTCCCGACTCTCCCTACGGATCGAGGCAGGATTACACGATAAAATATGCAATAGTGTACAAAATACAATCAGTAAAATCAGTACAATCAGAGCATAAATAAAATCAATGAAATAGGACAAATAAAATAAAATAAACAAGAATAAACTAAAATAAATTAGCCGGTTGTCATCAGTACCCAAAAAATCAATTTTAAATTAGTAATATAGAGATTCGCTTGTGAGATCAGATGGATAGGCCCACCGGAAGAGGTCCATCTTAAGTGCCTTCTTAAAGGTGTCCAAAGTAGTGATAAGATGGATCTCTTCCGGTAAGCTGTTCCATAACTTGGGGGCTACGGCCGTGAACGATCTTTGGGAAGTAGAACTCAATCTAGTTTTATAATGATCTAATAAGTTCTTCCCAGATGTTCTGAGAGTGTGGGGCGGATTATGTGGGGAGAGGCGTTCCTTCAAGTAACTCGGGCCCAAGCCATGTAGGGCTTTAAAGGTAATAACCAACACTTTGTACTGAGCCTGGAAGCTAACTGACAGCCAATGAAGAGATTTTAAAACAGGTGTTATATGGTCCAACCTAGATGTTCCGGTGACCAGTCTGGCTGCTGCATTTTGAACCAATTGAAGCTTCTGAATTTGGTACAGAGGTAGCCCCATGTAGAGCGCATTACAGAAATCCAAACGAGAGATTACCAGGGCAAGTACTACTGCTTCAAGGTCCTTTCAGTCCAGGTAGGGACGCAATTGGCGGATCAACCAAAGTGGATACCAAGCACTCCTGGCCATCACATCCACTTGAGATGATAGCTGTAGAGATGAGTCCAGGAGTACTCCCAAACTGCATATTTTGTCCTTTAGGGGAAGTGTGGCCCCGTCCAGGACTGGTTGGCAAAGCTCCCTTCCTGGACTTGGGGTACCTATCGTAAGTACCTCTGTTTTCTCTGGATTCAGCTTGAGTTTGTTTTCCCTCATCCAGCCCATTACCAACTCAAGACAAGCGTCCAGAGGAGCGATGCCATCCTTAGTCACCGCAACAGTCGGAGACATAGAGAAATAGAGTTGGGTGTCATCAGCATACTGATAACACCGCACGCTATGTCTCTGGATGATCTCACCCAGTGGCTTCATATAAATGTTAAACAGCATGAGGAATAGAATGGCACCCTGAGGGATGCCAGATGTCAGCTCTCTTTTAGAAGAGCTACTATCCCCCAGCATCACCATCTGGAATCTGCCCAAAAGGTAAGACCAGAGCGTCTGAAGCACAGTGCCCCCAATACCTAACTCCCTCAGGCGTTCCAGAAGGATACCATGGTCTATGACAGGGACCAGCAACCTACGGCCCGGGGGCCGGTTAAGGCCCCAGGCCCCAGACTTACTGGCCCAGGCCGTAGGTTGCCGCCGTCACCGCCGCCACTCGCCGCCGCTCGCCACCGTCAGGGAGCGTTTTCAGCCGCGCTTGCTGCGGCTGCCATTTTGGAAGCCAAAATGGTGGTCACGACGCGTTTGCGCATGCACAGTACTCTTGCGCATGCACAAACGCGTCGTGACCACCATTTTGACTTCCAAAATGGCAGCTGCGACATGCGCCGTGGCGGCTGCAGCTGCACGCACTACGGCGGCAGCTGCAGTAGTGGCTGCAGTGGCAGCATGCGCGGGGTGTGCGCGCAGAGGAGGAGGGTGCACGCGCGCGCATGAGCGCGCGCACCGCCATTCCCCCCCCCCCTCAGCCCAGCCGAGACCTGGGCAATGGGAGACCGGCCCAGGTCTCAAAAAGGTTGCCTGTCCCTGGTCTATGGTATCGAATGCCACTGAGATGTCCAAGAGCACCAACAGGGTCACTCTTCACTCAGACAGAGATCATCGTCTAAGGTGACCATGGCAGTTTCATCTCTGTATCCCGCCCTGAAGCCAGTTTGAAATGTGTAGTTTGTTGTGGCACCAGAGCTCTTTTCACCAGAGGAGGTTAAATATCTTATAAAACTACAACTCTCAGGATTCCACAGCATTGAGTCATGGCAGTTAAATCAGTGTCATGCTGCATTCATTCTGCAGTGTAGATGCAGCCTTTGTGTACATTTAAAAAAAATTATAGGAGTTCAGGGCCCCTGAAGAGGGAAGCAGAGTACAGTGCTTTAAAACCCTTTAAAAACCTCCCCTCCCCTGAATCTGGGGTGATAAGACTACATAACACATAGCCGTATCTACCCCAGATTTGGGGTATCCTTCCTTATTGTTTAAATTTAAAACAGCATTGAAGACCAGTCTCTTCTGGCAGGCTTATCCAGATAATTTTAAATTGTGAATTAAGATGTTAAATTTTAAATATAGACTGTTTTTAAATGTGTATGTCTTATTTGTCCTTTTAAACTGTTCTATGTTTGGGTATTCATAGGTAGAATATACATTGGATAGAGTTTATGATAATCACAATAATGAAGAATCTTTGAGTTTGAATGGATAGTAATGACAAAAACAAGAAAGTAATTTAAATACATAGAATTTTTAATTTTCATTTGACGTGATTATAAGGTTTGATATAAATAAGCTTAACAAGATAATAAATGGGCAAATGAGATAATGTAACGATTGTAGCTCATTATTGTATCTTTGTTCTTTGATGCTTCTTGTTTGTTTGTCTGTTTTAAAGGTGTAATGAAAAGTTACAATAGGTATAAATGATCTGAGGGCTTGTAGGCTGAATAAAAAGTATATTTAAAAAAATTAAAAAATAAACTGTTGCATGTTTTAATTAATGTAGTTTAATTGATATAATTAATTGTTGATTTGTTGTTTCCTGCCTCAATCCCTGGGGAGAGGCAGGTAAGAAATATCATCATCATCATCATCATCATGGTGTTTTTAAACTCCAGAGTTTTCTCATTTTAATCTCTGGGCCAGTTCCCAGCCACAATAGTGGCTTTTCCCTCTGCTCTACTCAGAGCACCACTGCTGCTGGCTTGCAGCTGCTTGCTAAAGTCAGATGTGATGCCCAGATCACATGCTGGGCACCTTATTTGCATCAGAGTGATGGGTGTGCCAGTGGAGCTGGTGCTGACAAGGCAAGAAGAGGGAAACCCTTTGGGCTGGGAATTGGCCTGAACAAGGCTTGAAGGTGGCAGCGGAGGTAGTGGGGCAGCAGGTGGCAGTGCGAAGGTGGCAGAGATGTCATCATAATTAGGAGCAGTGGCAGTGGAACCAAGAACTCCACAGGGGTAGTTGGGTAGTATAGACAACTTACCCAATGTCCCTGCACAGATGCAGTTATGTAGGGTGGCTTCAGGGTGGGTGTGGGGGTAAGGAGGGGTACATTCATGCAGACTTTTGTCCCTAGTGTAGAGTAGCCCCAAATAGGGGCCTCCTTATAAGTCCTATGGAGAAACTACTATCCCAGGCCTCCATCAAACATCATCCCTGATTGTTAGTAAAAGTTAGGGAAGTCTGCCACCTACTAAAAATAAGATGGCACCATGGACTTTTGTATGGATGTGAGAGTTGGACAATTAAGGAAACAGATAAAAAGAAAATAAATTCATTTGAGATGTGGTGCTAGAGAAAAGTGCTGAGGATACCGTGGTCAACCAAAAAAACCTAATAAATGAGTCCTAGAACAATCAATTCTGAAATCTCCCTGGAAGCCATGATGGTTAAACTGAGACCGTTGTGGTTTGGATAGATCATGAGAAGGCACAACTCATTAGAAAAGACAATAATGCTGGGAATGGTAGAAGGAAGTAGAAGGAGAGGAAGGCCACATGCTAGATGGATGGACTTTATTAGGGAGGTCATTGGTATGAATGCAAGAACTAATAAGAATAGTGGAGGCTAGGGAGTCTTGGAGATGTCTCATCCATAGGGCTGCCATAAGTTGAGATGGATTTGAGGGTGATTAACAACAACAACAACAAATGAACCTTTGACAGATTTTAATTAACTAAAATTAATCATTTACTTCTAAAAACAAAATAACATCTGGCTTTAAGGTACACTTCTAGAGTCTCTTGATTTCACATTCTAAAAGCTATCATAGAGGCAGACAACACATGAACACACTTTGTCCTATTTTAAATTATATTTAAAATAAAATCATTCCTACTACAATAAAGAATTGGATGTGTGTTGCCTTAAACAAATTTTACGCAATTAACAATGCAACTATTGGTGAATTAATCAGTTGATGAACTCTACATAAAACTTCATGTTGATAAAATGATACTTTTTAAAAGCAGGGGGATGTTGTATTTGTTTTATGATTCTCAGTAGGTGGCATCTTAGAAGAGGTACATTTTCATATATGAAATGGGAAAATTTGCCCACCCTATTTGTAAATTCTTATATCAGAATAATTAAAAATCTGTCACCTGGTAATTTGGAGCATCTTTTAAGTTAATCAAAAGGTTTTGAGCTGAGATTAACTGCAATCTACACTAAGGACATTATCTCATGAGTCCTGTTCTCACCACAATCATACTAGTTAAAGAAAACAGAAACATATAGCAGTGTGAGAGCAGCCATGATTTGTAGCTTGTTGTGGCACCAGAGCTTTCTGACAGAGAAGGCTAAGGGGGGATGCAGACCAGGGCGTCGGTGACGCCCTGGTCCAGAACGCCGCGGGACAGCGGCAGCCGGACCGCGGCGCTCCTGTGGCGCCCCTAAAAGGAGCTGCAAATTGCCGCTCCTTTTAGAAGACAGGGAAAGTGCGCCCTAAATGCGTAGGGCGCACTTTCCCTGTCTTTTCCGCCACAGCGTGTGAGGACGCTGTGGCGGGAGGTTGCCCCGGAAGCGCCGGCCGTGCGGAGGGCCGGCAGCTCCCAGGGCGACCTCAGGAAGAGGAAGGGATGCCGCGTGTGCGGCTGCCCCTCCTCTTCTGGGTCTTGGAGACGGCCCTATTAGCCGTCTGCCGAGGCCCTAAATATCTCACAAAACTACATATCCCAGAATTCCATAGCATCAAGCCATGGCATTTAAGGCAGGATCAAACTGCATTATTCCTGCAGTGCAAATGCAACCCTCATATTTGTCTGTTGTGGTTTTGACAACTCATATGGTGGTTCACTAAAACCGTCTGTTGGGGTTTTGACAACTCATAAAATTTTAAAGTCTGTGTAGAGATTTTAGTTTGAAAAGGGTGGGTTAAATTGAATTTCTCTTATTGAAATTTCTCTTGTTGAAATTGCTATTATGTTTAAATCTGGTATTGTTATTGAAATGCTTAGTGATTAATATATGCATTGCTGTCATTGGTTGATTAGCTTGTATACCATGAGCATAGTTTGAACTCAGTTTCATTTGTTGAAAGACATTTGTGGAAAAGCACATGAATCAAAGTGTAATCTATTAATACAGTCAAATCTGATCTAAATTGATCTAATCATCATTTGCCTGTATTCACTAACCTACAAGAGAGAAACCTTTTACACTTGGGAATCAACCTTTTGTTCAAATTATGCCGCATACAATTTTCAGGAAGTGATCTGATTTTTACTATAATGACTGTTCTCAAGGTGATGCATGAAAGTCATATTTGATGCCTTATATGAATTAGAGTTTATTTCATAACAAAGTGGGAATGTTTAGACTTTCTGTTTATCCTGATAATCTATATCCATGGTCATTTGGGCAAGGATCCTTGAGAAGAAAAAAAAATGCTTTATGATATAAACCAGGATTGTTTGTTGCAACCAAGACAGTTTGGAAAATGTCTAAGCTAGTGGTTACTAAAGGTACAATGATCGGTTCTTAGGAATTTATGAATCAAATGCCTCTCTCTATCAATGTAAGAGTCAGAACAGGTCACCTATGAAA
This sequence comes from Phrynosoma blainvillii, assembly GCA_026167975.1. Lineage (NCBI taxonomy): Eukaryota > Metazoa > Chordata > Lepidosauria > Squamata > Phrynosomatidae > Phrynosoma > Phrynosoma blainvillii. The sequence goes on from JANUYF010000001.1 coordinate 107,730,732, forward strand.
TCAAAGCAAAGAAGTCAAATTGTTCTCCTTCCTTCCCTCTTCTCATGTGTGTGTGTGTGCACGCACGTGTGTGCATACACACACACACACACATAGTATTCTCCACAGAAACTAGTACAAGTTTGTTCTTTTGGGCTATCTGAAGACCAGTGTCAATACAGAAAAATCATTTCTCACAGTGGTATCACTTGCTGGATATGTTCCTCCCCCCTCCACCCCCAGACTGGAGCAGATGGTGTTTCATAGTTGGTCACAAATGGCTGCCAGTGAGTTTGTCTGCCTGCCAGTAACCTGTAGTTTGGGGACTCCCTTGGAGAGTGTACCAGCACCGAGTCTGATGATAGCAGCATCCAAGAAAAGGATCCATCCTTCCTTGTCAGGCACAAAATTAGCCATCTCACTTTCAAACTGTTGGCAAGGGGAATATGAAAGGAAAAAAGGCACTGCCAAACTGGTGGATGGTTTTCAAGATTTCATTGTGTGACTTTAACACAGATTGCATTAAAAGTAGCTATTAGGATGGCAAGGTGGAAATGAATGTAAAGGCATCTCCCCCTCCACCCCCACTTTTTTTTTTTTTAAAGATCACTCTTGGTTTGTGAACTAGCATTTTTATTTAGACTTTTTTCTCAGTCTTTTACTCTTTGAAACCACCTCACTTTTCAAGGTTTAAAGAATAATATATTATATGTATCTTCCTAGACTTATAGTCTACATGCCCAGCCTGCAATAACCTTTAGTGACATTGTTCTGCAGAAGGGGGAAGGGATCGAGAGCCAGTAAATGTCCCATTGCTGCCATCATTTTCACTTCTGGCTTCAGACCCACAGCTAGAAGGCAACCAGCCAACCTTGCTGTCCTCTGTGAATGTGCGGCCTTTTATCAGCAGTTGTGAACAGAAGGAAGGAAGGAGAAGGGGATAAAGCCTAGAATCTGTGTTGTATGCTGACAGATCAACCCCTGTAATAGTGGAAAAAGCTCTCCTCCACAACACACAGACACTATCAAAGCCAAGCAGTTCTGAATATACATATATACACACATCTAGGAAAAAAAATATTCATACATATCTGGGAGTAATATTCACACCTACCTGGAAAATAAAAACCTCAGTATAGAGTTGGATTTAGAGAACTAGTGTGATGTAGTGGTTTGAGTGTTGGATTATGACCTTGGAGGACAGGATTCAAATCTCTACTCACTCATGGGAACTCATAGAGTGATCTTGGGCAAGTCATATTCTCTCAGCCTCAGAGGAGGCAAAGACAAAAACCCTTCTGAACAAATCCTGCCAAGAAAACCCCATGATAGGTTTACCTTAGGGTTGCCATTAGTAGGAAATGACTTGAAGGCATACAAGAACAACAAATGTTTTGCAATGGCTGCTCTCTCTCTCCCACATCCAGTCATGCTCTGCTCAGTGAACAGAGCTCAGCTAACAGGCAACACCAACAGGGGTGTTTTGAGTGGCTGTGGTGGAAGAGACAGTATAAAGTGAGCTTGGGTCAATTGGGTTAAACCTCTCCAGCATCAGAGAAGCTTTTGGAAGAATTTGTTAGATCAAGGCTGTGGATCTGTTGAGGAAAGGTTGTTTGATTTGTGTGAGCTGGGTGAAGACTTATTTGCTTCTGTCTGAGTTAGTGTTCTATTGTCTATTGTTCTATTGTGTTTTGGTGACCTTGTGTCTCTTGGGTTAAAGCTGATCATTTGTGTGAGCTGAGTGGAGGTGTGATTGTGTGCTCATTAGCATTCCATTGTTCTAAAGTCTGTAGCCCCAGGTGCCCTTCCTCAGCACATGGTCTCAGGGAGGCAGGGTTCCTGCTAAGAGGAAGTGAGTCAGAGACTTGGGGGGATGCAGACGGTGAAAAGCGCCATCTTGAAGCTAGAGAAGGGGAGGGGCAGCCAGACGCCAGGCGCCCCAACCCCTTCTCGAGGATGTCATCAGAGCACTTGCCATTGCACATGGCGAGCACTCTGATGATGTCCTTCCGGCTCAGCATCCAGACATGCTGAGCCAGAAGGAGTGTGAAAGAGGCACCCGGCACCTCTTCCAGCACCCCTTTTGGCTCCTCTGAAAGGAGTGCTATTTTAGCGCTCCTTTTCAGAGGTGCCATAAGGGTGGATCGGGGCCGAAGTGTGGGGCAGCCTTGGTCCCAATCCGCAGCTTCTCGGGGTGGCCCACGGCCACCCATCTGTAGAGACCCTTGGTTAAGGGAGGAGTTAGCAGTCATTAGTTCTGTATATAGTTGCAGCCCCAGTCCCTGGAGCTCAGCAAAGAGACCTTGGCAAACAGGCAAGACCAATGGGGTGTTTTACAGAGGTGTTTAGCGGGAAAGTTTTGAGGGGGAGACCTCGAGTTCTGTTTCAGTGCCTACATAAGACTACTGAATACAGACAGTGAGGGAGCTGCTGTAATCACCTGCAACAGGTGTGGTATGTTTATGTGGATAACTACACCTGCAGCAAGTGCAAGTTGTAGCCCTGTTGGGAGAGAAGGTCCAGCAACTTGAGGCCCATTAATCCACTCTGCAGTATATTAGGGAGCATGAGGTTTTCTTGGACAGAGCAGAGCAGACTGGCCTGGTTGAGAAACACACAGGGGATGTCTCTGGGGAGGAGGCCAGTTCCCATATAAGGTGGCAGCAGTTGGAGGATTGGGACATGAAGAAGTAGAAGGACCAGGGGTCATTCTGTGAGCTTGAAACTAAAGAATTGATTTGAAGTTCTCTCCCTTATCAGTGATGACAAGTGGCAGCAAGAAGAGCAGGAGTGTCAATTCTGAGAATGTGCACAAGATTTTGGAAGGTTCAACACATGGAATGGTCTGTGCCAAATCTCGGAGGTGGCGGTAGGGGACTCCCTGCTGAGGGGTACAGACACAGTAGTTTGTGGTCCTGACAAGATGTCTTGAGAGGTGTGCTGTCTTCCTGGGGAAAAATCTGCAATATAACAAGGTGTATCAAGCTACTGACTGTTATCTCTTTCTTTTGGTTTACATGGCAACCAATGACATTGCAAGACATAGCTTTCAGAATATCACAAGGGATTATGATATTTTTAGGTAGGAAGCTGAAGAACCTGGATACACAGGTTGTCATTTCATCTCTTTTCCCAGTTGAAGGACATGGCCCAGGAAAGGAGAGAAAAAATAGTGCAGGTGAACAACTGGCTTTGCAGATGGTGGCACTAGGAATGATTTGACTTCTTGGATCATTGTGTCAGGTTTCATAAAGATGAACGTCTGACAATGGATGAATGTACCTCGCAATAGTGGGCAGGAATGTTTTTGCTATGAGTACGAAAAAGCTGACCAGGAGGGTTTAAACTGAGTCATGTTCAGGAGGGAGGCAGTATTCCTGAGGGCAGAAATTCTTCAAGTGCTAGAGATAATCATAGAATCATAGAGTTGGAAGAGACCACAAGGGCCATCCAGTCCAACCCCCTGCCATGCAGGAACTCAAAATCAAACCATCCATAATAGCCTGACTACAGGGAACAAGACAATTAGTATAAGAACTTAACATTAGGAGGGAAAATACCGTTAAATACATGTAGGCAGCTAGGGAAAATGACCTATGGTCTTAGATGTGTCTAAACAAATGCATAGAACATAGGAAATAAACCAGATGAATTCTTAAAACAACAAAGGGGCAGAACAGACCGCCTCAAAAGGGTGGATTGAGGCCGGCCCAGAACTGCTTGGTCCGGCGTTGCAGCAACCACATGTTGCAGCCCCAATCTGCCCTGGAACTGGCCCAAATAGGAGCAGAAAAGATCTGCTCCTATTTGGCCAGTAAAAAACCTCTTTAGGCAACCCAGCTGCAACCCCAGGGCAGCTTCAAGCTACTCCGGCAACATATGGTGTGTGAACACCATGCCCCTGCAGCATCTTGAAGCTGCCCACATCTGGTCATCCAAGGTGGCTTCTGGACATCTTGGGGTCCCCCAAGCTGCCTCAAAGTCAGCTTTACTGGCTGGTCTGTTCTGGCTCAAAGTGAATACGGTATAATCCCACTGAAACCTGGTGGGATGCGCCTCATGATTGGAATCCAGTAATAGAGTGGTATAACCTATTTCAGAGAAATAACCAATGAGGATATGGGGGGAGGGGGAGTAGCATTATAGATCAGAGACATTTATACCTTTGAAGAGATCCATGACTTGAATCCTAGAAGTTAGATTAAGAGAATCTGAGTAAAAATTAAAGGGAAGAGAAATATCAGTTATGTCATTGTGGGGGCATACTATATATGCCCAAGCCATACTGAGGATTTGGATGATGCCTTCCTGGAACAGATGTCCACATATTCAGAAAGGAGAGATGTAGTAGTAATGATACTTGTTGCAAGTCAAACGTTGCCAAAAATTTAAGGTCCAACAAATTCCTCACCTGTCTTGCAAACAATTTTATTGTCCAGAAGGTGGAAGAAGCAACTAGGTGATCAGCTATTTTAGATCTGATCTTAAGCAACAATGATGACCTGGTTAATGTGGTGGAAGTGGTGGGATCATTAGGTGGGAGTGTCCATGTTATTCTGAAGTTTTTTATGCAATGGAAAGGAGAAGCCAAGCAAAGTCAGATATACATTCTAGACTTTATGAGCTGATTTCAGTAAACTTAGGGAAATACTGAGAGTGATCCCATGGTCAGAAATACTAAAAGATAAGAAAGTTCATGATGCATGCAAGTTTCTTAAAAGTGAAATACTGAAGGGACAATTTTAAATAGTTCAAATGAGAAGGAAAAATGGAAAAAACAGAAAGTTTCTAAAGAAACCAGGATGGATGTCTAAAGAACTTTCAAATGAGCTAAGATTTAAAAGGAATTTGTACAAGAAAATGGAAAAAGGGGAAATAACCAATGAGGAATTCAGACAAATAGCCAGCATGTGTAGGGAGAAAGTCAGAAAAGCTAAAGCACAGAATGAGCTCAGGATTGCTAAAAAGGTTAAAAAAAATAAAATGGGCTTTTTCAGTTATATCCATAGCAAAGGGAAGATCTAAGGAGTTTATCACACTCTTTAAAAAGCCATCTTACCTTTTCCAGGTTCAGACTTCATCTGGGATACACCTGGACATTATTGCATGGGACATCTCCTTAAATTGCTGCTGAATCCATTGCCCAAATCCAGACTGGGTAATCCAGACATGGGTTGAAGCTGCGCTTCTGACTTCAAAAATCAGCTGGCTGAGTGTGGCTTCGACCCGCAGTTTACCCAATCTGGATTTGGGAGGCAGACTCAGCAGTGATTTAAGGACATGTCCCATGCAATAATGTCCAGGTGTATCCCAGATGAAGATTGAACCCGGAAAAGGTAAGATGGATTTTTTAAGAGTGCGATAAGCTCCAAGGAAAGGGTAGGGCTGCTATGTAGAGAAGAATGAGAAATGGTAACAGGGGACAGAGAAAAGGTAGCGTTATTCAACACCTTCTTTGTCTTGGTGTTCTCTGAAAAGGAGAACGGTGCTCAACCTAGGGTAAAAGAAGCAGATGAGGCAGTAGGGGAAATGCAGCACAGAATAGGTAAAGAAATAATACAGAAATACATAACGTAAATTAATTCAAGTCCATGAACTCAGCACCTCCTGCCCTCCCTCCCCACCCACCCAGTATCCACATTCCCAGTCTCACACTTTTAAAAAGTTTTATAGTCATGGTGCAAAAGATTCATAGAGGTGAAGTGCTGTATCGCTTTAGCATTGTGTATGTAAAAAGTCCCAAAAGAAGAAGAATCATACTGTGAACATAGCATAGTGTAGAGGAAGTGTTTAATCTGGTCATCAGAAATATAATGAAGGAAGACTTTTGATGTTAAAGTCCCATTCCCATTCAACATATCATCAGTGGGGTAACCTGGAAGTACAGAATGAGTTGATACAATGAACATAGCCAGATACTCCTGGAACTAGAGGAGGAGGAACACTTTAGGTTTAAAAAGTTGCAGCTAGTCCAGAAATTCATGAGAAATAGACCAGGACAGGAGGTATATCATATGGATGGATGGATGGACACACACACACACACACACACACACACACACTCTATTCCTATCCAGTCCTGAGGCTTTTGGCCAACCATGATGAGCCCTCTAACAGAAGTCATTCTCAGGATAAAAATATCTGTGCTATTTTTAATAGATATGTGAGTTTTTGCTATCAATTTTTTTAAAAAACCACCACAGTAATCAAATGAGATTAGCACCAGACGTACCAATGTATGACAAAATGTCATCACTGTTGTTGTGTGCAAGGAATGTATGTGACCACTCCTTATGGTTCCTGTCTTGGTATTAACTTGCACAATGACCCTATAAATAAGATTTGCCAAGAAATTGTTATGGTCCAAGGTCATCTGGTAAATTCCACAATGAAGCAGGGATTTGAACTTACATCTCCCTGTTCCAAATCCAGTACTTTAAACATTATTCCATACTGATTTTCTCAGAACCACAAGTACTATAAAAATGATACCAAGGCTAAAACCTCATAGTAAAAATGCAATTATTAAAGTGCTGGATTTGCATACCTGGCTACTCTAAATAAATTCAAGTCTCCAGGGCCAGATGAACTGTATTCAAGGGTATTAAAAGGACTAGCAGAAGTAATCTCAGAATCACTGTTCAATAATGGAACTGGCTGCCTGGAGTGTGGTGGACTCTCTTTCTTTGGAGGTTTTTAAACAGAAGGTAGATGGCCATTTGTTGGAAATGCTTTGATTTTCTTTTCCTGCATGGCAGGGAGTTGAGCTGGATGGTCTTTTTGGTCTCTTCCAACTCTATGGTTCTATACTTATACATATAATTGTTTGCATAATATACAAATTAGATGCCTAGATTTGTGGGGCTGGAATATGGCAATCCTACAAGCAGCAATGATCCTGCATTACTACAGAGATCAGGCTTTCTGCTTCCCAGCCTTCATTAAGGACTTGACCTGTGTTGATCAGGCAATAGCCTACAGATTTCCATTAGCTGTTGACATTAGGTGGACTATGGTGCCCACCATGTGGAATGATTTTCCTTCAGGTTTTCATTGTCCCTCCCTCCAGTCCATCTGCCATGGTCCAGGCCTCAGAGGGAGAAAAGAACTGCTGGACCTGATCCCCTTCCCACTACCTTCCTTCTCCTTTTGTGTCATGTCTTTTTAGATTGTAAGCCTGAGGGCAGGGAACTGTCTAATTAACCATTTGTAAGCTGCTCTGAGAGCCTTTGTAGCTGAAGAACAGGGTATAAATATGCCTAATAATAATAAAATTTAAATAAAATTTAAAAAAGCCCTGGTAGCGCAATGGTTAAATGCCTGTACTGCAGCCACTCACTCATAGACCACAAGGTTGCGAGTTCAATACTAGCCAGGGCTCAGGCTAGACTCAGGCCTGCATCCTTCTGAGGTCGCTAAAATGAGTACCCAACTGTTGGGGGGCAATGAGCTTACAGTTGTAAACCGGTTAGACATCCCATAGCGCCATATGAAGTGGTATATAAATGAAGCTGCTTTGCTTTGCTTTGCTTTGCATAATAATAATAATAATAATAATAATAATAACAGGACTTCCAAAATACATCAAGATGTCATATTTTAGGCATTTGTTGAAAACATATCTTTGTGTCTTAGCCCCAAACAGTTTGGAACCCTCTTATCTATTGCATTGTTATAGTTTTATTTGTTTTGTTGTTTGTCGTTCTAAACAACTCTGGGATTTGTGCAAATGAGAAATGTTATAGAAACATTTTTAATATATACATAAATAAGCATAGAAATAAAATCTTAAAACAGCATCAGCATTAAAGCAGCAACATGGAGGCAAATAGCACAAACTAGAACGCACCTACATTAACGCCTGAAAAACATAGGACAATAAAAAGGTATTTCACCTGGTGTACAGTGTGTTTCACTGGAGGAAGACTGTTCACAATGGGAGCTACCACTGAGAAGGGCCTATCACTGGTATGACATTTTTTATCCAGAGTGTAATTTACTCTGACAACACACTCTATATGGCGTTGTCTTTGAAGATTGTTTAGAAAGTGCTGCTGCTCCAAAGTACTATGGCTAAGCTGTTAACTGCAACTAATTACACAGAACACAAGGCCCCTGCTACAACAGCTCCACTGGATGTCAATCCATTTCTGGGCACAGCTCAAAGTGCTGGTTATGACCTAATAAAACCCCATACAACTTGGGCCCATGCTGACTGAAACTCTGTATTTTCCCAAACAAGCCTGCCCAGATTTTGAAATGTTCAGGAGAGACCCTTTCCTGATCTTGACGGCTTAAGAGCTACATTTGGTGGGGATATAAGAGAATGACTTATCTGTGGTTGCTTCCAGGCTATGAAACTCTCTTCCATGGGAACCTAGATTAGTCCCTTCCATTTTGTTTGTCTGTCTGCAGCCAAGGACAGACCTTTAGAATGACTAGTACTTAGATTTCAAAGCTACAGTAAACAAAGTGTTTCTAAGGCTCCCACCCCACCCAAAATAATTTAGAGTGATGGAAAGAAGAATTTGATCCAATGGGGATCAATTCATTCCCCTCATCTGATAGTTTTGTGTGTTTGTGTGTGCACCTTCAAGTTGTCTGTCAACTTATCGTGACCCCATGAATTTCATATGGTTTTCTTAGGCAAGGAATACTCAGGTAGTTTTGCCAATACCTTCCTCTGAAATATAGCCTACAGCACCTGGTTTTCATTGGTGTCTTCCATCCAAGTACTTACCAGAGCTGATCTTGTTTAGCTTCCAAGCTCAGATGAGATCTCGTGCCTTTAGGGTATTTAGTCCAGGACAGCAGTTGCCTACCCCAGTGTTAAGTGGATGAGATAGACATTATAATGCATTCAAGGGAATTGGGGAGAATGAATAACTAGGAACAGATGACAAACCAATAGAACTGCTAGAATTCACAGAGATAGAATAAAGTTTAGTTCTAACTAAAACCTGGCAATAACTATGGAAAACAAAGCAGTGGCCTACAAACTGAAGTTTTAAATTGTTCTAATCTTATTTTTTGTTTTAATTATAGGACCAAATTCATTTGTATCTTAATATGTATAATTTATTGTTTATTAACTGGATTTTTAAAGTATGTTGATAGCAGTCTTTTATCCTAGCCCTTGGAGACAGATGAGAGATAACTTGCTAGGCAGAGTGAGAGAGAGAGAGAGAGAGAGAGAGAGAGAGAGAGGTGGATAAACCTGGCTTCAAGATGTTAAGGGCTTTCAGGTACTTTTAACAGGGTCCAAAAGTGGACTGAAACCAGTGCAGAGGACATAAGCTACTGCTCAAAATAGTGATCCTTGGATCATTGCTGGTCCATGAGACATTGGTTGCTTTGGCCTGGCCAGTTTGCAGATGAGGAAGAAACAATTGTAGTCACAGATATGGTGCTAGTCCCTGGCATACTGGGGGAAAATAATTTCTAGTCCCCTCAATATCAAATAGCCTAAAAAGCACTGAGCTACAGAATATGTACACCTACTATGGCCACCTACAGCCTTTGGCCTGGTTTTATCATTACCTGACAACTAAAAACTGAAGTTTTTCTTTGGCTAAAACATTAGAACTAAAGCAAAACTATAGTCATTTATTAACCTGTGAAATTGAGGGGTCTGAATATGAAATGATTCAGACCACAGCCCTCAGTCAGCTAGTTGGATATTTTCAATTAACCCTTCAGAAGGAAGTACAACAAGGATGGCTAGGAATTACACAGGAGATGAAGCTACTTTGTGATGGGTTAAATATTGAAATGCTCCACTCCAATCAGGCAGTGTAATTTTCATTCATCATTCAAGATCCCCCTTTTCTGAAGATTTTTTGGGGAGTGTTATGTGTTTAGAAATGGTGTTCTGTGGGAGTTCATTGCAGCTTAGTGCAAGAGATGATATCAGAGATTAGTTAACCGTATGGGCTGAGTCCCATGGGAGGTATGTGAAATGAATCAGATTAAACAAAATTGATAATGTGAATACTTAATCAAACAGACAAAGGTAGTCTGCACAGCTAATTAGGGGCAAATAGAGCATCCCTCTTGTAGCTCATTTAACTGACAAATTGTGCAGACAGTTTTAATGGGAGTCTGTTTAGCAAAGAGAAGGCTGTACAGTTGACAGCTTGGCAAAATGTGGTTTCTGTAACACCACATGATGCTCATGGAAATCAGCCCAGCACAGCTGAGCTCGAAGTAGGCAGGGTCTGACCAAACTAGACCCTTTGGTTGGTACTCTTTTTGAAAGCAGAGTAGTTCTCCATATATTCCAGACCATGCCTTCTGTGGAGGTTTTCACCATCCCATATGCTAAGAGTGGATTCATTTTCTGTGGACCCTAATGGAGCCAAAATTGCAGCAATGTTCAGGACTTCAGAAGAACCCTTCTTTAGAACCTCACTATTCTCAGGAAGAGGGCCCCAAAAACCTAATCCAAGATGGACCATGCTCAGTGGCTACAAAATGCTAGCTGATTGCTTGAGGGCATGGCAATGGTAAAGCAGGAGATAGGAAAAGGAATGGAATAGAGTATTCTGGAAAAGGGCATGGCTGGGTAGCATCTTGAACAGCACATTGCAATATTTTGTTACATGTATATTCAAGACAGGCAGCAGGCTTTTATCAGAGAATTGCTAAAGTAATGTGAAGCCCTCCTGAAAGGCAACCAGCTTAAATCATAAATCCCCTTTTACAGATTCCATTCAAAACTGACAAAACTGTTCCCTACTGTGTCATATTCATGCACCCATAAAATACCAGGAAGGTATGTGTGAGCTGCACACCTTGATTAAAAGCAATAGCCACTAGAGCAGATCCAGTAAGCAGTTTTTGAAACAGATTGAGTATGCCTTACCTGAAATGATTGGGACCAGAAGTGTTCTGTATTTCAGGGTCATTCCTCCCCCCCGCCCGAGATTTTGGAGTACTTGTATTTGCATATATGTACATAATGACATATTTTGAAGATGGGACCCAAGTCTAAACATGAAATTCATCTATGTTTCATATACCTGAAGGTAATTTTATACAATATTTTAATAATATTGTGCATGAAGCAAAAAAAAGTGTCAGAAGGCAAAGGTGTCTGTCACTGTCTCAGCCACCAATTAAATAAGTTTTGTGTTTTGGAGTATTTTGGATTTTGGAATTGCAGATAAAGGAGGCTCAGCCTTTACCACCAGTCCTATCTTCATTCACTGAGTATATGTTCATCCCAGATATATTCAATAATAATTTCATTTTCAGAAACAGTCTAAGGTTCTCACCATTATTGTTCTTTTTTTCTATTTGTTGTTTGGTTGTATCCACCATGTAGCCTGTTCTAGTGATGGCTGAACTTCTATGCCCTCAGCCCTCAGGTGTACCTTTGTTGGTAACTGCCCTCAAGTTGATCTCGACTCATGGTGACCCTATGGATGTGACATCTCCAAGACCCTCCGTCCTCCACTGCTCTGCTTCATTCCTGCAACCCCTTAATACCCGTGACCTCCGTAATAGAGTCCATCCATCTAGTATGTGGCCTTCCTCTCTTCCTACTTCTCTCCACCTTTCCCAGCATTATTGTCTTTTCCAATGAGTCCTCTCTTCTCATGATGTGTCCAAAGTACGACAGCCTCAGTTTGGTCATCTTGGCTTCCAGGGAAGTTTCTGGCTTGATCTGCTCTTGTTTGTCCTTTTGGCTATCCATGAGATCCTCAGCACTCTTCTCTAGCACCACATCTCAAATAAATTTATTTTCTTCCTGTCATCTTTCTTAACTGCCCAACTTTCACATCCACACATGGTAATAGGGAATACAATGTCTTGTATGATTCTAACTTTTGTGCTGAGTTGCATATCTTTGCATTTTAGAATCTTTTCTAGTTCTTTTATAGCCACCTTCCCCATTCTTAATCTTCTTCTGATTAGGTGTACCTAATCAGATTAGGCATGCCTTTAGGCATACCTAAAGAATCCTAATTTGGGCTTGATTAGTAATAGGCTTTAACCAAGTCATTTTAGCTCAGGACCATGCCAAGCTTGGGGTTTTGTCATGCTTCCAGTGATATAATTAGTAACACAGTGGAATCCTCCCCACACCTTCCATCATCTTGTGTGTCCTTCCCTTGTCCCTCCCTTCCACCATCTCCAGCTTGGAAAGCAGATGTGCCACTGTAGTCCTGTGGTCCTGCCAAGTACATTTTAGCACAAGATGGAAGAGAGAAGGGTAGCAATAGGTGAGGAGAGGTTAATCCTGAAGCCTTTTTCGCCACTTTGCCTGCCTAACCATGTGGACTAGGTCAGAGAGATCACACCATGGATCTAAAAAAAAAAAAATCTTTTAAAAGACACTCTAGCATGTGAGGGATCTGGAATGTCAATCCAGGCATCACAGTTGTCCTGATGATGATTAAAGCTGGTCATCAAACAACAGTCCCCAAGACTGGTGAGACCTTATTTGTAGCAAATCAATCCCAAAGCCTTTGTCAACAGATCAAGGCACTTCTTTTCAGATTTGATTTTTACATTACAACACTCCCATGGGAACCTCTTGACAGGCTTCCACAGTGCTTCTCTACACAATAGCTATGATGGCAGATGGATCAATCTCATTGAGTTTTTTACCCCAACATTACCCTTGCCAGAAACTGGAATGATGCATATTTGAATTTAGCAGTCTTTCACTTCCTAAGGAGAAAAAACAAATTTAAAGAGTGTTCTGTGAGTAGAGGGCAGGGAGGGAAATTAAGATTCACTGACTTAATCAGGCTAAGAAAAAAAATTCTTAGCCTTTTTTCCATTGCATGTGTTTCAAAATGGGGGTAAGCAACTATGCTGGGGCTAAGATTCTAAATATGTGATATCACATTACTTCCAAGTTCAGTTTAAGCAGGGGTTTAACTCTTTTTTTCTAGGGTTTTCAGAGGATGGGAAATCTTGGGGATGAGGGAAGGCAGTTTTTCACCATTTGGGCCAATCTGGAGCCATTTGAGGTGTTTCTGGATAAAAACAATCACCCAGAAAAAAGTAGGATTGACGCCTTGGAGGGTGTCTTGGGGAACTACAAAAAATGGGGCTGGAAAGCTGCATGGAAACTCTCTTTTAGACTCAGCATGGTGTAGTGTTTAAATGTTCGACCTCTGGAGAACAGGATTTAAATCCCCGTTCGGCCACAGAAACTAACTTTGTGACCTTGGGCAAGTCACATTCTCTCAGCCTCAGAGGATGGCAAGGGCACATCCTCTCAACAAATCTTGCCAAGAAAACCTCATGACCCTCTTAGGATCCCCATAAGTTGGAAATGACTTAAAGGCACATAACGACAACAACATCACTTGTCTGCAGAAATGAACAACTTCTAAATCATAGCCTTCCTATTAGGTGTACCAGTGGTACTGATGTTGTCATTACCAAATTGTGGTCCAATCAGTTGATCAGCATGAAAGGAGGAAAAGCGGGGAGGAAATCCCCATCTGCTTTTCTTAAGGATTTCACCTCTTTCATGCTTCTCAAATACCTGGCCATTCATACTGTCCTTTTGATGTAATCTGGCTGCCACCAAGAACAGAAGACAGATGGAAGAACAAGCCTTTTCCCCTAAAAGAGGATAGCCCTTGCTTCATTTTTCCTCTGTGAGTCAGCATTTTCAACCTGGCTGCTCTTCCAGACATTTGCTTGACTAGTTTAAAAAAAATAAATAAATCCCAGAGCATTTAATAAGTTGCTCTTAATTGAAATGGGAGGAAGGCCTGCTACTGTTTCGCCAGAGCTGTTCAAGTTAATTGATAAAGCTTCCCTTTTATTACCAGAGGTAGCCTTCTGTTTAAAGCTGTAGAGGCGATTGCCCCGAAAGGCTCGGAGATTTCCTGGTGGAAATCTAGCAAATATTGGAAATTGCACTAGCAAATTAGCAAGGTTCCCAAAGCAGAAGTGACAGCTCAAGTGGACTGGTGGAGGAGGCTGCAACAATCCCACACCAATTGGCCAGACTGATCATATGGACTAATCACAACAGATCTGGCAAAATAATGGGCACCAGATGTTATCGCTTTGTAGACAGTCCCTCTCTGGGGATTTGCGATGAAAGGAAAGCAAGAGCGTGATTCTGTCATCATATATATTAATAAAGCAGGGTTACCAGGCGTTCTGGTGGAGATTGCCTATCCCATGTTTTCAATTTATTTCAATGAGCTCCTCTGTCAGGAGAGCAGAGTATAGATGAAAAGACAGTTTGGAAAGAAACATGCAGTACGCATCAATGTGCCACTGAAGTGTGTCAGTTTTGAACGGCAGGCAAATGCTGGACATACCTCAGAAATGTTGCTTTGGTATCACAATTCCCACAGTGCCTTGTCAGCATAGACTAGGGTATTCTGACTGGAGGACTGTGGGAATTGTAGTTCCCCTAAGTGCTACTGGATTGGGTAAAATCATGACCACTAAAAAAAGACGACTTTATTTTGTAATTTTTTCCCCAGGATGCAGCAGGATTGCTAATCAACATCTTGGCAGTGGCAGCTGGTAATATCCATGCCAATGATGTGGTGAATCTATTCTGAATTTTAATCCAAACGTTAAAGGAGCTATTCTAGGTGCTGAAACTATTTGGAAGTAGGATTCAGCATCTTGCCCAGCTTCTTTAAAGCCTGAATTAAATGCCAGCATGGATTCACCACCCAACTAACATGGAAGCCACTAGCTGCCACTGAATCTTGGAAAAGTACAATTGGCCCCAGAAGATTCTATTAGAATAAAACTGGAAGAAGTTTATTTTTGCCTTTCTGTACTACTTGCAACTCACCAAGCCCAATCCCCAAAATTATAACAAAAAAAGTTTGTGTGTGTGTGTGTGTGTGTATATATATATATATATATATATATATATATATATATATATATATTTCATTTGATAGCATCTTCCTTCACACCTTCCTCTTATACCAGGGATGGGGATCATCTGGCCTTCCTAATGCTCTTGTACTACAACTCCCCACCTTCTTAACTAGCCTAGCTGCTGATGAGGAATGCTGGGAGTTGTAGTCCAGCAGCATTTAGAGGGCTGCATCATTCCCACCTCTTTCTTACAAGGTCAATGAGGTTTGCTGGCTGGTTACAGCCTGAAGGCTATTGCAGAGCCTCTGAAGTGAGAGGAAATTCTCTGAAGCATCCCTAAAAGGTTCTCTCTCTTCAGTGCCCACACGTAGATAGTTCCAGATTGTAAGAAGAAAGAGGGAGGGCCAAAGACTGCCTGTATCACCTTCAACAATCCAATGCTATTTCTTTTCCCTTTGCAATAGGTACAGGCTTTGCTGAGGAATGGGTTCTGAAGTTAGTGAGCTAAACATGTTGCCCTATCCTGGCTAGTTATGAAGAAGGAGATATTTCCTGGGGGCTTAAATCACACATGCACACTCTTCTCACAGACTCATCCCTTTCAATGACCTCCCATAGCCCACACGCTATTATCACTCACATACATTATAGTACTGGTGGCTAAGAGAATAGTACCTATCCTTGGGCCACCTAGAATGTTTGGAGTGCTCTGTTCAAATCTCACCTCAGCTCCAAGTTGTCCAGATGGCCCAAAGAAAAGCATTATTTTCTTAGGCTTGACACTTTATTGTGGGTTTAATAATGGCCCACTTTACCAGACTGTTGTACATATTATAATCTATTACTCTACAACAGTTGAACAGTTACAACTGTTGAAGCAAAAGTTACTGTTTCCTTTTATCTCTCAGAATCCTCCAGACCACATGGTCATTTTCTGCAACACAAATTTCAAAGAAACATGAAAACCTTTGAAAGATTTCTTTTTCCTGACAGAGAATACAACAATGTGAGTTTGTGACTGTCAGCTCATTATGGTAGTAGAATTCCCAGTTCCCTTAACACAGTATTTCCTCCCTTTTAGCATTTGGATCTAGCCATTACTAATTCTATGGTGTTGCTCCATCTGCTTTTATTCCCGCAATTCTAAAGTCCGGAAAGAAAATTATTTTCACATTAGCAACTCATTAAAGGGCCTCAAATTTGTAGGCCCACTCGCTGTTGGAGCCAAATGCATTGTTTTTAATACATCTAAGTGTCTATTTGTTAGAATAGCCAGCACTGGCCTGAAGGACCTTCTGTCATGCACATGGTTAAGTGGGGAGAGTGGAGCCCTGTCACTGCCATCCATCACTATCCATCAGTGTCATCTCCACCTGCAGAGAGATGCAGGGACAGATAGCTACTTACTCAGCCATCAGTCAATCAGTTCAGTCTGTGTGTGTGTGTGTGTGTGTGTGTGTGTGTGTGTGTGTGAGAGAGAGAGAGAGAGAGACAGGGAGGGAGAGAGAGAGATGAGAAAACAGGTTTAGAAACATGGCTGTTTTACCGAAGCACATATGTGTGGCTATTCTTTCACATTCTTCACACGTACCTTCCAGTGATCCATGTATTAGCATAATCATCTTCATTCCAGTCTTAACCAAAAAAAAAAAAAATTTTTTTTTTTAATGGTGGTGGTGTTAATGATGAGTAGAAAGTCTCTAGGCACCTTGGAAATAAACACATGTATTCTACATATTTACTTACGGTAAGTAGAATTTCATTTAGTGATACATGTATTAGTCTTAGGGGATGGGGTCTTTAGGTTGCTACCAGATCTGTAGTCATTTCTGTTTTCTAAAGGGGGTGGCTCCCCCTTTAGAAATTCTTTCAAAAATAGCTATCATTTCCTTATCATGTCACCAGGGAGTAGTTACCATGAAATCATGCCTTTGGGATGGATGGGATGAATTTGCTTGAATCCCAATGTTGTCCTCAGAGGTCCTTCTCTTGGACCCCCCCCCCCCCCCCAGGAACCCATTTCTGGAAATAGTGGAGGAGCATTTCACACACACCCAGGTCACTTTCACAGGGCTGGATCTAGATATTTTATTGCCTGAAGTGAAGATTAAAACAATTTCCCTTCCCATTTGACAGAAAGAAGCAAGCTAGAGTGGTCATTCAGTTTTACTTTAACACTGCCAATGGAACAATAATGGAGGTGGGCAGAAAGCTAGTTTAGGGGTGTAGTAGGATAGACTGGATAGCATGTACAGTTTTATAGAATCATAGAATCCAAAGAGACCGCAAGACCCATCCAATCCAACCCACTGCCATGCAGGAATACACAATCAAAGCATCTTGACAGATGGCCATCCAGCCTCTGTTTAAAGACCTCCAACAAAAAAGACTCCACCACACTCCAAAGCAGCAGATTCCATTGTCGAATAGCTCTTACTTTCAAAAAGTTCTTCATTGCTTAGATGGATTCTTTTATCCTGTTTGATAGCTTTACAGCCCAACATTTCCTTGTTTCCACCCACCCTGCCTTTGCCTCCTGGCGAGGCTGACCCTGCAGATTACATTAGAAAAGAAATGTCATATTTTTGGGTTTCAAGCAGCTTTGGGAATCAGAGCCAGTTCTGATATAAAGCTGTAAGAAGAGAGAAATGAATGGTTGTGTAAGTGAAAGACATGATGTACAGTCAGCCCTCCTTATCCACAGATTCTTTATCCATCGAGTCAAGCATCCATGGCTTGAAAATATTCAGAAAAAGTATAAATTCCAAATAGCAAATCTTGCTTTGCCATTTTATATAAACTATTTTGCTATGCCATTGTATTTAATGGGATTCAAGCATCCACAGATTTTGTTATCCATGGATGGTCCTGGAACCAAACCCCAGCAGATAACAAGAGCCCACTGTATTGCAGTATCAGAATCATGAGAGGTAAGTGGCACACATGGATTTTTTTGCAAAGCTATTCCATTACAGCATGCCCGCACCATACGTGGGCATGCCATACATGGCTTCAAGCTTACGCGTATGGCAAGTGTGAAGTCATAATGGCACATGTGCAAGCATGCAGCCATTGAAAGAAATAGAACTTGAAGTCCCGCATTTTTTGTCTTTGCGGGGGGGGGGGGGGAGGGGGTTCCAGAATGGATCCCCTGCATATATGAAGTGTCCACTGTACTAGAATTTAGCACCCAACAATGCAGACTTAGGATGTTTTTACCATTTCTCTCAGTCTTCACATAACAATTGCAAGCTGCATTCAAAACTTTACCAATATTTTTAGAAATATGAAATAGCTTTGTTTGGACAAGATAATGGAGCTATACAGCCAAGGCCAAAAGATTATCTTTTGCCAGGCATTACTCTGTATTCATAAAAGAACTGGTGTACTCAAGACTGATCAGAACTTTAAGCTGTGTGTCAGTTCAGAGGTGCTGAAGTAGCTTCAGTCAAAAAACTTTGGAATAAGCATGGGACTCAGTCATGATGTGTGTAACTAGGCATAAGGATGTTCCTTCATGAATAACACACTCTTCAACTTTTCACAGATGAAAACTGAGACATAATATGGTCAAGCAATATCACAAGAAGAGCACACAATCTAGGAGGGCCTACGGCAGTTTGCTTTTGCCTGAGCCTAGAGGGAAGGGCAAGATTCTGCCCCCTCCTCTCCCTTGCTATTTGAGGACAGACAACTTTTGCTCTTTGAACACCCTTTAGTCACAATTGAAGTAAGGCAAGCCAAAGGGGGGAAATGGGAGAGGAGAGAGCAACTGGGACATTTTAAAGGGAACTGAAAAAGTGGGATGGCTGGGATTAATCGGGACTGACCCAGCCAAATCAGGACAGTTGGAGGATATGAGATAATCAATAGTGGACAGTTATTTAAAGTTTTGTAATGTCCATCAAAAATGCTGTGTCAGTAACATCCTTGTTACACTACATTTCAGCTGCCCCGTTGCCTGTGTATTGTATTTCAGCATGTATACTGCAATGGGCAGCCACAAGTGAGCCTCCAAGGTTGATTTTTCTTTTTTCTTTTTGCCCTCAGCTTCTCCAGAGTCTCCAGGCTTCCCCTTTTCTAACCATAAAAAGGGGTGTATTGCCTATCCCAGAAGCCTCCAGAAGTGGTGATTCATCTCACCCTGCCCATTCTGCTTATCATTCGAAACCCCTCCATGTGTTCAAAACCACTTTCTGACCACTCCTAGCTACTCCCATGGAAGATCTGGCACTCTGTGAAGCCCCCATGGCCAGAAAATTGGCCATTGTGCCTGCTGCAGATGCCCACCCATGATTTATGGAAATATGTTTTTGTTGTGTGTTTTTTTAAAAAAAAATCCTTATTAAATTATAAAAGCAAGGGGGATTTTTTTGTTTTGTTTTAAAAATAACACAAAATCTCCAATGTTAGAAAGAGCAAAACAAGCAAATCTCAAAGGACAAATACAGTCTCTTTCGTTGAGCCTGAAGAAGTTGTTGAGAGTCAGCATGGCGCAGTGATTTGATGGTATAAATCCCAGAAGCCACAACTTGAATCTCTGCTCAGCCACAGAAACCCACTGGGTGGCCTTGGGCAAGTCATACTCTCTCAGCCTCAGAGGAAGGCAATGGTAAACTTTCTCTGTATAAATTCTGCCAAGGAAATCCTAGAACAGGGTCACCATCAGGCAGAGTTGACTCAAAGGCATATGATAAAATAAAGCTCAAATAACAGATCAGTGGAGTACTAGTCCCCTTGCAACAATCTCCAAAGTCAGTAAGGGAGAGGGAGGGGAGAAATACCCGGACTTTCCATATCTGAGCTGTTGAAGACAAATCTCAAAGGTCTGATTTGGGAACACAAAAGGGCCTCTCCCAGGAAATGTGTGAGGACAATTGCCCTTCCTCCTCAGGGCCATTTAGCATTCAGAAAATAATCTGACTGTGCTTATGGGCCATGGAGATCCACAAGGTGCTTGCAGCTGGTACAGATACCTCATTAGAAATTCATTTTTTCCTGTCATAATAACAAAGTGCAAAGCAGCGGTGGTAACTTAGTTTCGTATGGGAAAGTGCACAAAAAGGGACAGCTGAAAGAAGCTGTGCCTTTCTCCTGTTATTTTTTTTTTTTTAGTTTGATAGAATCATCTTCAAAAGAAGCAGCTTTGTTCCACCCCTCCCCCCTGCCTCGACCCAACTCCTCAGAGGCTGAATTTATTGAATTGCATTATATACACCTATTGCAGAAAGCCTGCTTCTTTGGAGCAAAGTCATCTGACTGTAGAATCGTTCTCTCATGGTTTGTTTCCTGCCCAAGAAATTGTATGATTAGTTGTGGGGTGAATTGCATGTATCTTTTGTTGCCCACATTTCCATCTCTCTAAGAACTGTTCTGTGCTGAATTTATGATGAAATCAGTGTTAGCAGCATTGTTTTTGAAAGCTCAGAGATAGAAATGTAGATGAATCTTGTGTTCCACCATTGTAAGAGCAGGAGAAGGAAACTCGGAAGTCCACTCTGTGGTTATGTTTAATTTTTTTAAGGGAGACCAAACATTTTACATTTAAAACTGTAAGTAAGCTGATGTAATGTCTCTCCTGTCAAAATATCTCCTGACCTAGAATTTCCTGCTTTGCCATGCAAAATTGTGTACCAAAGAATACATGGTATCTAACTTTGGACTCTTCTGAACTTGGACTGCAGTTGAGAAAGTCTTCTTAGGTAGAATTGAGGAATTCCTCCCAGCTTCCCACTTTTTATACAGCCTTGCTGCAGTCTGTGTTGATCTGACTAGAGGTTCAGCACAATAAAGGATGCAACTGATCTTAAATCAAACAAGAAATGTAAAGCAGAGGGAAGCTTTGATTACAATAGTAATTGCTTATGCACCCTAGGGATGTTTAAATGCCAGGCATCTCATATATTTAGCTGTGCATAATGCATTGAGCCTTGCAGCGAAAAAGCAGGCAAAATCACAAAAAAGTCTAGAGGACATGTGAAATGACCACTTAACCCATCAGCTCAAGGTGGTCAATGTTTTTGTTGTGCAAATGGCTGTGTTAAAATTACTGTGAAATCAGTTTTGCAAAAAATGAGTAAATACACATTTAAGATAGCAATATTTGATATCTTCTCTCATCATTCTGAATATTTCCATGGATAAAACAAAAATGTCCCTCTTTTTGTACATGAGGGGAATATAAAACACTATTTTTGGTGATTCACAGTGCATAACTTGGTTCATCAAGACAAACAATTTAATGTGTAAAGCATGAATGACATCCCTTATGTTCTTTTTATGAATGCCTGATAATGCAGGGGTGGAGGACTGTATGAAGAGGCATTTGTCATGTGAATGAGCCTCTTGGCCAATGGAGATTACACTTTTATATTGCAAACCCAAGTAAAGCAAGACTCCTTTTAAACCAAAAAGTAAGCTGTATTTCAAACTTTTGTTTCATCTCAGAACTTTCCAGGGTCTCTTTCACACTATTCACATATAGACCAGTTATCCTTTTTCTGCCTGACCTATCATAACAGGTTTGTTGTGAGAACAGAGTATCTTGAGCACAAGGAAAGAAAGGTGGATACAAAATTGTAAATAAAGATGCTAACAATAATGTTATAAATGATGTGGAAAGCTTACACAAGCTGATTAAGTTCCCTGCTTTAGAAGTTACCCAGTGGCAGCTGGTGGATGTTGAATACTACTCCCTTATTTTGGGGATAAAGAGTGCCTTTAAAATTTGGACTGAAAAGCAAAGCAGATTCTTTGCACCACGACCATGGAAGATACCAGCTGACACTCTGTTGTTTCAGGGCAACATTTATATTGGCAAAACTTCAAAGACAATGTGCTTTTTATCAAGAAAACAAAAAATAAAACTCGATTGCGCTTTGCAAAGTGCTCACTGGAGGGCAATCTAGACAAGATTCCAAGAAGAAGTGCAACACTATAGAGAACTGAGGCCCAAATGATTATACTACATGCAAATGGTGGATTCAACAGCCACTTTAGTACAAGAGAAGGAGCTTGTGGTAGGCTGACTGGGAATGACAAAACAAATTTGTAGTGAGGACTGGGCCTGCAAGATGTTAGCAGGAAAAATTATGTGTATAATTTTGCTTCTGTTTGATAGTGGAAAAGCCAGTGGGAGTTGGGGAGAAGGAAACAGAAAGGTGAAAAGTACATTTGGATGTGACAATGACCTTTGTCCTGCATGTTTTTGAGATAAAAATATTAAAAGCTGAGATTCTGCATCAGGAAATGTATCTCCAGCACATTGCTCTGATACATCTCCTAGTGTAAACTCCTCTCCCCACATTTTCAGTGGGGCAGCATCCCATAGATACTCATTTTCATGTCAATGGAGAGTGACGTGGTGCAGCAGAGAGACATCCTGCAACACACTGCAACAGGCACCCTTGGGAACTTTGCAGAGTTCCTCAGGACGTCCCTGATGATAACATTATTGCTGTGTATCCAGTCAAAAGAAAACAGCTGGAGGCATCTCTGCTGGCCACTCTTCACTGACACAGAAATGACCTGTGGGATGGGTGGGATGCCTCACTGAGAATGTGGGTTTGGGGAACATTTTGGGTTTTGTATGGTCAGAAGAGAATTCCAAGTTCAGGAACAACCTAAAGGTAGATTATAGTGGCATCCTGCTTGTGCTTTTGGAGCTGTCAGTGGCATTCATTACCATTAACCATGGTATCCTACTGGTATGCCTGAGGGATTTTGGAATCACAGGCACTCTGTTTCGGTGGTTCCAGTACTGTCTCTTGAGTAGGTTACAGATGGTGGTATTTGTGAATAGCTACTCCTCAAAAAAGGAGCTATTAGATGGTATACTGCAAGTTGACATCCTATCCCCAATGGTATTCAACATCTACATGAAATTATTGGGAAAGATCATCCAGAGTCATGGGAGGTGCTATCAATATGCTGGTGACACCCAAATATATTTCTCCATGCCTTCAAATAGAGCCTACACTAAAGACAGTGTGTCTCCTCTGAATGAACGCCTAGTGGAGGTAATGGGCTGGATGAGGAAAAACAAATTAAAGCTGAATCCAGACAAGACAGAGTTGCTCACTGTCAAAGATCTTAACCTGGGTTTGGAAGTGTATCATTCAGACCTGGATGGGGCTACACTCTCCCCGAAAGACTGTGTTCACAGCTTGTGGGTGCTTCTGTATCCATTGCTCCAAATGACAGCTCAGATAGATACAACAGCAAGAAGTGCTTACTGTCAGTTTCAACTGTTACAGCAGCTATGCTCATTGCTAGAGCTGTAAGACCCAAAGATGGCAGTGCACGTGTGGTAACCTCAAGGCTGGACTTTTGCAGTGTGCTCTGTATTGGGCTACCTCTGTACCAAGTCCAGAAACTTCAATTAATTTAAAACATGGCAGCCAAATTGCTTACTGGGACCTCCAAGAGTGATCATATCACACCAATATTAAAATCATTCCACTGGCTGCCAATTACTTTCCAGACAAGGTATAAAGTGTTGATTATTACCTTTAAAGCCCTACATGGTTTGGGTCCAGGTTATCAATGAGGTCACCTTCTCCCATATAATCTGCCATATACAATCAAGTCCTCTGGAGGACATTTACTTCATCCAGCCAGGAGTAGATTGACAACTGTCAGCCAGAGGACTTTTTCTTCAGCTGCCCCTAGACTGTGGAATGACCTGTCAAGAGAGATTCGACAACTGAATACTCTGCCTGAATTTAAATCAGCATTAAAGACCACTCTCTTCTGGCAGGCTTATCCAGATGATTTTTAAATTGTGAATTTTAAATGATG
The DNA here is from genome assembly GCA_026167975.1 of Phrynosoma blainvillii. NCBI lineage: Eukaryota > Metazoa > Chordata > Lepidosauria > Squamata > Phrynosomatidae > Phrynosoma > Phrynosoma blainvillii. The sequence continues at coordinate 107,754,333 of JANUYF010000001.1, forward strand.
AATTTTAAATATGATGTGTATGCCTTTTTTGTCCTTTTAAATGGATGAGGTTTTAAATGCGTTTTTAATTCATGTTGTATATTTGTTAATTTGTGGATGTTCCCCACCTCAGTCCATGAAGATAGGCAGGTAAGAAGTTGTTGTGGTTGTGGTTGTTATTATTATTTACACCATCATAACTCACTAATAAGATGCCAACCTTTATGCCTTCATTGATTTAAAGTAGAAGCAATAAAGTATTAACTCTACTGTAAATCATGTTTTTTCTAAAGAAAATGTTATTGACTGTGATAAAGTTAAGGTGTGTGTGTTCATATTCCACCTTTCTTCCAGTCTGAGACTTAAGGCAGTTAACAGTAGAGGCTGACAACAAAACAATCTAAAATACCAAACATTTAAAAAAATATGTAATCAGTGATCCAATTAGAAATGTTACTTTAAAACAATTTCAAAAGCAAGAGAAAGTTTGGCACTCCCTATTGAAAACCCTTTTCAATGGTTAGTTAACAATCAAAGCTATGTCTAAGCAAAAAAAAGGTCTTTGCCTGCTGCTGAAAAGAGAGCGAAGAGGGTCCAACCCAGCCTCCCGTGGGAGGGAATTCCATAGTCTAGTAGCAGTCACTGAGGTGACCCTCTCTCTCATCTTCCACAAATATGCCTGTGATAGTGCAGAACAGGTTTTACAGTTGGGAAAGAGGAACAGGCATGAGTGGTAGCCCAGAAATGTGATGGTTGTTCTTCTTTCCTGGTTGCAGCATTGCTTCAAGATGATGCCTGGGAGCCCCCTGTCTCCTTGACCACCGATTGGATATAGGGGGCTCATTGTCACACTATAGTTGCACTGGGATGTGTGTGTTTGTGAGTCTTTGTGCAAGATGGTACCCAGCCTTCTACAATGACTAAAAAAGACCCTATGCTAGTATAATTGAAGATTACACTCACATGTGCCACTAACAGGATGCCAGCCTATTTTAGGTATTTATATATTAGCCTCATTGAGATCAATAGGACAAATTAGTCACAACTTTTCAGTGGTGTTAAGGGATGACTAATTGTCTGGATCCAATTGCATAGGAGATTAAAATAAAAACAAACTCCAAACCCTTTATGGGATCCTCCAGACAGGACAAGAGTTGCTGGGGATTGTGGTATTTGTTGCTGTAGGTTTTGAGTGTTGTTTTTTTTTTTTTTTAATATCCAAATATTTTAAAAATATCCAAAACCCAGAACAAGCTGCAACATTTTTCCCTGCCCTCAAATGGGGCTTCTTTTTAATTCTGAGACATATCAGAACAAAAAAGATATCCTTTTCCTCTCTGTCCTGTCCCTAACTCTATCTCTTTTTCTCTGTTTAAAATTATAGTGTTCTAGTGAATCTTTGAAATGGCACTTTTGCATTAAAACATCATAACTAAGAATTAAAAAATAAAAACAGAGAGAAGAAAATTTCCCCTTCAGACCAGAAATTTGTTGAATTTCTTCTTCAGCAGACCATGCCCCAAGTTTAAAAATTCTCTGCATATCCCTAACACAGAGCTACCTAGCTAGGCAAACATCCCAACTCTAACACTGATGGGACAAGTTACCTTTCCGGGCTATCTCCCAGAACCCACCCACCTGCAGCCTGCTTGGAAAGTTAACTTTAGTACCAGAGAAACACAAATGAAATTAAAGAATATGGCTGAGATCATGCTGAGAGCTTGCATAACATAATGATACCCTGGCATAACTGTGGGATTGTGGAAGGATTGAAGGCATCTAGATTGGGAAGAGGGGAGGTTGGAGCTGTGCTATCCATTTGTCTGAGAGTACCTGTAGACTGTTGCATAGCCCAGGAAATGCTTGTGTCAGGAGATCTCTGAGACCTTCTTACACATGCCAATAAAAACTGCAGTGGCTTGAACAACTGACCAGTTAAGATTAGCATAAAACCCAACAGAATTCTGGCTCAAATTTTTAAATGCAGCAGCAGTAAACTCTGTCCCGCTTGCCTGCTTGCAATTAACAGAGCAAATGTATCCACTTGCCATTGTCTGAACCATTTCAGGAATACTCTGGAAATAACACTTGTTGCCATCTGATCTCTATTGTTTTACCGACTTAATTTTTCTGTCTCCTCTCCCCAATCTCCCTCCCTCCCCACCCACACAGTCATAACCATCTTTTTGAACTGAAGAGCAGACCTTCATATTCATTAAATGTGTGAAACGATGGAAGCAAAGTGTGAAACGGTAATAGTCTGTTTGTGGTTGATTAATAGAAATTTTGTCTAACAGTTCCCAGTTCCTTCTGGGGTCATTGGAATGGAGCAGCTGTAAAGTCAGCAGGAGTAATTTAGAGACTGCCCAACACAGGCTGCCGCATCAGCTTCAAAATACGTGGGAAGTGCCTTGTGCACTTGTTCAGGATGGGAGGTAGTGGTGAGTGGCCACTCCAATGTCATGTTAACAGGATGATTAGTTTCCACAAGCCTTCTGTTATTAAGGAAAACGATGGTGAAAAATTAATATAATTAGACCACTCTCTTTATAAGTTGTTTGCTTCACTGCAAAAGAGTCATTGCCATTTAAAAAAAAAGATAAAACTTCAAACATGGGAGAGGAGAGGGCAACAAAACACCATTTCTTCTGTAGGTGACTGTGTAAACTAATCATTTCTGAATGGATGGGCTAATATTCTTAAAATCACCCTTAAGGTTCTGTTTGGTGCCTTGTCTCTCAGACAGTAATGGAGGGGACTTTGAGATGGGGGAGACAGAATTTCAAGCATCTCTCAGTTTAAAATATTGTTATTTTCCCCCACTCCCAAGAAACAACCTTATAGGACTTCTACTGCAGTTGCTTTCCAAAGAATACCAAGGCAACATCAAAGCATGTCTTCAAATGGCCATAAGGATTAAGAGTATAATAAAGGTGAACAAGTGCTGACAAAGGCTGAAAGAAATTCACTTGCTTTGGTAACAATGGGAAATATGTGACAATGAGGTGTACCAGAAAACAAGGAGAGCCTCTGTGCACACATGCTCACACACACATCCCATTGTTGGTCACTGGGCACCCACAACCCAATTTCAGGGTGATGGAACAATTATCCAAGAACATCAGCACATCATATTTTCATACCCCAAATAGCTCACGGCGCCAATGATGCCTTTCCTGAGGAAAACACATAGCATACATTTGAAGGGTGTGAAATTGACATGATTAATAATTATAGTTATTAGCACATGTGCCAGCTGCTCATGTATGGTTTATCCCTTGATTTATGGGGCAGTAAATGCCCATATCTCCATCTGATGCAGAACTGAGAGGGCACACAACCATGGGCATAATATATCTTTCCCATTGCCAGGAAGTTTTGCTTTAAAAAAATATTGGCCCAAGAAGGTACTCTGGTTCCTTCTGGATGGAAATGGCCCTTTTGTTTTCCTGCTTGCTCTAAACCTGTCTCCTCATTGCCCCCAAAGCCTTTGAAGTTGGGATTGTCGCTAACAAGGGACTATAGTTCTCCCCTCCCCTTCTCCTTCGTCCTGTTGCCAGGCTGCAAACAATCACTATACATATTACAGATGAAACCACAAAGAGTAACAATGGAGGAAGCAAAAACTAATCATTGAGGTGCCAGAAGTGAAATCTTTTGTATCCACAGGCAGTTTGATCCCTCCCTCTCTTCCCTCCCCATTGCTTGTGCTATACACACATTTATATCTACATAGTCAGTTAGAAAATATCATCACTTATGGAAGGATTCTAAACTTGGAAGGAAATCTCAGTGATTTATAAGAGCCAGTGGGACACTTAGGCCCTAGGCCATGACATGATATCCTAAACTGATATGGTACGTAGTTGAAACCCTGAGCCACCCTGTACAGAAATGTTCCCAGACCCATAAAATGTAAAACCTGGTATGGTAAGGCCCTCTAGCCAAATCGTATTGAATTTGCTGTCTCCTATGTTTACATATCTAATTGTATATTACATGGTGTGTGGTTGAAGCTCAAGTGTATAGAATACAAAAACAGACATGCTTTTAATGAGCTCCTCCCCACTTTACCTGAAAAAGTATTCCCTCCAAAGTATCTTCACTAACCAAATAACTGACTGAAACCAGAGTTAAGAATCCAGTTTTGGATTACAACTCCCACAGTACTTCAGCTAGTATGGCTACACTAGCTCTAGCCCTAAAAATACCTTTTCAAGTTTTGGATGAAATTGGTATTATTTTGGTTCTAGGACTGCCCCACATGCTTCCTTCCTCTACCTGGTCAAGCTGCTGCATGCTATAGTTTAGCTCTAATTCTTTAGGGGAAAAGGAAACCAATAGAAAAATTACCGCAAAGAATTGTTTGCTGACTTAAATGAAAAAGAGACGAGACAAGTATACATTTGTTTTATCCAAAGCTGAAGGAGAAGAAAGCTTCATGCCAATTTTTTGGAAATAACTATATATATATATATATATATATATATATGGAGCTAGCTATCTTGTAATTAATCCTTTTTCCTACAAAAAGAATATAACTGCAATACATTGTGATTGTATCTTATCAAGGTATAGTTTCATTCCTTTTGCAGTGTAGCTGTAACATTTTAGAGTGTCAATGGAGTTATTGAATGGCATAGACAAGTGTCAAGTTATTCTACATCTTATGCTGCAGCCTTGTGCTGTGCTGTTTTGGGGGCTGAGGTGGTGGTAGGGTGGATGGGAAGAGAATATTACAAATCAGTAGCTTGTAATATCCAGATGTTATTAGGTTTTTAAAATAAATAAAAGCATCTATTTGTTACTTTTACAAAAAGGAAAAGTTCAGGGTTATTTTTTAGAACTATAACTATAAAAGTAACTATTTTGGTCCTCTGAAAAATAATTTTAAATAACTACATTTTACAAGAAACTTCCCAAGCTCTACTACAACCTTCCCACAAGATAGTAAGCCCTTCAGGTTAATTTCTGGTTTCCATCAGCCTCCCATAACAAGTAATGATAAGCAGCTATAATTTGGGGTACTGATCATAGCATTTCCTAAGTAATTCAATGTTTCTGGTTCTTTAAATAAAAGTTACAGGCCCATGGAAATGAAAAATATATAGTAGATGAAAATTATGACCTTGCATCAATGGAAGGTAATGTTTTTCTTCAATTTTAGCTACATACAGGTTTCTGAAGACTCCAATAAAAGCAATTGTCTGGAGCAGTTGTATCTGACACAACAAAACCAAAATAAAAGCAAAACAAAAAGCCTCACATCACTTAGCTGCTTTGGGTCCCACTTAGGAGAAAAGTGGGATATTAAATAAATAGTCACCTTATAGCAGAGGTGGACAAGGTATGGCTCCCAGTGTTTTTGGACTACAGCCCAACAACATTCAGAGGGCCACGTGTTTTTCATCCCTGCATTAAAGTAACCAATTAATTATACTATGGCCATTTGTGGACCACTTCATACTTATATACTGAAACAGCAACAAAAAAAGAAGAATGAAAACCAAGTCTTTATCAGAAGAGCACTTCCTTGTGAGAGAGAATCTGAAGATGGAAGCAGGCAAGCAAAGACAGTAGGTGGCTTTACACAAACTTCTCCACTGCACAGGAAATAGAAGGGACCTAACCTCACTCCTCCTCTCCCCCAATAATTTACACCATATCCATGTGCCTCACTACCTCCAAATTCAGCAGCAAGTGAACCCATAGGGCTCCTCCATGTGAAAGGAAATCCTATATGAAGGCTGTATCACAAATGTGTGGCCAGTAGGGGGAAGGCCAGTACATGGACCATTGCTTGTGAGGGAGCAAGGCTGGTTGTCACTAGCTCATGAGACTCCTGGGCATGCTTTCAGTCAATTGGAATGGTCATGTGAATCCTTGTTCTCTCACGCCTACTCTTGGATTAGTTGGACTGACCCTCTACCATGCTATCAGGCCTGGAAAGCCAACTACCCTTGTAGGAATGTGGGGAGTGTAAAGATGCCATTAGGGCCAGATCAGTGATTAAGGGAAATGTGCATTCCCTGGGGGAAACTTTCTCTTCCCCAACAGGATTTCCTGACATGTTTTTGTCTCAGTGAGCAGATTTGCCATTTAAGCCTGCACTTTCCTTTCAGTGACCAATCATAAAACAAAGCACATTAAATTCAAGGTATGTGGGTGAAGAATGTCACATGCTATGAGAAACTAGAGGGATTGTGTTAACATGGGGGTAACACTTCTGCAAAACCAAACAAACATAGAAAAACAAACAAAAGCCGCAATCAATTTCTTTATTTCAGACATGGAGATCATGTACCCATTCAGATTTATTGATATATCTCACATTTCCTCAGGGCTGAGACACAAAGCAGCTTACCACATCTTAAAACAGATCAATAAAGCACAGTAAACTATCAAGATTACATTATGCATTATTCAAAACACCACTGTAAAACAGCACACTGAGTTTTTAAAAATTAAACTATTTAGCTCAGTCACTTGCTGAAGGCCTTCTGGGAGAAGGAAAGCAAGAAGTGAATTATGCTAATCTCTTTGGGAAGGACATTCCGTAGATGACACATGATCACTGCCATTTTGTTGGACCAACAGTCCTAGCAGCCCCAGCAAACATAGCGGATGGTGAAGAGTGCCAGGAGTTGCAGGGCCAATTGTTTTCTCCATCCCAGTGGTATCACTACCCTTGGTGTCACCTGGTGTGTGTGGGGTTCTGCCAAGGGGGGGGGGGGGAAATGGCCTTCCCCTCCACCTTCCACTATCTTGTTTGCCTGTCCCCTCTCCCCCACCTGGCCACCCACCACCCAGCCATACCTTGTAAGGGCCACTGGGCAGTGGTAGCAGTAGATTCTCCTGCCTCCCCTCTTACCACCTCACTTGTATGTAATGGCACACATACATCCCCCCACAATGGAAGGAGGGCCCGACCAAGTGTTACCCCTCCTCTGAGGTGTCACCTGTGCGGTCCACACACCCTGTACTTTCTAATGACACTACTGCTCCATCATTGAGATGTTCCTCAATGACATTAGCATTGCTGCTTCCATCTCCTCACCTCCAGGAATAATCACACATTTCCCACCTATGACAAAGTTTTTTGTTTTGTTCCATTATTCCTCCTCCCCCAATCCTGGGGTTTTGTTTTTGTTTTAGTATGTTAGAATTTTGTTTTTTAAATCTCACCCCTTGTCCTCTCTACACTACCCACACAATGTCATTCTCTGTGGATCTATTTAATCTTTCATTAAATTGTTTTAAAGTGTACACCTGTCCCTCCACATTCACTGGAATTAGTGGCACAGGATCCCCATGAATGTGGAAAATCTACAAATAACAAAAACACTATTTTTTTTAACCTGAGAGAACACCTCTCTAGGAATCTCTAGGTCCTCCAGTGCAACTCTGTGGTCAACAAGCCAGACATTGACCATAGAATTGCACTGGAGGAGCTACAAATGCCTAGTGGAGTGTTCGCTATAGGTACTTCAGTATGACTTTTGGCTAAAGTTGACCACAGAGTTGTGCTGGAGGACCTAGATATTCCTAGAGAGAACATATTAATAAAATCTGTGAATAATCAAATCCGCAAAAGTCAAAGCCACAAATGTGGAGGGATGAGTGTATATTAAAAAAAGTAAAGCCCATATACTTCATTGAATATTGTGAACAGTTTGAAGAACTCTGTTTAAAACATTATAGCCTTCACCTATTCTGATTTGGAAAGGACAGACTCTATTAATCTTCTTTCATCCCATTTTTTTCACTTCTTTTAAAATGTCCCAGTTTCTCTCTCCATCTCTCACTCTTCCTTTGTTTCAGCTTCCTTCTATTGTTGCAGAGTTCAGACTGCAAAAGTAGTTTTCCCTCAGTTAATGCAGCAGAAAGAAAGAAGATGAAAAGAGAAGGTGTGACCTTCCACTTCTCCATAGGTTCAGGCAAAATCAAACTGCTGAGCCTCTCCTAGCTTGTGTATTCTTCCTCATTTATATCTTTTGCCATCTTGATCTCACTCTGATGTTGGTTGATCACACACATCCTGGCTTTTATGCTGGAGGGCTATGAAACAAAGTCCATACATCCAACCCACCTCCCAACATAAATATCTATCTAAATTGTGTGTGTGTGTTTTTAAAAAATAATAATCCAAATATCATATATAATTTATATGCACATTATATTTACCTGTAAATGCTTGCATTAACTAAACTGGGGTATTTGCTAAACCACTTGAGTTTTAAAAATAATGGCTAATATTCTACATCATCTACGTACTTAGTTAAGTATGCCAGAAATAGTGCAAATTGAGTCCACTGTAGTTTATTGTGGCACCAGAGCTCTCTGACAGAGAAGGCTCAATGCCTCAGAAAAAAATACAATTCCCATGATTCCCTAGCACTGAGCCAGGGCAGTTAAAGTGGACTCAATTTGCACTATTTCTAGCAGTCTGCAAAGGCCCTTACTAACCTCTCCTGACCTGACCAGCCCCTCACCCCCAACCTGATGAAAACATTATGCACCCATTCTCTAGTCACTGAAAAAATGGACCTCCTTTTCCTCATGCAGCTGATGCCCAGTAATGTAGGTTGAGGGAATTACAATCATGAAAATAGTGTCACAATCATGACTAAGTAGTGATTGTAAATATGGAACAATTATAGATGAGTATTGGGGGGGGGATGCAGACAGCAAAAAGCACCATCTTGAAGGTAGAGAAGGGGAGGAGCAGCCGGACGCAGGGCACCCCAACCCCTTCTCGAGGATGTCATTGGATCGCTCACCATTGCACATGGTGAGTGCTCTGAAGACGTCCTTCCGGCTTAGCGTCCTTTTTAGCACTCCTTTTCAGAGGCGCCATAAAGGTGGATCAGGGCCGAGGTGTGGGGCAGCCTCAGTCCTAATCTGTGGCTTCTTGGGGCAGCCCACGGCCACCCGTCTGTAGAGGCCCTATATCTAGATAACTGTCCAGTCATTGTGGTGCCAGAACTCACCTTCTGCTCTGCTTTGCATCTACCTTCTGGATAGAAGCAAGTAGGCTACGTTAAATGTTCCTTATTTCATTTTCTTAAGAAGATGAGAAGAAACAACCTCCTCATTTCAACTTGATCTGGGAACAGCTCCTTTAGTTAAGGGTGCTCTCTTAATTTCCAAATAGGAAAGTGTGTGTGTGTGTGTGTGTGTGTGTGTGAGAGAGAGAGAGAGAGAGAGAGAGAGAGAATGACAAGATGTGATCAATGGTGGGTAGCACTTACTGTGGAATGCTTAATGACATCACTAAGGACTGTCCCTAGGTCTCAAATTTTGGGCCAGAAACCTCAGGGCCTGAGATGATCCTAAACTGGAAATCCTCTTTTCACTGAAGTATTACATACTTTCTCACCACATGAGATAGGAGGAGCTTCTTAATGTGGCTGAATGTAACTCAGCTGGTGCTCTGATCCAACAAAACTAGATCACAGTGATAATATTACACACATGTCTAGGGTGGGGTGGCACCTTTCATTTTCCATTGAAGTTGCTTGCTTCCAGAGCTGAAGAAGGCAAGTTACATTTGTCATCTTAGATGAAAACATTTAACCTTAAAATATTTAACATTTAGTGAACCTTTTGAGTATATGTTCAAAACATATGAGATCCCCAAAGGCCCCTAATACTTTTTTGTATTATTATTTTCAGCATGGATGTATAGATCGCTGAAAGTCACCCAAATGATCTAAAACCAGACCGAACACCTCCAAATGGTTTTGAGCCCTTGGAACAGATTAACTTCTTTGAAGGGGTATTACATGTACCTACCTGAACTTTAATTCCACATTAAAAGAGCCTTCCCCTGTTGCTCTCAATGGCAACTGGTAGCTTTCATGTCCATGAGGTGGCAGATCCACTCCAGATTTTAGTCCAACCCTTAAAAGAGCTATCCAAGGGACTGGACTCTATCTCCAAAATAGGTCAGCACCTGGACAGTTCCTTTAAAGTTAGGAATATGTTCACCACCCAACTGACATGGAAGCCCAGAGCTACCACTAAGAGCCCCTATTAAGCAAGGTGTAACTGGCAAGTCCTGGGGAGGTGACTTTCTTATTATGGCACCAGAACTTGCAAATATTGACCAAGATCCAACATCAAACAAGTAGCCATAATGTTATAGCTATGTTTTAACTTGAAGCCCACCTTAAAAACCATTCAACCATCTGCAGCAACAGAGACGTGTGCTGCTTCTACTGGGGAGATTGCAGGATGACTCCTTCCCACCAGTGAGTAATGATGCAATGAAGAACTGCAACAGGTCCCTGCAGGGGTCTCTGCATCTGCTCTCTGCAGCATCACTTTCTGGTGGGAAAGGAGCTGGCTATGGCATCCTGCACCACCCCACAGGGCAGGAGCACAAACCTCTGGCCATCCAGACAGCTGACTGCTTTTAAGGTGAGTTCAAGCTCATTTGTGGTCATGGCAACAGTGCTGTGATTGCAAATGAGAATACAAAACAGTTACAATGTCCTAACTCTTAACTTAAGACATCGTAGCTGGCTAATAGGATGCCAGGCATTGTTTTGGAATACAACCAACAGAATTTTACAGCCCCTGATATGTCGTAAGAGCACAGGAAATTCTGTTTTGGATCAGACCAGAGGCCAATCCATCATTCAATTCACATATTGGTCAATCCCCCCATTAGCCTATTAGCAGGACAAGCTACTAGCTGGTCATACATGAACTTCCACTTCATGCTGCCTGGCAATAGAGACGTAGCAAGTATTGTTGTGGTATCAAGTAGAGAAGTGCTTGTTTTCCCAGGCTTTGAAATGTGAACATTTTAAGCCACTGCACTGGGGAACTGATGAATACTTTGAAAGGCACTGTCTCTTCTTCTGCACTGTTAATACTGCATTATATTGCATTGGCACTTCAGTCCAACTCCATAACATTGACCTGTGCCATCCTTTACCAGCTATGCTCCCCTGCCCTCTACATTGGATAAACAGGGCAGTCTATACACAAGAGTATAAATGAACACAAATCTGATATTAGAAATGATAGTGACCAAGAACCAGTTTCAGAACAATTCAATCTGACATCTGACTTGCTGTGTTGGACCAGAGGAATTTCATGAGAAGACCAGAAAGTGAAGCAATAGAACTGGGATACATTCACAAGTTGTTGTCTATTAGCTGTGGCCTGTATTCATGTATTAAATTCATGTTTGTATTTTATTTTAAGTATGTTTTAAATTGTTTCATTGTTTAATGCAATTTTAAGGGGTGGGTGGGACCATGGGATATGTAGTGTATTTTTAGTGTTGTAAGCCGCCCCAGTTGCGTTACGCAGAGGGGCGGGATAGAAATACATTATTATTATTATTATTATTATTATTATTATTATTATTATTATTGGATTTGTATAGTCATGTGTATTCCAAAATAATCTTTATTCAGGAGAAGGAAAGGAGAATAAAGAGTGAAAAAGAGAAAGTTAAGGAAGGAAGAGTAGGAAGAAATAAGGGTGATAGTAAGGATAGCAGGAGTTTAGTAAGAAAGAAAAGGAAGGAGAGGAATTTAAATAAGAAGGTTTAAGAAAGGATAATAATAATAATAATAACAACAACAACATTTATTTATATCCCGCCCATTGGGGACCCAATCAGGGCGGCTTACAACAATAAAACCATACAATATATTCCAAAACACAATCCCCCCCACCTTAAAACAGTATTAAATCAAATGAAGATTAAAACTACAAATTCAAACAATTTTAAAAAATTTAAATTTAAAACATTACAAAGGACAAGATTGGCCCAAGGCAATGTTCTTCATCCATCAGTAGATGGGGCCACGTGAAGATCATTGGGAGTGGGAGTACCTGAAGCCGGGATAATTAATCTGGAAAGGCCTGCCAGAAGAGATCCGTCTTGATAGCTTTTTTAAAGCTGTCTAACGATGTTAACTGACGGATCTCATCCAGCAGGCCATTCCAGAGTTTGGGGACGACATCTGAAAAAGCCCTCTGGAAGGTAGCCACAAGCCTCGATTTCTGAGGCTGCAGCAAATTCCTCCCAGAGGACCGGAGAGCGCGGGGAGGATTGTATGGGAGGAGGCGGTCCCTGAGATAGCTTGGACCCAAGCCATTTAGGGCTTTGATAACCAATACCTTGTACTGGGCCCAGAAGCTGATAGGCAGCCAGTGGAGGGACCTCAAAACCGGAGTAATGCGGTCCCTCCTAGATGTTCCCGAGACAAGCCTGGCTGCCATATTCTGTACCAGCTGTAATTTCCAAACCAAGCACAAGGGTAGCCCCATGTAGAGTGCATTACAGAAATCAAGGTGTGAGGTTACTGAGGAAGGGACATCAGAATAGTGGATATTATATATACTGAAATGATTTATAGGAGGAAAACCAAATAAGAAATACAGATATAGTTAAAAGGTAGAAGTCTGTGGAAGAGAAACAGGAAAATCAGAATAAGATAATGTAGGTTAAAGAAGTAAATAAGAGATTGAGTAGTAAATAATAGTTCTATATCAAGTCTTATATAAAGTATTTTATAGGTTTTTTTACACAAAATCAAGACAATTGAGATGTGTAAGACAAGTCAAAAGGATGGATGATATATGTTTCTTATATCTTATTCTTTGAAGAATATTATTGAGTCACTGAGTGATTTGTGTAGTATGACACTGGAGCATTCTGATTATGAAAATGTGATTATGAAGATGAATAGTATTGATATTGTATTGATATTGTGTGTGGAAAACAAATAAAAGTAATTCTCTTTATTCAGTTTTATTGTAATTATATGGAAAATGTTAAACTGGCATATCAATTAAGAATATTAACAAAGTTTGTGAACAAGAAGAAGGAGGTTACAAAGGCATCATTCACACTTGTAAACCAGTTTAAAGGGCCCTTGTTCGCACTTGTGCTAAATTTCTGGCATGGTTTGCTGGGAGGGCACAGCGCTAAACCCCATTAAACTGGTTCTACAGAATTCATGGCATACCCCGCATCTTTTTAAATGAATCGATTCAGCGCAAGTCTGTGACGCAACTCCATTTTGGTTTTTTATGGGGGTTTTCGGGCTGTGTGGCCATATTCTAGAAGTTTCTTTCTGACATTTCGCCAGCATCTGTGGCTGGTCACACAGCCCAAAAAAACTGACAAAAAACTATGGATGCTGGCCATGAAAGCCTTCGAACTCCATTTTGATTCGATCCTATTGATGAATGTGAACATGAAATGGTGTAAATTGAAATGGGCAGATTCGATTGTGTTTTGAATAGTGTGAACATCTATTCGGTGCTAAATCGCTTCATCAATTTGACTCAAAAATTGGTTTATTATGTAGTGTTAATGAAGACAAAGTAAACAGAGAAGATGAGCAGTAAGGATAAATTTAAAGATAGCTGGGACATAAGTTCTGGGTACATTGAGTTATTTTGAGATAATCAAAATGAATTTTTTCAGCATTTAAGTTGCAACTCTGTGAAGTGATTTTTAAAATAAGTATATAAAATGAATGACCACCAAACTTTCTCAGATGTGTCCTTTTCTATGTATCAATGTGCTTTTTTTTATTCTGAATGTCAGTTTTTCAGAAAGTGCCAAGAACCACACACTGTATCCATCCAATTCCTGATAGTTATGTCTGATAGTTATGTCTTTTATATCTTCCCATCTCTTAGAAATCTCTAGTCTTGCAGCTCCTAGTAGCAGTGCTATCAAAGGACCTAAGCAGACTGCCAGAAATAGTGCACATTAAATTGAGGCACTGCCCTGGATCAGTGCTAGGGAATCATGGGAACTGTAATTTATTGTGGCACCAGAGCTCTCTGACAGAGAAGGCTCAATGTCCCAGAAAAAATACAATTCCCATGATTCCCTAACACTGAGCCAGGGCAGTGCCTCAATTTAATGTGCACTATTTCTGGCAGTCTGCTTAGGCCTAAAGTCTTTTGTTCTAAATGTTCATTTTGAAATACAGTTGCCCCTCCATTTTTGTAGAATTCAAATCTGCATCCTGCACCTATCTGCAGGTGGGAAACAGAGGGGCATATAATGGGGCATGCACCTGCGGTCACACGCCACGATTCAAGCTTCAATATTGGTGAGTTTCTATTTTTGTAGGGGGGGGGGGTCCGGAATGGATCCCCATGAAAACGGAGGGGCAACTGTAATAATAATCCAGAAACAACATTCCTGAGAACAAAAGGCATTGCTTTCACACTTTGTAGACAATAAATTGTCTAACAGCTAACAAGCCTACATATTAGGCTACAGATGCCAGAATGTTTATTATAAACTATCTGAAAGTTTATGATCAGTGTAACAATTTTCCTTTGTACCCATTTCACTCTGATCCAGCCTTCCCCATAAACTATGCAACTGGACATCTTACCCCAGAAACTTGAAATACTGCACTCTATTAGTGCATCTGAGAAAGTAGGTTGCAATCCACAAAAACTCTTGCTAAAATAAATCACATATTCTGTATGGTAAAACCACAAGTCTCATTTCCCCCTTCTTACCTTCTCTGCTTTTTTATACTGAAATAGACTAACATGGCTATCTTTTTTTGAAAAATAGGACATTTAACTGAACTGAAAAATAGACTCAACAGGCTTCCATCTTGTCATACTCAAGTATCTGCGGGGGGCAGGAGGAGAAGTATGGCTCCTACCACCATTTCTAGCTACTGCTTTCTTCCAATTAAGCAGCCATTAATTGACTGCTGAATTCTCCAAAGACAAGAATGAGAGACTAACAAAGTAGGAAAATAACAACTAATGCCACTCAGACTGATTATAAGTAAGGAGAAGGGAGAAGGGGGTTTGTTGGGGGTAGCCTGAGACAGGAGATCTATCCACCTGGACCAGCCTTCACTTGCTCTGTAGACAATAAAAGGCTGTACTTGTTACTAAGATTGGGCTCTCATCTAATCATGCTTCCCTTCTTGGATCCTTCCCTTCTTGAAGTTCTTAAAAGAATTAATGGACTAGGACTGCATTCAAAATCTACCTGGGAAGATTTCTACACTATGTTATCTATGGAACACGTCTTTTGATGTCCCAATGTTAGATAGGACTAATACTTTTCAGGACTGGATTTTATGGAATGCAATGATTGTCTGCAGTCAAGAGTGCCATACTGTTGTATCTAACACAGCAAAAACAATGTATTAATGGAGTCATTAATCACCATCAAAACTGTATTAAGAGTGAAGATAGCCAAAAAGAGCTTAACTGACAGCAAGTGGCCATAAACCTGTCCAAAAACTAATTTGATTACTATCATATCAGCATCTGTGCCTCTTATGAGGGTTCATTTTTTTGATGAAATTAAGTAGACAAGCCATTCATGCGTATAATAGACATCTAAATCATGGTAAACATGTTGCTGGCAACAGAAGTAGTTAAAAGTGTGAGATTGTTTTGTAAAATGCACTGTGTACACATCAAACTAAAGGCATTTTGTTCATGTTTGTACGACAGTTGGTTTAAAATAATAAAAGCTACTGTCATATCCATCCCATGTTTTGCCAAATAATGCAAGTAACGAATAGTTTGATCAACTGTCAGTGCTAAAAATCAGAGCACTGCTGGCAATTTGGAAGCATGAATGCTTATTGTATCAGTCATAAGCAATCCCTGCAAACAATCTATTTTATTTGTAGGCAGTTAAATTAATTTTGTTCTCAGTTTTCTGGCAAAGCAGGGGTGGAGAATGTGTGGTTCTCTAGATATCCTGGACTCCAGCTTCCATGATCTTTAGCCAGCATAATCAGTGATGAAGGAGGATGGGATCTGCAATTGAAGGGTCACAGAAGTACCATCTCTGTCATAAAATATACTAGGGATTCTTACTAGCCTTCCTTAAACTAACCTCCAGGTGTGTGAACTGACAACACCAAATATCCCTAGCCGCCATAATCATTGGAATTTATGGAAGCTGTTGCCTGACACATCTGGAAAGTGCTAAATTGGGAGTAGTGTAAACAAATAGGATCCTAGAAGACAGCCTGTGTACAGAATTATTTTTAGATTATAACTGACAGAGTTCTTGGCATAAATCAAAGAAGGCAAAAACATTCAGCTAGAGATATGTTCAGTTCCAGCTTTACAACTACCAGGGGGATGAGAACTAAAATTTCCAGTTTTTTTCTTCAGATTTTCATGAGTCATTTAGAATTTTGATATTAGACACCAATGGTAGTAAAATATTATTTGAGAAGCTGGCTAAACAAATAATGGAATAATGACCCAGGAGATGCAGGAGAAAGTACTTTTTAATTTACAGGCTTCATAGTTGCTGTGATGATAATGTCCACTAGTTTAGATGGCTTTAAAAAGGGATTGGACAACTGTATAGAAGATAAGGCTACCTACCTCCCTGGGAGTAAACAGCACTGACCTCAATTGAAACCCTGGAGCTTATCACACACATCCAAAAAAGGCATTTTACCTTTTGAGGCTTCAATCCTCTTCCTGGATACACCTGGACATTCTAATATGTAAGTTGCCATCAATTCTGCTGTGATGCCGCTAGCCAAATACAGCCTGGCCATACATGAGTTGAAACCGTGTTCAGCCAGAAAATTTGCGAAGTCAGAAGCTTCAAAAATTTATCCACACTGTAGAAATAAAGCAGTTTGACTCTGCCATGACTCTGTCCTGTGGAATCCTGGGATCTGTAGTTTGAAGTTCAGCCTGGTCTGTCAGAGAGCTCTGGTGCCTTACTAAACTACAAACCCCAGGAATCCACCAGGATAGAGTTATAGCAGTTAAAGTGGTGTCAGCTTTATTTCTGCAGTGTGGCTACACTTTCAGGTGGTAATAGGACAGATCTCTGCCTGAGACTCTGAAGAGTTGCTCCTAGTAGACAAGAGGAAATGTGTAAATGTACAAATGGACTGACCAGGTATGGAGCAGTTATCCATACTCTCTAAATATGCATCTTGTCACATGTTGGAGTAAGTTCTTTACCTATGAGCTTACATGCACCTGTGATATGATCTACCAAATTCCACTGATGCATATCTTATTTGAATGTCATTAAAATTTGCCTGGAGACCTTGTGCAGGGAAACAGTTTTTTCTGAATGAAGCTTTGGTACTGAAATCCTAGTGCAGCTTTCCTCTATTCGTGTGACTTCATTTTCAGTTCTTTGATGGCCAAATAGGGACAGGCTGGACTATCTCATCAAACAGTTGTTTCAATTTTTAAACAAATAAGCAATTATGGCGCCCTTTGTAGGCTGAATTTGCTACATAAAAATGTCTGAGAAGAACAATAATATCAGTAATATATTCGATGAACAGTTTTACACACTTTCTGTCAAATTCATAGGAGCCAGGTGCATCCACAAATCTTCAAGACAAGCTGAATGGCATTTATCTTCAATTACTTTTTACAAATCACAGCAATGCCAACAGTGAACATCTTGCATTTGCTGTGCACCATGCCTAAAGCCATGGGAAACTGCCTGCCATTTGCAAGCTGATGTCTTGTAGGCAGCTCCATCTTACCTGAGTTTGCAGATGGGCCATTCCCCAGGTGGGTCTGGCCAAAACACTTCTCATTAATCATTGCTTAAATTCCTCTCAGGGGGAAGACCTCAGGTTAGACATCATTTGGAAACAAATTGGGTGAAAAATAGCTCTGACAATAAGAAGCCTTCCCAAAAGTCCCTGGTGAAAATGTCAGCAGTGTGAAAACAGACTCTTCCAGGACACTAAATGATCTGTCAGTTAGTGAATGACATTATAATCCACTTTCCTCCCACAGGCAGGCATAAGCCTTTGCTAGACTTCCTCATTTTCTAATTTATTTTCTATATTTATTCTAAGGCTTGGATTGCAATAAAAGAAATGTGATCCATCAGCAACAGAAGTACTTGGCAGGTATTATAACATCTCCAGAATGCTTATTTTACGCAAACACAAGACTATTGTATAACAGTTTAGACCTATGACATGCACTGAACAGGAGAAATAGAAAGTACATTAAATGTGAAACACAATTTTATTGATGATAATAGACTGAATGCTTTTAATTAATTCTGTTTCTGTGTTTTGGCTTCTATAACATGCACCATAAACACCTTTAAGGTCCATTAATTTTAGTATGAGCCATGTAAGCATGCATTGAACACTTTAACTGAACCTAAGAGATGTGTAAGGCAAAAAGGGGGGTAAAATTGATTGATTGATTGATTGATTGATTGTGTGCCTTCAAGTCATTTCCAAATTGTGGCAACCCGAAGGCAAACCTATCATGGGGTGTTCTTGGCAAATTTCTTCAGAGAGGGTTTGCCATTGCCATTGTCTGAGGCTGGGAGAGTGTGACTTGCCTAGGGTCTATTGTTATGAAAATATGCCAAATTTATACTACAACCTTTACCCAAACAGGGGGACACTTGTGCACTTTAATGAAGTTTACAATCCTAGTTCTCACATTAATAATTGTATACAAAATGCACTTAGTATATAAAAGTGTGCACAACAATAGCTTGGGAAAATGTATACATTTTGAAAAATGTACCAGGAAATGTGTATGATGGTTTATGTGGCTGTTAAATGATGAATTCAGAAAGGGATGCAAACAGGGTGGAAAAAATAAAAAATGGACACCCTGTCAAAGGCAAATGAGTGGGCCTGACTGAGTATACTGAAGTTCCAAAGGATGTGTTCAGACCTTGCTAAAAATTCTTGCATGTTTAATTGAAAGATGTTGCTGATATTCGCATATATATATATATATATATACACACACACACATACATTTGATGGGGGTATTATATCTGGATTTCCTCTGTAATTGCAAATCTCAAATTGAGTTGTCCAAACTCATTCAGAAAAGCATAGGCTCATTGTTACTTTGCTCCTATAGTTTTAGACTAGAAGATCTGGAGTTGGTCTGAGGGTCCTGTTGATGCGTTGCTGTTTCCCTCAGCATGGAAACTTTATCTGATTTTCATCTAGAAGGGCAGTTTTAAAGTGTTCATCCTGTGATATTTACTCCCTCTTGTCTGTTACCCAAAGAAAGGTGGGGGAAGGACTGGGGGTTCCCCTGCCCCCAGTATGTCAGTCTTACCTTAAACCAGGGGTAGGCAACCTTTCCCCTTTAAGGGCTGAGGGACTTCAGCTCCCAGAATCCCAGGAGCTACTGGCCAACATGGGACTATTGGCCAACATGGCTGAGGCTTCTGGGAGTTGAAGTCCCTCGGCCCTTAAAGGGGAAAGGTTGCCTACCCCTGCCTTAAACATTGGGGAAATTAGCTTTGCAAGAGGCTGGGTAACCTTTAGGACTGTTGACACCTGTGTATAGCAACAATCACTGAGGAGAACTACAGATTTGGGTGAGTTAAGAGGCTTTTATTTCTTTAAAAAAAAAAAAACCTACAGAGTTCGTACACACACACACACACACACACACACACAATAGTAATTCAAACAGACACAACATTCAGAGCTAACCAAAATGGAAATATGGAAATAGGATAGCAGAGTTTGAGGGGTTTAAAAGGGTGAAATTTACCTGTCCAAAGAGTAGACCACAGAAAGTGGGACTGGCTCAGACTGTGGTCTGAGGGCAACACAGATCACACGTGGAACACAGCCTGGGACAATTGTATGCACACTGTGTGTGCAGAAGTTAGGTTCTTGAGATCAATATTTAAACTTGAAAACTAGCCTCTGGGGATGTGTTATCTTGTGAGCTAACAAATATTTGACATTCTTTCTGGGAATCGACAATGGTATTCTGGAGTGGTTGATGGCTTTAACTTTAGGGTGACAAAAACAGTTATTGGATCAGGACAACCCAGAGTGACTGGACAAGGAGGTTGGCTGGAAGCAGGGCAGAGGGTGGACAAAGAGAACTGGCTTACTACTTTGGTGAAATGAGACTTCCTTTGTTTCTTGGTGCAAGAGGAAATGCAGAGGACTTGGGGGAAGGAGTGATTCGTACACCCACTTAGCCTTGGTTGTATCATTACCTGGATCATACACATACCCTCAAGTCTTTTCTCCTTTTCTTCTGGGAACTTCATCTAGTGTCCCAAAAGGTCACTGTGATCTCGTAAGAACATGCTGACTCCTGGTATGAAATATGAAAATATGGATACCTGAAATAGAGTGTGGGGTATGCAAGATGTGATAACATGTCCCAGCTGGAGTTGCAGATTTCAGTAGTGTTTCTCTCCTCTTCAGTAATGGTCTTGTTCAGATCGGAGTGCAGGCACAGATAGTTCTAGGGCCCATTTCCACTACAGAATTATACCACAATAGTTCCATTTTAACTGCCATGAACCTATCCAATGGAATCCTTGGGGTTTGAAATTTGGTCAGAGGCACTGGTGCACTCTGTCTGAGAATTCAAAATGCCCTTCTCTAAACTGACAAACCCAGGATACCATAGGATAGGGCCATAGTGTTTAAAGTGGAATGACAGTGCTATAATTCTGGAATGTCAATGAATCCCTCGACTCCTGGAGACAGTGGAGATTATCGCACCTCCTCCCAGACCTGGCTTACCTCTTGCAAATTATAGCCCAATTCGGGCTGGAACTGGGTCTTATCATATGGCTTTTGCCCCTAAAAGAGCCATTCGAGTGCATCCCCTCTCCAATGCAAATTGGGAAATGTGCTCCGGCGGCCAAATTGCCACCAAATTTTAAGCCATTTTCCTTTCACATCTGCTTAAGCAATTTACCTACAATAGGTGCATCTAAAAATGCATGCATGAAGGCAGGTATGAGCTAATCAGGGCTTTAGCCATGGGTCATTCCCTTACCTTATGAATTTTGCTGTTTTAATAATTTCTTTTACCACTGCAGAAACTTCAGTTGAGCATTTAGAAATAAAGTTTAGGCATCCAAAGAGAAGAGACAAGTAAGGCTATCAAGAGAATGAGAAATCAGTAAATATAACTGTTCCTAGTGTGAACAATGTTCAGTTTCTGCACCAGTAGAAATTTGGGGACTGAAGGAAAATTTCATGGGGGGGGGGGTCAGAATTCTTACTTTGGAGGTGCAATGCCTTTTTTGCCCCTCCCCCCAAATAACTGGAGCCAATGAGCCCTAATTGCACTTAGTGTTAGGCTTGGGTGCAAGAGATGCCATTGGCTGTGGATCAGTAAATGACCTTGTGCAAGGACACTATCTCTCAGTTCCTCATTGATAAAATTAGATTGGGATTTATTGCACAGCTCTTAGGACAGACATGCAATAATTCATCATAACAAATCAATAATTCATCTTGAGCCACAGTATATACTTTGGTGTTTTCAGATTTTTCATCATAGGCACAGAGTACCATGAAAGTAGTGCTGGCCCAGCACAGTTGTATAGGTCTCTTTGCTCTTTGAAGGGCTCTGATGGCCCTTGGAGAGCCCCTGGATGCAGGAGGCCTCGCATGTCATGCAGAATTAGTGAGGATGTGAAGAAGCTGCACAGAAGTCATTGAGCAAGAAGATTTATTGCTTTATTTGACAATCTGTTATGAACTAAACTGGGCATGACACTTCTAGGGCTAGCAGCCATGCGTTTGACATCCACTGGTAGAACACAAGCACTTCTTGTGAAAATATACTCAACTCACTTTAAAACAAGCAAACCAACACCTGAAGAGATAGTAAAAGTCCCAAATATAACCTTGACAGAAGTAAAATGAGGCCCCATAACAAAGCTAGTGGGACTAGGGATTGCCTTTCACAAATGTGGAGCATGGAGAAATGACCTCAATGGATGGCACAGCAAGGAAAGGTATTGTCTGTTCAGTTCTGTCTCTGCTGTCATTAGGCACACTAATGATGAGAAACAGTTTCCTTAATCTTAATAGACTAGCAGAGAGCGACAGCTCCATATTAGCTAAATAATATGTGTTTCAAGTCCTGGTCAATGCTAGATTAACTCTTTCACAGCATTGCTGAGAATGCCCAAAATATAATCTCATTTTCTGAGGCAAAGTTTCTTTTGAGATGTACAAGAATACTCTTGGTTAACAAAGCCTCAGAGAAAGAAGCTTCTTTTTACAAAGTATTTTAATGCCTGCCCAGCCACCCTTCCCTCCTTGTCCTCTGTTTAACTAGAGGGGCTTTTAATAGCAGCATTGGCTCTGGAATGATGGTGAATGAGGGGTGGAGAAAACACAAATTTTGGGTTGGGTTGCAGAAGCACACCTGTAAACAATGCAATAATGCATGAGCAAGGAAAGAGCAAGATTCTACCCTAGCTGATCCAACTGTAGCCATGCAAACCTCCTTACAATAGGGAAGATTAACAGCAGCTGCCTTTGGAATCCCTTACTGAGTATGTATGAACAAAAGATCAGAGAGACAAGAGGAGAATAGATAAGCCTCACCAGCTCCCCCCAGCATATTTAAGATGCATACATCTATAAGTTAGGGCACCAAAATGGAAATTATTAGAAAAACTAACACAGGTGAAAGAAAAATATATCCCAGGATGCTTTGAAGTTGTCTCTAAAATATTCCAAATGTTTTGTTTACTCATGCAATGCTTACCTGACCTGTTTGTCTCATTTCACTCATGCTTATCTATATTCTGAATAAAAAGTCTTCGGAAACATGCTCAAGCTGCTTCCATGCTATTTCTCCCTCTGCCATCAAAGTTTCTGTTAAAGAAGTAAAGCCCAGGGACACATCAACTGAGGTATACCTGTATAGGGCACAAGATACAAATCTACAAAAACAGCAACAGAGGTTCAGCATTTCAAAGATTTTGTTTGCTGGTGGCGGTGGTGGTGTGGCAGATCTGTCCATGGTAAATGAAATTAGAGGACCTTGTTTACAACTGTGCAGGTCTGAATGCTGTATAACATGTCCACTGCATGACTAGCTCTGCATGGTTTCAGTGACAAAAATATGATCCTGAGGGACCAAAATGCCTCTGCATGGTTTCAGTGACAAAAATATTGCAGTCGACAAAAATATGATCCTGAGGGATCCTGATGCATGAGGTCTAAATATATCCAGGTGATCCTTTGTAGTCATTAGAACTGTTATTTTAATACATAGTCATAAATTTAGTCTCTAGGTAACATGCTGTCCCCTTTTATCTCTGTTTTGCTGTTCACGCATTCTCATTGTGAGATTCTGAAGGAAGCTGCTGTTTACCTTGCCTGGTGTAAGCAGGCACATGGAACTACAGTAGGATCAGGTAGAATAGAATCCCACTCTTTTCAAGCTCAAATTTTATTAGGCTGTTTACTGAAGACATGATGCTGCAACCAGACATTTAAAACCTCCTTATCCAGCCCTCTCTTACCACCTTTCAATTGCTGATGCTGCTTTAAAACAAACACCCTTCTAACTACAAGAAGCCAAGGAGGAAAAGTGATGCTGGGTGAGCATAAAAAGACTTGTCAAAAGGAGCTTCACTGTCAAAGTATTTGTTAATGGAAGTATGCCTGTATTGGGGCTCATTCCTACTATGATTTGAGGTGAATTGCTGATCACTTTATATGTGCCTTGTTCCCATTGGAAAGAGTTTCAGATGTGACTGCGATTGTTTGGACTCACTTGGAAGTGAGACAAATGGGGGAAAAACCCTGCTTTTTTCAGACACTGGTTTTTTGGCTGTTCTTTTGGAAAGAAACAGTTCAGATGAGTGTTCAACCAGTGGGAATGACAGATCTGAATCACATCTTGCCAAAATCCAGCTCCCCAAAGTTGAGGGTGGTGATTGCAAGCCCTGATGCATGCACACACACAGAGAGCAATGGCAATACTCATTGATGAGCTGCCCTCCATCCTCTGCCCAGCCACTACATTACCATAGCAGGAAAGAGGAAGGGCTCCATTGTGGCCCTGGACTCCAGAAGCTTGAGACTGCCATGGGGGGTGGGGGTGGCTATTGCAATAGCTCCTCTGCCTGTAGAGAGGAGGTGGCAGTGGGAGGGGCTGTGGCTGTGGAGGCTGGTGCTGGGGATGGCAACCCAAAACCAGTAAATAACTAATAGGGATGCTGTCCCACTCGCTCACACACTCAATTTTCCACCCAATCCCACCCAACCAAACACATGGGGTGTCCTCTCCAAAAAACAACAATCACCCTTGCCATTAAAATCCTCTGCTTTCAGACAGAGGAGAGGGAAGCCTGGAAAACCACTTGTGGCTCTAGCTTCGAGTCATTCCCAAGGAGTTTATCACATGGAGACAAATTGCTTAAATCCTGTTCAGAAATGGGATTTAAAAATCCACCCACCCCCAAAAAAGTGGGTTGTTTTTCAGATGTATTTAAGTAAAGGAAAAATAATGTGACATTAATCTGAATGGAAAGTCGCCGAAACCCTCTCCTTTTTACTTTCAGAAGTCCCCAAAAGTAAAAAGAAGCGGGTTTTGGTGACTTTCCATTTGGATCAATATCGCATTATTTCTCCTTGATGCCAACATCGTGTGAAAAACAACCCACTTTTGCGAGTTATTTCTAGTTTCTGTTCGGGATAACCCCACACGTTGTGTGAAAAATGATCCACTTTTGCAGGTTGTTTTCACTTTAAATCCAGTTTCAGCATGGGATCCGGCCTGTGTGATAAACTCCTTAGGGTGACCCAATCCTGGAGTTTTCTTCTTCAGAGGGAGTTTGCCATTGCCACCCTCTGAGGAGGCTGAGAGAGTGTGAGAGAGTGTGACTTGCCCAAGACTACCCAGTGTCCATGACTGAGCTGGGGGCTTTTGCAATAGCTCCTCTGCCCATAGATAGGAGGAGGCGGTAGTGGCTGTGGCTAGGACACCATGGCAGCAGCAAAAGGCAACGCTTCTCCGGGAGGGCTCCAGACCCCCAAGGCGGGCAAGGGGTTTGCCTCAGATGGCAGAGGGGAGGAAGACTCCACCTTCCTGCTTTTGCCTGGATCCTCCACTGCTGGTGACTTAACCCTCCACACTCCTTCTAGTGGGAACTACATGGGAAAAGGGCATAATTCGATTCCATAGTGGGAACTCCACATTGGCCTCAATCGAACCCGTGAACCAGTGTCAGGGCAATTCACAAACCGGTTTAAATGTAAGTGGGAATGCCCTTCATTTACTACTAGAGTATTATAGTGAATCAATGTAACACTGGTTTTAGAGAAATTACATTGACTGCAAATACATTTTTATCAGGTGATAACATTTAAAGCCCTAAAAGGCTTGGGATCTCAATAGTTGAAAAAGCATGTCACTGTCTAAATACCTGCCCAAGAACTGAAGTCTATTGGAAGGGCCCTCCTCTGTATCCCACCAGTGAGGCAATACACTTTGGGAGGACTTGGAAGAGAGGATCTTCTCTGCTGTGGCACCCTGGTTATAGAACACCTTCCTTTTTAAGGACTCATTAGCCTCAATGCTGCTGTCATTCTGGTACCAAATCTTTTTATTAAATACTTCAGAGCTTAATTGATTTTATCTAAATTTGCATTTGTGGAATGGTTTTGATTGTGCAACAGTTTATATTTTTTTTTAATTGTGTTGCTTTAAGTGTTATGGGATGCGGTGGCTTAGTGGTTAAAGACACCAATTTTGATTATTCGGAAGGTTGGCAGTTTGAGGCCTGAGTGCTGTATGAAGGGGTGAGCTCCTGTCATTAGTCCCAGCTTCTGCCAACCTAGCAGTTTGAAAGCACGCAAATGCAAGTAGATAAATAGATACTACTTTGGTGGGAAGGTAACAGCATTCGGTGCAGTCATGCTGGCCACATGACCACCAGATTCATCTTCAGACAACGCTCGCTCTTCAGTTTAGTATCAGAGATGAGCACCACCACCCCTACAGTCAGTTACGACTAGACATTCATGTCAAGAGACTACCTTTACCTTTTACCTTTAAGTGTTATGGTATATATTTTAATATACTTTTCAGCTTTTAAATTAGTCTTATTGTTTTACATTCTTCTAAACTGATTTTGCTTTATGCCACCCTGAGGTACCTGGATATAAGGCAGTATATGAGCATTTAATAAATAAATACATTCTTATAATAAGAAAAACTGGGGGAAATGTGTGTTTTAATTAGGAAACATTTGATACCTTGGTGACTATTACAGTTTTGTGATCATTTTTTGTAATGTAAAATTAAGTTCAATCATAAACATTTTTACACTGTAATCCAAAATCTAAATATGGCAACCCAAAAGGATGTCCTGCTTAATTGAGACTTAATCCCAGGTAAGTATTAGTAGTGTACAGCCATTGTGACACAGTGGTTTGAATGTTGGGCTGCATCTCTGGAGACCAGGGTTTGATTCTCTGCTCAGAGTTCAATGAAATCCACTGAATGACCTTGGGCAAATTACATGCTCTAGGCCTCAGAGGAAGGCAATAATAATAATAATAATAATAATAAGTTTTATTTATATTTTCTGCCTCTCCCTACGGATCGAGGTGGGATTACACAATAAAATGAATACAATGTACAAAATGTAAACAATAGAATAATAAAAATCAGAACAATAATAATAGAATAAAATAAAATAAAATAGCCAATCATTGTCAGAGTCTAAAAATCTGGAAGATCAGATGGATAGGCCCGCCAGAAGAACTCCGTTGAAGATCAGATGGTGCTGGGCCTAGAATAATAAGAAGAGCCCTCCCTCCATTCCATCCGATGTCATCTGGGAGAGAGACACTAGGCCCAGCACCATCGGGCCTAGAATAATAAGAAGAGCCCTCCCTCCATTCCATCCGATGTCATCTGGGAGAGAGACACTAGGCCCAGCACCATCCGGCCTGGAATAAGAACCCTTAAAGGACGGGTGGGAATTGGGATTTTTATGTTCTATTTAAATTGTATTAATATATATGTATGGTCATTTTAATGTTGTAAGCCGCCCCGATTGCTCTGCAGAGGGGCGGGATATAAATAAATATTATTATTATTATTATTATTATTATTATTATCCATCATAAGGCCTTCTTGAAGGCTTCTAGAGTAGTAATAAGATGGATCTCTTCCGGCAGGCTGTTCCACAACTTGGGAGCTGCGACCGTAAATGATTTTTGGGAAGTTGTGGTAAGTCTAGTTTTATGGTGTTCTAATAACTTCTTCTCAGATGTTCTGAGAGTGCGGGGCGGATTATGTGGGGAGAGGCGTTCCTTCAAGTAACTCGGGAACAAGCCATGTAGGGCTTTAACCTCCTCTGAACTTTGAACAAATATTGCCAAAAAACAACACCGTGATAGGTTTGCCTTAGGGTTGCTATAAGTCAGAAATGACTTAAAGGCACACAACCACTACAACAACAACGTATGTGTAGCATTTGTAACCTGATAGAAAACACTGATTTCAGTAGAACTGCTTCTAAGTAAATATGCTCAGGAAAGCAGGGCATCAATTTGGACATTTCCCCTTGTATCCTTCATACAGTAAGGCTGCTTAATATCACAGTCCTATGTATGTCTACTCAAAAGTTATCCCATTGATTTCAACAAGACTCTTAGCTTACATGAGATCAACTTCAGTGGGATTTTCAAAGGCTGACTATATATTGAACTGAACCATTTGTACTGTATGTTGGTTGTATCATAGCACAGCTGGTGCTATGCTTGGAAAAGTTACTTTTTTGGACCAAAAATCCCAGGATTCCTCAGCCAACATGGCCTAGAGAATGTTATTCAAGGGATTATGGAAGTGGTATTTAAAAGAATAATGTTTCCAAGTTATGCCTTCTACATTCTTGAAAAACAGGGAACCACTGGTGGGACTTGCTTCCTAGCAAACACATATTGGATTGTGCTGAACAGATTACATCCTATGTTTTGCCATTAACCAGTATATTTTTCGTCAGGACTAGCTCAAATAACCAATTCAGCGCAATCCAATATGTGTTTGCTTGGAAGTAAGTCCCATTGTGTTTAGTGGTTTCTGTGCAATGAAAGATGATTTAAACTAGTTCTGGAATTCCAAAAGGTTATATTTAATGTTGGATAAATCTATTAAATTTCACACCAGCTGTCTTGTGCCAATAATGTGCACTATCTGTAGATACAGAACTGTTCCTGCAAATTAAGATTATTTTAAGGACCTCTTTTTTGCCACAAATGAAAATAAATTAGTTTGTAGTGTTTGCAGCATGCAGGAAAGATGTGAAAGAGGAGAACAGCATCTGGACCCTATGTCTGTTCAGATACTTCCAAAGGGAAAGCACTTTTCACATTCATTACAGCCTAGCAAGGAAGAGAAGGAAAGAGACAAGAGCAGGCAGCCCAAAAGGGGGGAGAGATGAAAAAAGGGGGGTCCTTTTGTATCTGTGTCCAATATGGTTTCCTTTGATTGTTCATTCTCCATAGTCAAGGGCTCCCCATGGGTTCTCATCTGTTACCCAGGCACAGCCATACCTGCCTGGCTGTGTGAAAGTGGCTCAGCTGTCGGCTCTGGATGAGGCAAACAGATCACATCTATCTCCCGGGCATCTACTGAGCTCACAGGGCTCCAAGGATCAAGCCCTGGACAAGAATACAAAAGCAGGTCTGTAGAGAATAACAGCCTAACTTCTGTATTGTCCATTGCTCATTGTAAGGATGCTGGAGGTCAAAACTATCCAGAGTTCTTGCTTTCATAAAATAGGTTGGTGTGTGTGTGTGTGTGTGTGTGTGTGTGAGAGAGAGAGAGAGAGAGAGAGAGAGAGAGAGCATGTGTATGAGAGAAAAGGTGGCAGTGAGAAAGACAATACTGTTTGTAGCTTGCTTTTTGGAGAAATTACCCAGAGAAATAGCCGAAAACCATTGTAGAAAACAATGCATCCATGTTCCTTGCAAAAAAAAAAAAAGTAGCTTATATTAAGCAGCTATTCTGAAAAGATGAGTTCCCACTTCAACACCTGAAAGAACAATATTGTTTTAGAGTGGGTAGGGAGAAAACATGTTCTGCAGCAAAAGAGTTTACTAAAGAAAGGCAGAACCCACTACAATGTTGGTTGATCATAGACAGTATTTACCGGTAATTGAAATGGTGGAGATTAAACTTTACCAGTAAAAGAAATTGCATAGCTCTTTTAGAAAGTATTTGAAGAAAAGAGATGGGTGGAGTGACACCTAGGAGTTTATCACATGGGAGGCTAAGTGCCTGAAATCCCATGCAGAAATGGGATTTAAATCCTGGAAAAATCCCACAAAAGGGGGATCGTTTTCAGACTCATTGGGGGCATTGAGCATTAACATGAAAATAACCCGCACAGAAAGTGGACAAAATCGGCAACTTTTTACTTTTGGGAGAATTCCAAAAGTAAAAAGAGGCCAATTTTGTCCACTTTCTGTGCAGGTTAGTTTCATGTTAATGTTCAATGCCCCTGACCTCATATGAAAACGATCCTGCTTTTGTGGGACTTGTCCATTTTCTGTGCTCGTTAATGCCCAACGTCATGTGAAAATGATCTCGCTTTTGTGGGATTTTCCCATTTTAAATCCCATTTCTGCACGGGATAAACCCTGTGTGATAAACTCCCTAGTGTGGCTTTAGAAGAACTTAGGAGAAATTATTCCACATAATTGATGTGTGCATCAAAAAAAAAAAAAATAGAAATTTGGAAAAAAAATTTAGAGTGTCTTTTGTTTTAGCTCTTCCATTAAGACAATAAGCTTCCAATCATCCAGTCCCTGTTAATTAAGCAGCCACTTTGCTGCTGTTTCTAAGATCAAACAGCATTTTATGGAACCAACTCATAAACGAATGATTAAGTGATCAGTAAAATTACTTATGAAATGTGCTTGTACAAGGTAGGTTAAAAAAAAAACATTTAAAGCCCAATACTATGCATAATTACTCACATGTAAATTATATTGAGTTGAATAGAATTTACTCCAAAGTCTGGGTAGGATTCAAGCCTTCAGATTTTCAAACTTTCAGCCTATTCCTACTATTTTTCTGAAGGCAGAGGTGATGAATTTGTTTCAAAGTTTTGTGTACTTGGTTTTAAAATAGTTTTAAAAAAATATCCTCATTCTCATGTGAAGCCTCCATTTAAAAAAACAACAACCAACACCTAGGGTTGCAGCATCTCTTCTAAAGAAATGTTAGATATTAACTATTAAGTAATATCCTATATTCTTGGTTTCTCTCTATTTCATGCTTCTTTCATATTTTTCCCAAGTTTAATTTCATTTTACCTCAGGTTTTGTTACATCTCCTTCTCTGTGAACATTCCTCTCTTTTCTTTCTCCTCCCACTCTCTCCCAAAGACCTTTTTATTTTCTGAAAATGGCCCACTGGAAAAAAAAAAAGATTTGCTGTCCCATTCGTTCCACACTGCCCCCATAAAAAGCAAATATTTTCAGGTTGACTGAAAGTTTAACATTGTTTTTATTTTTATTTTTAAAGAAAATCCAGCGTGACCTGGCACGTGTTGGTGCCTTTGCCATGTAACAAATTACTTGGGTGTTTTTTTAAAACCTAAGTTAAACACTTGTGCAAATTTCCCTTGTCTGGATTTCCATTGTGTGCCAAATTCACTGATAAATAATAAAGATCTAACTTCTTGGGCTTCACAAAAGAGACCTTCATTAACTAGACCAGACCAAATCATACCATAATTTTACAGATAATATACCAGATTTGGAACAGACTAAACTAACTTGCCTCCTTTAATATCAGGAACAAAACAAAACAAACAAACAAAACCAACCAGTGTCCATTTTTAATGATTTAGCTCTATATGGTGAGTAAATCCTAAAGCCAAGAGAGAATAAAAATGCACAATATTGTTAGCAATATATTAAAAGTAATCTGAACATGGAGCATCAATCAAAATGAATGGCACACAGATCCCCTTGAAAACATTGCATCTCTTCCCATTCATTTATTAGATTTACTTTGTAAGTGAAAACTTGGCTTTCAGATGTTTGGTTTGTAAAAAAAAAAAAGTAGAACCAAATGAGGCCTTTGCTATGACAGTTTGATGTACATGTGACAAGTCTCTTTTCCTTCATTATTTCATTATGCAACTTAAGTTCTGTAAAAGGCCTGCCAAAATACCACACTCCTTGGCATGGGAGGGTTAAAGAGTTTATTTTTTCATAAACACAAGTTCTGTGAAAATCCAGAAGGCCATTCCTTCCTCTCTGTTGCCATCTCCTTGAAACACACAAAAAACTTCTTTTTAATTTATATGCCTATGCCATTTCTTCAGCAAGGACTTGAATATTGAACTGGTCATGCATGGGATTGCCCTTTTCAGTAACCCCCCCCCCTTTTTAGCATCTCTATCAGGCCATTTAATTTTCCAAAGCAAGAAATATTGTAGAGTTGTAAATCTCTTGTCTTTCTTTAACTGGTTTATATGAAGTTCTACCTCTCAAAAGTGATTTAAGAACAGGGTCAGCCAGCCTGCTGCACATTTCCTGGCAGGTGGTCAAACATGGAATGGGAAAGTTTAGCCTATATAAGGTGAGTTAAAGTCCCTTGTCTAAGACAGAACTTTTGTGATGCATTGTTGTCATTTTGGAGGTGCCTATGACAGGCTTCCCTGATGACAAAGTGTCAGACTCACAGGGAAGCCTTTGTCTTGTCACAGCACTCCTGGACTATGTGTATAAAACTTACTTGAGGAGAAGGGGACAGAGGGGGAGAGTATGCTCAGGGTATAGATTAAATCTTTGTTGACATTTTTTTAAAAATCTATTTATTTATTCATATTTAATGAGAAATATTTAGCTGTTCCAAAACATTCTGAATATTAGCTATGCTCATGCATGTTCACACTTAGGATAAAGTCAGGAAAGAGATTTAAAGAGAGGTTTCAGTTGGTTTATCACATGAGCTTTGTTTGAAGTGCCTTGGGATTAAAAAATGTATATTCCAGTAGTCTTGTCTTTCTACACATGTCTCATGTTTTTTAAACAAACAATAAATGTAAAGAAGTACATGTATGTAATTTTTGATGCATCTGTCCTTCATCCTCAGTCTCTAATGATCCAGACAGAATTCTATGCAACAGCCACAATTTAAACTCACTCTCAATCTTTATCTTTAAAGGTATCAGCAACAGTATAAGTTTATCTGGTAGTCCTATTTTAGGTAGAAGACCTACAACAGAGGACTTGTCCTTCAAGCTGGGCAATGGCATTTCCAGTTAATTTCAAGTCACTATTATAAGCTGATCCATACAGGACTTGAGAAAAACCTTGCTGAATCAGATCAAAGGCCTATCTAGTCCATCATTCTCTTCATACAATGCTAAACACATATAAGGAAAGCATGTTAAACTCTCCTGTCATTCCTCACAAGAAACTGGTAATCAGTTACTTCCTCTGATCCTGGAGAATGGCTGTGGGCTTCCCTCTTAAGTGGCCAATTACAGAGGGTGGTGTTAGCAGATTACTATTTCACCCCATGACATTATGCCATGAGGTTCTAATCTATCTTCTGTAATATTACAGTGGGTCCTTGGTATCTCCATGGATACCAATATTCGTGGATGCTGCAGTCTCATTAAGTACATAGTAAAATGGTGACCCTTATATAAAATGGCAAAATCAAGGTTTGCTTTATTTTGGAATTTCTATATTGTAGATATATTTTCAAGCCATGGATAAAAATTCATGGATTTGGAGGGCTGACTGTACTGTCATCTGTATGATGGGCAACCATGGATGGAGTAGGGGGCTGCACAAGCCTAAATTTCCCACCCAACTACAGGCCACTGTGGTCTGCAATTCCATTTTCCATCTAAACCAGAAGTGGCTGGAATATTGCTTCTGGCTTCATTTAAAAGTACTTTGGGAGGTAAAATAAGGCTCACCTTGTTTTAGCACAAAATTGTATCCCAGGAAGCTTCTGAATATATAATTTTGGGGGAAAATATCTCAGTGAGGGGCTTGCAAGGGGGTAGTAATGGCCTTGGTGTTATTATTTATTAAAATAGCTACTGTATACACTCAGCTATAAGTTGACTTCATGTATAACTCAAGGGCAAGTTTTTGGGGCCAAAATTATGGGCTTTGATGTGACCTATGGGTCACAATTAGAGGGTAAAACCTAAGGCCATGTAACAAGGAATGTAAAGGATGCAGCAAAGGAAAACAATGTCAAAGAACTTACAAAATTCCAGCAGGCATAACTGATTGGATGGAGGAGAGAGGAGACGGAGGTCAGTGCTTCCCTCTAGATTACATTCTTATCTTTCACCAGGAGATGCTTCCTTTTTAAAATAAGATTTAAAGTGTTATTGTAAGTTGAGAAGAGTAGATAAATCATTGTGGAAACCTCCACTGCTGAAGCCTTCTTCTGCTGCAAGTTGATCTCCATACCAGTCATTTCTGGTGCTGACCTTACCACCTAGGAATGCAGCCTTCCCATTAAACAGACTGGAGGCAGAACATAACTCTAAAGAGGCACATTTTATTCTCCAGTTGCAGTAAATACAAAGTAACTATTTACAAGTAGATCAAAACATCAGCAGGTAGGAACAAAAGAATCATAAGAGCTAACCATCAAAAGAAAGAAAAAGCTCCACCCCCAAGCTGAGGGCTTAATTCATTTGTGGACACTTGTTAAACAGCCTCAAAATCAAGCCTCTTCTTGTGACTCATAGTCACATGGACAATGGTTCTCACAAAACATGATGATCTAATATGTTTACAACTTGCCTTCCGTGTTCCCAGACACATACTGTCCTTGACTATCTTCTCTTGTGATTGTTTTCGTATTTCACCTGCAGGCACACTTTCCCATGTTGTCATTTTTCACACATCTATACATTTCCACACAAGTTACATTTTCCAACATTCTCCTCTAAATGTGTAGATGTGTGTCATGTTGCTTGTTTGTATTATGTATTTTCCATTCCCTTGATTTTGCACTTTAGCTCAACAGCTAGAATTGTGTATTTAAGGTACCATGTCTACCAGACATGTTAGCTATTCATGTCTCTCAATTGACAATGCTTTTGTAAAAACATCAGCTATATTGTCCCTTGTGTCGATGTATTCTAGACGCACAATTTTGTTTTGGATCATCTCCCTAACATTTTGATATCTCACACCTATGTACTTTGTTCTGCACTTCAAATTCTCAGCCTCTGACATTGCAATGCATGATTGTGAATCCTCATGAACCACAGTTGCTTCAACACATCTTTCCCCTAAATCTTCAAGCAACTGTCTTATCCACTGTATTTCTGAAAACAATTCTGACAATGCTGCAAACTCAGCTTCAGCTGTACTCAAAGCTACACAGTTCTGCTTCCTGCTGTGCCAAACTATTGGGCTTTCTCCAAACTTTATCAATAAACCAGATACTGACTTTCTGTCATGTAATTCTAAAGCAAACAAACTATCTACAAAACAATCAAGCTGAACCATGCTGCCCTGTATCACAAGCTTTCTGTCTTTGCTACCTTTTGTTGGAATAGTAACAAGCTCTACACTTGAGCCATTATAGGGTTAATGGAGAGCTACTGAGAACACAGATGACCTACAGCTGTATATGTATAGCTCTAATCAAGTTTTGAGCCTTAATAAGGCTGCCTCTGTAGTGAGCTCTCTCTCTCTCTTTTGCTCACTCTATTCTTAGCCTTACTTTATGTTGCTTTATACTTGTGTTATTTGATTATGTGCCTCATACTTGTGAGTGGAGCGAGGAGGAGGAGGAGGGCGGGACCATCAGGGCCGGTAAAAAGGCCCCAGCGAGCCTTCCTTTCCCTCCCCAGCAGCAGAGGGACTTGCCATCTGGGCCCCGCTTGGCCCCAACTTCCCTGGACCTCCAGGCCTGGGCTTGTGAGTGGAGCGAGGAGGAGGAGGAGGGCGGGACCATCAGGGCCGGTAAAAAGGCCCCAGCGAGCCTTCCTTTCCCTCCCCAGCAGCAGAGGGACTTGCCATCTGGGCCCCGCTTGGCCCCAACTTCCCTGGACCTCCAGGCCTGGGCTTGTGAGTGGAGCGAGGAGGAGGAGGAGGGTGGAACCATCAGACTTGCCACCTGGGCTTGTCCTTGATCTTAATTGCTGCTGGCCTTGCTCTAGCCATTAGATGGCCTTGAGAAACTGCCTTTCACGGATAGCTGTGTGGGTTTCCATGCAGCTGTGGGGGAAATTAAAGACTGGAGTCGGCCGGGTGTCCGCCTTCCTTTTTATACACAGACCATAGTCTGGGAGCGGGTATTCAGGTGGTGTGGGGGAGGGGGAGGTACGGCGGCAGCAGAGCAAACAGATGTTACAAAAGAAGGAGGGATCGATGCTTGATATCTATCCCCCCTTCTGTTGGCTCTGCTTCCCAGGATAACTTGGGGGACGTGCCTGCCATTCCATTGACCCTCAATCTGCTCCTTTGCAATGCCAGGTCGGTTAAGAACAAAACACACATCATCCACGATCTCTTGGTGGATGAGGCAGCCGACCTGGCATGCTTCACTGAGACCTGGCTGGGGGATGCCAGCTCCGCGACCTGGGCGCAGGCTCTCCCAGCTGGGTACTCAGTTATTGAGCAGGTGAGGGAAAGTGGGCGGGGGGGTGGTATAGCCTTGGTCTATAGGAACACTTTGACCTTGATCAGGAAACCTATCCGGAAAACGACGCACATCGAGTGTATGTACCTTAGCCTGAAGACTAGGGATAGTTTGGGGATCCTGTTGGTGTACCGGCCACCCCGTTGCTTAACAGACTCCCTGACCGAGCTGACGGCCCTGGTTTCTGAGTTGCTGTTGGAATCGCCCAGACTTTTGGTTCTGGGCGATTTCAACATCCCACTCGAAACCAGTTTGCAAGATCTAACTGGTGCGGCTCGGGAGTTCATGGATACCATGACTAACATGGGCCTATCCCAATTGGTTGACGGGCCCACACATTGTGCTGGTCATACACTCGATGCGGTCTTTAGTACGGAGCAGGAGCATCCGTGGGCGGAGATCAAAAATATCTCCGCCCTGTCATGGACGGATCATTTTCTGATCAGGGCAGAACTAAAGGCTATTACTCACCCCCTCGGGGGTGGCGGACCCATTAGAATGGTCCGCCCTCGAAGGCTAATGGAACCAATTGGTTTCCAGAAAGCCTTAGAGGGTTTAATGGTTGGCAACACCGGTGATTCTGTTGAAGCCCTGGTGGACACTTGGAACATCGATCTCACCAGGGCTATTGACACAATCGCTCCCAAGCGTCCTTTCCAGCCCGCTTCGAATCGTAAGCCCTGGTATACCGAGGAGCTTAGGAAGATGAAGTGTGTTGGACAACGACTAGAGTGCGAATGGCGGAAGTCTCGTCTCCTATCTGACAGAACTCGCCTTAGGAAACATCTTGATTCCTATAGGGAGGCTTTGCGTGCAGCGCAGAAATTTTTCTGTTCTGCACGCATTGCGTCTGCAGTCTCGCCCGGCAGAGCTGTTTAGGGTGGTGGGGGAGTTGACGAAGGTATTTCCTGCGCCAAACCCCCTACTTAACCCAACGACAGCCTGCTGTGAGGCCTTTAATATTCACTTTGCAGACAAAATCTCTCGGATAAGAGCCGACTTGGACGCCATTGTTTTGGCAGAATCCGTAGATGAGGTATCCAGGAACTCCGTTGATGGCATTTTACTGGATCAATTACAATCTGTGAGTACCGATGACGTGGACAAGCTGCTTGGAAGTGTGAGGAAGACAACCTGCCCCCTCGATCCTTGTCCATCATGGCTGGTCGTCCAGGGGGGGGGGACGCGTTGAGGGTGTTCCTCCGGGACACAATCAACGCGTCATTCAGGGAAGGCAAGGTACCATCTTGCTTAAAGGAGGCGGCGGTTAAGCCACTCCTGAAAAAGCCTTCCCTGGATCCCCTGGATAGAAACAACTATAGACCAGTCTCCTTGCTCCCTTTCTTGAGCAAGGTGATCGAGAGGGCAGTTGCCTCCCAACTTCAAGCAGTCTTGGATGAAACCGATTATCTCGACCCATTTCAAACCAGCTTCAGGACAGGATATGGAGTGGAGACTGCCATGGTTGCTCTGACCGATGACCTCCGCCTGAGTATCGACAGGGGTAGTGTGACCTTGTTGGTGCTCTTGGATCTCTCAGTGGCCTTTGACACCATAGACCATGCCATCCTCTTAGATCGCCTGAGGGAGTTAGGAATTGGAGGCACTGCTCTGCAGTGGTTCCGTTCCTTCCTCTCGGACAGATCTCAGAGGGTGAGGCTTGGGGACAGTTGCTCATCCAAAATTGAGCTTAATTGTGGTGTCCCTCAGGGTGCCATCCTGTCCCCAATGCTATTTAATATTTACATGAAGCCGCTTGGTGAGATCATTCGGAGGCATGGAGCTCGGTGTCTTCAGTACGCTGACGACACCCAGATATATCTCTCCATGACCAGATCATCGACTCAGACTTCAGATGGCGCCTCTCCTCTTGATGACTGTCAAGACTGATGACTCCTCTTGATGATTAGAGCGGTAAT
Source organism: Phrynosoma blainvillii (assembly GCA_026167975.1). NCBI lineage: Eukaryota > Metazoa > Chordata > Lepidosauria > Squamata > Phrynosomatidae > Phrynosoma > Phrynosoma blainvillii. The sequence goes on from JANUYF010000001.1 coordinate 107,791,652, forward strand.
GGGTTGGATGAGGAAAAACAGATTGAAGTTGAATCCAGACAAAACAGAGGTACTTGCAGTCACGGGCCCGAAACCAGATTTGGGAATACAGTCTCCAGTCCTGGACGGGGTCACACTCTCCGTAAAGGACTGTGTTCGCAGTCTGGGGGTTCTCCTTGACTCATCGCTTCACATGACTAGTCAGGTGAATGCGGTGGTCAGGAGCGCCTGTTATCAGCTTCGGCTGATACGCCAGCTGCGCCCTTATCTGGATAGTAAGGATCTGGAAGCTGTGGTACACGCCCTGGTAACCTCACGTCTGGATTTCTGCAATACACTCTACATGGGGCTACCCTTGTGCCTAACCCGGAAACTTCAACTGGTACAGAATATGGCAGCCAGGCTAATTACGGGAACATCTAAGAGGGAGCACATAACACCTGTGCTTAAATCCCTCCACTGGCTGCCAATTAGTTTCCGGGCGCAGTACAAGGTGTTGGTTTTGACCTTTAAAGCCCTACATGGCTTGGGCCCATCTTAGGGACCGCCTCTCCCCATATGACCCCCCCCCCCGCACCCTGCGGTCCTCTGGGAGGAATCTGTTACAGCCAATAAAAACTAGGCTGTCCCAGACCTCCCAGAGGGCCTTCTCCGCAACCGCTCCCAGACTTTGGAATGGCCTGCCAGATGAGATCCGTCTGATAACCACTCTTGCTGCTTTCAAGAAAGCAGTAAAGACGGATCTCTTTCGGCAGGCCTTCCCGGAATAACGGTCGGCCCTTAAAGGGGTCCCCATTTGTCTGTCTCCTCGGAAAATCTTGTTTTTAATTTATTAATTTAACTAATATTGTATTTTAATTATTCTTTGGTTTAATTCTATTTTAGGGGGATGGGGAGGGGGGAGGTAGGGGTTATGGGGAGAGGGAATGTTTTAACGTTGTTCTGTTTTAACTATTGCTGTCCCCCGCCCCGATTGCCTAGCAGAGGGGCGGGCTACAAATAAAAATTTATTATTATTATTATTATTATTATTATTATTATTATTATTATGTTATTTGCTATTTGTTACTTTTGCCATTATTATTATGCTTTGTCTTATATATATGGGTTTTGTATGATTCTGTTATATATATATGTTGTTTGTTACCTTTTGAGTATTTATATAAAGCCTTTTATAGTACTTTGTTTCATTAGTCTCTTTTCAAATCCTTTGTCCCAACACCTTTCAGGTACCTTAACACATGTTTCACTGCAGTCCAATCCTCAATTTTTGGATTGTTCACCTTCTGGCTAAGCATTCCCACTGTAAAAGAAATATCTGGCCTTGTGTTGTTTACAATGAACATCAAGCTCCCAACAATGCTTCTAAACAATTCTGGATTGTCAAACTACTTTGTTACTCACCACTGGCATAACCAGGAGTCATCGGACTTTTCGCTACTTTAGCACTTTGCAGTCTACATTTCTCAATCAGTCTTTCTATCTTCTTCTGTTGACTCAACAAACCTACCATCTTTAGTCCACTCTACCTCAATCCTTAGGTAGGCCTTGAGAATTCCTAAATCCTTAATTACAAATTTCTTTGCCAATTCTCTTTGTACTGCTTGAATCTCATGTTCTGACTTCACTGTGACACACAAGTCATCAACGTAAATCACCAACATCATATCTCCCTTGGTGTAAATGCATGCATCAGCAATGCTGCGTTTGTATCCTAGTTTCACCAACTCCTCATGAATATAATGATTCCAACTCCTTGCACTCTGTTTTAAACCATACAAATCCTTTTCCAACTTGTACATTTTTCTATCACTGTCCTGTTCAAAACCCAAAGGTTGTTCCATGAACACTTCTTTCTCAAGATTAGCATTCAAATAAGCAGTTTCAAAATCAAATGCCTTACTAACTGGCCTGTCTTTGCTGCTAATGCCAAAACCAACTTCAGGCTTTCTGGCTTAGATGTAGGAGAAAACATTTTGTCAAAGTTCTCAAACTTCTGCTGTAAAACCTTTTGCCACCAACCTGGCCTTACATCTATAAGTATCATTCGGCATCTCCTTGAAAACTCATCTACAACCTATCACCATGTGATCCTTAGGTCTCTCAACAACTTCAAAAATTTCCTTATCTACCAATGACATGTACTCCTGATCCACAGCAGAAAAACCACTTCTTCTCTTCCTCAGGATAACTCTGCAAATCCTTAAAACTCTCAGGCTCATCAGCCACCACTGTACAGGCTCTTGCACTCTGCACTCCAAAACATTCTGGAGGCTTTCTCACTCTTTGAGTCCTCCTTGGCAAGATTATCTTTGTCCTTCCTCTTTCATCCTCACTGTCAGAATTTGTCTGAACCTCTGTATCTCTTTTTCTCTTTGTCTCCAACTTTCTAGTTGTGGTTGGTTGTGTCTGTGTAGGCTATTTTGAAGTATTAGAGTCACCGTCTGATGATGCTGATTCTTGTTTTACTACCCTTCCATTTCTAGTACTCATGTCCAACTGTCCCAACCTAAGAAAAACCTCTCTGTTGGAATGCAACTTCTCCCAACCTGAGTGCTTTTCAAAGTTGGCACTTCTGGATAGCAAGATCTCCCCATGGCCAAGACAAAATCTGTAGCTATTCCCAGAATATCCCACAAACATCAACCTGTGCCACTTAGGCTCACCCTTCTTTCTGAAACTGGCAGGTACATACACATTTGCATATTGTCCAAACACTCTCAAATATTTCAAGTTAGGTGGTCTGCCATAAAGCATATGAAATGGGGTTTTCTTTACAGCAGAATTCCAAACATGATTTGCAAGATGATTTGTTGTCAGAATAGCCTCCCCTCACAACTGCTCAGATGCTTCTGCATCTAACATCATGCAGTCTTTTATTTGCTTTAGGACACCTATTCGTCTTTCTGCCAAACCACCCTCCTGTGGCATTGCAGGGTTGGTGGTGCTGTGACAAATTCCCTTCTTTCTCAACCAATTTTTCAAACAATTCAACAAGAATTCTCCACCCCTGTCTGTGACCAAAGATCCCACCTTGTACTCAAACTCCCTTTCAATCATGTTAGCCCAATCTTTGAGACACTCAGCTGCTTCACTGTTTTCCTTCAAGAGCATCACATAAGAGTACCTGGTAAAAATCCACAATTACCATAAAATACTTGTTGTTTCCCAGGCTTTTTAAGAAAGGCCCCACAAGATTTGCATGGATACATTCAAAACGTCTTTTGTTGTGCGTTTGCTGCGTTTGACCACATAAAGCCTTCAACTTTATCCTGCTGTAAACTGATTTGAACAAGGAGACATTTTGAATTCTGGGCACACCTCCCCCAGTTTCCCAAGACTGTTAAAGCTTGCATGTCCCAATACCCGGTGGTAGTAATGAGCACAATCTAAATGTAAAGGCACATTACTGACTACTGCACATTCTGCCCTATCCACCATATAATATATTTTGTCCTTTTTCACAGCTTTTGCACAAACCTCATCATTTATGGTGCTCACACACTCTTCCCCTGTAAAATTCAATGCATACCCATCAGTGGTCAAAGCAGACACACTAACTAAACAGTTTTGCAATTTAAGTTCACACAATACATTATCAAAGTCTTTTGCAAACCCTGGGATGAACACAGTCCCTATGTCTTTGATTTTCCTTGGTGCTCCATCAGCCAAAGCTATTGAAGCCACATTGGGAGGTTTCTTACTTTTGAGGAGCTCAGGAGTATTTACCATATGTCCTGTGGATCCAGAATCAAGAATCCAGTCCAGATTAAGCTTGACTTCTTGATGGGCCACACTGTCACTGCTCCTTGTCACAGCCAGAACACCCTTTCTGGTCCCAGTCTTTGGGCTGTCATTTTTGCTTGGCTGCTGCAAATTTCCTGCAATCTTTCTTCAGATGACCAGGTTTCCCACAATAAAAACAATTTCTCTACTCGGGTTGCAGCTCCCTGGAAGCTCCCTCTGGTGTGTGTGTGGACCTAGGCACGGCTTGCTGCTGCTTCTGGAGTCCTGCCTTGAACCAGCGATGCTGGCTTTCTTCCAAAACCTGAGAAGCCACCAGCTCCATTGTAATTTGCACCTCAGGAACTCCCTGAAGACCATACAGCACATGTTCATAGTCCCTTGAGAGACTCCCCAGCAAAATATATGCCTTTTGTTCCTTGGGAGTTGAACACTTCTCATCTGGACTTGATTAAACAAATCTTGGATGATCTCCAGATGCTTTTGAGGAGACTGCCCATGCTGCATCTTGCATACATAAACTCTTCTGTACCAAATCATCTCAGACAGCGCTGTGCTGGATTGATGAATATCTTTAAGAGTATCCCACACCTCTTTGGCAGTTGTTTTATCTCTGACATAATTGATTTGATTGGGAGAAATCAAAAGGAGGATAGTGGCTTTTGCTTTTTGATCATCTTGCTGAACAGCTGCTCCAGCCCCAGCTGGCACCCCAGCTTGGACCATGGCCCATAGACCCTCTCTCACAAGCAACAACTGAGCATAAGTGCTCCAGGCACTATAGTTTGATTCATCCAATTTGGGAAATTTCACAGCCTCCATAGCTAGCACTTAAGAGTCCTGGCTGCTTTCCCAGCTTCCACTGTCTATTGTGTTAAGTCAAAGCAATGTCCATAAATCTTAACACTTTTGCATTCCGGCACGACAGCTTAGAGAGGATCTCTTTTTTTAAAAAAAGAGTGCCTCTTACTCACAGCTCATGAACTCCAGAAGTCTCCAGCAGCACAGCATGAAGCGATCTGGGCCCCATAACCCTTTGTTATTGTAAGTTGAGCAGGTAGATAAATCATTGTGGAAACCTCCACTGCTGAAGCCTTCCTCTGCTGCAAGTTGATCTCCTTGCCAGTCATCTTTGGTGCTGACCTTACCACCTAGGAATGCAGCCTTCCCATTAAACAGACCGGAGGCAGAAGATAAATGTAAAGAGGCACATTTTATTCTCCAGTTGCAGTAAATACAAAGTAACTATTTACAAGTAGATCAAAACATCAGCAGGTAGGAACAAAAGAATCATAAGAGCTAACCAGCTAACCAGCAAAAGAAAGAAAAAGCTCCACCCCCAAGCTGAGGGCTTAATTCATTTGTGGACACTTGCTAAACAGCCTCAAAGTCAAGCCTCTTCTTGTGACTCATAGTCACATGGACAATGGTTCTCACAAAACATGATGATCTAATATGTTTACAACTTGCCTTCCGTGTTCCCAGACACATACTGTCCTTGACTATCTTCTCTTGTGATTGTTTTCATATTTCACCTGCAGGCACACTTTCCCATGTTGTTATTTTTCACACATCTGTACATTTCCACACAAGTTACATTTTCCAACAAAAGTACAGTACTTACATTGACTCATGGATAAGTTGACTCAGGTGTTTGGGGTCAATTTTTTTACTAAATGATTTAGACTTATATATGATTGTATACAGTATATCCCACTCTGTCCAGAGATCTAAGGGCAGTGTACAATGAAACCAATCTGATCAATTTACAACAATGTGAATAAAAAAAACTGATTCTAAAAGTTGAAAGAACACATTATACAAGTTAACAAGTTAAAAAGAAAGAATAAAAACAGACTAAGAAGAAATTAAAATTATGTACATGGAAGGGGCTTTTATGGAACTACCATAATTATGCCCCCAAAGCTCTCATGAACAACCGTGTTTTCTCCTGGCATCTGAATAACAGTAGCACTGGTAGTGCCAATCAGGCCTTCAAAATTTCCACTGCTGGAATGCCACAACACAGAAGGCCCTCTCCCATGCCCTCACACAGCATATTCTTCTGACTGGTGGGACATAAAAGAAGGCCCCTCCACCAGGCTTTAAATTCAGGCAGGTGCTATAGAGAGAGGAACTCCTTCACGTATTGACCTCTCAGGCTGTTTAGGCTGTTAATTGTCACTTCCAGCACTTTGAATTCAAACTGGAAGTATATTGGTTGCCAGTACAACTCCTTTTAAACTGGTCTTATATAAGTTTTGTATGATATTGGTTGGCCACATGTGGCTCACATGTCACACTATTTTCATCCATATACTATGTAAAGCAGGGGTAGGCAACCTTTTCCCTTTAAGGGCCGAGGGACTTCAGCTCCCAGAATCCCAGGAGCTATTGGCCAACATGGGACTATTGGCCAACATGGCTGAGGCTTCTGGGAGCTGAAGTCCCTCGGCCCTTAAAGGGGAAAGATTGCCTACCCCTGATGTAAAGCCTTTAGGAGAGGTTTCACAGATGTGATGCACTTTCTCACTTCTGTGCAGATGACACCCAACTTTATCTCTTTCTCCCCAGTAAATCCAAGTTAGACCGTAGGCTTCCTAAATCAGTGCCAGGGTACAAAAATGGGTTGTAAAGGGCTAATAAACTGAAACTTAATCCAAGCAAGGTGGCAGTACTATTGGTGCTTTTTCATGTGCATGGTCCCCAGCCTGTTTTTCAACATAATCTAAAGTGCTGATTTTAATTTTTAATGACACCAATTGTTTCTCCCACATATACCTATCTGAATCTTCACAGGCCCTGCTTCCATTGCGCTTATCATATGAAATGATGCAGTTGAAGAACACTCACCTCATGGATGGCCATCTGCTACCTTTTTTAATGTCCTTTTGAAATCAGGTGAAGACAGTGTTTGTTTGTTTTTAAGTTTTGAGTTTGTGTATTTTAATGTGGGCACACAGCTAGGGTAACATAGTGGTTTGAAGGTTGGAGTTTGACTCTGGAGACCAGGGTTCAAGCCCCAGCTCTTCCATGAAAGCCCATTGGGTGACCTTGGGCAAGTCACAAACTCTCAGCCTTAGGGGAAGGCAATGTCAATCCTCCTCTTTAAAGAAATCCTGCTGAGAAAACCCCATGATAGGTTTGCCTTAGGTTGCATAAGTTGGCAACAATGTGAAGGCACACAACAATAGCAATAACACAGGACAGAATGGAGATTCTGTTGGAATACCACCCAAATCCATTGCCCAAAACTCTTAATACCTGAATTATCCAGGGAAATCTTGGGTGGACCCCTCTGTGCTTGTTCTGCAAGTAGGGCAACAATCGCTACACTGAGGACTCCCAAAGAGAGATGAATTGAGGTTTTATGGGTTTCCATGATATAGAATCATAGAATCACAGAATCATAGAGTTGGAAGATCCCACAAGGGCCATCCACTCCAACCCTTTGCCATGCAGGAATTGAAAATCAAAGCATCCCCGACAGATAACCACCCAGCCTCTGTTTAAAGACCTCCAAAGGAGACTCCACCACACTCCAAGGGAGTGTGTTCCACTGTCGAACAGTTCCCTCTGTCAGGAAGTTCCTCCTAATGTTGAGGTGGAATCTCTTTTCTTGCAGCTTGCATCCATTGTTCCATGTCCTGTTCTCTGGAGCAGCAGAAAACAAGCTAGCACCCTCCTCAATATGACATCCCTTCAAATATTTAAACAGGGCTATCATATCACCTCTTAACCGTCTCTTCTCCAGGCTCAACATACCCAGTTCCCTACGTCGTTCCTCATAGGACATGGTTTCCAGACCCTTCACCATTTTAGTCGCCCTCCTCTGGACACACTCCAGTTTTTCAACATCCTTTTTGAATTGTGGTGCCCAGAACTGGACACAGTATTCCAGGTGGGGCCTGATCAAAGCAGAATACAGGGGCACTATTACTTCCCTTGATCTAGATACTATATTTCTATTAATGCAGCCTAAAATTGCATTGGCCTTTTTAGCTGCGGCATCACACTGTTGACTCATGTTCAACTTGTGGTCTACTAGGACTCCTAGATTGCTTTCACACATAGTCTCGTTAAGCCAGGTGTCCCCCATCTTATATCTATGCATTTCATATTATTATTATTATTATTATTATTATTATTATTATTATTTGCCCTAAGTGCAGTACCTTACATTTCTCTGTGTTGAAATTCATTTTGTTAGCTTTGGCCCAGCTTTCTAATCTATTAAGGTCATTTTGAATTTTCATCCTGTCTTCTGGGGTATTAGCTATTCCTCCTAATTTGGTGTCATCTGCAAATTTGAGAAGCATGCCCCCTATTCCTTCATCCAAATCATTGATAAATAGCACTGGACCCAGGACAGAACCCTGTGGCACCCCACTGGTCACTTCTCTCCAGGATGAAGAGGAGCCATTGCTGAGCACCCTTTGGGTTCAGTCAGTCAACCAGTTACTAATCCACCTAATAGTTGTATTGTCTAGCCCACATTTTACTATCTTGTTTGCAAGAATATCATGGGGGACCTTGTCAAAAGCCTTACTGACATCAAGATATGTTATGTCTACTGCATTCCCTTCATCTAGCAAGCTGGTAATTTTATCAAAAAAAGACACATCCATGGATCTGTGTCACAATTGCTCTCTGGCCCATTTATTCTGCAAGGCAATCTGGATCTGTTGTTGTTGTTGTTGGGTGAAATTATTATAATCTGGGTGCAGAAGAACCTTCTGTAGCTCCATTGTCATGGAGAAATCACTGGCTGGTGGGCTTTAGATTTAACAAGATTTCACAACCTCTGCAGGGGCAATGGATCAGTTAAAATGGTTTGCCCCAGGATGGATCTTGATGGATCTGGATTGCTTTCAGATAGCTCTTGTAAATTTTCCTATTATATTGACAGGTGATTCTTCCAAAGCCTTTGTAGACCTTTGGAATAAGGAATGGCTTATAAGATTGATATGAATACCTATGAGCATCTTGTCCAGCTGAGTAAAGCATGGGGAATAAATCTAGGGAGGTGGATAGTGATGAGAGCAATGCTGACTGAAAACCCAGGTTAGGTTCAATCATCGCTAGAACACATTTGATATCCTACTCTATGATGGAGATGGTAATGGGAAAATTGTTCTGCACAGAATTACTCAATGGAACTCTTTCAAGTGGTCAGATGCCTATTATATTCTGGTCTGAGAAAACTAAATGAGGACTAAATGCTAGCTCATTGTGCCCAGTTTTCAAAACACACTGCATACTCATATCCCTGGAATGCCTACTTGGACAGCCAAGTTGATGCATGTTTGGTGAATATGCATTTGGTCCCTGTTCAATAATTGTTCAATAATAATTTATTATTTTTAATTTATTCAACTTGTAGACAGAATTCTTCAAGAAATGACACCTTGCCTTTTCTGACCTATAAAAATTACCCTGATCAATTTCAATCTGCCTTCAGGCCTGGTAACAGGAGACAGATTTGCTTACCTTCATGGTTCTACTGGAGCCTCAATGGATTTTACTGCCATTGACCATGGCATTCTTCTGATGCATCTGTCTAGCATAGGATGTGGAGCTACTGTTTTCTGGTAGGTCTGATCAATTGTGGAGGATTGATTACAAAAGCACCAAGAGAATCCTGTTTTACTCCATGAACACTGATCTATGGTATCACCTAGGGTACTATTTAGTCAACTGCTATTTAACAAACACATGATACTGCTGGGCTGTAATCTTAGTCTTTTGCCTTATTGCTAATACCACTGCTATAAGTGTAACCTGCAAGTGAAATGCCATGACTCTTAAGAGCTGAAAAACACATGTTCCTCCTGAACTGTGGGTTGTCTAGGAAGTGGATTTCTGTTCTACTAAGAGTTAACAGCCTCTCATGTACACAGTGGACATAAGCAGTGTGATTGAACAATTTGCCCTGAGTGGGAATTCTTGTCAACTCCATCAATTATCAGCATTCTGTCCCAATCCTGTCCATCATAATCACTTCAAAGGCTCAAAACAGATTGATTTGCACATGACCATTACCAAAAGTGTCTTCCATGGCCTGAGGGAGGGAAGAAAAAGAGAATTCTCATTTTATGTTTCTTTGAACCCACTGTTGTCTGTCTATGTGTATTTACTTTGCATGGCCTATGGCTGAACCATGGAAATTAAAAAACAAACTGCTATTCAGCAAGTCATGTCAAAGGTGACCGTTATGCCAGATCATTGACTGTGGGACAAACATTCACTCTGATTAGAAGGCCTTTTCTGCAGCACTGCTGTCTCCACAGTTACATACCTGTCTGTAGAAGCCTTTAGTTTATCTTGTCTATGTGGGAAGTCCTAGACGATGCCATCAATCTGAGAGATGAGAGGGATGCTCCCTTGACACCTAAACAAAGGCTGTAACTCTGTAAGAAAGAACCCTAGCTCCATGCTGAACAGAGTTCTTTTGAACTGCAGGATGTTCACACACAAAGTGTCAGAACGGTCGCCATGTTCACATACGGGTTTTCTGCTGAGAGAAATGAAAGCTGTCTCATGAATGACCCAAGGAAGGTTATCAAACACATAGTGAAAGTTAGAGTATTTGCTTGTGTATGTCTTAAAAATGTACATTTTATAGTATAGAGTTGTCTATGCAATATTAGTTTATATACATGTATAAAAACATAAACATAGTCCTAGCAACCTTGCAATGGGAGAGCTATTGGTTATATCTGGAGATGAATGAGGCGAAATTATTTTGGAGGTAGAGAACCAAAACGTATGCTAATCATAGAAAACTGAAGTGATCTACAAGTTTGGGGGAATTCAAAATAGCCATAAAAATGGCTACCTCCATTGGGTGCCACAATTACAATGGACAGCAGCTGAATAACAATGGAATAATGGAAGCACATACTTATACAGAGTGGGTGAATTTTTCCTCCAATATGCAGAGAGAGAAAGAGTAAGTGCAGTTGCTTATTGTGAGTTCACCTGGCAATCTCTAAATGTCCAGCTTTTGACAGCAAATAACATTTGTTTCTCTCCTTTCTCCTTTTATCTTCCAGTCACAAGCAGTATAATGCAGCAGTAGTAAACTAATATGGCACACTAACAAAGATCTCCACCAACTTTTAAAATAAGAACTTTGATTCATAAGATGTAAAACCTCATTCATAGGATGATATACCACATTTTGCTCCTTGTTTTGCTCACACCACAGTTTACACTATCTTGGCCATTCCAAGGAAGCAGCAATAGAGAATATCTGAGCGACTTACATAACCTCCATGTATAATTTATAGAAAATATACATTATAGTATACTTTTTTGAAAATTGCACAAGGGAGCTTGTGCCTCTTTCCCCTGGGGAGACAACCTGTATTCATGTCTCCTTTTGCACGATACTGAAAAGCAGAAAAAGACAGTGACCAAACATAATGTGTTCCTGATACTACACATGTTACCTACTTATTACACATATTTAAGTATGTGCCATTCATGCGCCTACAAAGATGTTCTCAAAAAATTTCCAGGTTAGTCATGTTAAACAAGTACACCTAAATGGCATGGACCACATTAAGGACGTTATCACACGTGGGCCAGAAAGCGAAAATAAAAGTGGAAATGAGGCATTACGAAAATAAACTGAAGATAAACTTGTTTCCGCAAACGTCATTACCTTAATTGCGAATTTACAGCAAGTGCAAAGAACATCCACACACAAGCGAAAATATCCCGTAAATGTAGTAGAAATGAGCCTCTTGCACATGCGCAGATAGAGGAATGCTCGCGGGAACCATGGGTAATGACGGGGAAATGCTCCCCAATACGTATTTGGCGATCACATTTGCAGTAAATGCGGAATCACGCTCATCGCGCAATTGCATTTCCTGAAGAAACCGAAATTCAAAAGATCTCAGATCTTTCCACTTTCTGTTGGGGTTCTGTCGGGGTTCTGTGCAACGTCGTGTGAAAACACAGGCCAATAATCCGGTATCGTTTGGGATTTTGTGTGGATTTTGTTTGGATTGGGCCCCATGTGATAAAGTCCTATGAGTGGTCTAAATGTTGGGCTGATTACTACTACACAAATGGATTAGTAGAAGAGTGGGTGGGTGTGCATCTGCAGTGGTAGTATTAAAAATCTAGTCAGCCATCCTCCTGGAGATACCTTTTTCTCATGTCCTATTTAGCACTATATTTGCTGAAGGAATTTGCCTTCTGGTTAGGACTTTATTTGTGCCAACACAGATACATGATGGCATTAGAGTGTACTGGACAGAGTGCTGAAATTGGATGCGAAAAGCCCAAATTCCCTTGCAGCTGTGAAGCTTAGCAGGTGGCCCTGGGTAAGTCACCATCATGAAGCTTAACTTACAAGGTTGTTGTTATGAGGCTAAACTGCTATTCTGAGTTTCTCAGAGGACATACAGGATACAATTGTAACCAATAAATAATATGGAGGAAGCAGATGGCCACATAACCATATGTGGTAAGGACTTAAAGCTGCACAGCATCAGACATAACAAGGTAAGCTGGAGTGAAGACAAGGCCCACATTTTACACTAGCCAAACAGTTGGTAAGATAAAAAGTGAGAATTTGTTCAGTCATCTTATGTGTGCTAGCTATATTTGTTTCTTGGCTCCATAAGAAAACTACAAACATGGCACTGCTGTTTATCTCTGTGTTATAAAACTCTCTTATTTTTTGTCCTTCATATGTCCTCTGAAAAGACTGCAGAATGTTCTAGTGACACTGTGTTTCTAGTTTGCTAAGAGTCTTGTATTTCTCATAATACAGAGTATTTTAGCATTTTAGGCATATTGGATTTCATCACTTGCTTGTCTTTAGCTTTGGGAACACAAATAAGTTCCAGGAGATCTGTCATATGACTAGAGTTATCCAATCAGAACATGGAAAAAGAGAAGTAGTTGCCAAAAGAGCAGATGTGTCCAAAGTCTGTACCCGCTAATTTCGTGACCTACTAAAATCACTCTGAGATTTATATTGCTAATTACTGACTTTGTTTCTGATTCAATCACCCTTTGCTTCACCTTTTGAAAAATGTGAACAGATAGAACTTCCTACAAAAATACCACATGATGAAAAGCCAAACATTTAAGATAAAAAGAAATCTATGCTGTATCAGTAATAGAAATACTTTTTAAAAAAGCAATAAACATTTAAAAATGAAATCAACAGTCAAACCTTATGTGAGTTCTTTAATAGCTAGTGTCATTCAAACCAGAGTGATAAAATGTTGAATTTAATCCACTCAAATGTGAGCTTTTAAAAATAAAAATATAATATCATGAAATAAGTGGAACATGGTCCAAATCTATTGATTCCTTCACAAGAGAAATCCAAGTTGATTATAGTGTAGGGTCTTACCATGCAGCATTTTCTCCTAGCACGCTTGAGTAACTAAAGAGAAAGCCACGCACAAAACAGTGATTAAGCTACTGAACACTATTGCATGAATATTTTCAATAATCAACATACAGTATGTGTAGCTAACATGTGATTAAACACAAGTGAAAAAAAATCTAATAAAAACTGCTTCAATAATGCCTTAAGCTTACCTGAACAGAAAAGGTCAAGGTGTACCCAGGTAAGGAAAGGAAGGCCTATGGGGTTAGCCTCCTTGCCCCAGAAATGTCACTGTACATATTAGAAAACACATCTCTTTTGTACATAATGAAGGGCAGTATCATTGTAGACTTATGCTGTTGGGCTTACTCTACTTTTCCAGCATTTGTCAACCAAACCAAACCAGTAGATATATTAAACAAGCTCTCAAAAAGAAGGGAAGAACAAAAGACTAAGGGCCTTTACAGAGTGCCAGAAATAAAGCAGCTTGAGGCCACTTTAACTGTCCTGGCTCAATGCTAAGGAATAATGGGAACTGTAGTTTATTGTGGCACCAAAGCTCTCTGAAAGAGAAAGCTCAATATCCCAGAAAAAAATACAATTCCCATGATTCCCTAGCACTGAGCCAGGACAGTTAAAGTGGCCTCAAGCTGCGTTATTTCTGGCAGTCTGTAAAGGCCCCATGTGCAGGGAAACAAAGCTGATGGCAATCTCAGGAGCATCGTTATTAACAAAAAGAAAAAGGAAAAAGGAATATGGGCCTCAAAAGCAGCAGCCCTAGTGTACAAGGTTGATGCAGAAGCACATTGCCTTTCTTCACTCTTTCTGTCCAATATGCAGCAGGGGTAATCTTTGTCCAAATTAGGATGGAAATAATATTTCTAAAAATTAAAATTAAAAATTGTTGAAAATATGTTTCTCAAGTGTTGGGGAAACATGACAAGAGGAATCCTGGACCATTGAGAATCTTCCCAGTTCAGGACATATTCTGTGCAAAATTCACATGTGGTATTTTTGTGCAGAAAACATTCTTTACATAGAAAAACACTGTTTTCTGAACCAATTAAGTCACATGTGAATTTTGTACAGAAAAAAAAAATCCTGAATTGTGAATAGACTTTGAAAACAGAGCATTTTCCAAAGACTTCCTTACAGTGGGATGGAAAGTGCTAAAATTATTAATTGCTCTCATTAAGAATGGAATTAAAGAATTACATCCCTAGTCCAGAGCCTATCCTCCTCAATGGATGACATGTGTTGACCATACACATTCTCCTTAGATTTCTGAGAAGCCAGAGGTCCATGTATCCAGGTATGCTGGAACAGTGGCAGCAATTTTTTTTAATGCTGGTAAGACCTTCTTAAGCAAATATTTTTGGAGTGTTTACAAATAGTAAGTTGGTGAATGCCATGTGTATAAACTAACGTTAAAATTAGAACTTGTCCATCACAATTAAGCATGTAAGTATGAAGTATTTGAAAGCATATTGTCAATTCTATGAGTCATTGTCGCATTATAGACAAATTTAAGGGAAAAGCTGATTCAAGACTTATATGTGAGAAGGCCTTAAGTATTTCTAGCTAAACATCTTGTATATCTTCAGGGAAAATATCCTGCTTCTGGATTATATGATTTGCTTGCTTGCTTGTTTACTGCACTGATTTGCTATCAGTGATAGAAAGACAAGATGCAAAGTTCAACACTTATATCAATACGAACACATTTCAGATTCTGCTATTTGTCCAGGGAAATTTGTTGTCAAGGCCTTATTTCTCTATGAAAGGAATGCTGTTTCATTTCAAATCTAAGATTTCCGACAAGGCAGACAATGAACTTTCTGAAAGGCGAGAGCTTTGGTGTGTTTCTTTTTTTATAAAGTCACAAACATGGTCAGACATAGCTTTCCTTTCAACCAATTAAGCTGTTTTAAAGCAAACTGGTCAAACAGTGACACCATAGTGGGGGGTCATGGAATTAATTGGATGATATAGAAGGCAGAACACTTAAATGGTGACTTCTACCATTGTTTCCCCTGTCTGAAGCTTTTTTCCTTGGCCACTGCTGCCTGAGTGACCCTATACAATTGGGGGAATTCAAAGTCACTGACCTCAAGAGATGCCATTAAGAAGGCAACTGCAGAATAAAATTTCATGGTTGGGAGCCAAACGTACTGTCACCTTCCACATCTTGATGTTGACAATATTTAATCTGTATGCCTTCTTCCCATCATTATTATAGCTTTAAAATAGATACATGTAACAGATAACACAGAAGGCCATACATTTTTGTCATTGACCCTACTTGTATGTGCACTAGAACAGTACTGACCTTAACAAATGCTGTAAACAGTACAACTCAATGGTGTTGCCTTTTACAGAATGACAGTGAATAATTACAAGTCATGATTTTTCAGTATACTACTGCAGATTATTAACTCCTTCCCTGGCACATATTTCATATGACAGCCATTGTCTTCTCCAGCTGTTAGATATAAAATTGGTGAGTTTCAACATCTGTCTAATGACCATATAGTTTCCCATGTGCAAAGAATAGGCAAATTCAAAACATTCTGTTAATAATTGGAGACACTAGGGGAAATGTTCTCTTTGCCATTTCTTAATGAGGACATCAAACCCTGTATTCAACCAGCAAGCAGATACAAAATAGAACCTTAGGGAAACCAAGAATGTGGCAATTGTTGTTCTACCATCACAGAAAAATACAGAATATAGGAAATGAGGGACTACCCGTGATAGTAAAGAGGCAGGTTTTAGAAAGCACTATCAAATCATAAGATCTCAGTCAAGTAAGCATAACTGAAATGCCTGATTTCTATGCTACTGTACCAAATCATGCCACCATATTCCATGCATAAGTATAAGGTGTTTCAGAACCCATGTTCTGGGTTACATCACATACTCAACTGTTGCTTAAGGAAATGAGTTCTTAAGTTCTTTTTTCTTCACTTTGCTTAGCCTTGCAGGATATCAGCAGAAGAGGGTTGTAGGAGTGTACAGCCTATAGTGGAACAGGGCAAGTATGATGGTGTTTTTTTCTCTATTATTCCACCAATTATGTGCAGTCAGTTACATTAAAAATATATAGAAAATGGAGAAACAGAAAAGAAGAAATGCCCACCTGTAATGCTGATCTGCCTTTTGCTATCCATAACTCTACATATATTGGAGTTTCAAAGGAGTTTATAGAAAGTGTTACCCAAAGAACAGGTGGGGGATAGAAGGTCCCCACCAACTGTCAGTGTTACTTCAAATGTTGAGGAAATTAACTTTTGCAAGAGGCTTAGGTAAGCTTTGGACCTTGTGCACCAGTTTATACCAGTATTAACTGATAACTAACTAACTGAGGAAGACTCCAGGTCTTGGGTGAATTTAAAAGGTTCTGTTTAGAAAAATGCAATGTGCAATTACACATACAAGACAGTAATTCAAAGAGACACAGTATACAGAGCTAACCAAAATGGAGATATGGAAATGGGATAGTGGAGTTTATAGGGGTTTGCAGTGGAGGTGATAATTACCTGTCCAATAAGAACACTGCAGAAAGCTGGAGTGGTTCAGACTGGTAGGTCTGAGGGCAACACAGAACATACACAGAGTGTGGGAATGTATGCTGGCTGTGTGCACAGAGGTTAGGTTTTGAAACCATATTTATACCTTAAAACTAGCCCCAAGCAATGGGGTATCTAGTCAGATAACAAAGGCTGGATGTCTTTTCCCAGGAATCAACAATGGGATTCTGGATTGGTTGATGGTGCTAACTTTAATACTGATAGAAATAGTGGTTGGATCGGGATATTCCTGAGATGGATGGATGGGAACGTTTGGCTGGGGACACAATAGGGGGTAAGCAGAGAGATTGGCTTACTGCTTCGGAAGAGATCCTTTGTCTCAAGTTGCGAGAGGAAATGCAGATTAATTGGGGGAAGGAAGGGTAACATTATTTGATGGTCTTGTTTACCGGGATATCCACATGCCTAGGGGCCATGTTCCTTTTTCCCCGGGAAACTGATCTAGTGTTCCTGAAAGGTCATCAATCTGTCAAAAACATACTATCTCCAGATATGAGATATGAAAATATGAGGACCCCAAAATATAGAGTAGGGTAAGCAGGGGTGCTTATCAATGTCCAGGCAAAATCAGCTTTACAGTGAAAAAAAACGCCATAATTACCATATACAGTCGCCCCTCCATTTTCACAGATTTGGAGTCCGTGTCCCTCACCCGTTTGCAGGTGGCAAATGGAGGGGGACAAAATGGGGCACGTGCCTGTAGCACACATGGCCACACGCCACCATTCAAGCCAATGGGGCTTGAATATTGGTGATTTTCTGTTTTCAGAGGGGGTCCCGGAATGGATCCCCCGCAAAAACGGAAGGGCAACTGTATACTCAACTATAATTCTACCTCATGTATAAGTCGAGGGCAAGTTCTGGGACCAAAATTATGGCTTTTGATATGACCCATGGATAAGTTGAGGGTAAAGCCTCGGGGCATGTAACACAGGGTCTAAAGAATGAAACAAAGGAAAATGCCAAAGAACTTAAAAATTCCAGCAAGCATAACTTTGTGCTCACACTAAAGACTGGATGGATGAGAGAGTAGAGGGGTGACAGAGCTTCCAGGAAAGATTACACTTGTGCCTTTCACCATGGGATGGTTCCTTTTTAAATATGAGTTACAGTACAGTACTTACATTGTCCCTGAATAAATTGACTCAGGTTTTTGGGGTCAATTTCTTTACTAAAATTTCTAGACTTACACAGGAGTATATACAGTACATATTAGTGGAACTGGGAGACTTTCATTTGACTCAGGCATAGTAATGGCCTAAACCACTGTAGAATCAGCTCAAATTCAACTTAACCACAGATGACACAGTCATACGAGAGGTTATTGTAAAGTAATAATTATCACACAGAAGTTATTATGGTAAAATGATGAAATTTTAGTCAGTGTCATCATTGGTCCCTAAGTACATGATGTTGAGGAAAAACAGCTCACTGTGTCCTTTATTTTTGTTACAGGTTGTACCAGACTGTAACTAAAGTGTAAGATGGAGAAGTACTAGTATCGTAAAGTAATAATTATTACCCGGACGTTGTTATGATATATTGATGAAATTTTATCAGTTTCATCATCACCAAGGAACTTTTTCTTTTCCCAAAAATGAAGAATCCATTGCGGGGTTGCTGATTTGACAACACAGATGACGTCATTTGTGAAGTTTAGTTAGATAGTTTAAGGCACAATCTGCATACTTCAACAATAACGGTATTCGGAGGGTCAAGAAATGTTGGTGAAAATGTGTAAATATGGATGCTGACTACATAGAGATAAGTTAACAACTGCAAATCAAACTTTCTGTCAATTTTTTTAAAAGGTGATTATTAAAACTTTACGATACCCCCTCGTAAACTTTCCATCTCATCTTCTGAAGGGAACCCTAGTTTGGTGATACACCATTATGTTTCTGAGTCAGATTATGTATTTATTTAGTGGGTACTTTTTTAAAACTCAAAACTAAGAACACATTAATGTAAGGTGGAAGTGCTTTACGTCTTTGCTCCTACCATACCCTGCACCAGCAATTGCCAACAATGGGTCTACTCACAGAAATGGATCACTTTTTGACAATAGAAACTGCATGCATGGCAATCCTGATCTAGACTGGGGGGTGGGGAGAGAAGCAAAGAGTTAAACCCCTCCATCTCCCTTCCTGACTTGGTTTCCCTACATTTAATTTGGAGTTGGTTTGCTTTTTAAAAAACGATAGTTGCTAGCTGTACCTTTATTGTATTTTATTTACCCTCTGTTTGCAGCTGCCAATTTAAAAGGAACTAAACATGGCCTGACAGAAGCATCACTGCCTTTCAAATATGCACATTTCTTTGGGCTGACTGTCATTTTTGAACAAACCAGTTCAGATTTTTTCCTCAAAGCACTCCAAAAACCTGCTAACTAACTGGGATGGTAGAAGAATTGTATATACCACAGGCAACAATGCCCATCTCATACTGCCTTCAACATGGGGGGGGGGGGGGCAACACCTACTACTCCAATTTGTACCCAGCCTGGTAGGAAGAGGATGTGGCACTTTTTGCCACTTTTGTTAGGCTTTGTTTTCCTATATCTGTTACCATTTCCTGGCTATGTCCTACTTTTCCTGTGTAGATGCATGTTAAACATGATGACTTGCTGTATAGAAGCCATGTGTTGCCATAATGTAACATCATTAAACAAAGTGTTTAGAGCAGTTTTTAGCAGAGCCAGAACATGAACAACAAAGCCTGCCAATTACACTGTCATTTTCAGTAGTTGTTAAGGTTTCAAATGTCTCCAACTTTCTCTGGTAGGCCATATTGAGCATGTCAGAGCGAACATCTGAGAAAACGATTTGCTACGCAATGTGCTAGCTTGTCCTCCCCCTCCCCTTTTTTTAATATCAGAGAAGAAAGAGTTCTTTATAATAATTTGGCTCAAATGTCTACACACATTGCTCCAGCGTCTGTAGCAGCATGTGTTTCTAGGATTGTTCTGGAAGAGAAAATGCAGAAACAGCAGGGAGCAGAAGATAAACAGGCAATTCGTGACTCATTAAAACCAGCATTGGTAGCCAACATTGTGGAGTGTGTGAAGGCCGCAGATCCAGTTCGCCTATAAACTTTTCTTTACCAGCTGGACTCAGCATCTGTCAGAGTTTGGAAGGAGAGATAATCTGGTACAAATGATTTCAGTGTGTCGTATTTATTAACCTGCCACCTTACATAACACTGCTGCTGATTGAGAACTCAGGGAACTGTTTAAACAATGACACAGCTTATTGTCAAAATGTTATGAGTTTTTTTTAATCAGATGTCTTTTTTAATTTTGAAAAAAATGCAACAAAGACAACTGATAAATTATCAGGGAACTGACTCAGATCACTGGAATGCTGAGAAAGATATGTGCCAGAGAGTTGTTTTAAGTGGATCTGTTCAAAATTTCTTTCTGTTTTTTGCTTGCAATCAACAAATAGACAGAAAAACATTTAAAGCTTATTGTCACATGAATTGTTAGACATAACTGTGACCAGAACAAATACAATACTGAAAAAACCCATTCCCAATTCCACCGAATCCACTGTTAGTCAGGTCTGATGCAATTCAATAGGCAAATGCTGTGGTTCTAAAAGATGAACCTGCAATCCTGTAGACACACCTGGAAGTAAATCTCATTAAACTCAATAGGATTTTCTTCTGAATAAACATGCATAGGCATGAGTTGCAATAGGAATTATCACAAATCTTTCACAATGCAGTGCAATATTTTGTGGGGAGGCAACATAGCTTAAGGTCAAAGATTAAAGTCACATTCAGAGCCTGGAAAAGTTGCCTTTTTGGACTACAAACCCTTCAGATAGTGGCCATGCTGGCTGGGGAGTTCTGGAAATAGTAGTCCAAATGAGCAAGTTGTCCAAGTTTGGATGTGCTTAAGAGTATCCCAGATGGAGGATCTATATTGGAAATATATTGAACTTTGTAGAGTATTGTAATGCACCATTATTCAAACATTTAAAACAGTGGTCCCCAAACCTTTTCGTGCCTCCCTTCCTCTTGGGTGACAACCCTAGTGCTCCTCAAATCTATTTCTTGATATTAAGTCTACTGTTCTTTGGCAGATTCAAAACAACCAATCTAGCAATATAAAGTAAACAAGTGCATGTATTTCACATGTCTTGAAAACCTCACTACCATTAGAGAGCCAATGGTGTGCGTGTTGAGAGGGTGGATATGTGGCTCTTCACAGCCAGGCACTACTGCCTCACCACCCTCCAACTCTCTGCCCCACCCCTGTTATCACCCTCTTTTTTCTCCCCATCTTCCTGCTGCCCCTCTTTTCCTCACTACCACCCCTGGATCTTTCTACCACCCACTTTGGGAATCACTCCTTTAAAGCAATTTCCTTGTTTTAAAGACTCAAAGCCTGTGTTCCACCAAATTAAGGAACTCAGATTGCCCTCAGTTTTAGGAGTCTGCAGACAATGGTTGCAAAGACCATTTGTAGGGTGCTCTGGGGACCTGTATCATACAACCATTCTTCTTCAAACATGGAAATGACATCAGGATCTCAGAGTCAATATCCTCTTCCATTTGTATTCCTTCCATGTTGTTCCACCACTTTCCCCATCTTTTTTTTTCTCAATGGAGAATATTGTTCAGAATAGGCACACAATGCATTCTGACTGGTAGTGCAAGGAGTCCCCCATTTGGAAGTACCTTTAGTATCTGGATAGATGATTATGATAATAATAATAATAATAATAATAATAATAATAATAATTTTATTTAATACCCCGCCCCTCTGAGCACAATCGGGGCGGCTTACATCATAAAATCAGTACATAAAGATTAAGAACAATTTCCTCCCCCTCCCCCCTTAAAAAACCATTAAACCAATTAGCAATTAAAATAAGATATAAAAGAGGTAAATTCCTCCATATAAAAACGAAAAACAATACATAAAAAAGAAAGAAGCTGGCGGCTGTGTAGTTCCTGGCACAAAAAGAACCTGGTCACAGAAGGGGAAGTATCTCGGAGGGAGATTCTGGAGCCAGAGATGGTAAATTAATCTGGGAAGGCCTGCCGGAAGAGATTCGTTTTGACAGCTTTCTTGAAACTGTCAAGTGATGACAATTGGCGGATCTCCTCCAGCAGGCCATTCCACAATTTGGGGGCAACTACAGAAAATGCCCTCTGGGAGGTCGACACCAGCCTCGTTTTTTGAGGCTGTAACAAATTCCTCCCAGAGGACCGGAGGGTGCGGGGAGGATTATACGGGAGGAGGCGGTCCTTGAGATAGCCTGGACCCAAGCCATTTAGGGCTTTAAAGGTAATTACCAACACCTTGTACTGGGTTCAGAAACTAATAGGCAGCCAGTGGAGGGACCTCAATACCGGGGTAATGTGGTCCCCCCTAGATGTTCCAGATATTAATCTGGCCGCCATATTTTGAACCAATTGCAGTTTCCGAACCAAGCACGAGGGTAGCCCCATGTAGAGCGCATTACAGAAGTCGAGGCGTGAGGTTACCAACGCGTGTACCACAGTTTCGAGATCCCTTACTTCCAGAAACGGGCGCAGCTGGCGTATCAGCCGAAGCTGATTACAGGCGCTCCTGACCGTCGCATTAACCTGATTATTCATCAGGAGCGACGAGTCAAGGAGCACCCCCAAGCTGCGAACACAGTCATTGGAGGAGAGCGTGACCCCATCCAGGACTGGAGGTTGCAACCCAATTCGTGGTTTCGGGGCCGCTACTGTAAGCACCTCCGTCTTGTCTGGATTCAGCTTCAATCTGTTTTTCCTCATCCAGCCCATTACCGCCCCAAGACATTCATTGAGAGAAGAGATGCCATTGGAATTCGAGACCGACGAACGAGATATGGAGAAATAGATTTGGGTGTCATCAGCATACTGATAACACCCAGCACCATAACTCCGTAAAATCTCACCCAGCGGCTTCATATAGATGTTAAACAACATCGGGGACAAAATAGCTCCCTGAGGGACCCCACAAGTGAGGTCCCTCTTATTGGAGCTACAGTCCCCGAGCAGCACCCTCTGGGACCGACCCGAGAGGAAGGACCGGAACCACTTCAAAGCAGTGCCTCCGATACCCAGCCCCCTCAGGCGGTCCAAGAGGATGCCGTGATCTATTGTATCGAACGCCGCTGAGAGGTCTAGGAGCACCAACAGGGTCACGCTACCCCTGTCAATGCCCAGACGCAGATCGTCGGTCAAGGCAACCATGGCAGTCTCAACCCCAAAGTCTGTCCTAAAGCCGGTTTGAAATGGGTCTAGATAATCGGTTTCATCCAAGACTGCCTGAAGTTGAAGAGCAACAGCCCTCTCGATCACCTTGCTCAAAAATGGCAACAATGAAACAGGCCTGTAGTTTTTCATATCCAGGGGGTCCAGGGAAGGCTTTTTTAGAAGCGGCCTAACTGCCGCTTCCCTTAAACATGATGGAACATGTCCTTCCCTGAAGGATGCATTGATGATATCCGTAAGGAATCTCACCAATGCATCCCCCCCCCTGGACGGCCAGCCATGATGGGCAAGGGTCGAGAGGGCAAGTTGTCTTCCTCACCTTAACAAGCAGCTTGTCCACGTCCTCGGTATTCACAGATTGCCACTGATCCAGTATAACTACATCGGCGGAGTTGGTGGACACCTCGCCTATAGACTCTGTCCCCATAGTGGCGTCTAAGTCGGTTCTGATCTGAGAGATTTTATCTGCAAAGAAGTTGTTAAATGTGTCACAGCAGGCTGTTGTCGGGTTAAGCAAGGGATTTGGCGCAGGGGGTACCTGCGTCATCTCCCTCACCACCTTAAACAGCTCTGCCGGACGAGACTCTGTAGACGCAATACGTGCAGAGGAGAAAGCTCTCTGCGCTGCATGTATTGCCTCCCGATAGGACCAAAGAAAGTTCCTATGGCGAGTTCTGTCTGATCGGAGTCGAGTTTTCCACCACGTGCGCTCTAGTCGTTGTCCAAATCGCTTCATTTTCCTAAGCTCAGAGGTGTACCACGGCTTATGGTTCGAAGCGAAATGGCAAGGACGCTTGGGAGCGATCGTGTCTATGGCCCTGGTAAGATCACTATTCCATGTATTAACCAGGGCTTCGACAGGATCACCGGCATTCCCAACCATTAAACCCTCCAAGGCTCTCTGGAATCCAATAGGCTCCATTAGCCTTCGAGGGCGGACCATTCGAATAGGTCCGCCACCCCCGGGAGGGCAGATCTTGGCTCTGACATTCAACTTGACCAGGAAATGATCCGTCCATGACAATGCGGAGGTGCAAACCATCTCCGCCCACGGATATGCCTGTTCGGTACAGAACACCGCATCAAGTGTGTGACCTGCGCAATGCGTCGGCCCGTTGACCAACTGGGATAGGCCCATGTTTGTCATGGTATCCATGAACTCCCGAGCCGCACCTGTTAAGCTGGTCTCGAGCGGAATGTTGAAATCCCCCAGGACAAGAAGCCTGGGAGACTCCAACAACAGCTCAGAGACCAGTTGCATCAGTTCGGACAGGGAGTCTGCTAGACAACGGGGTGGCTGGTAGACTAGCAGAATCCCCAAACTATCCCTGGGAATAAACAGCCTAAATGGAATAAACAGCCTAAAAGCTTAAGTGCCTTCATGGTCAGATTCACAACCTTGGTTCTAGGTCACAGAAGAGGAAGGTCTGCAACAAATAACTATAGAAGCAACAGTACAGACTTTGCACTTTCAAGAGGTCATTTGGCACAGGAACTCTGAAAACCAACATACATTTGTCACTGTTTTTACTGTTTGGGACGGTTCCAGATCAGTTGCTAACAATTTCAGATTAATGAGGATGTTTATTCTTTATTACAAAATGTGCACATATTAACTTATAAAATATGGATAAGCTGGTTTTTCTGCAGCAAAAGAAAGGATGGCTATTTAAAAATAAAGAAAAACTGCAGAGATTTTGGGAAGTTATGGAGGGGAGAGAAGGTGGGAGGAGGCATGCAAAAAAATACCTCACATTTCATAATGGTTAGCTTATTATTTGTAGTTTTGAAACTTTATTGGTCCCCAATCTAATCTTTTCTGAATATAAAAACATTAACATATGGTTTAGAGCAGCACAGGGCTGGAAAGCTTATATCCCAAATGCACATTGTATGCAGGGTGACATTCACACTAAATATCATCCCACAGGGTCTGTACTCCATTTTACCTGGGATTGGAGAGCCATGAAATCTCTGGAAAAGTTGTTCATGAGTCTGAACCAAATGGTGCACAGTGTACTGAGATAGTAACACTATCTGCTTCTGCCAAAGGTTGGGGCTCAAATGTCTCTCTAAGTAACATTAAAAATCTGCTGCTTCATGCCTATGAATTTCAATATTTATAGTGTTCAATAAAATGGTCCACTGTCAGAGAGAGATGTGCCACTGTGCACTCTCTGAGCAGATGGGCTGCAATATGGCACATTTACATGGACCAGCTGTGGAGTGCAGAAATGAATGCTGGTCATAGGGAAGGTACAGGCGCCACATCTGGAATGCTAACAGACTGGCCTCAGTATCCATTGTAAAGTCTCCTGCAGCAGGATGTGTTCTGATTTAAGGCTACTCACCAGTGTACCTTAAACTGCATCAAGAGTCCTCATTAACACAAGAGACTACAGTGAGGTTTAGGGGCTGGAACTTCTCTGTTGGGCATCTGTTAGAGAGCAAAAATGGTACTCTGTGGGCTATTGTAGAAGCACCCTAGAGAGAAATTCTTCCGTGTATAATGCTGTGTTCTAAATTTAACTTCTCTTTTGCTTCCTCCCATCTATGAGGAAGGGATTATAGCAATCTGGTAATAGCAGACAACACTACCGTTTCTCCCTCCCACCTCTCCCAATTTGTACCATGTTAAAGCCTCTGTTGAAACTGTTTTGTGTTTTTTTTTAAAGAAAACATAACAATGAAACATTTACTATACCTGACACATTAAAATAATAAATGTTTGTCACTAAATTTTATGGTTCAAAAATCTAAAGCTCATATGGCTATTCCATATATCATGTGGAAACATAATTCAGGTTCTCCACCATATATATACATTTTCAACAGGATGCTGCTGCCAACTATAATTCCTTTATGTGTGTTTTTATGTTATACACAGGGATTTGTCACATTCACACACACATGTTTAGGTATGCACTTAAAACGTCCAACCCAGAGAATTTAAATAAACAGTGCAATCCTAGATACATATCTACTCAGAAGTAATTCCCCTTGCTTTTAATTAAGCTTTGTTGTTGTTGTGTTTAGTCTCAGATAATTAAATAAAAGATTTAGCCTTATGCAGCAAACCAGTACCAATCTAACTGGAAGTGATCCCTGGTGAACTCAATAGAACTTACTTCTGAGTAGATGTGTATAGGAGTGTCCTGCTAGAAAAGAAAGGTTGAGATTATGGAAAGTCTAAAACAAAAAGAGAGAGAGAGAGAGAGAATGAGGAAGCAGAAAGCATTTCCATGAAACTATGGCCAAGATTCTGCATTAGGAGGTGTAACTACAGAGTCTCTGTAGCTACATTGCCCATACTACCCCACAAAACTTATATTTTAAGCATTGCAGCACTCCCCTAACATGGCCACTTCCATGTTGCTAGAGAATAGAGGATGAGCATCATGTAGGAATATGTTCAGTTCATTTCCAATAGATGGGTGCACTGCAATTGGAATGGAAGAAGAGCTGGAAAGGATCCTGCTCATCCCTCTGTTTTCTGTTAACATGGAAATGGCTCTATTGAGGAGATGTACTACTTAAAAGGGATGCAGTGTTGATTACAAGATCGGCAGGTTGGCAGTTTGAGGCCCGGGTGCTCTGTTGATTACAAGATTGGCAGGTTGGCAGTTTGAGGCCCGGGTGCTACATGACCAGGTGAGTTTCTGTCACTAGTCACAGCTTCTGCCAATCTAGCAGTTTGAAAGCATGCAAAATGCAAGTAAATAAATAGGTACCACTTTGGTGGGAAGGTAAACAGCATTCCATGCAGTCATGCTGACCCCATGATCACAGAGTAGTCTCTGACAACACTGGCTCTTTGGCTTTGTAATGGAAATGAGCACCACCCCCTATGGTTGGACATGACTTGACAACCTTGTCAATGGGGAATACCTTTACCTTTTACTACTTAAAAGGTAAAGTTTGGGTAGACTTTTGGTTATTGCATGGACAGAAGAGACTTTCAACCTACACACCAATTGTAAAAGTGAATTGTGATAGTGTGATTCAGACATACACCATTGTAATTCATGAACAGAAATGCTAGCCTGCATTTCAAATGAAATAAGCATCTTTGTAAAGTTTTTCTAGTACCATGTACCAATTGTAATTGTATTCCAAGTTACCAAAAGGGTTACTCTCAAATCAAGCTCTTGTGAGACAAAAAAAGACATATACCTAAGATGCTTTCTCTTACTCCAGACAACAGGCTTGGTATCAAGAAGCAGAAAATGTGAGGGAACTTGATTTGGAACAATTACGTAATGGATCAGAGTGCCTCCATAGGGGATGGGCTCTCCCGTGTTACAGTGCATATGCACTGTAATTCCTGTGCTAAAGAACACAGGGACGATTACCAAAATTGCAGCGCAACAATTCTGTCCCTTTTAAAATTGTAGAACACTTTCTGTGGGTTCTGAAATTGCTTGTATCATCTGGGCAAGAAAGGGAGGAGGATGGCTTTCCTCTTCTTTCTGATTTAAAATTGCTAGAAGACCTGTTGGACAGGGAAAATACAATTATTCATTCATTCTTTCTTTCTTAATTCATTAAGTCATTCATTCATTTAATATCCTGCCTTTCACCCAGTCCAGTATGGACTTAAGGTGGATCCCAATCTGAGTTAAAATACAATAAAAACAGTAGAAAATTCAAAAGGTAAAAAAAAAATAGTTAAGCAAACAATCAAAGGAAATAATAATGCCACTGTATTCTGCTTTGGTCAGGCCTCACCTGGAATACTGTGCCTGGTTCTGGGCACTACAATTCCAAAAGAATGTGGAGAAACTGGAGAGTGTCCAAAGGAGGGCAACTAAAATGGTGAAGGGTCTGGAAACCATGCCCTATGAGGAGAGACTTGGGAGCTGGGTATACTTAGCCTGGAGAAGAGATGGTTAAGAGGTGATATGATAGTGCTGTTTAAATATTTGAGGAGTGTCTTGTTGAGAATGGAGTAAGCTTGTTTTCTGCTGCTCCTGAGAATAGGACCCAGAACAAGGGATGCAAGCTACAGGAAAAGAGATTCCACCTCAACATTAGGAGGAACTTCCTGACAATGAGAGCTGTTCGACAGTGGAAGACACTCCCTTGGAGAATGGTGGAGTCTCCTTCTTTGGAGGTCTTTAAACAGAGGCTGGATGGCCATCTGTTGGGGATGCTTTGATTTTGAGTTCCTACATGGCAGGGGGTTGAACTGGATGGCCCTTGTGGTCTCTTCCAACTCTATGATTCTATAATTCTATATCAAAAACATTAATTTAAGACACCTTCAAAAGGCCATTAAAAAGATAAAAATGCAATATATTCCATTTAAAAGGTCTTCTTCATCAGAAAACTAACTCTCAAAGGCCTGAATAAACAGAAAGCTCTTCCCCTGCTAGGGGAAAGAGAGCAGGTAAGTGGCCTACTTAGCATCCCATGGGAGAGGATTCCACAGCTTAGGAGTAGCCACTGAGAAGGCTTTCTCTCCCCTGTCTTCATGAAATGTGCCTGTGATGGTGGTGGGACCAAGAACATCCTGTTTTTTGTAAGCTGCCTGGAGTCCAAGTCTGAGGAAAAGGCAGGATATAAATAAAAGGATGGATGAATAACTAAGCAAATTTACAAAAACCTTGCAAACAGAAAACTAGTGCAACAAAGACAACATATCAAGCAGAGTAAGACCATCTAGCTTAAAATAGTCTACTCCAATGATTCCAAACTCTGAAACATCAAACATTGTTGGCTTCAAATCTCAAAAGTTTAGTCAGTTGGACACATGGTGAAATATTCTAGGAATTGTAGTTGAACAACATCTGGGAATCCCAGGTTGGGAACCATTAGTGTGCTCTAATTGAAGAGGATGTAGAGAATAGACAAAGGACCTGTCTGCACAGTTCCCTTCCCAGTTCTGGTGTTGTCCGGTTCGAATGATACTCATCCCAAATCACAGTTCTGGTACAACACCATCTGGCATATTCAGCACCAGAACCAGAGCATACGGTAACTCTGATCCATTATGTAATTTTTAAAAACTTACCTGTTACTTGTGATCTTTTGGGAAGATCCAGAGCCCTAGTTCCCATGTCATGGCAGCTGTCTGCATGGGCATCTCGCTGAGCCATCCAGTGCATCTGCTCTGCCATGGTTTGCTCACTCTGAGAACACTCTTGAGAATGGGTTGCCTCATTCTGACCTCAGAAGTAAGTGACCTGCAACCCAGTGGATACACTGGGTGGTTCAGTGGGACTCCAGGGCAGATAGTCATTGCCATGTAGGTACGGCGGGCCAGGTAACAGGAGCAGCTCAGGTCAGCTGTGGGCCAGGATACTCCAAGCTGCACCGGGAGGCAGGCAGGACCTCAGTCTCACAGTGTTGAAAAAGATGATTTTATTCTTAAAAATATCCAATAGCTGTCATCAGTTGCCAGGTACAATCTTTGGAGATCCCTGTAGGCAATTTTAAAGTTGCACTCCCCTGAGGAGGGCCATTAAACATTTTGAGTCTGAAATACATCAGTTTATTTTTAAGAATAAAATCATTTTTCAAAACTCTGAAACATTGTCTTTTCTCTACATCCATTCTATTGGATGCTACCAGTCTGCTCTCTCTCTCTCTCTCTCTCTCTCTCTCTCTCTTTTTCTTTTTCTTTCTCCAGTGGGTTACACAGGATCTCGGGCTGAGGTCTTTTCCATTGTGTTGAATTCAAGGCACTTGTCGGCTTACAGCAACTCCATGAATTTCATAGGTTTTTTTTAAAAAAAGGCAAGGAATATTCAGAGATGGTTTTGCCAATTCCTTCCTCTGAAGTATAGCCTACCTGGTACCTAATCCTTTCCGGAAGGCAACACAAAAACACTTTGTGTTAGCAGAATAAATAATGGAAGACATTATTAATGTAAATATATATATATATAATGGACCTTAATTCCTATTACACTGATTTATTATGTCTTATACTTCATAACTATCATTTTTGAACAGGCATTAACTGTGGGCTCCTTAAAATAGCAGTTTTCTTGTCTCTTATTGGAAATAGCTTAATAACACCTGCCATATGCTCACCTAGATACTTCGGTGGATCAATAGAGTTTATTAATTTTTAAGAAATTTACTGACCAAATTAACTCTAGCTATCTATATTTTGAGAGCCAGTGTGGTGTAGTGGTTTGAATGTTAGACTAGGACTCTGGAGACCCATGTTCAATTCCCTGCTTGGCCAGAAAACCCATTGGGTGACCTTGGGCAAGTCAATGCTCTCAGCCTCAGAGGAAGGCAATGGTAGACACCCTCTGAACAAATCTTGCCAAAAAAAAAAAAAACCCATTATAGGTTTGCCTTAGGGTCACCATAAGTCAGAAACAACTTGAAGGCATACAACACACACATCTATATTTTATAACATCTTACCCACAATGCCACTGGTTGGGTCAGACTCAGGCCGAAGTTACACTCAGCTGGCATTTTTTTGAAGTTGAAAATTTTCGACTTATAAAATTTGGCAGCTGAACACAGCTTCGGCCCGAGTCTGACCCAGGTTGTATTTGGCCAGCGCTATCGTGGCTAAATTGGCAGCAATTTACGTATGATAACATTTGGGGGCATCCCAGAAGAAGATTGAAGCCAGCAAAGATAAGCCAGCTTATTTGCTCCGATATCTTTATTGAGCCAGCTTAAAAACACAAAATGCATCATGCAGACTTTCAAAGCTTTACTGGTTTCTTCACTGAGCAAAGATTTTAAAATCACACAGAAGAAAAGTGATAATGCCAGTGTCACAGGCCTACATTTTGTCTCAAATGTTACTTCTGCAACTGTTCAGTGACTTGTGCTCAGGGACAAGGAGAACTATTATAATAATCAATGCTGAGAAATAGGTGACAACAAAAGAGGAAGAACAACAGACCTCTTCCACCAGAGCAAAAAATATATATCAAAAATCAAAAGGGAATTTAAACCAACAGTGGGGATTGTCTATCAGCAGCAGAGGAAAACATTACATGATCAAGTAGAAAGAAAAAGATGATGAAAACAATACACATAAGAACTATATAAAAAAGAAGAAATGTTGACAGATCCATTCAAGAAAGAACCTTATGAAAATGATCCTCCAGTTTTAGAAAGTGAAGTGAAAGCTGTACCCCAGGGCACTTGGGAGAAATAAATCAACAGGAACAGATGGAACTGCTTCAAGCTACAGAGATAGAATCTACTAGTTTAGTTTTAACTAAAATTTGTCAACAAATATGGAAAACAAAATAAATGCCCCACAGATTGGAAATGCACAATATGCATTCTAATACCCAAGAACGGGGACATCAGAGA
This sequence comes from Phrynosoma blainvillii, assembly GCA_026167975.1. Lineage (NCBI taxonomy): Eukaryota > Metazoa > Chordata > Lepidosauria > Squamata > Phrynosomatidae > Phrynosoma > Phrynosoma blainvillii. Next base: position 107,822,864 of record JANUYF010000001.1, read on the forward strand.
TTGCAATAACCACAGTACAATTGCATTAATTCCTTATTCAAGCAAAGTGATGCTTAAAATTCTACAACAAAGACTTTTACCATATATGAGTGGGAAACACCAGATTTCAATCTGTTTTCAGGAAGGAAGGAACACTAGGGGTCATATTGCAAACATACCTTGGATAATGGAATGCACCAAAGAATTTAGGAAGAAAATCAGCTTGTGCTTTATAGATTATAGCAAAGCTTTTAATTGTGTAGATCATGAAAAACTATGGATTGCTCTTAAAGAAATGGAAATGCAATAATATTTTATTGTCTTGATGCATAGTCTGCAGGACAAGAGGCTACTGTTTTAACAGAATAGGGAGAAATGGAATTGGAAAAGGGGTTAGGCAAGGCTGCATTTTATCACCCTATCTCTTTAATTTGTACACTGAACATATCATACATAAAACAGGATTAGACTCTGAGAAACAAGGCATGAAAATTGGAGAAAGGGACATCAACAACTTAAGATATGCAGATGAGACAATACTAGTAGCGGAAAATAGCAAAGACTTGGAAAGATTACTGAAGAAAGTCAAAAAGAAAGTGTAAAGGCAGGTTTACAGCTGAACATTAAGAAAATAAAAATAATGACCACAGATGATTTACATAACTTTAAAGTAGATTACGAAGCCATTGAAATAGTTCAAGATTTTCCATACTTTGGCTCAGAATGGAGACTGCAGTCAAGAAATCAGAACAAAACTAGGACTTGGAATGGCAGCTTTGATGGAAGTAGATAAGATCCTGATGTGTAAATACTAAAGTTAGCATTGTTTATGCCAGGGGTAGGCAACCTTTTTGAGCCGGGGCCCGGGTTGCTGTCCCTCAGACAATTGAGGGGCCGAAGCAACAAAAATAAATAAATAAATAAATAAATAAATATTAAAAAATTAAAAAATAAAAAATGCATGCACACTCTCTCAGCCCCAGAAAAGCCATGGCAAAAACCCTGTCGAGATTTTGCCAAGAAAACCCCAAGAACAAGTAATAACAATAATCAATATCATCATGGCGGGTGGCAGTGGCAGCAGGACCAGCCTGGGGCCGGTCCAAAGGCCTCAGGGGGCCGCATCTGGCCCCCGGGCCTTAGGTTGCCTACCCCTGGTCTATGCCATAGTATTTCACATTTCTATGTATGGTTGTGAAAGCTGATAGTAAAGAAAGCTGATAGTAAGGAAATCAACTCATTTGAAATGTGCTGGAGAAGAGTTCTATAGGCACCATGGACAGCTAAAAAGACCAATAAATGGGTGCAAGAGCAAATCATGCCTGAACTCTTCCTAGAAGCCAAACTGAGACTGTTGTGCTTTGGCCATATCTTGGGAAGACATAATTCGCTAGAAAAGACAATAATGCTTAGTAAGGTAAAATGCCATAGGAAAAGAGGAAGACCACATTATGGATAAATAGAGTAAATCATGGAAGCCACAGCCCAGAGTCTGCAAGACATGAATGGATTCTTGATGACAGTGTAAACAAGAGGTCTTTCTATGGGTTACCATAAATTGAAGTCTTGATGGCAGTAAACAATAATATGAGTTCAGTCTTTTAGCTAAATAAGCAAATGTGGCTCAAGTACAAAAGAATGAGAGCAATTTTAGTCTATTTAATATGACTGCAAAGCTATTCTTCAAAGATAGAGCTGAAACTTGGCCACAGGTATCAAGTTAAATTCATAAGACTTTACAATGCTATTAGTGTTATAGGTGACAATTTGTGTTGAAGAGAAGGCAGTTAAACCATCCTTTCAGCCAAGGACTGAAAGGGGAAGCACAAAAATGCTAGCTCTCCTACAAAGTGATCCATGTGGTCAATTTAACATGTTGTCACTTGGTAGAAACAGACACACTTTAATTTTTCTGGATGATTTTTCAAGGTATTGCATCATGCACCTACTGAAAGAAAAGGCAAGACCAAGAGATGCTGCAGAAGCACTTTACCATGGCCAGCACCAAGTCTGAAAGGACAACAAAAGCAATCCAGTTAGCTTGTCATGGTGAATATCTCTTGATATTCCTAGATGAGCATGTTATTTTGTAAAGAATAAGGGTGATCTACACTCCTACACTGAATGGAATTGCTAAAAGCAAACTGAGATGTCTACTGAATTACATACTGTCGGGTGTTCATCTTCTCAGCAGACTCTGGGGTGATGCCATCATGACTGTAATGTATCTCCAGAACAGACTGCCAACCAACACCACCACATAAACAGCATCTCAGTTACAGCACGGCAAAATGCCAGACATGAAGCATATTAGAACATCACATAGGCATACACACAAAAACAAAAGCAACAGAAGCTAGATACCAAAAGAGAACAGACTATTCTAATTGGCTGTGTTCTTGGCAGCAAAGGATAAACATTCATGAGCTTAAAAATGGGTGAAGTTACTATTAGACATGTGGTTCACTTTGATAGAACTGTGCTAAATTTCTCATAGCAAGAAAAGACTAGATATTATTTCTCACAAGATAAGACTATGTTAGAGTCTACAGAAGAACAAGAATAAAGTGTAAAACCATCTGACCTAAGAATCAGGTACATGATGTAGAAAGGGAGCCAAGGATAGGGAATACTACATGAAGAGAAGGGGGATGCAGATAACCTGGTGACTGGGCTGTAAGATGCTGAGGAGACAGATCAGGTCCTACAACAGGTTCCTAGATTTTCAATGCAACCCAACATGTCCCAGTTCTATGCTTTCCCTTCCTCAGTGAATCATCTGATTTAGAAGTTGAACAGATGTCTGCAGCTGTGGCAATTCAGTGGAAAAAACTGCACAAAAATAAATAGATACACTGCATAAGAGTGGAACATGGACACCTGTTCTTCTGTGGGTTGTAACAGTCACTCAACTTTTATTCTAAATTATGTTGATGACTTCATTACAGCCATTCTAAGATCAAGACTGCACAAAAATTGGGCATCACCTAAATAAGGAAGCCAATTTAAAATAATTATGAGGATACTACATACTCTCTCCCTGCAAAAGAATCTAGGCATACAGATTGAAAGGGGATAGTTTCTTTGCCCTTAACTGCAAGCAAAAGATTGCTGAATTCATAGAAACTCTAGGATTTCAAGATACCTTTTCTATAGCAATGCCAATGGCAACAGCCTCCTTCCCCACAAAAAATAAATTGAACCTCTGCTAAATAACTGCTAGACTATGTGGGAACAGGCCACAAGGATTAATTATTGTTCAGCTTCTGCCTGCCAATTTGATTACTCTGCTTAAGAGATCCAGTACTATTTCTTACATTTACAACAAACATAAACATAGGGTTAGAGACAGATATATCCAGATTTATCTGGATTTAACAACACAACATATTTTTTAAAGGGAAAAGTATTATCTCCATTATCGGGGCAGAATACTTGTGAATACTAATTACTGCTGAACAATAGTGGTAGCAGACTGTTTCTCATGGAAGTCTATGTAAAAGGCATATGGTTGGGTGATCTGTAAGAGAGTGCTGGAGTAGATTGGTGTTTAATTTATCCAACTCAGCTCTCCCTAGTCCCTAAGTTGTTCAGTGATGTCCATGTATATGTCAACTAGTCCTCAGTTTCCCTGTTCTCCACCCCCATTGCCCTGTCCTCCATCCACATCTTTGCAATTAGAGTTTCTGCCTAATAGTAGATCTTTTTAAGTCTCCCATAATACAAGCTTCTTCTGTATTCAGCTGAACCTGCTTCAACATGCCTTTAAAAGAAAGGCAGGAACTTGGTGGCAGACTCCCAAAGCAAGCAGCACAGTCTCATATGCATATAAATTCATGCCAGTCTTAGGATTTATCTTTGAAATATAAATGTATAACATACACACTATGATAAACACTCACTGGGGTAATCTAGACAGGCTATCAGTCATGCTGCTAAATTCTTTCTAATATCTATCACGCTACCTTGTTACTGACTTGGGACGTTTTGCAAAGCACTAAAACTGTCACCAACCAGTAAAATGGGAAGCAGGAGGGCGTGGGAGATGGGGACATTTGCATTATACTTTGTCCTATGAAGAGCAAACATCAAAATACTATTTGGTAACTTAGTAATAAAGAAGAATGGGAAGACCACATTCTTATTCTTTCTTCCTTTTCTTTCTTTCTTTCTTTCTTTTCCTTTCTTTCTTTCTTTTTTTAAAAAGTCCAGCTCTTTTAAGTATCTCCTTAAGAGAGCTCAGTAGGGTGTGTCAATATTGCTCCCCATGGTAATCATATGGTTTGCCTATGCAGACATTGAATTGTTTTGTGGATGTGAAATATTGTGTGTTACCCCGTGAGCAGTGGAGCCAGTGGATCTGGAGGCTGTTGTTGAGACTGACAGTTACATTGTGCCCATGAATAGTGCAGAGGCAAAATCAAAAACTCAAGTGGACCCAGACAGAATGTCCTGACCTTTAAGTAAAAAGCTGATTGGTTATGGTATATAAGCTCTCTTCATCTTTCAGCATAATCCATTACACCTTTCTTAGCAAATGCTAGTAATTTATGAGGATGCATGGATATGTTTCCCATAGATTCTTTTACACATTCATCAGAGAAACTCCATGAATTGTATCATAGTTTATGTATAACTATTTTAAATGTTTTATTTTCACACTCTTTTATTTCTTAGTCTTATGAATTCTTATGCTTTTTGAATACAGTCTTATGTTAGCATTCTAATTCACTTCAGATATAAATCAGTGAGTTATAATGTGAATTTTATGCACTATTAACAACAAAATATTTTATTTCCTCTATTAGTATTAGTATTAGCCAAAGAATGGATCAGAAGTGTCATATATTAATCATTACATAGAGAATTAATATCTTGATTAATATATTTGGCATGATCACCCTTTCATTATATTTTTGGCAATTTTTTTTTTAAAAATAACTGCTTAATTTATTTATCAAATTTTGGAAGGAAGGATGATTAAACATTTAGGAAATATTTTAGAAATATTCAACAACTGTGAATTTAAGGCAGATATTAACAATTCAGAAGAGATAGTAAAGATGGGTAAGGGATTGTTGTTGATCTCCTACTTCCCTTCTCCTTTTGATTTGGCACCCAGGGGGTCTCCACTACTAAGAAGCTCTGTATCTCCAAGGTGTTCACATGGAAGTGGAAGCTGTAGATTTATAACTTAATAATATACTTCTTATTATGGTAGCCCCTATATAAAAAATAGATCCAGTGTGTATAGTGGTATGCGTGTTGGACAACTACTCTGGAGCACAGAGGTCATATCCCCACTCAGGCATGGAAACCCACTGAATGACCTTGGGCAAGTCACACATTCTCAGCCTCAAAAGAAGGCAAAGACAAATCCCCTCTGAACAAAACACAACCTCAGAGAAATTGAAGCAAACAAATTTAGTGTGTTGGAAACTGCTAACTTTGGTGTTAATTAAATTAGAATTTAATAGTATACAGTGTTAGATTGTCCTAGACAAATTAACCAATGGAAAACTGCCTTACCTTCAATATTTAAAATTTCTTTAAACACCATTATACCTATTGGGGATGGGTGGGGTGGAATTGTCCATTTAGATAAATGTTAGTAATATAATACAGACAATGCTACCCTGTGTCACACGATGTATGCATGTTCAATGACCTCTATTTTGTTGGCACATCTATTTCGTAGTGGAAAAATCTTTGGCACTTGTAAACAAACATGTTCTTTTAAATTACTTCCCTATGATGTAAAATTTAACAAATGTTTAATATGGTTGGATCCTGTGTGTTCTTACTGTTATTAAAAGACTTTTACTCCAAGGATGGAAAGATAAATATTCACAAGCTATTATTCAATGGTCAGAAAACACCACTCCTTCAGTTACTCTTGAATATGTAATTTATAGATGTCAATTTATAGATGCAAGAACATGTGTTTTTGGTAATATGGTCAGCTTACATCAATGTGTGTGCCTAGCCCACATTCATATCCTATGTACTCCATCACCTTTCCCTCTTTTTCCTTCTCATTCTTTTTTTTAATTCTTTGTAATCATAATCTAATATTCTTTTTTAAAAAATGAAGAAAAAGCAAGTCTAAAGAAGATTAATTTGCACTATTATTGGCTGTTAGTCATGTTGACTGTGTATTACCTCCTGTATAACTTATAAGTGATCTCTATGTATAGTTAAAAAAAACTTGACAGTAAAGAAAGCTGAAAGGGGAAAAACATGTGGAAGGTGGGGCTGGATGAAAGTTCTATGAATAGGGAGAGTTTGAACTCTCTGTAGAAGCCAAAATGACTAAACTGAGGCTGTCATACTTTGGTCATATCATGCGATGACATGACTTATTGGAGAAGATGATAATACTTGGTAAAGTGGAAGGCTGTAGGAAAACAGGGAAATCATACTACAGGTGAATTAATTAAATCGAGGAAGTCACAGTCTAACTTTGCAAGACGTGAGAAGAGTAGTTGATGACTAAGAATCCTGGAGGTCTCTCATTCATATGATCACCAAATTCATGAGGGCTGTCTTGGCCTCATAACATCTTTCTTTTTTTATTTTTATTTTATTTTTTATTTTTTAACAGATTTTATTAACAGCTTTGCAAACACTCAATATAATAAACACAAAATACATTCTATCAGCCTTGGGGGTCAACAGAAAGAGTTTTACAGAAAGATGATTTATCTGGGATAGCTGTAACACTCAGAGTCCAGGGTGTCATCTCACTTGGTGGCAGCTGGTGAGACCAAGTCCAGAGTACCTCTCCAAAAGATAGTTTGATGGGTTGGAGATCCAATAATGTTCATGTTGGTATTAATATATTCAATAAGAACAGACCAATCCTCAAAAAATGTGTGTGCCTTCTTTTGTCCATTGAAAAACCTGAAGGTGTAGGAGAGCTTTTCTGACAACCATGTGTCCCAAATCCTCTTCCACCAGTTGCTGAGTTGAACATCACCTGTTTTCCAACATCTCGTGATTTCAGCTTTGGCTACTGAGATGAGGAATGTGATATTTTTTTTATTTTTCAGGTGGCTATTGTCCTTGCTGTAAATCAATAGCATTTGAAGACCTGGGCAAAATCGTACATGTTGTTTCACAATATCAGAAATTTGGGTCAAAACAGCATTCCAGAACTCTAACCTTGGGACAATCCAACCACATGTGTAAATAGGAACCAAGAGTCTTACAATCTGTGCAGCATTTTGGGGAGGCGTCTTTCACCATTTTTGATAATCTTACAGGTGTTAAATACCATCTATGTATGGTTTTTAAGGTTCCCTCCCTCATCAATGCTGACCATGATTTATATGGGGGGGGGGGAGTCCAAATGCATGACCAGGTGGTTTCAGATATATTCATGTTTAGATCAGATTGCCAAATTATCCTGGCAGGCTGACTCTTGCCACAGGTGATTGTATTAGATTTTTATATATAATGGCTGCCCCACCTTTAGATTTTACAGATGTGTTCATAAAAGGTCAAGGGATGGGGGCAACTATCCTTTATCAATTTGCTTTTTGCAAAGGAGAGCATTTGCAGTACTTGGAACCAGGAGGATTTGGCATGTCCCAAGGCACTGAGCAAGTTATCTGTCATTTTGAGCTTTCCATGTCCAGATAAATCTATAATTCTGTAGAGGACACACTCCTTCCAACATTTGAATTGACCTAATTTATCCACTTCATAAAAATGGGGATGTAATAGGAATTGATAAATAAGGGAAGGATCTGGAGCTAGTATATGAACCCACTGCTTTCAAATAAGGAGGGAGTGGTAGAGAAACAGGTTTCAAATCTTCTTCATCACCTTCTGTGTCCTTATAGAGAAAAGAAGATTAAGTTCAGCCAAACTATAACTTTCTAGTTCCATAGATACCCACTTGGTGCTCTGTGACAAGTTGGGAGAGTTGGTTTAGTTGGAAGGCATGATAATAGAATTTGACATCTGGAATCGATAACCTTCCTTCCCCAGTGTTAATGTATCTAACAGATTTAGGGAATCTGGGTCTTTTTCTGTTGAATCTGTAGTCATTAATCATCTTTTGCCAGAATTTGAATTTGAGAGGAATTGGACAAATAGGTATAGATTGGAATAGAAAAAATAAACGTGGGACAAGAAACATCATTACAATGGCAATCCTCCAAGAATGGAGAAGTTTAAGTGTTTCCACTCCCTTATTTTTTACTTTCATCCATTTAGTGACAGGGTTATAGTTCCTGGGCACAAATTGAGATAAATCTTTTGTGATAAGAATGCCTAGATACATGAATCCAGAGGGACATAATTGTAATCCAGAGGGGTTTATCAGCTTCTCCTGGTCTGAAGGTGGAGCATTCAGATACATCAGTTTAGATTTTTGATAATTGATCTTAAGCCCTGAGTGCTTCCCAAAAGTATCCAATATCTTTTTTTATTTCAGGAAATGATATTTCAGGTTTTTGCACTGCAAGCAGAATGTCATCCACATACAGCATTATTTTGTGATGGTGGCCATTGATACAGGGCCCCACAACGTTTGTGTTTGAGCTAACTACTTCAGCTAGGGGTTCAATAAAAATTGCAAATAGTCTTGGTGAGAGGGGACATCCCTGCTTAGTGCCACTGTGTAAGTTGAAGCGATCTGAATCTATCCCATTAACCAACAGTATCACTTCTGAGTGTCTGTATAGATGTTCTAAGATAGATATAAATCTATGGCTGAAATTCATTTCCTTTAGTATGCTTTTAATGCATACCAAAGGAGCTTTTGTCTGGGATGAGTGATGAATCAGGTTAAGAACTCTACAGATTGGATCTGACATTCTCCTACCTGGCATAAAGCCTGCTTGATCAGGGTGGATATAATCCAGAATAAATTCATTTAGTCTGTTTGCCATAATAAACATGAATAATTTCGCGTCTTGGTTTAATAAAGCTGTTGGCCTGAATGCTTTGACTGGAGGGTTTTCATCTTGTGTCTTCGGTATGGGAATGATTCTTGACCTGCACCAACTGCTGGGAGGGAGACCAACACCCATGAGTTCATTAAAGAAATTAAATAGTCAAGGGGTTAATTCATCTGTAAGGAGCTTACAGAATTCACCAGAGAAGCCATCTGGGCCTAGGGATTGAATGATTTCAGTTTGCCTATAGCATTTTTTATTTCCTCCAGTTCTATTAGTTTGTTCAGAAAAGAACGATGTGATTTGGAGAGTTTCTTTATGTTTAATGATTTTATGAAATTGATTGTAGATGTGTACAGATCTTTATAGAATCTGTGGAATTCATCAACAATATCCTTGGGAAGGGTGATTAAGGGGGGATGCAGACGGCGCAAAGCATCATCTTGGAGGCAGGGAAGGGGAGGGGCAGCCGCATGGCAGCTGCCTCAACCCCTTACCAAGGACATCATCAGAGCATGCGCCGTTACACATGGCGAGCGCCCTGATGACATCCTCCTGGTGCAGCCTCTGCACACGCTGTGCCAGAAGAGATGCAGAAGAGCAGCGTGGCGGCTCTTGATGCGCCCCTTCTGTTGGCTCCAAAAGGACCAGCATTTTAGCATTCCTTTCTGGGCCGGCAGAAGGGAGGATTGGGGCTGAGGCATGGGGCAGCCTCGGCCTCAATCCTCCACTTCCCAGGGCAGCCCACAGCCACCCGTCTGCATCCCCCCCAAGTCACCTTTGCTGAAGGATACTGTGGTGATTAATCTTTTATTCACTTTCTTTTTCACTGCTCTGGCTAATAAGCATTACTTTAATAGCTGTCTTGGATGAAACCCATTTCACGCTGTGCGTGGCATGATGGCATCATCGGGGCAGAGTCAGGGCGGCCGGCGTGTGGTTGCCCCACCCCAACTCCAGCCCCAGGCCGGCCCTTTTGGTCGGTCTGTATCGCCCCAGAGTCTGCTATTCTGTCCTTTTTTTGAGAAGTGTGGCATATATTGTTAAGCTCTCAATGAATGTGTGCCTGTTGTAACTGTTGAATCTCAGGCATAAGGGTTTATCTATTCAAATCTCGGAGTTTCTTTTTCTGAGCTCCCTCTTGGATGAGTAAGCCCCTGAGTACTGCTTTTAGAGTGTCTTACAATACGGCCTCTAATGTGTCTGTCTTTTTATTTTCTAAAATAAATTGTAAAAATTCTTAATGGTCTCTCTAATTCAGTTCTGAAAGTCTACATTGGATAGGAGGGAGGGGTTGAATCTCCAAACCCATGATTTCAGGGTGCCAGGACCAAGTCTCCAGTTCATGGTTACCAACTTGTGGTCGGAATGGGAGATATGGTTAATTTCGACATCAGTGACTTCAGAAAGGAGCACTTTGGAAATCAAAAAATAATCAATCCTAGAGTATGATTTATGAGTGTTAAAGAAGAAATATATTGCCCATCTTGTGGGTTCATAGCAATCCAGGGATCAATAAGGGCAGCTTTGGCAATGATGTTAGGTAGGGGGGAGTCTCTCAGTCTCTTCTTGGTGAGGTGACAAGACTTGTTCAGATCATAATCTAAGACTTCATTTGCATCACCACCAATGACGATTTCACCAATTACATTGTTCTGAAGGGTCTTAATAAAGGATTGTAAAAAAAAAGTCTGTTGATCATTATTGGGAGAATAAAAAGTACCAAAGGTAACTTTCCTGCCTGCAATAGAGCCCTGCAAAATTAAAAAGCACCCTGCTGGGTCTCTTATCACCTGTTCTTCTTTATCTTATCAAGCAGAATTGCTACCCTCTGGCTTTCATACAGTCTCCCACTGTGTATTGGGTTAGGAACACTGAATTGGAGAGTATATTCCCTGTTCCCTTTTGGCTTTCGTAGAGTCTCCCACTGCCTACAGTGGGTCTCTTGCAAAAATGTGACATTGGGTTTTAATTTCCTCAAGTAGTTTGTAATTCTTGCACGTTTAGAGGCAGAGCCTAGCCCAGGGGTAGGCAACCTTTTTGAGCCAGGGGCCGGGTTGCTGTCTCTCAGACAATTGGGGAGGCGAAGCACCAAAAATAAATAAATAAATAAACATTTAAAAAATTTAAAAATTTAAAAACATTTTAAAAATATGCATGCACACTCTCTCAGCCCCAGAAAAGCCATGGCAAAACCCCTGTGGAGATTTTGCCAAGAAAAACCCAAGAACAAGTAATAACAACAATAATCAATATCATCATAGCGGGGGGCAGTGGGGGGGAGGTGGCGGCAGTTGCAAAAGGCCTCAGGGGGCCACATCCAGCCCCTGGGCCTTAGGTTGCCTACCCCTGGCCTAGCCCCTTAATGTTAAGTGATACTATCTTAAGGTTATCCAAGGCAGGGGTGAGGGGTTGCATAGAGAGCCACATTAACAAAAGTCTACTCTTTACAAGTGAGTGGAGTTTAGCATACGTAGATACAACTGGAATTATTCCCCAATGCTGGAATGCAAATAACAAAAGCATAACTACATTAACATTAAACTTTAAAAATATCATCACAAAGAGGACAAGCTCCTGCACTTGGGTCCGGTTGGCACGAGCATGGCTGAACTCCTCAGGTGGGAAATGGGGAGGGGATGGTAGTATAGAATGCCTAGCCCAAATGACATATAGAACATCAATATAAACACATTGAAGCAGTGCAATAAATTTTCATAACTTTTCATAAATGTTAATAAGAAAGAAATTGGTGCATTATGTGGCAGGCTTCACCAGGGGGAGTAGGTGAGGTGGGAATAGGCCTTTTGCACCATAATAAGAGCAGGAAAGATGGAGTAGTAATATACAACAAAATGGAGGCTCAGAAGGCCCCTTCTGCAGGTCAACAACAACAGAACAAGAAAAATCAAGACGGCTTCCCACTTAGCTCATCTTTGAATCTGAAGTTAGTTATCCAACATCCAGGGTAAGTCAGTGTTTGTTAATCTACTCCATTTCATCAGTGCTTGACAGATCCATCTTGAAGGGTGGCCCTCAGTCTGTTAGAGGTGATTTCTTCATGCTAGCATTTCTTTTTTCTCTAGTGATCATCCTCTATTCAGAGATATTTTGCTTCAATCTGGGTGTGCCTTCATCTTTTGCCTCTTCCACTAGGTCCCTAGGTTTTCTTATGTCCAGAGCTTGATCAATTGGCTTTTAGTTGATGGCATCATGTAACCGATTATCTAGACCCATTTCAAACTGGCTTCAGGACAGGCTTTGGGGTTGAGATTGCCATGGTTGCCTTGACCGACGATCTGCATCTGAGCATCGACAGGGGTAGTGAGACCCTGTTGGTGCTCCTAGACCTCTCAGCAGCTTTCGACACGATAGATCATGGCATCCTCTTGGGCCGCCTGAGGGGGTTAGGTATCGGAGGCACTGCATTGCAGTGGTTCCGGTCCTTCTTCTCGGGTAGGTCTCAGAGGGTGCTGCTCGGGGACAGTTGCTCCAATAAAAGGGAACCTCTGTGGGGTTCCACAGGGTGCTATATTGTCCCCAATGTTATTTAACATCTATATGAAGCTGCTGGGTGAGATCATGCAGAGTTATGGAGCTGGGTGTTATCAGTGTGCTGATGACACCCAGATCTATTTCTCCATGTCTTGTTCTTCGGCCTTGAATTCTGATGGCATCTCTTCTCTCAATGAATGTCTTTGGGCAGTAATGGGCTGGATGAGGAAAAACAGATTGAAGCTGAATCCAGACAAGATGGACGTACTCACGGTAGTGGCCCCGAAACCAAGAATTGAGCTGCAACCTCCAGTCCTGGATGGGGTCACACTCTCCTCCAGTGATTGTGTTCGCAGCTTGGGGGTGCTGCTTGACTCGTCGCTTCTGATGGTGAATCAGGTAAATGTGACAGTCAGAAGGGCCTGTTATCAGCTTTGGCTGATACATCAGCTGCTCCCTTTTCTGGAAGTAAGGGATCTCGAGACTGTTGTACACACGCTGGTAACCTCACGTCTGGATTTCTGTAATGCGCTCTACATGGAGCTACCCTTGTGCTTGACCCGGAAATTACAATTAGTACAGAATATGGTAGCCAGGGTAGTGTCAGGAACATCTAGGTATTAAGGTCTCTCCATTGGCTGCCTATTGGTTTCCGGGCCCAGTAAAAGGTGTTGGTTATCACCTTTAAAGCCCTAAATGGCTTGGGTCCAAGCTATCTCAGGGACTGTCTCCTCCCGTACAATCCTCCCCACGCACTCCGGTCCTCTGGGAGGAATCCGTTGCAGCCTCAAAGAACTAGGCTTTCGGCTACCTCCCAGGGGGCTTTTTCTGTTGTTGCCCCCAGACTGTGGAACGACCTGCTGGATGAGATCCGTCAATTGACATCTTTAGACAGCTTTAAAAAGGCTGTCAAGACGGATCTCTTCCGGCAGGCCTTTCCAGAATAAATAATCCCAGCCTCAGGGGGAAAAAACCCCAGAGAAGTTCCCAAGCCCCCCCTCGAAGATCTAATGAGAACTACTGCTGCCATTTTGTGTTGTTGTATATTTATTGAGGTGTTTTAATTGCTGGTTTTTAACTTGTAATTGGTTTAATAACTTTTTAAGGGGGGGGAATTAGATTTTGTTGTATTTTATATTGTATTTTTATTGTTGTTAGCTGCCCCAATTGATCTCAAAGGGGTGGGATATATATTATTATTATTATTATTATTATTATTATTATGTTCTTGTGGGTGACAATTAGCGTAAATGGGAAGCCCCATCTATATTTTATCCCAGCTTTTTGTAGAAGGGAGGTGAGTGATTTGAAGTCACATTTTCACTTTAGCATCTCAGGTGAGAGATCCTGGTATACCTGGACTTTGTGACCTTAATAAGTCCTTTATAAGTCCTTAATAGATGAGAGGTTGCTCAGTATTAGAGATTTTGTAGGGTAATGTACAAATTGGATCAGTATGTCCTGTGACTGTGTGGATATTCTCAATCTCGGGGCAAGTGATCTATGACTCCTTTCTATGTCCAAGTTTCTGAGGCTTGAGTTAGGGGAAATGTCATTAATCCACGTAATCATGAGGGATAGAAGATTAACTGATCCTTTATGCTCCTCTGAATCTCTCAAGATGATATTGAGGTGGCAGCCTCTGTTTTCCAAATCCTCAGATTTTGTTTGAAACTCGTCAAGAGAGTTTTCTAATGTTTCAGTCCTACCAGAGTGGGATGAAATTTACTGAAGAACTGCATTCGCAGCCTCTTCTAAGGCGTTTTCACACAGGGCTTTAGGAGGACGCAATCCTACCTCCCTCCAGCCCCAGTCCGGCTCCTTTTCCAGTGTGTTCACACTCACGTCGCAGCAAACCCCGCCCCTTCCGGTGCCATCCCTGCGTCAGTCCGGCTCCTTGCTCCGTGTGTTCACACTCATGTCGCAGCAAGTCCAGCCTCACTCCGGCCGATCCAGCACTAACTCCCGACATCCTCCAGCATCAGCCCCGGCAAGGTAATTCCTTTTTTAAAAAGGAATTAAATTGCCGCCGCCGGAGCCATTCCAGAATGAGCAGCACGGTCGGCTCCAGGCGGCTTAGTGTGAAAACATCCAAAGTCTCCAATCTGTCTTGTTAGGGCTGATAGCTTGGCATCTACTGGCTCAAGGACAGCAGCCCAATCCTTTTGGCAGTCTTTCACTATTCTCTCTTAGGGCCTTTACAGACTGCCAGAAATAATGCATCTTGAGGTCACTTTAACTGTCCTGGCTCAGTGCTAGGGAATCATGGGAACTGTATTTTTTTCTGGGACATTGAGCCTTCTCTGTTAGAGAGCTCTGTAGAATAAACTACAGTTCCCGTAATTCCCTAGCACTGAGTGAGGGCAGTTAAAGTGGCTTCAAGCTGCATTATTTCTGGCAATCTATAAAGGCCCTTAGTTTCTCCAATAAGCCTGGAAAAGAGAGGTCTGCTGGTGTGGGGTGTACGTTCGTCCCTCCTTTGGTCATTCTGTTAGGGCCACGCACCATCTTTGATTCCTCTGATGAACCTGTCTCATCTGATGATTGTCTAGGATCTTTTCCTGAAATGCAGAATTCTGCAATATTTTGATCCACCAAGAGTTTTGTCCCTTGCATTGGGGATCCCTTGGTAGGTAAAAGTTTTAGATCTGTCAGTGAAAAATGCTTCAGTTATTCAAAATGCCATTGAGGCCAGGCTCCTCTCATTATTAGACATCAGCCATGTTGGATCTTCGGCCATGCCCCCCATAACATCTCCTTTCAGATTCCCACACTACATTCTAATATTCATAGATTACCTATTCACCTGGGCTTTAGGAAATATCCTTCCTCCTGCCTTTATCCCCCAATGACTATAGTTAAAACTGAACTTGTCACCTCATCTTCATACCCACAAACTTTTGCATTACTATGTCCATGCTCACACACAGCCTGCTTATATAGTTCTGTCCCTGGACCCTCCACCTCACCCCATGCACCTGAGGAAGTAGACTCAAGTCTACGAAAGCTCATTCTAACAGTTTCTTTTTTCAGCTAGTCTTAAGGGTGCTACAAGATCCCTTTGTATGCCGAAGTCAATGTTGGCTTAATGGCAAATAACAACAAATCAGAGGTAACATGTTTATCATCAACATGAAATGATCGCAGACAGATCTGGGGGATATCATTCATGATCCTGCTTTTTCCTTTTTCCTAAGTGATAGTTTGCACTTCATGGCACTTCTTTCATAATACTGCAGTCATAACTTGCACTCATGATTTATTTATGTGTTTCCACAAGTATTATTTATTTATTTATTTATTTATTTATTTATTTGTATCCCACTCTTTTTCCATAACTGGGACTCATTGGACATTGGCCACCATTGGACAGAAGGCTGGACTAGATAGGCCTTTAAACAGATCCTGCAGGGCTCTTCATACATTATTACACAAAAGAAAATATTAAAGCATGGTGGGAAACATGCCATCCTCTGGATGTTGTTGGACTGCAAAGTCCATACTCCATCACCATTCTCAATCCTAGCTAGAGCTGATGGGAAGTAAGCCAACAAAATACGGAGGGCCACATGTTGCCTACCCCTGCATTAAAGAGAAAACACTACATGATTATCCAGTTATAGATTATTATGGTGATGATAATGCATTTGCATTCAGTCTTTTGAAAAAAATAGCTTCTGAAAGGAATGGGAACTGCCCAAGAGGTTATACAGAATAAACTCTGGGAAGATTCTCCCATCAGTCTATAGAACATTTCCTTTTAAAAACTTCAACACTTTGTTTATTTGCCATAAGTGCAAGACTATTTAAATTTTAATCCCATGGGAAGCAAGGGTCTCTTAAAACTAGAGGTGGGCAATTCATGAAACTCTGAATTATGTTGGACTGCAACACCCATCATCCTTCCCCATTGACTCTGCTGAGTATAGCTGATAGGAGCTCCAGTCCAACAGTATCTAGAGGGCTGCAAGTTGCCCACTGTGGCTCTAAACTGATCTATCAAGCATATGGTATCTCCCAAAATCAGGAACAGGGAGGGAAAGCTATTTACCATGATAAGTTTTTCAAAATAAGCAACTTTCAGCATACTACTAATGAATCTGTGGTGCTGTCTGCTCCAGGGCACCTCTGTGCAAGAAGAAGAAACAAAGCAAGCTTTTATCTCCCACATGTTTTATTTTTTCACTGATGTCTATATAGACTATAGATTGTTTTTGTAACACAGGTATTATTTTCAAAAGCATTTCTTCTCTTAGGAAGACTTTGATGCCTGAGTAAATGATAGCCCCTTGGATGCCATATACAACACTATTTTCCCCCAGTCCTAAGTTTACTCCATCCTGTACATTTTATTCATCACCCACAGTCCCCACACAAATTTACACTGAATTATGGTAAGGGCAATTTTGCTTCGTTGTTCTCCAAGAGGCATACAAGAAAATTTTTCTAACTCAATTAGCATTCTAAAGAATACCTTCAGTTTTGTGCTCCATTAAAGTCAGCTAAATTGATGCCCTGCATGTCTTTATTTCAGAAATAAAGCTGAACAATTAAAGCCCATGTCTCTTTGCTCAGCTTTTGATTCCTCACAAAGCTTTCCCACTTGCCGCCTTTGGATGTTATGTTAACAAAGTCAGTTAACATCAAGCACCACGGTAACAGGCATGGCGTAATTCCTTGTTTTTGCTCAATCAGACTGTGTTCAAACTATCCAACTGATTTATTTGTCCAGGGTGACCCTTATTCACCACTTAATTATCCTTGTATAATGTTTCAAGAGTCTCCTGACATAAGGGGAAAGACAATTGCTGATGTTTCTGGGAAACAACAGTTGATGTGATGGCCAAAATGATGGTTGCAGGTCGAAGGTTGGTCACATTTTGAAGGGCATACTCCATTCTGAAGAGATGTGGCTGGGGATACCTATCCTGGGTGCTACTGGCAGCTTCCTCAGCCTGTCAATCAGCCCCTAAAAATATTATGCCAGTCAGAACAAATAAAGAGTTAAGGCATGAAGGGAATGAGGCCAGTGGCCTCTTTGGACCAAGACCTTTTCTTAATTACATGAATTTAGTATTTTCCCTTGACCAGTTTCAAAGACTGGGTCACATTCTGATCTCTTACATCACAGTGATCTAAGAGGAGACTGATCAATTGCACACCAACTAGTTTCAGCAATTTGTTATTGTTAATTGTCCCCGAGTCAAGTCCAACTCATGGCGATCCTGTGGATGAAACATCTCCAAGACCCCTTGTCCCCCACTACTCTGCTTTAGTCTTGTAGATTCTTGCCCATGGCCTCACTGATTGAGTCGTCATCTGATGTGCTGTCTTCCTCTCTTTCTCCTGCCCTCTAGCTTTATTGTCTATCCCTAGCATTATTGTCATGCCTTCTTACTGTTTGACCAAGGTATGTAGCCTTATCATAGCTATATGGTTTACTTTTGTGCAGAGCTAATTATTTCAATAGGTAACCTTATAGGAATGCAGTCTCAGTGATTGGAACAAAATCCTGGTGCATCATCTAAGAACTTCTACAAAGTCTAATGGTTTGGAGCTAGTGTAACAAGTTACGACTTAGCTTGTGTCTGTCCTTCATGGGACTGTGGCCCATCTAGCAGCAGAACAGATGCCTTTGGTAGAAGAGATCACACCTCTCTTTGCAATACATATGTATTCCTTAATTCTGCTCCAGAAAATATTGGAAAAGTTTCATGGCAAAGAAAAGAGAAATCCTTTGTATAAATGGAATACTACTCATACAAGATCAGATGCAACTCATTAAATGTTGGTGTGAACCATGTCATTTCCTCTCAGGCATCCCTGACCTGCAGTATGAGGATAATAATAATAATAATAATAATAGAATCATAGAATCATAGAATCATAGAATCATAGAGTTGGAAGAGACCACAAGGGCCATCCAGTCCAACCCCCTGCCATGCAGGAACTCCCAATCAAAGCATCCCCGACAGATGGCCATCCAGCCTCTGCTTAAAGACCTCCAAGGAAGGAGACTCCACTACTCTCCGAGGAAGTGTGTTCCACTGTCGAACCGCCCTTACTGTCAGGAAGTTCCTCCTAATGTTGAGGTGGAATCTCTTTTCTTGCAGCTTGCATCCATTGTTTCGGGTCCTAGTCTCTGGAGCAGCAGAAAACAAGCTTGTTCCCTCCTCGATATGACATCCCTTCAAATATTTAAACATGGCTATCATATCTCCTCTCAGCCTTCTCTTCTCCAGGCTAAACATCCCCAGCTCCCTAAGTCGTTCCTCATAGGGCTTGCTTTCCAGACCCTTCACCATTTTAGTTGCCCTCCTTTGGACACGCTCCAGTTTCTCCACATCCTTTTTGAATTGTGGTGCCCAGAACTGGACACAGTATTCCAGGTGAGGCCGGACCAAAGCAGAATATAGTGGCACTATTACTTCTCTTGATCTAGACACTATACTTCTACTGATGCAGCCTAAAATTGCATTGGCCTTTTTAGCTGCTGCATCGCACTGTTGACTCATGTTCAACTTGTGGTCCACCTGGATTCCTAGATCCCTTTCACAGGTAGTCTCATTCAGCCAAGTGTCCCCCATCGTATATCTGTACTTTTTGTTTTTCCGCCCTAAGTGCAGTACCTTACATTTCTCTGTGTTGAATTTCATTTTGTTAGCTTTGGCCCAACTTTCTAGTCTGCTCAAGTCATTTTGAATTTTGATCCTGTCCTCTGGGGTATTAGCTACTCCTCCTAATTTGGTGTCATCTGCAAATTTGATAACTATGCCCCCAATACCGTCATCCAAGTCATTAATAAAGATATTGAATAGCACTGGGCCCAGGACAGAGCCCTGTGGCACCCCACTGGTCACTTCTTTCCAGGTTGAAAAGGAGCCATTGTTGAGCACCCTTTGTGTTCGACCAGATAACCAATTACAAATCCATGTAACAGTTACTTTGTCTAGCCCACATTTTACCAACTTGCTTGCAAGAATGTCATGGGGAACTTTGTCAAAGGCCTTACTGAAATCAAGATATACTATATCCACAGCATTCCCTTCATCTACCAAGCTGGTAATTTTATCAAAAAAAGAGATCAGATTTGTCTGGCATGACCTGTTTCTCTGAAACCCATGTTGACTTTTTGTGATTATGAAATTATCTTCCAGATGTTCACAGACTCTCTGTTTAATGATCTGCTCCAGAATCTTTCCGGGTAATAATAATAATAATAATAATAATAAATTATTTTTAACCCGCCCCTCTGCTCGGCAACCGGGGTGGCGTACAACAAGATTAAAACAGATAACAGTTAAAACACTCCTTCCTTGTTTTTGCTCAATCACTAACTTATAGGGTGAGAACCACAGCAAGGTAACATATGTTTGAACTTTGAACCCTCTAAAGTGGTATTCAAATGGGAAGCAATATACATAGAACCTTTATTATCTCATTGTAGAATATTGTGTTTCTGTTGGAGGGAAGTTTGGTTTTATCCCAGTCTGTGGAAAACCAGTGGAAGATATGAGGTGGGATGGAGAGGCTGGTGGTCATTAAATGTGTTCAAGATTTTAAAATTCTAAATCCATGGCCACTTAATTATCCTTGAGAAGACTAAAATTGAATTCACACGTTGAACTTTAAATAGCACATGATATCTGTGGACATAATCCATGTAATGCATAATCCAAGATCCTCACAGAGGGCAAAGGCATGAAATAGTAGAACCTTTATTTCACTCAGTTCTAAGGAAGGCATGGAGAAGTTTAAAGGTCAAATTAGATAAAGCTGGATAAGGACCATGCAGAGGAAGGGGAGTTTAACATTTTGCTCTTACCACTGTGCTAATCAGAATTACACTGAGAAAGATACAGTGTACATTAGCACTGATGCACATACTTGTTATCTTGTTATATGCAGTGGAAGAAAAGTCTTGCTCCCCATCTGGCTTGGGGTCTCAAGAGTCCCAATTCAATGTACAGCCCTTACACAGCTCCCACACCACTGGATGATCAACTATTCAAGGAAAATCTTTGTGTCAAATGATGTCTCTTGTTTATACCAAAGAATTTGATCTATAAGTCAGGAATCCATAATTCAAATCTTCTACTGCAAACTGCATAGGACCGGTAATTGGTGCATTGCACAAGGCCCAGGTAAAAGCAGAGGCTCTTAAATTCACACAATTCAAACTCCACACACACACACACACACACACATATACATACACATACAAATGCACATGCACATGCACATGCACACACTGGGTAATAGAGCTCCATCATATCAGACATTACATCTGTTTAAATTGACTTAATCATAAAAATCATGCCCTAGTCAGTGGTATCTAGCAACAGTAAGGCTTAAAAATATGGATACAAAGCACAGTGTAAGGATCCTGACGGATTTTACAAAGATCCCTTGAAAACCACTATCAAAGCATGCATGTCCACAGATTGCTCTGTGGTTTCATGATGATCCATGAGATCTTTTTTAAAATATATATATATTTATTAAACATTTATACACATATAAAACATGGATGAACATCTATAAAAACAATTGGGCTCATTCATACTATGATTTAACCTGGTTTGAAAACTGGGTTAAAGTGTCTCATTCACACTCAAACCGATTTCACCCCCAACTGTATCCAGAGTGAATCAGGGTGAACTGGCACAAAGCCTCTTAACCCGGGTCATTTTGAAATGGTTCTTTTAGCATGTTTTTTCAAAAGATGCCGGTTGCCCCAAATGTGAATGCACTGTCAATCACATTCAAGGTGACTGGAAGGGAGGGGCAATGGGCAAAGGGTGGGCAGAGGGGTGGAACATACCCACCCCAAAGGTCTTGCCAAACTGCCCCCTTTTCCCTCTCTCAGCACTTGCAGTGGTTCTGTGGGACGCCTTGTGATTTCAAATCACTGTGCAGCTGTTTTCCTCTTCTGCCAGTGAATTGTTCCCTTTTTCCCTGAGGAGTTGAGGTCGGGGAGGGAGGGGGAGCCTTGGGGGGGGCATGGTGCAGCGTATCTTTAAAAAAAAAACTTTGACAGATCCTGCACTCCTGTGCAGGATCTCAGGTCTGGGGGTTCATGAGTGCAGGGGGGGGGGGGAACTGCCCTGGCATGTATGGATCCATGAACATAGTTTTTCCCCATGGCATGCATGAATCCATGCATGCCAAGTCAGATTTACCCTATGGCACCCACAGATCCATGCATGCCATGGGGGAAAACTGCCATGGGGAAAATCCATGGGTGCCATGGGGAAAATCTGCCTTAGCATGTATGGATCTGTGGGTGCAGTTTTCCCACATGGCATACATGGATCTCATGGATCTGTCAAAGATTAAAAAAAAAAAAAAACCACACTGCACCATGCCCTCCCAAGGATTTAAAGGGACCATTTTGCCAGTATGGGAAAATTGAAATCACAAGGATCCCCATGGAACCACTGCGAGTGCTGAGAGGGGAAAAGGGGGAGGTTTGACAAGACCTTTGGGGTGAGTATGTTCCACCCCTCTACCCACCCTCTGCCAATTGCCCCTGCCTCCCGGTGCCAGCTCCAGTTGCCATTCAAGTGTGAACTTTAATGGGAAGATGGACAGATTCAATCATGACAAACATAGTGTGAACATCAGTTTGGTTTCAAATCTCTTTATCTTTTTGAAATGACCCAGTTAAGAAACCAGTTTATCCCTAAATGTGAATGAGCCCAATTAACATGTATTCTATTCACACCCTGATTCACCAGATCTATGCTTTTCAGTTTGCATCTACAGACACCAGTGCAAACTTAGGGCCTCTGGGGATAGAGTTGGAGCAGGGCAGCCACACGCCAGCCACCCCAACCCCATCCCAGCGCCGTCCTGATGTCCTCCTGGTGCAGCGTTCTGACATGCTGTGCCAAAAAGGGCGAGGAAGAGCCACACACTGGCTCTTAGGGTGGCCTTTTGCTGCTCTTTTCGGGGCAGCAAAAGGGAGGATCGGGGCCACTTTCTGTGCCTGGGCAGGTGGTAGGTGGGGTGGGCAGGTGAGAGAAGAAGTGGCATAGGGAGGGGTGGCTTTGCCACCTCTGGGCTCCCTCCTCAGGAGGAAGGGGTGGCAGCGGAGAAGAAGGGGAGAGTGTACCCTTTCTGGCTCACCCCTCCTGGCTTCACCCCTGCACAGAGGGAAGCCTGGTGGAGGTGGAGGAGAGGTGACTGTTCCCCCTCAATGCCTCACTTGCCCAGCCATTCCCCAGCAGCCCTGGGAAAGTGGGCAGCTGAGTGAGCAAGTGGGGCAGGCAGGGGAGGCCACTACTGCCCACCCAGCAGTCCACCCACACCAGATGATGCCAAGCCTGGGATGCCACTGCTTGTAGGGTTATTGTAATGTGCTCTGAAAGCACTATTTAGAAATGTAGCATTTCCCACAGGTGATAAGACACTTTTCATACTTTGAGTCAGAAGCCAGGGCATTACTTGCTTAGAAGCAGATGGCAATGGTAACAGCCACGCAATGCTGTTTACAAATCCTAAATTCCAAGGAGTAAAAATGTGTGTTGTATTCACATTGCTTCATGGCACCTAAGGGAGGATACAGTGTTTTAGTGTATGGCTGTACCACCTCTCCCTTCTCAATTTTAGAAAGTGCATCTAATCTTTTAATGGCTTAGATGAACACAATTTGGGGGGGGGGCAGAAGAGAGACAGCAACAACTACCCTTGTCTGAAAGATGGAAAATTTATGGCTGCAAAGGGCAGTGTTCTATGAAAGAATTTGGGCAAGGCCAACTCACCTACTGGGCAATGTGAGGGACACAGCAAGATGAAAGCAAAGTGAGTTCAGTTCTTCCCATCACAACAAAAAGTTCGAAGAAGAATATACTTGATATCCTGCTGTCCCCAGTTACCTGGGAGTTCGGAGCCTGCCGTTTGAATAATTTTTCCTGTACAATGGGGATGACAGCAGAAGTGTGGAGAGAGTGATGGGGCTTCCTGCAGGCTCAGCTTTTATAGTTCAAATTTATTCTTTAGCCTCAGAATAGAACAGATAATAAATGTATAAATAAATAGTTAGCAATCTTTGGTCATAGCAGCGTAACTAGTCACTTTCTTGTTCTTAAAATGAAAACTACACTTAGAGACTTTTGCCATGAAACACAGGGCCCCCTAAAGCTTCATATTTCACCTCTCGTTTCCATATAATAGAATGCAAGCATTTGCTCCTTTGTGGTAGATTATGAATAATGCAGAATTAAGCCACTCAATGAGTTACTGACCAGGATTAGTGCTGAAGTGATGAGGCTTATCTATGTGTACTGAAATGATCGCTGTAAGGTTCTACACGACCAACAACATGATCCTTTACTATGTGTACATGCAACATGATCAAGGAGCTCTTAAAGCACATATGAATTCAGATGCACACTGGATCTGCTGCATAAAAACATCTGTCTTCACATGACCTGATGATGTGTATTCAGGATTGTCCAAAACAATAAAGTCACAAACTGATCATGTAGGAACATACACAGTGTTCTGGATCAGAATGTTTGACATATCCTTTGATTTAAAAATATGCACTTTGTTCAAAATAAAAATAATGTTGTCCAATGCTATAGGAATTTTATTCATAAACCTTATGATTCTGAGAAGATTACTACAATCAGCCCTCCATATCCATGGATTCTTCATCCACCGATTCAAGTATCCACAGCTTGAAAATATATTTTTTTAAAATATAAATCCTCTAAAGCAAACCATTTTTATAAGGGACACCATTTTACTATGCCACTGTGTTTAATAGAATTTGAGCATCCTCATGGGGAAGTCCTGGAACTAAACCACAGCATACACCAAGGGTCCAGTGTATTATTTCTCTGTTGTTTGTAAGAGTGTATACTTCTGTGCTGACACACATCAATGTAGTTATAGAATTTAATGAAACTCTTCAACATTGAAAATTGATTAATGTGCTACACAATGGCAGTCCTCAGCAATAAAGTCCTCCAATACACAGTAGTCCTGGAAGGAAGCCTTGTGGGGTAGATATTACATGAAAAATACAATCATGTTTAGAGAGCACCACTCCACTATGAAAATTTCAATGAACATAGGAGCATATTTTTCAGTCAACTTACTCTCGTGAATTGCCCCAGGAATATGTTAATACCTGTGTAATAAGAGAATGCTTCAGCCACTACATCCTCCATGAACCTAATGTTACCATCATAGCAACTATGGAGTCTCTCTTTCTCTATATGTGCACACACACACATCTGGAACAGTGCAAAAAAGCACAGATCAACAAGTGACAGGTACAATTTTTGAGCTGCAGTGTTCTATTAGCAAAAATAGATATGCCCAATCCACAAACCTCCCTATGTAAGCATTTCTTAAATTAGCTACACTCCAGAAGAAATGTATATAATGCCAAACATTTTTCTTCTTTTTTATCAATATGATTCATGGACATTTTGCATCTTTACACTGGATCATTATTTATTAATAATTTGGCTGTAGTTTATAAACCCTCAAAAGTAAATACTATCGCCTCTCTTACTTTGCTTTCTCTGAGGACATTATCAGCAATATTGAAAATTTAATTCCTTTTTCAACTATGCTTTTTGGCTATGTTAATTGAAATAATTACCTATTTATTTCTACAGACCTGTTTCCCCTCTCTTATCTTTCCACAGCTGAACTTGCTTGCTCTCGGTGACATTTTTTACAGTCAAATTTTCTTGTCAACAAAGCCTAGTGACATCAAACTTCTCACTTTATGATTGCATGCTGGCTAGAATTATCTGTGTGGAAAATTCAGGAACTACTTCTTTATTCTGTCCCTACTCTGTATTGATTTGTGCTTCATGAGCTCTTATCCATATATATATATATATATACATATATATATATATATATATATATATATATATATATCCATGTAGTGGACAATCTTTTCTTTATCCACAACAACTATCCACATTTAATAAGCTATATAGCAGAAGAATGAAACCTCTGGCCAGTGGGTCCAATCCAGTCTGACAATGCATAAAATCCATCCCATTAGGAGAAGTTCTTCCCCAAGCCCTATTCTTCCCCTGAGGAATTCCTCCATTGCATTGTCTGGGAAGGTCAGAAAGATGGAGGAAATCAGCATGTTATCTCTGATCACTGATTGGAAATTACATCAGGATCCTTCATCTCCCTTGTTGTTCATTCTATCAGGAAGATGTACAGAGTGGGGAAATTGTGTTATCTCCAATCTGTTATTACATATAACACAGAAATTTTTTTTTCATGGAATGGTGGTGATGGTGAAGTGTGGAAATCCACCCTTGGCATCATCCAGCTCATTGACCAGGTCCTGGGGGCAAGCCACCTTGGCATCAGGGATGAAAGCACTTCCCCATTTCTGCTATATAGCACTGTCACACCCTCCTTTTCCGTATACAGCTCCTGGTTGACTTGATCATTCCTATGACTTAAGAAGCAGCAGAACAATAAAAATGATTTTTGTTATGGAGAATGTTTCTCAAAACAATTTTTGGGAAGATTTCATACTCTCCAACATTTCACAGATGAAAACCAGGACATATGTGGCCTAGTACCACCAGAGTGCAGTCAAGGTGGTGGAAGTTATTAATCAGGAAGAACACACAAGATAGGAGAGGATGTAGTGATTTGTTTTTGCATGAGCCTCCCTGCTGGATTGAGTGAAAACTACTTTTGCATTTTAAACATAGTTTGCAGCAACTGAAGTAAGCTGAAGACAAAGGGAGAAAGTGGGAAGAGAGAAAAATTGGGACATTTACAAAGCCACTGGAAAAGTAGGATGTCAGAGGACTAATCAGGACTGATCCTGCCAAACTGGGATAGTTAGAGCATATGAGATTCCCCACCTACACCTGTTGTTGTTATTAGCTGCCTTCAAGTTAACTTTGACTTATGGCAACCCTATGAATGAGAGACCTCCAGCTCACCCCAGTGGAGTCACTAGAGTTGGCGTCACCCAGTGCAGTAATTCATGGTGTTGCTCCCCAATTGACTACCTCCCATTTCCCACCAGGCAGATTCTTAGTAATGTTTTTTTGCACTAATATTGCTCATAAATCATAATTCCCGTATATCCCTGAATGTAATGCTAATAGTTGCGACATAAACAACTAGCAAAATTAAAATTATACCTTCATATTACAATAGCATATGCACAACCTAAATGTATTTACATATACATAGTGAATATTGGATTAAAATGCTTTTAAACAAAAAAAATAAATTATAAAAAAATAAATTTTCAATTTTTTTAAAAAAAATAAAATTTGAAATTTTGAAATTTGAAATTTTGATTTTAAAAAATTATGTGGCCTTTCTCCTCCCACTGAGCTTCACCCCACTTCCACCATCTTTTAAAGCATTTTAAAGGGAAGCAGGTGAATGCCACAGCCTGTTTCTGCCAAAAGGAGCTCTGGTGGTGCAGTGGTTAAATGGCTGTACTTTATTGAACTCCCACAAGGTTGAGAGTTCAATACCAGCCAGGGCTTAGGCTTGACTTAGGCTTGCATCTTTCCAAGGTCATTAAAATGATTGCCAAGCCTGTTGAGGGCAATTAGCTTACAGTTGTAAACCGCTTAGAGACTGCATAGCGGTATATAAATGCAGCTTCTATTGCTAACTGCTGCTAAAAGCTAGGTGCTTGAGTGCTATCACACTCCCTTTAGGGTGTCACCTGGTGCAGTTTGAACCCCCCACACCCCTAGTGACACCACAAGCTCACCCTACCGTCAACCATTCTGCTCAGATCTTTCAGACTCAGGGCTGTGGCTTCCTTGATGTGCTCTTCCTCTTTCCTTACTGCCCTCCACTTTCCCAAGCATTATCACCTTTCCTAGTGAGTCCTGTCTTCTCATGATATGGCCAATATATGACAGCATCAGTTTAGTCATCTTAGCTTCCAGGGAGAGTTCAGACCTGATTTGCTCTAGGACTCATTTATCGGTCTTTTTTTTTTTAAGCAGGACTTTATCACAGGAGCCTCAATCTTGCCGCAGTCACATTATTAAAAGAGAATAAAAATATACCAGTGTTGGAGCTTATATTACTACACCTAACAGGGACTTTTTGTCATTTGTCAGAATGTAACGCTAATAGTTGTGACATAAACAACTAATGAAATTAAAATTATACCTTCAAATTACAATATCATATGCACAACCTAAATGTATTTACTTACACATAGTGAAGATTTGGTTAAAATGTGATGTTTTAAAGAAAAATTTAAAAGAATAATTTTTCAAAAAAAGTCATTTAAAAAAACAAATTTCAAATTTTGAAATTTGAAATTTGAAAAATCCTGGGGTCCCACCTTTCTCCTTCCACTGAGCTTCAGTCCACTACCACCATCTCTTAAAGCATTTTCAGGGGAAGCAGATGAATGGCATGGCCCATTTCTGCCCAAAAGAGGAGGAAGAGCAGTGGTGTCACACAAGCACTTAGGGTGTCACCTCGTGCAGTCTGCACCCCCACACACACATACCCCATTGACACCACTGCTGTACACTTCAGGATCTTTTTTAGTTCCTTTGTAGCGTCCCTTCCAAGTCTGCAATTTATCTTCTTTTCTAAGTCTTCTTCTGATTTTTTAAAATTGCAGTCTCCACTCTGATTAATAATTGAGTCAAGGTATGGAAAATCCTGAACTAATTCTATGTCTTCACCTACTTTAAAGTTTACATAAATCATCTATGGTCATTATTTATGTTTTCTTCATGTCCAACTGTAAATCTGCCATTGCACTTTCTTCCTTGACTTTCTTCAGTGATTGTTCCAAGTCTTTGCTATTTACTGCTAACAGTTTGGTGTCATCTACATATCTCAGACTGTTGATGTTCCTTCCTCCACTTTTCACATCTCCTTCCTCTGAATCTAATCCTGCTTTATGTATGATATTTTCAGCATACCAGTTAAACAAATAGGGTGATAAAATGCAGCCTTGACTGATTCCTTTGCCAGTTGGAACAATTCTATTTCTCCATATTCTGTCCTAACAGTAACCTCTTGTCCTAAGTACAGGTTATGCACCACAACAATCAAGTGTTTCTTTCTCAAAATCAAAACAGTCTAAATACACAAAAGGAAAAAATAATACTGTTTCATTAATAAGAACATTGTTCAGGAATTGTTCTTAAATTCCCACACATAAAGCCTCTGCAGAGGAAACAGCAGAGCAAACAAAATGTCTGGCATTTTGAACAAGCAACTGAAATTTTTGTATTCCTGATTAATTCAAACACTGGAAACATATGAGATACAGCCTTTCTTTCATTGAGTATACAGACCAATTTGTCAACTCATGCCAGTATATTTACTTTAACAGAGGCAACTGCCTCTGTTGGGTGTTTTTCAGCTGGGCAGATGCCCATGTACCAGATTCGCAAATCAAATGCTTCTCCACTGGCATGGGAGAAAGAAAGCTGTAACTATAGCACTCCAAAACGTCTGTCTTTCCCATCACCTGGCAGTACTGACAGCCACAGACATAAAATTGCATCTGTTTCCAAGGAAGTCATGAAAATGACAGTCAGTCACTGCTTGGACTGATGCTGCCATTTCCCCTATCATTAATTTATAAAATAATGGCTCTGGTAAAGTCCTACTTTGCACCTTTCTAAAGCCCATGAATTCATAGGTGCTACTGTATTAATTTGCTTATAATCTGGAAGAAAACATCTTTCAACCAGTTTTGTAGGCTTCAGTCAGTCTTTGAATAGTCTCATAAGCACAAGGGCCTACTCAACAAGAATCCTTCCTATATAACCAGTATTTGTGGCTCATATTTACAAAAGGGATTAACTGCTACTGCTGCTACTACATCATATCAAACTAGTGGTGATTAAAGAAAAAAGATGATTAGAGAATTAGACAACTAGAAAAAGTAGCTAGTTCCCTATTGCATCTTAAGTACTGTCAGTGAGCCTTGTTAGCAAGTGTGGTGCAAGTTAAGCGCAAAGCATCAGAGTGGAGACTCTCTCGCCTGCAGTCCAAATCTGGCCCCCAAAGTGGTTTGGTGAGGACCAAATGAAAATGCCCCCTCTTTCCTACCCACAACACCCCTTCCAGCCATCTACACAATTACTGCCAGCCTGCTGAATTAGAAGGCTGGAAAGAATTAGTAGAGTAGCACATACTCTCTGTCCACCATAGGGCAATGGGAAGCAACAGGACCAATCCTTTCTAGGAGAATGGATGTGGTGTGAAAGCAACTGCAACAGAGAAACAGGAGTGGAACTCTGCCTCTGAAAAGCACCTTGGACAGCTGCTTTAACATCAAGCTGGATGAGAAAGTTTTTGGTTTATGATCTATTCTCTTGCAAGCTATATCAGAACTTTATTCCTTCTATATTTTAAAGATGAAAAAGAGCAAATGAATTTTATCTCCACCTCTTTTGTGCTCTACAAAGTTTCCCCCCTTCTTTAGTGTTCTTCTCTTCCCTCCTCAGCCAGGCCTGGAAGTTGGCCTGTGGAATCAGTTCATCCCTCCTCGCTCCCCCTCCTCTTCCCCCAGTGTCTAGAAAAAGAATAGATCAAGCCTTGAATGTTCATGTTGGATATTGTCTGAAAGGTTGCCTATCATGTTACTGCTTGGAGGCTCTGGCGGTCAGGGATGACACGCTCCGGCTTCCCTATTAGACCCCCTATGCGGTCTGAACAAAGGAAACGGCAGGCTCCTGGCCAAGCACATACATTTGCAAACTGCCGTCAGTCAGTTCCCAAGGCCAGAGGCTGGATGCCATTAACAAAGGAGATGTGAACTGTGGGCCCAGCCCATTTCGTTCTCCCTGCAGAGAGAGTGGCGCTTCTCAGGAACCATCGATGGGGTGGCTCTCTCTCCCCTTTGGTCACTTAGCAAAGAGCTGGCAAGAAGTTAATGCTGCTACTGCTCCATATTTTCATCAAAGGGCCACTATTGCACTCAGCCACAGGAGCTGCTGCTCATACATCAGGTGCTTTTCAGTCATCTCCTCTGCTTTCTTTTGAAAAGAACCTGCCACATTCTCTGTTTTTCAGTTCTGCAGTCTGTCTTAGAGGAGAGCAAAAGCTAAGGTTTAAATGTTGTGCCTTTAGCACATCATGTTTAAATAGGATGCTATCTATTCTTGTTCTGAACATAACCTTAGAAGTGTTTGGGATTAAAATACTTGCTCTTTCATTACTTTTCTGCATTTCTTTGGCCGACTAGTGCAGATGCTTACTTAGCCTTCTACATTATGCCAACAAAATGCAACTCATAGGATAAATTTGGCCCCTGAACTTTTGGGTTGTGGGAGTTTAATGTGCCCCCACAGTCTCAACTGCCACTAAATCCTGCTACCACAATCCACAGTGTCAAAATCCACCATCCTGTTTTGTTACTTCTTTCAGTAACATAGGATTTTATCACATGGGGATAATTGAAAGTATAAATGGTGATTAACCTGTCAAAATCATGCATTCGCAATTCAGATTTTCACATGACATCTCGCTCAAAATGTGATTATCCTGGGAATATCCCGTGATAATCATGCAATTGTAGTAATGGTGTTCACACAACGTTGTGATGATAAACAATTAAAGTGCCATTATCCCGTGAATAA
Source organism: Phrynosoma blainvillii (assembly GCA_026167975.1). NCBI lineage: Eukaryota > Metazoa > Chordata > Lepidosauria > Squamata > Phrynosomatidae > Phrynosoma > Phrynosoma blainvillii. The sequence continues at coordinate 107,853,846 of JANUYF010000001.1, forward strand.
CCAGACAATAAACAGCAACAAATCATTCATGGGATTTTCCCATGAATAATTTTTTGCTGTTTATTGCTTGGTTACTCCCTAGTTATTTCCAAGATAATGGCTCTTGTGTGTGAAAATGTTAATTGTGTTTTAATCGCAATTGTGTGATTTTGAAAAGTTAATCACTGTTTAAACTACCAATTTTCCCACATGTAATAAACTCCATAAAGGAAAAATAAGTTCTGTCTCAGGGGACTCTGTGGTATGGAAGGATATTCTAGTACCTTCCTACACCACAGAGTTTCCATCATCCCTCATGCCCAGTTTCACTAGTTCCTACTTGTTTATATTTTTGCTTCACCTTTAAATTCAGATAAATTTAACTGATAAAACACTTTTCTAAAGATAGCTACTTCTCACTTTAAATATAACAAATATATTCCACTGTGAAAGATTCTAGGATAAAAAAATTCTGATGAGTTATGGCTTTTTTTACAGACATCATCTACTGAGAAGCAGCTTACAAATCACAGCACCTTTACTCTTTTAAACATATCCTAGTATTTTCAAGGGTTGTTTTGTTTTTGGTGTTTTTTTCCAAATGAAGTTTACTGATTTACATAAACCATCTGGAAAGGGATAGAAAAATTTGGCATCCATTCTGTCTTACATGGAAGTCTATATGGAAGATGGCATTTGGAATCATCAACAAAACACCATCTTCAGTAAAGAGGAAGTTTTAAAAAATGCAGAACATATCTGGGAGAGATATATAAAGATGTCTGCAAAGTAAGGATGGAATCAGCAACCCTAGCTATGTGACTTTGATAGAAAGGAAGAGCTATATGGGAGAAAGTAACATCAAGTCTGAGAATACCTATTTGGTTATTTCGTATTCCACCTTTCTTCCAACATGGAAACCCAGATGGCAGAAGCAATAGAACACAGCATACAAAGAAGGAACACACCAGGAAAAGCTAATTGCAGCAAACTTCAGTTAGGAAAGCCTCTGACAAGGAAATTAATTATTACAAAATCTTTTTATGGTCCCCCAGCCCATTTATTCCTCCTCATTCTCTGTCTAGCTGCGATTTTTTAGCCACATTAGCAATGAGAGGGGGTGGAGGAGGGATGGAGAAACACTTTCAGTGACAGATTGCAGTAGCATGTTTGCAGCTTGCAGTACAATATACAAATGTGAAACGGAAAGAAAGAAAGAAAGAAAGAAAGAAAGAAAGAAGATTCTACTCCAGCCAATCCTTTTGTAGCCATGTGTGGCTGTCTACAACAGGCAAAGTAAACAGCCACTGCCTCAGAGCCCTTTATTAAATATGCATTAACAGAAAAACAAAAAAAGGAGAAAGCAGACAAGTGTGCCTCACCAGCAGTCCCCAGCATGTTAAACAGCATAGATCTGTAAGTTTGATAACCAAAATGGAAATCAGCAGAAATTGAAATAAATGGAAAATAATGAAAGAATATGTCATCCCTGGATGCATTTGAGAAGAAGCCTTGAAGGATTTGGCAAGTTTAACATGTTTTTATATACTTTGTTTTGTATACTTATGCAAGCCTCACCTGCCCTAGTTGTTTCATTTCATAGGTGCATATTGTTACTAAGTGTTTATGTTGAAGAAGTAATGTCCAGCAACACATTGACTTTGGGCTCATCTACACCAAATACAGTCTCACCCCATCCTCATGGCAACCTGTGTTCATGATACCTAATCCCCAATTCAAATGCAGATTGTCTTCACAACATAAGGGCAGTTCTGCGCCAAATCCACCCTATCCCTTCTTTACACCAGTTTTTAAAAAACTTACCTTTCAATCCAGATTTTACAGGAAAACCCAGAGCACTCCCTAGCAATACCAAGTGGCTATCTATACATGCGTCTCTGCTGTGTCACCTGGCTCCATCACTGTTGGTCTGAGTCGCTCCCTCTAAGGTCACACAATAAGGTGTGACCAGCCCTGTGACCAATGATAGGCACCTAGTTTCTGACCTCAGAGGGACTAACTCACACCAGCACCAGTGACGCTGGGTGACACAGCAAAGACACATCGTAAACAGCTGTCCAGCATCACTGTGGAGTGTGGAGGTAACAGGGGGAATCCAGGACAGTTTCAGGGCCCGGATACTTCAGCAGCAGCCCGGAGTGTTCTGGCTAGTCTAGACATGTCCTATGTTAGCTGAGGCATACCTGTACCTGTTTCTACCTCTATTGCCCACATCTGTGCGACCAGGTTGCATATTTCTCCATACCCAACATTCCTATCACTTTCTCTCCCCTATTTTCTCAGACTTCTCCATCCTCGCTATTTTACAGAGGTTATTCCCTCTCCCTTCCCTCCCATCTAGTAGTATCTGCATCTTTCTCATGAAAAGTAGTATCTAATAGTATCTGCATCTTTCTCATGAAAAGAAATCTCCTCTAGAAAGGGACTAAACAGGGAGAGACCATGGACTGCAAAGTATACCTGACTTATTTAAAATGGGAATTTTAGAAGGAAACGCTTGAAAGTAATAATAGGTGTCTTTGACATTGCACAATCATAGTGCTGTGATTCCACTTTAACTGCCATGGCAGCATCCTGTGGAATTCTGGGATTTGAAGTTTGGCTAGGCACTAGAGCTCTTTGGCTGAGAACTCTAAATGCCCCTCCTTGAATTGCAAATCCTAGGGTTCCATAGGGTTGTGCCAAAGCAGTTAAAGTGGCATCAAATGCTATAAATGTGTAGCATGAAAAGGACTATAACTTCATAATATTCATAAAATAGAGATGTCAGGACTCTTGTATAGAGTGTCCTGTTTTCCAGAGGACAGTTCTGTATCTGAAGCATGTCAGAGGATAGTCTTCATTTGAGGGCACTGTCTCTTTGAAGGAGCGTCCACTCTACTCCAGACCCAGTTGATATATAATCAGAAGCAGGGAGAGCATTTGGCTTGGCGCCCATCAACAGTTATCAGTAAAATGAGCAGGTATCCAAGTGTGCTTGTCACTGTGAAATATACAGTCATTCTATTTAAATTATAGCTCTTACTTTTAAAATTTGCATATAGCATATAAAACTGTATGCATGCTATGCTAATTAGTCTGCTCTTTTCTCCTCTTTTTTGGCATGCGTAAGCTGTAGGGAAATAATTTCCTTCACTGTTTTGATATATGAAGTGATTCAAATAACCACAACATAAGGGAACTAGCAAAATCAGCTAGGTTCACTTGTCTTAACTACTGGAGCACCCCACAACAGACACCCCAAAGTCAATTGTGCATCTGGTACAAAACCTGTATTTTAAATCAGCCCATCCCAAAATACCATGCAGATTTGGCTGAAATCTCTCCAGCTACCTCTAAGAAGTTTGTGAAGTTCTCCAAGAGGAATCTCCCCAGAAACAGATTTCATGTACACTACTTGGCCTGTATTATGAGTTCCAGGCATACCTACAGAATTTCAGGCAAATCTCTTCCTAGAGAAAAGGTGGTATGGAATGAAAGAAATGAAATAAAGAAATGGAGTACTAATGGAGTAATCTACTCTGAAAAAAACTATGTTCCTCTCTAAAAAGACTGAATGGATTCCCAGACTCCAGTCCCCTCATTGAAGGGTTGTGTGTTCTTTTGTGGTTGACTTTGCAATCTTAGCCATGCAAACAGAGTTTCCACCTCCTTATGACGTGGAAACCATCCCAGCCTTAACAGGGGGTATTTTATCTGAAATATGCTCTGGATCTTGGGTTGCTGGATGTTATAAGCAGCTATACAGAGTATTAACACAAGGGAGCAGTATTGGAGCTACAGAAAATAAAATGGAAGCACCCAAAAGGAGTCCAAAACAGTTTAAAAAAAAAAAAGCTTAATATTTGTTGTGTCTAGGCTGAACGTTGTAGTTAGTCACACCTCTGCAGATCTTACCTTTGAATCTTTTCTAAAGCAAAGTAAAAGTTAAAGGCCCATCTTTTGGACTGGATTGTGTATGTTTTAATTACATCCATTGCATTGGCAACCTGTCGTGTTTGTCATACTTTTGCATCATGGGGTGTGTGGCAGCATGATGGTGTGATGGGTTGATGGTGCAGCTGGCTACTCATGCATCTGTATGTTCAAACAAACAAAAAACTGTATAGTGAACAATGGCTCCCGCAACTGCATCTCATTATCCCAGGGCGCATGCTCTAGACTGCGTCCATACCCTTCCTGGGCTTTCCCGCATTCCCACACTTGCACCGTGCTATTTATATGTGCATTTTCTGCATTGGAGTGGAGTATCATGGCTTCTTTTTGCTCCAGTTTTTAGCCCCAAAATGGGCTTTGTGTTTGTTTCTTCCCAGTTTGGCCCCGTATGTCATATAAAAAGGTAGGCTTCAAGACGGTTTGAAGCCCCTTTATTTTGCCAGTGTGACTACCCCTGAGAGAGTCTTCTCACTTCCTCTGGAATATTGCCAGTTCACTTCCTTTGAGTTAGTTCAGTACCCAAGGAAGTGGGGTTTGGTGTTCACTCCACTCCTTGAAGGGGCCATTTTCTGTTTGTGTCACTTACCTGAAGGCTCTTCTTTGGGAGGAAAATAAGTTCTTGCTGGGCAGGGGCCAAAGTCGAGTGTGGTCCTTAAAAGCATCCCACTGCAGAGGCCTGTGAGCAAGGCAAACTGTCCCCATAGAGGATGTTTCCCCTTAACTTAAATAATTCATTTTGACTAAATTCACTCCAGTGCCAGCAAGCAAGGGCTCATCTGTGGAAGTATGACTTTCAGACTCCAATTCCTAATCTCACATCCTGGGATCTATTAGTTCCTGTGGGACTGGGAAAAGAATGTCCATTTTCATGCTGGTCAATGAGGTAGGAAGAAGCTGCTGGGCTTGCTGGTCACTCCAAGCAGAGTCTTCTGACAGAGAAAGGACAGTGTTATCATTGCCTGTTTCGGCCATTGCTGGGCTAATTTAAGGCCTGCCTGATCCCATGCCAGGGGACAACAATACATCAAGGAGAAGCTCGGGAACAAAGAAATGGTCATTCTATCTCTGGCATTATAATCCAGAAATTTTAATCATGCTATTGCATCTATTGAGCTGGGAGAAAATTTCAGTAAGGGGCCCAGATGCAAACACAGATTTTTATGAGCAGTAACATTTACAAAAGAGGAACATTTATAGTTTCCTGTAATTTATAGCTTTTAAATGCAAAGATATAATGCAAATAAGTTTTCTCTTCCCTCTTCTCCCACTGATCAGCTCATGAATAAGACTGAAAGGAGCCAGGGCAAAACAAGTGAAGAAGCAGAGCTTGAAAATGAATTAGCTTGCTTCTGCTCCCCCCCCCCCCCATTCCTTACTTAGAATGTCAATTGGCCACAGAATCACTTTGCAGCTCAGGATGAAAAAGGAACGCATAGTTATGTTTCATGATAACACGCAACTCTCATTTTAGGAACTGAAACAGGAATGTTGGCTTACTCTAGCAACAAAAATATAGGAAATTACTGTCACTTCAGGCCACTTTCTTTTTTTCATTCTTGACTGTTGGGGGGTTAAAAGATTTTACCTTGATGCTGAAGATTTGTTTTTAATCACACAACTGTTCTACTGGAAATAATATCCAAAATATCTTCCCAAACCAAATATGTGTTTTGTTAATGTCATTTTTGGTGACATGGTCAAGGTTTGAGACTTGGTTTCATGCATATTCTAGCCTGAGTATGTACAGAGTGATGCAGCAAATCCGACAAAAATATAGAGCCACAGATAGACAGAGAGTTAGATGTGGTTAAATCCTAATCATTGCACAGTGCAGTGGATTCTGACCTACATAGTTTCTCACCACAGTATGGCATTATGGCTGGTATATTGAGTAGGACTGGGAGATACAGGCTGAAATCTCTACCAGGCCATAAAATTCTCTGTATAACTTTCAATCAGGCATTCTCTCCCAGTTTTATCTACCTCACAGGTTTATTGTAAGAACAAACATTTCACAGGATTTCACATTATCTAGGCCACCTTGAATACCTTAGATGAGTGAGAGGTATCTTCCAGAGAAGCCTGGTTCTCCCATAAAAACAAGTTACCTACATATCTTGCAAATTATTTGGGTCAAAAAGGTCCTAGAAATTGTGATTTAGTGTGTTCCTGTCACTTCCAGTTTAAATTTCTGGTGCTTTTTGTCAACAATGATGGAGGAGTTGCAAAGATGCAGCTCTTTCTCTGTACTTCAAGTACAGATTTTTCCTGTCCAGCACAAAGAGATCATGCTGCTATTCTTCTGAGAGCGAGAGAGAGAATAAATTGTTTTTATGTATCCAGATATCAAAAACATATCCCGAAAGGCTCAAGCATAATCTTTGAATTTAGCATCCAGAATCAATGTGAATACAAGTATATGTTCATTTGAATAATGTAGTTAAAAGTCCATCCACTTCAGAAGCTTTAATCTTCTTAATAATTTTTCTTCAAATTTTAATTTTTTCTACATTGATTTAGAATTCAGATTGACAGTAATCTCACAAGATTTATTTAAAATAGATTTTAACCAAGCTCCAAATTGTCGAAAGAATTTTAGATTATACAGTAGTGTAATATTTTCCAGTAAGTGATAAAATACATACAATTTTTGTAACATAATTTACATCTTCAATTAAATACTCCTTTGAAAAATCAGTAAAATACATATGTACAGTTATGTTTAGAAAATAGAAACCAAGATCTTATTAATATCATAATGCATTTTTTAAAAATGCAGTATAGTAAAATTGTTCAATGGTCAGACAGTTCAGAAATAGTGTAAAGATTATATTTTATAATAAAATAGTGGATTTAAAAATGAAATAGAAAAAAGGAGCAAGCAACATAGCAGAGTTATATTTTTTTGCAATGGGAAAAAATCTCACATTAATCCACCCAAAAGAATATTTTCTGCTGTCCATAGTTTTGACAGAAATAAAAAAAAGAAAAAAGGTGCTACAAATCACTAAAGCAAAGTCACTGTTGTGTACTGAAACATAACAGTTTACAAGCTTTATTTGACTGGAACTTAATTTGATGTTTCTACACACAAAATATTTCTAGATTATTTAGTAAGGGAACACAAATTAACATCAACAAATTTTGATTTATGACATGTGATTTTCCTCTCCTAGAAAAAATTAAGATATAATATGGCAGTATTTATAATTTTATATGATACTGTTGTAAATCCTTTCTACCAATTCTCTAACAGAGTCAATTTTCCACTCGCTTTATGTAGTAATTTGTACTGTTATGCCCAATAATGCAGGATGGCTTCCCAGCCATGCAGTCCTAATGTTCCAAAATCAAAGTCATTTGTATGCTTTGGCTACTAGCACATTCACAAAAGCACAAACGATATTCTTCAAAGAATCTAAGAATTTTGTTTTCAGGTTGTTTGAAATATTTCAGTATAGGAATTACTTTCTCAGGGTAGGAGGAGGCAATCTTTTGTTTCTGAGAGACTCTTTCCCCAAGGAGGCCTTCTGTTGGGCAGCAGTCACATTTTCCCAGTTCCCGTATTGCAGTGATTTGCCATTGGGGAAACACAATTTTAACATTCTGGGTATAATGAGAAATATGATTGTATGCATGCCATGGGCATTTCTGGCAAACACCCATGATCTCACTATGATATGCAATATAAGCTTGCAGACCACTCATTTCATAAATATTTCTATCTTATGTTGAGTTCTTTAGAGGACTGTTCAATGGTTTATTTCCATGTAGGAACACTCAAATCAAACAGCTTCATATAAAGAAAAATGAAACTTGGTAAGAGCAAGCCTATCCTTCAGCACACGCACACATGCACCCAAACATTTTTATGAATGTTATTTTTAATGAGTGATTTGACCACCTGCCTGTCCCCCCACCTTTTTTTAAAAAAATTATTATTTATGGACTCTCCAGCACTGTAGTGCCTATCCATTCTGTTTTGTTTATTAACAAACATACAATCTTTTTGCAGCATGGATACTAAGGGTGCATCTGCACTACAGAAATAATGCAGGTATTTAACTGCCATGGCTCCATCATACAGAATCCTGGGATTTGTAGTTTCGTAAGGCACCAGCACTCTTTGGCAGAGAAGGCTAAAGACCTTGTAAAACTACAAATTCCACGATCCCATAGGATGGAGCTACAGCACTTAAAGTGGTGTCAAACTGCATTATTTCTACAGTGTAGATGCACCCTAACAACTCCCAACTGCCCCCAGATTAGCAGCAAAGGTAATCTAGTATTCATTCTGTTATGGGACAGGAAAGCACATTAAGGCTGCTGGGTTAAGCCAAAGGGAATCCAATTCAGTGTAAGGCAATTTCTAGTGCAAGCAAAAGTGATGTAATGTCATTTCTGCTTTCAAATTCTAGTTGAAGAAAAATCACTTTTTCTTTCTTTTTCTCATGGGGTAATGGGGGGCCAAGAGCATATAAGCTGCTATGTTTTGCGGCAGTTTGGATGTTTGGGAAGATTATTGGGAAAATTTTTAAAAATTAAATTGGGGTCAGGTCACTTTGAAAGAATCCTGGGGGATTTCAGGGGCTGCAAAACAGGACCCCAGGACCCATAGACAGCCATAGGTCACACATTTCCCACCTCAATCAAGTTTATTGTTGTTTGTTCTGATTGGCAACAATTCTGCAAGATTGACATCTTGCAGAATTGCTACCAATCCAAACCACAGGTAGTCTTCCTACAGTATAAGAGCTAACATGAGGAATGGACCTGATGCACATACTTTGTGTACTACCAAGTTAAAGCACTGCCATTTACTTATATTTCATAGATATATATTCTATACAGAGACACCCTGCACAGCACATAAAACAGACACATTTGAAAATTAAATATACACATTGGGGAATGAGGATATTCAGGGGGGGAATGAGTATTGTATCTTTTCTCTCATAGATTGCTTCAGACAAATGATAAAGCACCATAACAAGCTAAGAAACAATACCCAACAAAGATGTCCATGCATCTAATGAAGAAAACCAGGGTTGCCTAGGAAAGCACATGCCACGAGTCCCAAAACAATACTCACAATGGGGATCAATGTAGTTTTAAAAGGTAAAGGTTCCCCTTTGACAAGGTTCTCAAGTTGTGTCCAACTGTAAGGGGCACTGCTCATCTCCGTTATTAAGCCAAAGAGCCAGCATTATCAAAAACAACTCTGTGGCCATCATGACTATAAGGAATGCTGTTACCTTCTCACCAAAGTGATACCTATTTATCTACTTGCACTTTTGCATGCTTTCAAACTGCTAGGTTGGCAGAAGCTGGGACTAGTAATGGAAGCTCACTGCTGCATGTAGTGCTTGGGTCTCAACCTGTTGACCTGCCAATCTTGCAATTGACAGAGTCAGTGACTTAACCACTGAGCTCCCATGTCCCACTGCAGCTTACCCTCATATAAAATGGGTACAGGATTAGAGCCCTAAGTTCAGACCCACATCATACTGGAAGGCCTGCTACAAACTTGTAACATGGCTCCCTTCTCATGCTAACAGCACAGTCCCTCATGCTGTACATACATAAGCAATGAAAAAATGTTTAATAGTAAAAATTATAATTACATAGTCTGCATTTCTGAAAGCCACACACATTTCCTACTTTTGTTTAATAACAACACTCTGCCAAGAGACATACACATTTGGGGATTATCCTGTCAATGTCTTGGTTTTTCTTTTTCTTTTTATTCAAATGTATTAAAAGGGCTACAAACTCTAGATCAATTAACTTTACAGTTTATTTTTGTAGTCTTTTTCATTGGAAAAAAAATTAATCCCAAAGGCAATTTCTCTTGAAAGTTCACACTCAATAGACAAGATGGGTAGGTGGTTTGCCTACAAATGTATAATGCCCACAGTTTTTGATAAATGCTAGCTTCAGCTTCTGCCACAGTCACTGGCAGTGTGGCAAAACAGGTAAAGCTATGCACTCTTTGCTGACAATGAGTTGTCATTCTCTCTTGTAAATTTCATTTACTAATATGAACAGGGGTATTTCATATTCCTTTGGAAAAGTAGACTTGAAGATATTTTTCAGGTGTAACATTTCTCAACAAAAATTCTGAGAAATATATTTGGGATATTTGTGAAATAGACATTAAAAAGCTTCTTCCATTTCCCCAGACTCTAGTGTCATACATTTTAAGATTTTAAGATTAAACTAAATGTAAGACAATTGGTTTTAGTAGATTTGAATATTTGTGCTAACAGACAGATCATATTGTCTAAAGTTATGTGCAAACTCTAAACCAACTAGATTTTTTTTTTCAAATGGCAGCAAATCCTACCAAAAGAAACAGCAATACTTTCTCCCATGCTTTTAGGATGCTTTTTCCTTCCCACCAGTTGGCCTTCATTCCTATGTGCAAGGAACTCTGAGACTTATAGTTCCTGGTATGATAAACCATGACAGATATAAAGGAAAACAAGTACTTCTTTCTTACAGTCTCACATAGTTCTTGCTTAACTTCACAAGTGAACATTCCAGAAAAATCATAGGCTGGAGCTGACCCAAGAGCTTCAATAGTTCAGAATGTAGCATAAGATTGTCCTAATAATACTTCTAAATGATTCCACCAAGTCTCACAAGATCTGGACAAACAGATTAGGAATGTGAGGCAACTATTTCATCCTCATATATGAGGACAAATAATTTCCATAGCTTTCTCCCTCCTCTGAGTGAAAATACTTCTGTGCAGCTTTTACCCAGTGCAAAAAAAGTGTTTTTGTGCACACATACATACACACACACACACACACACACACACACACATACACACACCACTGTTTCCAGAAAGGCACGTGGAAAAAACATGGTATTTGACAGAAAAAAACAAACGTGTATTTGTGCACAGAACAATTTCCTGAAACATTTCAGCATGTGAAATGTACACTGTAGAAATAATGCAGTTCGATACCATTTTAACTGCCACGGCTCCATACTACATAATTTTGGGATTTGTAGTTTTGTGAGGCACTAACACTCTTTGGCAGAGAAGGCTAAAGGCATTGTAAAACTATAAATCCTAGGAGTCCATAGGGTGCAGCTATAGTACATAAAGTGGTATCAAACTGCCATTTCTATCATGTAGCTGCATCCAGGGTGAAAGCTATGCAGAATTCTCAGCTTTGTCTTATTCTCCCAGTTGCTATACTAGTATGTTGGCAAACTCATTTTTGGCTGGAGAATAATGAACTAATAATGGTAAATAGTCTTTTCATTTGCAAAATGGATGCACAGATACAAGGAAATAAGGTTCTGTAAACAGCCTCAAGCATGATCCCAAATTTATCCTCCCCCCCCCCCCCATAGTAAAGCCTTTGGACCTCTGAGCCTGGATAAGTGTGCCTTCACCTCTCTATGTGAGGATCCTGTCTGAAAGACCCATATAACTCAGTGGGTCTTAGTTCTGAGCAGACATTTACAAAACTGTGCTGTAAATATTTATTTATTTGTTACAAAAATCCCACAAAATATAATTCAACATTTAAAAAGTCAAACACCTATTACAAATATAGAATAATTCCATAATTCAACATATATCAACATATGAGAGTTGCAAATAACAACTTTCCTCTGTGTAAAAGATTTTTTAAAAACAAAAAATACTCTTTTTATTTGAAGCTGCAAAGTAATGGAATTTGGTTTTATTATTATGGGAGATACACATCTTCTTTTCAAGTATAATTTTCAACTGAATATTTCACAGCCTTAAATGATTTTGCACCTGCCTGCAGATTTTGAAATTATAAGCCAACATTATTTATGTATATAATTTGGAGTTTCTCTTTCAGAAAGGTCATGTAATACAATATATGCAGCCAGCAAAACTGCAGGACCAAACTACTGTTGCTGTGTTACAGTGACTCCAAGTGGATTTGCAAAGCAAGTGTAACGTCTCAGAAAATGAACTGACGATTACAATATAAAGTACTTATAGCCTAACAGAGAAACATGATTTCTGGAATAGTATTCACAAATTGTCCAGAAGCTTCTAAACGCTTTCACTCTGATCCTGTAATCAGGATTATGTGCTTGAGTTATTTTCACCATCAAACCCTACACACAGAGAGAAAGTCCTAGCATAAACACACACACACACAAAATCATATAAATCTTGGAACTCAGGATTAAATGTCTATGCAAAAAATGATACAATCTACCAACAAAGAATCCAGGAATTAATACCACCTGCTCCAAGGAAGATATCTATATTTTATTACTGAGTACAATGTCTATTGGGCTGCTATATGAATGCAGAGAATGTGTCCTCTACAAAAATAGAGATAGTAAAAAACGAGGACAGTCATGTGTCTTTTGTGGTTGATTTCCATCCATCATCAACATAATTTTATTATTGTTTTAATTATTGCTGTTATTTTATTGTTTTTACTGTTGGGTTTTATTGTTTATTATTGTTCTTTTTATTACTGTTGTGGTTTTATTGTTATGTTTTCTTTTTTATTGATTGTACTACAGTACATTTTGTACATTTTATCTTTGTACTCCCGCCTCGATCCGTAGGGAGAGGCGGCAAATATAAATAAATTATTATTATTATTATTATTATTATTATTATCTCCCCAACACAACTTGGTGATAGCTAATTCACTATATCTTTCTCAAGCTATTAATAAGCCTCCTATCACTGCTTTCCATCAACCACAAACCCTAGAGAAGCTGCTGGTGAAAGCTGAAATAAAATACCAACTGAAAATCCTGGATAAAAGCATTGTGAATTCAATCCTTGCATCACCTGTGCATAAGGACTCACTTCTTCGAGAGATCTCAACATGGCCATGTAGTAGCCAAGAGAGGTCAAGGCGCATCTGACTATCGTCCCTATTTTCAAATGCACAATAGCAAAGGCTTCTTGCATTTCTTTCCAGAAGTCCCAAAGAGTGATGCCATCAGTGTATGCCTCTTATAGGGACACAGCCAAATACTTTTTAGGCACCCATGGCCACTATCTGTACTGTAAACTGTATTAAGGGAACTCACAAGAGGAAAATGACTCTGAAGACCAGGGTTCAATTTCCGGCTCAGCCATAGAAACCCACTGGGAGACCCTTGGGTGAGTCACACACTCTCAGTCCCAGAAAAAAACCATGATAGGTTCACCTTAGGGTGGCAATAAATTGCAAATGATTTCAAGGAACACACACCTGTTTTCAATCATTTTTATTGAATCTATTCCAATTCCACAGTATTCTTTGGGATCCAGATTCCCTGAAAACAGTACTGTTCAGTTGATTAGATAGATATAAAACTTTTCAGAATGCTGTTACTTTTTGTGTCCAAAACAAAACCACCAGGTCATCAGATCCAGGAGAAAGGTAATGTTTTCAGTTGTACAAAAAAAATCTTCATAGGGAAAGACTCATGACAGCCCAATGGAATCTTCTTGGTGACTACAGATTCCTTCAGCCTTTTCTTGAGGAAGGTGGAGGGAAGAATGAAAAATCAAGGGAAGGAGAAATAGAATGTAGCATATGGAGGACTGTTCACATAACAGAACTATAGCAATGTTATTCCACTTTAACTGTCATGGTTCCATCCTTTGGACTCCTAGGGCTTTTAATGGGCAAGACTCTGGAGCTCTCTGGCTAAGAGTCCTAAATGCCACTCCCTAAACTAAATCCAGGATTCCATAGGATGTAACCATGGCAGTTAAAGTGGAACCATAGCCCTTTAATTCTATAGTGTGAACAGCCACCAGAAAAACAGCATGCTTAAACCCCACTCTGCACCTCTTCTTTTGTTTTTTGCAAGCCCAGCCTATAACCTCTTCTTTTAACTGCATGCATTATGTTGATATTGCTGCCATTTTATTGCTGGTGCGTATAATTACACTTATGAGCACTTCATAGGCCCCACAAGCTAGCTGGCAGTATATAATATTGAGATAAACAAACATGTAAGAACCATACAAAGCAAGATTTGGTCCTCTACAAGCAGTGCTCTCTCTGCTGGATCAGAGCTAAATACAAACCAGCAAATTACCCAGTCAGTACTGTGATTTGTAAAACAAACAAACACAGAAAGAAAAAGTCCCTCACTTTTTAGAAAGGCATGACTAATTTCAGACATCTTATACTTCCTCAGCTTCTTCTGCAAAATTGGCAGGGCCTCAGAGCTTGACAGACTGTTGTGGAAGATAAAACCCATATTCAGCTGTGTGCAAACATACAAGTCACTGCTGACACAGGAGGATCTGATCCTCATGGAAGGACTCAAGCCATGAGCAAAAGCTCTCTTGAAATTCTCTATCCTATTTATAGGGAGAAAAGTGAGTCAGCGTGCTATACTAGTTTGAGTGCTGCACTAAGACACTGGGAGACAAGGGTTCAAATCCCTTACTCTGCCATGGAAACCCACACTCTCTCAGCCTTAAAAAAAGCAAGGGCAAACCTTCCCTGAACAAATTCTGCCAACCCCCGTGATAGGGTTGCCTTAGGGTCACTATAAGTCAGAAATGATTTGAAGGCACAAAACACAATTTGTAGGGCAAGAGACATGAGACATTTTATTAAATTTATCCAGGAGGAGGAGAGAGATCTACCAAATGTTTTACCAGGATGGTAGTCAAGCAACGTAATAGCAGAAGCACAGATTCTTCTCTAAGGATGTACATGTGTGTGTTGTGTGCCTTCAAGTCTTTTCCATCTTATGGAAACTCTAAGGCAAATTATCATGGGGTTTTCTTTGCAAGATTTTATTTAGAGGAGATTTGTCATTGTCTTCTCCTAATGCTGAGAGCATGTGACTTGCCCAAGGTCACCCAGTGGGTTTTCATGACCAAGCTGGGAATTGAACCCTGGTCTCCAGAGTTGTAATCCAATGCTCAAACCACTGTGCCACACTGGCTTCTAAGTATGTAAATCCTTGACTATTTCATCCTCACTTACAAAGATTAATCATTACAGTAGTTTTCTCCCCTGCTGCAGCAGAAAACAAATAGTCATTCACAATATTCTCCCTGTATTTGAACATCTTAAATTGTTGTAAATAAATTATTCTTCATAGAAAAGCACATTTGTTTTGTTTTGGTTTGGGTTTTTTTGCCCAGAAAGTAATGTTTTCTGGGAAGGAGATATAATTTTCTGCATGGGAAATGCTGATGATAGTTTGGTGTCTTTTTTTCCTCTGCAACATTTTGAGACATTTGAATACTGGTAGATAATTGCACAAAATTCTCGCTGGTTTGTTGTTCTTCCTAATGGGGTTTCCTGAATATCAGCAAACCCATTTTTCAGGCTGGGAGCAAATAACAGATATTCTTTCCATCCCTATTCCTCTCTGTCACCCCATTTTTTCCCTTCTTTTTGTTCCACTGGGAGTTACGGGAAAAACTACTGGGAGCTTGGACACTACAATGTATTAGGCCTAGGGTCTTTCCTGGGCATTACCTAGAGCTTCACTTTTCAATGTATCTGATGTGGGAGGCCCACTCCCCCCCCTTAATGTGTCAGGGAACAGTACCACCATTGTGTCCATTCATTAGAACTGTTTATTTCTTTCCTGGAAACTGTCCATGAACCAGCAGTCAATGGCTCCTGGACTAGCACCAGTCCAGGTTCTACTACTTTGAGCAGTATTGACCTAGAGAAGAAAGGTGATTGCTACAAAAAAGGATGAAAAACATCCTAAGATATTTCTGCAAAGTAGTTTTTTTCCCCACACAGGTGGATTTGTTAAAAAAAATTGCAGAACTTTTTCAACATAAATGTTTTCTTAGAAAGCTCTAGGAAGGACAAGTGGGGGTAACAAAATGCAACCAAATGTTCTTGCTGACAACATCTCAGTAATTATTTGCAAATCCAAAGGGTTCACATTAGTCCTGGGAACTAAAGAATCTGAATGTTCTTACCTTATACAAGAATCTCCAAAAAGCTTAACTCATACAACACAACCTCTAAAAAATTAACTCTAATATCCATGCTTCTGTGTACCATAGGATATTATCACACGGGGGATGGGATGACATTCTCCCATCTCTGTCCCGTGCTTCTCACGCGATTGCAGGAAGGACTTTCACACTAAATCATGCTTATCCGGACATTGTCCCATCCAGAAAGCCTGAGTGAAAGTGATTCTGTGAAAGGCTTTCTCACTACATCGTACTGATCCCGTGAATGAAGTGGAATTGTCCCATGAATGAAGTGGAATTATCTCCTCATTTCCCGTCATTTTGTATTAACAGAAGATCCCATTAATACAATTCCACTTCACTGATGGGACATGACAGGATCAGTGTGATGAAGTGAGAAAGCCATTTGCATGATCACTTTCACTCGTGCTTTCCGGATGGGATAAGGATGCTCATCCCCATGTGATAATGTCCATAGTCAAAATGATTCATTCAGGTATGCCAATATGATTAAAAGATAACCTAGGATATCACACTAGAAAACCCAAGGAAGTATTTGATACAATATAACAGGGGTAGGCAATCTTTTTATGGTCTGGGCTGGTCCCCCGAAGTCCTTCTTTCCACTGGGCCGGGGGGGGGGGGATTGCAGCGCATGCAAGCAAGCAAGCGCACATACCACGCCGCAGTGCGTGCACCCTGCGCTCGCTGCTGCCGCCGCCGCGGCCACGGCACACGCAGCCACAGCTGCCTCAGCGCATGTCGTGGCCGCCATTTTGATTTTCAAAATGGTGGCCGCGACGCATTTGCACATGCACAGTACTCCTGCACATGCGCAAACACGTCGCAGCCGGACGGAGGTGAAAACGCGCTGCCGCAGCAGGCCGCAGCAACCCGTGGCAGTGGCGGCAGCGGCAAGGGTCTGCCTGGGCCAGTAAGTCCGGCGACCTAGGCCAGAACCGGCCTGGGGGCCGTAGGTTGCCAACCCCTGCAATATAAGGTCCAATTCAATAAAAAGGGCTGCAAACACTCTTACACCTTTCCCAGAAACAACAGAGTGAGGAATGCTATTTTTTTTAAAAGAGGAGCATTTTGAGCATTATGGATGGGAGGAAGGGTGGATTTCAAAATAATACATTCACTGTTAATTGTTATATACTACTTTGTTACTTTCTGTTATTTGCTTATAAAAATATACTAATGAAAATCTCCTTCAAATGACTCTCTCAACAGCTTAGAAATAACGATTAAATGTTACTTATTACACTAAAATGTAATGATTTGGCTATTGTTCCATTATTTTGCAAAAGTAACATTACTGCACATTCATTGCCTCCAACAGTAATGTAGTTAAGGTAATATTGTTACTTGTTGCTCATAACGTCTCAGATTCTGAAAAGCAATATTATTGCCCTCAACCTAGCACAGGGTGGCAAGAGAGAAAGTACAAAGATGTATGGAATGAGAGAGGTAGCAGGCCTCAGTTGCCTAGCTTGGCACTGCAAAGACTGAAAGAACTGCAGCTTCTTCTTATCTTCTCAGTCTCCAGGGCTTCTGTGCCCTGTTCCACTGTACATCTCAGGATTGTATCAGACAACGAGGAAATGATAGCCTTAATGCGTTGATATTCAGGAAATCCAATTATGAGTTCTACAAGCATGTGTTTGCAACATAATGATAGCCCATACCCACTGGTTACAGATGGAATCCAGCAACTATTTGACAGTATCTGTGACATCACTTGGCAAGTGATCTAAGTCTCTCTTTCCTTCTTTTTCTTATTTGTTTTTGCTGTGTGCCTTCAAGTCTTTTTGGACTTATGGTGAACCTATTATGGGAATTTTATTATTTTTTTGCAAGATTTGTTCAGAGGTTTGCCACTGCCTTCCCCTGAGGCTGAGAGCATGTGACTTGCTCAAGTTCACCCAATGCGTTTCATGGCTAACCTGGGAATCGAACCCTGGTCTCCAGAGTCATAGGCCAACACTCAAACCACTATGTCACACTGGCTCTTTTCTTATCTTTCATTATTTTATTTCAAGATTTAAAAGTTTAAAATATTTAAAATGTATGTATTCACCATTGTACCACTCAACAAAAACATTATTGTAGCACTTTAAAAGAATACGTTACCAAAAAAAAAACAACCCAAGGCTTACCCTCCACACCATGCCACCCCAGGTTGCCATAGTTTTGCTAGGATTGTGTGTGTGTGTGTATGTGTGTATTATTGCAGGAAGTGTGACATCTAGCTCTATTGTGTACAGAGAGAATGTGTTAACAGTAACATGGAATATTCCATCGAAATATTGCCATGACATTTGGGTGGCATGATTTTGGAGCTGTTGCACTAGTAATTAGATCTGAACATATGCCGCAGTTGTGGTTGACCCAGAAGCTGCCCTGAGAGTTATTTTAAAGAAATGTTTGGAACAAACATGTACATAAATAGCAGCTTCATCTACAGAGTGGTAATATATATGGAAACATGGTGACCTGAATTTCTGAATGCAGAAATCCCCCAAGTCTTCTTTTGCGTGCATTTGATGTTTTGTGAGACAAGTCATAAGCTAGTTGAATATAACAAATACATCATCTTAAAGTGGAAGTGTTTACATTCTTTATAACATAGCTGTGATATTACTGCCTGATCTTCTAAAATATAGTTACTGATGAAAATGTTTCAATGCAGAATCAAGACCCAAGCAAGAAAGTCATTTTAGAAAAAAAGAAAATATAAGTGCAATCCACAAAATGCATGTAATTTGTTATATTGGCATACGATTGTGAATATTATATATGACAAAAGGATTTGCCAACCATGGCACAATCTTTCCATGTGGTGAGATTGCATGCTCCTGTGAGGCAAGAGGCTATGCTGTTGGTAGCACTGCTGCTGGTAGATGTCTCCTACATCAGGCTTTTGCTGAAGAGCCAGACAAAATGTGCCAAACAGCTAGTACGCAACAGTGGTAGTTGGGGGGGGGGGGGCGGAGGCAGAGAAGACATTAGCAGAGAATCTCTCAGAGACAATGGCCATAGCACCATGCCTAACACTTGTTAATACTGCTCAAAAGAAGGCACAGTAAATCACTCTTGAATTCTTTTACCTTGAAAACTCTATGATGGAACAATCTAAAATGAAACAAGAGATAGTGCCAGAAGATGAGCTTCCAGGTTGGAAGGCAGTCAATGAGCTACAGAGCACAAGTAGTGCTATGTCTAATGGCACAATTGGACTCAAGCCAAAAGGATGTTCAGCAGTTGATGTGCTCAGAAATGAACAGAAAGTCTGAAGCTGTACAACACATATTATAGGAATGTGGAATGTGAGAAGCATGAATCAGGGAAATCTAGACATTGTAAAACAAGAAATGTTCAATTACTGAGTGAACTAAATGAGACATTTTCAATCAGACAGAAATGGGTCATTTTCAGTCAGATAATTACACAGTATTTTAGTCAGGAAATGGAATTGGCAATAATGAGGAGAGATATAGCAAAAGCAGTCAAGGGATATAATGCAACATTTGACCAAATAATAAGACTTCAGGAAAAATCTATCAATATAACCATAATCCAAGTTTATGCTTCAGCTATAGAGGAAAAAATAGAAGTTGTTGAAAGATTCTATGCTGGCTTCCAGGAAGAAATTGATCACACATCAAAGCAGGATATGTTGATAATCGTAGGTAATTGGAACACAAAGGTAGCAAACAAAGCAGAACACAGCAGAAAACAGAACATAAAATTTGGCCTAGAAAAAAAGCAAGAAAGTGATTGAATGTTCTGAAGCAAAACGTTTGTTTACTGCAAATACATTTTTCAGGCAACCAAAGAGACAGCTTTACACATGGACATTACCCAATGGCCAATATAGAAATCAAATAGACCTCATAACTGAAAGCAGAAAACAGAAAATCTCCATTCTCTCTGCAAAAAACAAGACTGGAAGTGGACTGTGGCACAGACCATGAATTAAATTAAACTCAACTAAAGCTAAAGAAGAACACTAAATCAACCATTGTGCCAAAATACCACCTAAAATCCATCCCTCTAGAATTTAAAGCCTGTATAAAAATAAATTTGCACTATTAAACCTAATAGACCATGATGCTCAAGTGTAAAGATATATCATTGAATACCAAAATCAGGATTGTCCATGTCATTGCATTTCCAATTTCTGTATATGGTGGTGAAAGCTGAAGAAAGCTAATAGGAAGAGGATCGGCTCATTTAGAGTGTGGTGCTGGAGGAAAGTTCTACAGTTATCAAGGACTACCAATAAATAAATAAATATGGGCCCAAGATGCCAAGTTGACTATTGCGAGACTGGCATATTTTGGAATGTCATAGGAAGACAGTAAGGAAGATAAAAGGCAGTAGGAAAAGAGGAAGAGTGCATTACAGGTAGACTAAAGGGGGGTGCAGACTGCCAGAAATAGTGCAAATTGAATCCACTTTTAGGGTTAGGGTTAGTGCCAGGGAATCATGGGAATTGTTGTTGTTTTTTCTGAGACATTGAGCCTTCTCTATCAGAGAGCTCTGCTGCCACAATAAAATACAGTTCCCATGATTCCATAACCCTAACCCTAACCCTAAAAGTGGACTCAATTTGCACTATTTCTGGCAGTTTGCAACCCCCTTAAGGGCCTATACGCACAGGCCCAAATGCCCGTGTTCTCCTCGGCTTCACATCATCCTATGCGGACGATGCAGACCATTAGATGGGACTGGAATTTACCAATCTGGACATTGATCCAGCAGTCCCAGCCTGGTACCTATTGCCGCCTTTGCATCGGTCTCAAAGGCCCCCACCATGGCCTCTGACATTGGAAGGTGGTACCTGGCTACATGGGTCTACCTAGGTGCCCCATTTCCACCCTTATGGGGCATGGCAGGGCCCTTCAGCATGAACGCAGCAATGGCATGTATGGGGCACATGCTGGGAGTGAGTTCATGGCATAGCAGCTGGTGGGTGTGTAAACAGCCCCTCTCCTTGTCACTAAGCCAGCCCAGAGAGTGACCCTCCTCAGAACCAGGACAGGATACCATGGGCCAAGCCTGTGGGGATTGGGTTGGAATTGGGGGGAATTGGTGATTGGAATATATATTGAGCATTTCTAGTCTGAGGGCTATAGTTTTGTTTTCCATATTTGTTGACAGATTTTAGTTAGAACATGAGTGAATTCTGTCTCTGTAGCTTGGACTACATCTATTGGAAAACCAGCTATTATTCCTGATGATTTATTTCTCCCAAGTGCTTTGAGTGCAACTTCCATTTCTAAAATTGTGGTTTCAGTTTCAAATGGTTCTTCTTTGAATGAATCCTTTCTTCTCTTTTATATATTTCTGCAGTGGTAAACTGCTTGCCTGCTCAGGCCCAGACTTAATACAGGAAGCTGCAAGCCTGAGTTTGCAAGACCTGAGTAGGGCTGTTGACAGCAGGGTGACTTGGAGGTCTCTCGCTCATAGGCTCAAAGTCAATGGATGCCAATTAAAAAGAACAACAAAAGGATCTAATCTGACAGTAGATCTGGCATTGGTTTTAACTCTTAAAACCACCAAGAAAGTGAAACAAGTTAGGTTAACACTTTCTCATTAATCTTTCCCTTTGGGGTAAGTGTTTCCTGTGCTGTGGTAATTTTTTTTAAAAAACGGAATATATTTCATTCAGATGAACGAAGCCTATAATCTCACTCAGAGCTTTGTAAAGTTATGTTTCTGGACTCCAGCTTCCAGAACCCTCTTGTCAGCATGGTTCCAAGATTCTGACAGTCCAAAAAAAGTAACTTTGCAATCTGTGTACAGTATTAGAGCCACAATGTTTTAAAGAGAACAAAATAACAAGCCAAAACACACTGCAGAAATATCCAGTCTGACACCAGTTTAACTGCCCTGGTTCAATGCTAGGGAATTCTGGGAACTGCAGTTAGCCTTCTCTATCAGAGACCTCTGGTGCCACAACAAACTACACTTCCCAGGATTCCCTAGCACTGAGCCAGGGCAGTTAAATTGGTGTCAAACTGGTTCATTATTCTCCTTGAGAAGGAGAGAAATGAGGAAAGGTGAGATTTTAGGGATCTATACCAAATAATCAAGGGTTCCATTAAATTTTGGTTCTGAAGGATAATCTGCTCCCATATGGATCCACCTATCCGAAACCATTAGAGGCTTTTATTTGGGTACTGTCAGTGAAGGCCAGGCTTAATATATATTTATTACTTGTTTCTATGTTGATCACTGTACTGTTTTTGTTTACTGCCCCTTAATTTTGTGGACTGCCTTTTTAATGTCAATGTACACTGTATTGCTCTATATTCTTGTATTTATTTATTTAGTCACTTACTTCTCTCTCTCGCGCGCGCACGCACTTTCTCTCTCTCTGAGATACCATCCTTTTACATAAATAAAAGCAAGACAAAATAAAATGCAGCTCATCCATTGTACAGACTTGGGAAACTTAGGGCCTTTACAGACTGCCAGAAATAGTGCAAATTGAGGCCACTTTAACTGTCCTGGCTCAGGGCTAAGGAATCATGGGATCTGTAGTTTATTGTGGACCCAGAGCTCTCTGGCAGAAAAGGCTCAATGTCCCAGAAAAAAATACAATTCCCATGATTCCCTAGCACTGAGCCAGGGCAGTTAAAGTGGCCTCAATTTGCACTATTTCTGGCAGTCTGTAAAGGCCCTTAGTTTTAAAAAGTAATTATTTTGGGGAAGTAACTTGGACATTAGTTTAGGCATGATTAGTTGGTATTATTGTTACAGTTTGAGTTGCTTTTAGTTACTTTTGAAATAAGATGAGTCAAGCCTCTAGACTCTGGTCCCCATCATACTTCTGTCACATCCACATCATCCTTCATTTAGTGAGACCATAACCAGCAACTATAACAATAACTGAAACACTGGTAACTTTGCATAAGAAATTAATTTATTCTTTATAACCAACATTCATGATGTAATGTAGCTAGACTATGCAAGGAAAGAGGTAATGTAATTATAACCAATACATTATTTCTAACTAATTACTTCCAAACTGTCCCATTATAGACCCAATGCAAACTTATTTTGTGAGGCAGTCTAGAGAGAGCTCTACTGCCACAACAAACACTTCCCAGAAACCCAAAGCATTAAGCCATGGCAGTTAAGATGGTGTTAAACTGGATTATTGCTGCAGTGTGGATGCAGCTTGTGTAGTAAGCTTTATTATTGTGGACTGCCACCTCTTGTCTGTTGCTTGTCAGCTCCTTCATACATGAAGTAACATGTCAGGGCAGAGTTCTAGCTGTTTATGCTATTAGTTTTTCTGAACTCAGGGAAAGTTTTGGTCTGGGCGCACCAAAATGCGCAAAGAAAAGTTTTTTTCCTGCTGGAATATACCAAGTGAAGCACTGGTATTAAAAATATAAACAAATAATTAGTTGCCTACTCTTGTGTTGTGGGTTTTCCAAGTAATTTCCCACTTATGGTGACCCCACCATGGGGTTTTCTTGGCAAGATTTGTTCAGAGGCGGTTTGCCATTGCCATTGCCTTCCCCTGAGGCTGAGAGAGTGTGGCTTGTCCAGCAGGCTTCATGGGAATAAAAATGTTGGTGCATTTTCAAGGGCTCATCCGTGCCTGTTCCTATTTGAACATTTTTATAAGGAAATAGCACCGTTCTGATCAGAACAGCTTTCTTTCAGTAGATGCACTATCTAACTCAAGGCATGTGTCAATTTTCCATACCAAAAAAAAGGTAATTATAAGTAACACATTATTTCTAACTAGTTACTTCCAAGCTCTCCCATTATAGACCCA
Organism: Phrynosoma blainvillii; assembly: GCA_026167975.1. Lineage (NCBI taxonomy): Eukaryota > Metazoa > Chordata > Lepidosauria > Squamata > Phrynosomatidae > Phrynosoma > Phrynosoma blainvillii. The sequence goes on from JANUYF010000001.1 coordinate 107,877,512, forward strand.
ATGCAAACTTATTCTGTGAGACATTTAGTCTGGTGAGATCTAAGCATCAGGGAGTTCAAGACACCCCAAAAAGGACTTCCCCCCACCTTTTGAAAATCCCTGCTTTATACAATTGTGATGGGAAGTGTCTGTGTGGCATTGTGTGCTTTCAAGTCCTTTCCAGCTAGTACCAAGCCTAAGATGAACCTATCTTGGTGCAGAGGTTTGCCATGGCCTTTCCCTGAGGCTGAGAGAGTGTGACTCACCCAAGGCCACCCAGCTGGGGACTGAACCCTGGTCTCCACAGTCCTGGTCCAGCACTCAACCCACTCAGTCTAGGAATAAAACTATTTAATTTATTTATTTGGAATATTTATACCCTGCTCTTCAGCCAAAAGGCTATCAGAGTGGCTTACAAATGGTTAATCAGATATTTCCCTGCCCTCAGGCTTACAATCTAAAAAGACAAGATACAAAAGGAGAAGGGAATGGTGGTGGGGAAGGGGAATAATAAGTCTTGGGTTTAATAATAATAATTATAATATTGGGAATAATACTTGGGTTTCTTCAGCGTGCGTTATGTCCATTGGCACGACCCCTGGCTCTGAGTGGGAAAAGCCAGGGTTAAAACTGGCAGGAAGCGACACGTTTCGAGGCAAAGAGAGGCCCTGGGGAAGGAAGGAAGGAAGGAAGGGCGGCCTTAGAGGAAGGAAACGGGTCCCAAACACACACTTTCCCAGGCCGAAGGGAAAACACGCGTGGGGAAGGAGAGTCCTGTAGGCCTCCGCCTGGTTTGGTTTTCGAGGCAGGGCGCGTCTCTATAGCAACAGCCACAGCCACAGCCCAGGCCCCCCTCTCGGTTCCTCTTCTCTCCCTCCTCCCCCTCAGAAACCCCAAAGGGACTCTCCGCCTCTGTTGCGGCCGAGGAGGGGCTCTGCTGAGGCCCAGGCGAGGAGGAAAGAGCGAGGGCGCCTCGGCTTCCCGCAAGGCCCTGCCCCTGGGCTCCCGAAGGGCGGCTGCCTCGGCCGAGAGAGGGACCAGGAGCCCCCGGGGCCAAGATGGAGGCCAAGGGGGCTTCGGCGGCCCTCCTCCTTCTCTTCCTCCTCCTTCCGCCCAGGGTTCGCCTGGAGGAGTCTGGCCCCTGGGAACCTCCGAGGAAAGGTAGGGGAAAGGGAAGGAAGAAAGGAAAAGTGGGAAGGAAGGAAGAAAGGAAGAAAGGAAAAAGTAGAAAGGGAAGGAGGAAAGAAGGAAAGGAAAAGGGGAAAGGAAAAGGAAGGAAGGAAGGGGAAAGAGAAGGAAGGAAAAAAGGGAAAGGGGAGGAAGGAAGGGGAAAGAGAAGGAGGAAAGGGGAAAGGGAAGGAAAGAAGGAAGGAAAAGGGAAAAGGGAAAAAAGGAGAAAGGGAAGGAAGGAAGGAAGGAAAAAGGGTAAAGGGAAGGAAGAAGAGAAAGAAAGAAAGAAAGGAGAGGGGGAAGGAGAAGGAAGGAACAAAGAGCAAAGGGAAGGGAAGGAAGGGAAGAGGGGGAAAGGGAAGGAAGAAGAAGGAAGGAAGAGAAGGAAGGGGAAAGGGAAGGAAGAAGTAATGAAGAAAAGAAAGAAAGGAGAGAGGGAAAGGGAACGGAAGGAAGGAAGGAGGGAGGGAAAGGAAGGAAGGAAGAGGAAAGGGAAAGAAGAAGGAAAGGAAAGGAAGGAAGGAAGAGGGAGGGAGACCGCCTCTGAACAAATCTTGCCAAGAAAACCCCATGGTGGGGTCACCATAAGTGGGAAATGACTTGGAAAACATACAATACAAGAGTAGGCAACTAATTATTTGTTTATATTTTTAATACCAGTGCTTCACTTGGTATATTCCTTGACGTCCCTCTAACTGCCATGGCTCAATGTTGTGGGATTTCTAGTTGAGTGAACTATTGAGTTTTTGCTTCCTTCTCCAATAAACAATGAAGCCCAGAAATTTATCATTACATGTAGTTGGAAATCATGGGGAAAACTACTTTTGGATTGAAAAATCCTCCAGTCCCAAAAGTGACTTCTCCAAGCGCCGCTTAGTCCTAGATCCCTTGCCCTGTTGTCTACGTTTGGAGTTTGTGTGAGGTGCAACTTTTGGTTTCCCAGGGTGTTAAGCCTTTTAAAGGAAGCAAAAATACACAAGTATGAAAGTTAAACTTGTTAAGACTTTATTAGCAGAACCTGGGGATGTAGACTGAAGTCTACGAAAGCTCATGCTGCCAATTTCATTCTTTCAGTTAGGGCCTGAATAGACTGCCTGAAATAATCCAGTTTGAGACCACTTTAACTGTCCTGGCTCAATGCTAGGGAATCATGAGAATTGTAGTTTTTTCTGAGACATTGAGGCTTGAGCCTTCTCTGTCAGAGAGCTCTGGTGCCATAATAAACTACAGTTCCCATGATTCCCTAGCATTGAGTCAGGACAGTTAAAGTGGTCTCAAGTTGCATTATTTCTGCCAGTCTGCAAAGGCCCTTAGTCTCAAAGGTGCTACAGGATCTCTCTAAGAACAACTGAAGTGTAAGCCTGACTAGATTTTATTCTAAATCTGCTTTCCTAAAAATAAAGACTAACTCAAAAACAACAAACGTGTAGTTTGTTTAAAAACAAATAATTACTTTAATAAATAAATACATAACAAACGAAATCCTATCTAACTGGTGATGGTTTCGGTATAGCAAGAAGAGACTGTTAACTTTACTCAGAGGAGACTGTTACTCCAACTTAGGGCCAGTACAGGCCAGCCAAAAGGGCCACCCTGGGCGTGGGGTCGGGGAGTGGAGACCGCACACTGGCCACCCTGACTCCACATTGACATTGTCCTCACGCCGCCTGCCCAAACATACAGAGGGCGGCATCAGGGCGTTCCCTTGGCGCGGCATTTAAACACACTGCGCCAAAGGAGTGCAGAAAAGCTGCCGCCATGGTGGCAAGGGCGCCTTTTTGCTGCTCCAAAAGGAGCGGCGTTTGTCAGCTCTTTTTGGAACGACAAAGTGCGGGATTGGGGCCGCAGTGTGCAGTTGCCGCAGCCCCGATCCGGCGCTCCCTGGGGCGACACGGAGCCGCCCCTTAGAGGCTGTCTGTTGAGCCCTTTAAACTTAGAGGAGGCATAATATATGGAGAGATTTTGTAGCACCTTTGAGACTAAAGGGCTGAACAGATGGGCCCTAAGGGGTGATGTCTTGCCACCCCTTTCCTTGCCAGATCGGGGCCACAGCAACCGTATGTTGCGGCCCTGATCCGGTGCTTGCCACTCTAATAAGAGCTGGCAAATGCTGGTCCTTTTTAGAGTGGCAAAAAGCCATGCTTGCCGCAGTGGTGGCTTTTCAGCGCTCTTTTGGCACAGTGTGTGTAGATGCTGCGCCAAGGGAGTGCTCTGATACCTCCCACCATGTGGTGGGGCATGCGGTGTGAAGCCTGCATGAGGGCAGAGTCGGGGCGGCTGGCATGCGGTCCCCCATGCTCCCATTCTGCCCCCAGGCCAGCTCAGCCCCTAACTGGGGGGGAAAAAGTTTGTAGCATTAGCTTTCATAGACTTTAGTCTACTTCTTCAGATGCTTATGGTGGAGTGGAAGCCAGGGACAGACAGGAGTGCAGGAGTTTAACTGAAGAAAACTGGAAAGGAATGTTGACTACTGCAGAACCAGTCAGCAGGAGTAGAACCCATGAGCTGTACATGATACGTAGTTTTGCAAAGGGCTCCCCACACGTAAGTCCCCAGGAACAACGTCCTGTTGCTTGCACTTGTTGAAAAAGAAGATATTTGTCTGTATCTGGGCAAGTTTCTTGAAGAGGTTGGTGGATTTTCCACTTCATTCGGCTAAAGTTGGTGCTTTCCATAGTGGTAGAATTTAAAGATATAGCCGTGTTAGTCTGTAGAATTAATATAGAGAGAGATTTTGTAGCAGTTACTATATCAGAGACTGAGAGGAGACTCAGAGAATTGGTTAAACAGCCCTCCAAGAATGAGTGACAGGAGAGAGAGAAGTCCCTGCCTATCTTATCTTTTAGGGAAAGGAGAATGCAATACATAAATTTTCCAACAGTTTGCACTCTGCATTCCTGTGAACAAACACATCCTATGGTTTTACAGTGGTCCCTCCACATTTGTTGGGGTTAGGGGTGAAGGACCCATGAATATGGGGAAAGAACCCAATTTTTTAAAAAACACTATTCTTTTTACCTGAGAGAACATCTCTAGGAATTTCCAGGTCCTCCAGTGCAACTCTATGGTCAACATTTGCCAGAGGTTGATCATAGAATCATGCTGGAGGATCCACAAATTCCTAGAGAAATGTTTTCTCTAGGAACTTCTAGGTTCACCAGCCCATTTCTATGGTCAACTTCCAGCAGAATTGCACTGGAAGACTTAGAGATTCCTAGAGAGAACATATCAATCAAAACTGCAAATAATCAAATCTGCCAAAGTCAAAGCCATAAATGTGGAGGGCCAACTGTAATTCATACAAGTTATTGTTCCCTTTTTCCCACACATGTATGAACTGGGAATACTTGACTCTGTCTCAAGTTCCAGGAAGATCATCCTGAGTTTTTTGGGACCAAAAACGTGTTCAAGCTTGAATTGTATCAAGCTAAATAGGTGCCCTGGTATTGGTATGTATCCAGTTTGTCTTATAGCTTCATGTCTGTTCAAGGACATAAACATGAGTCAGAATTTACCAGAATATGGTTTGCGTTGCTACCAAGGCTGAACTCTGAACTTTTCAAAGTTCAGAATAAGGAATAAGGAACTGAGAGGTGTTCCCTCTCTACTGAGTTTCTGCAGTTAGTTCTTGTGTAACAGGAAAAATAGTACTGGTGCCTCAAGGTCATGGGTTTGGAGTCATTTTATGACAATTTTTAAAGAAGGAGCTGCATTAGTCTCTCGCAGCATAAAAAAAAGGAAGGAAGGGGAGAAACAAAGTAACATGGTAGGACCTTTAAGACTTCTTGTTGCCTTTATGAGGTTTTCTTGGCAAGATTTGTTCAGAGTGGTTTTGCCTTTGCCCTCCTCTGAAGCTGAGAGAGAGTGACTTGCCCAAGGTCACCCCGTGGGTTTCCGTGACGGAGCAAAGATTCAAACCCTGCTCTCCAAAATCATAGTCAACTGCTCACACCACTACACCATGCTGCCTCTAAGATTTTAAGACGAATTGCTCTTTATTTTATCACAAGCTTTTGTGGATATAAACCCACTTTTTTCAGATGCAGAGTGGTATAAATCCTTCATGTATAAAGCATATTTATACAGTTGTGGGAGTGGGATAGAATGTAATAGGATCCAGAAAGATGCAAATTGTGACCCTTGCCTTAAACTTTCAAAGGGCTGTGTGACCCAATACAGGTCTTCCAGATTTTTACAGTGGTCAGTTAGTGTTGATGTGTGAAAGCAATAAATCCACTTGGTTTCCCAGAGTTCAAAACTCTTGAGAAGACTATATGTAGGAATCTTCTCAGAGAGAGTTTTCAATCCAAGGAAACTGGCTTTTAGTAAGCAGATCCTTTTACATTCTGGATCCTATTACATTTCTCCCAATTCCACAGCTGTATAAATCTGCTTTATACCTTAGGGCTGCATACTACTTGGTATTGCATTTGAAGAAGAGAGTTTATATCCACAAGACCTCATGCAAAAATAAAAACCAGTTAATCTTAGAGTTGCTGCCACATTTTATGACAAGTTAATATCTGCCTACTTGATGTTGGTGTTTTACTGACTACAGAACTTCATAATTCCTGGGATTTTTGTTGTAGTTTTGTCTTTCTCCCATGGTCATCTCATATAAACAGTTTCTTATTGCTTATTCACACAAGGAAGTAGATTTGAGTTAAATATGCCTTAGCTGCATGCAGGATTGCTGCCAGTGTGTGCATTAATGTGTCATAATAAGTGAGCTGCTACATGACACAATTGTTTGCTTAAAGACACTTCTTGGGTTCTTGTTGCTTGTGTAATTTCCCAGTAACTTCATATTTTAGTTTATGAGAAGATTTGTGTAGTACACAAGAAATCCACAGCCAGCGGGAAATTATCTGTATTTCATCCCCAGTTCCTGCACAATAATAATGTGTCAAAGGACCTGGGCTTTGGACTACTCACATACTAGAAAACACCAGAATATTTTGCAGTGTGCAGGAGATCTTTGCATGACTGGTGAAAAATGGCAGAAAGTTTTAAACCACAGTATAAATCAGTTTTTCTTTTAGGTACAATCTCCAGCAATGAAGAGCTGGATTCACATTGCAAATTCTTTATTTACTTAGTAACAACAACAAAAACCCTCCACATGATTAACCATTCCAAGGTACATTATCTTGAGATTTTGACCTTTGCACAGATTCATAGGATTTTCATAAAACTTAGATTCTAATTGTTGTCTTCTGTGTACCTTGAGGTTCCATTGATGGAATAGAAACTCAGTTTTAGTTCCTCTAATCACGTCTTTACCCGTGTCTCATATTGTCTTCATCTTCATGTTTTGTTTTGTTTTTATTTTCTAAGAAGCATCATTTCATTGTCTCCTTAATTTTTGCCAGGTTCCCTTTTTCCTTCAACAAACTTCCATCTAATTTCCAATAAAATTCCTTCTTTTTTTCAAAGAAGAGCCTTCCTGAAATTAGGAGCTGAAAGGAAGCGAAAAAATGGGGGGGGGGGGGGAATAGAAAAATTACTGGAAAATATTAAGGAAAAAGAAGAAAAAACTAAAAGAAAACCCTAGGAATGAAAAAATAGAAAGGGAAATTAAGATGATACAAAAAGAATTAAAAGCTGAAACTACATTTGAAATTGAAAATAAAATAAAATTCTGTAAATTACAAAACTTTGAATGAGTAAACAAAACAGGTAGGTGGCTGGCGAGTAGATTTTAAAAAAGAACAAGAAAAAAGATGAATAACAGAAATTACTCAAGACAGCAGGAAATAACAAATCAAGAGAACATGAAAAAAGTATTCCATAATTATTATACAGAACTTTATAAAGAAAAGAACACAGGGGGAAAACTAAGTGAAAGAACATTTCTAGATAAAGTATAAATAAACAAAATGACAGAAGAACAACAAAATATATTAAATGGACAAATAAAATGGAAATATCAGAGAGTATAAAAAGGATGAAAACTGGAAAAGCTCTGGGACTGGACAGACTGACAATGGAATTTTACAAAGATTTGGAGGAAGAGCCAATATTGCCAATGCAACAATTATATAACATAATATTGGAAGAAGATAAAAGAAGATATTTTGCAAATATTGGGAAAGACCAAAAAAATCCAAAAAGCTACAGACCAGTATGCTTATTAAATTGTGATTACAAAATTTTAACAACAATATTAGCGAGAAGATTCGAAAAAATATTAAAAGACTCAGTTCATGAAGATCAAAATGGAGTCCTCTCTGAAAGATAACTAAAAGAGTGTGAGAGAACAGTTTTAGATATAATGGAATTCTATGAAAAACACAATGAAAGAAAAATGGCAATAATATTTATAGATGCTGAGAAGGGTTTTGATAATGTTAATTAGACTTTTATATTAGAGACTTTGAGAAAAATAGAAGGAGGAAAAAATTTCATCATATGGGTAGAAACTATATATAGAGATCAATCAGCACAAATTATTGTCAATGGGGAGAAAACAAAGCCTTGTAAAATAGAGAAGGGTACACGAAAAGGTTGTTCCCCTGTCACCATTGTTATTCATTACCATATTGGAAATTCTGCCCAATCAAATTAGAAATAACATTAATATCAAAGGGCTAAAGATAAAAGGACATTGTTATAAATTAAAAGCATATTCTGACAATTTAGTCTTATTCATAGAGGATTCATTGGAATGTGTAGATGAACTTTTGAACACTTTAAGTGAATTTGCAGAACTTGCTGGATTAAAATTAATAAAGACAAAACTGCAGTACTCACAAAGAATATGACAAGATTAGAAGAAAAAGAATTATGTGAAAGAACAGGATTCAAAATAGAGAAAAAGATTAAATATCTTGGAGTTTGGCTAGCCAAAAGAAATGCAGACTTGTGAGGCTGAGAGACCTCCATTTAGCTCCAAATATCTTTAGTTAATAATTGATCTTTATAAGAACCACTCTTAACCGTAGAACTGATCCCTAGTTTGCTTGTTTGCTTGTTTCTGTGTGTTACCTTTTATAACATAACTGTTATATTATGTGTTTTCTGGCATTCTGTGTTTCCTTGTTTATTACTGATCTTATGTAAACTATCATGGGTACTTTTCTGCTTGTCAGTGCTTCTCTATCCACCTCCAGATGTTTTGGACTTACAGCTGCAGAGGTTCCAGCCGGCGTGGCCAGAGAACAGGAATTTAAAGAGTTAGTCCCAAACATCTGGTGGACCCAAATTTGAGGAATCATTGGCTTTTATAAAGTAAAAAATATTTTTTAAATCACAGTTGTGAGAAAATGTTTAAATGGTTCAAATTCATTAGGACATTGCCCAAGTACAAGAAAGAGATAAAAGTGGAAGGTAGAAAGTGGAAGGTTTCAGTTTTTAAAAAATCTATGTATTTAAAGAAGGATTTGAAAGTGTTTCTGACAGTTAGTAATTAAGAGAAGAATCCTAAACGCCAAAGGAGAACAACTGAAAGACTGAACTTCAATTATTTACCTCGTATGGTTGGTGTAGATCATTGTTACTCAAAGTTGGGGTCCTGTGACTGGTGCTGGTCCCTGGGCCATTAACTGATGGTCTCTGGCAAAAATTTAGTGCCAGTCCCTGGCCCACTGGAAAAAATTGCCAGTCTCCCATATCAGAGAACCTTGGTGTAAACAATTACCACCACTGCCTTCCGTAATAATTCCCTTAGTTCAAAGTGGGAAATTTCTAGGGAAAATGTTAAAAGATAATTTGGGCAGTCTGATTTGATTTTTTTAAACATTTTCCCAACATTTGTTGTCATTATTTGCCAACAAGTTGGCTTCAACTTACAGCGACCTGTGAATGAGAGACCTCCAAGAACCATAGCTCTGTGCAGGTATTGCAAGCTCAGGGCCAAGATTTTGTTTATAGAATCAATAAATCTGTAAAGTGGTCTTTGGCTGCATCTGCACTGCGGAGATAATCCAGTTTGACACCTATTTAACTATCACTAGAGCTCTCTGGCAGGGAAGGCTAAATGTCTCACAAAACTACAATTCCATAGCACTGAGCCACGGCAGTTAATGTGGTGTCAAACTGGATTATTTCTGCAGTGCGGATGCAGCCTTCCTCTTTTCCTATTATCTTCAACTAGCAAGCATTGTTGTCTTTTTCAGTGAGCTATGTCATCTCACGATATGTCCTGAAGAATATATTTGCATTGAAAAAAACTGTTGACCTCACAAAATTTGATAAGTTGCTCTCCTGCTTTCATGTCTTGATCCTAGGCCAAATTCTCCAACAATGTTTGGTTCTTCTTTTTTCTACTTTTGCATTCTCCTTGTCAATGATCATGCCCATGCCCTGTTTTGGTGTGTGATCAATTTCTTCCTAGATGCCTATGTAGATTCTTTTGGTTTCTTCCTCACCTGCCTCTGTAGTTAGAGTATAAACTTGGATCATGGTTACATTGATAGGTTTTATCTCGTGTGCTATATTGATGTTACTTACCTTACATTATAGCCCCTAACTGCTTTTGCTGCATCTTGCTTAATGCTAATCAATTCATTTTTAGACTGTCATTTCCAGAGTAAATTAGTTACCTGTCTGAAAAAGCTCCAGTTTCATTCTTTTTTCCCCCCTTGCTCACATAGTTTGGCTATGCTTATATGTTCACTTTCTTGTTTTACAATTCCTAGCTTGTCCATGTTCATTTCATGCTCCTGTTTTATGAACTGTGAAGCTTCAGACTTTAATGTATGAGCATATCAACAACTGAAAGTCTTTACAGCTTGCATCATTAGACACAGAACTATTCATATTTATCTGTTGATCCTCTCCAGGAGCAGGTTGCATGCCTTGTGACCTAAGGATTTCATCTTCCATCCCTAGCAATAGCAATAGTATTTACATTGCTATACTACTTATTAGTGAACTCAGCACTTTCTAAGTGGTTTACAATCTGTAAGCCAATTGCCCCCAACAAGCTGGGTACTCATTTTACCAATCTACAAAAGGATGGAAGGCTGAGTCAGCCTTGGAGCCCTGGGATTGAACTCACAACCTTGTGGCTGCAGTATCAACATTTAACCACTGCACCACCAGGGCTTCTTAATCTAAATACAAACCTATTTGTTTCATGGAAGAAATATCTACATATGTACATACCCACATAAATGCATAATTATTTTTACAATGGAGAAAAAGGAAGTTGTGCCTAATGGTGAAAGCATTCAAGACACACAAAGAAACAATTTCTCTGAAAAGCCTTCCAGCTTTAAAAGGTAAACATACTGCAACAGTTAGTATGGTATTTTGCTTAGACTATAGAAAGATAGATTGCCTTATGTTAAAAAAGTTGCCTCATTTAAAGGGGTCTGCTATAGTAAATGAGCATATTTGTCTTCCATCTCTATCTCTTGCTTTGTTTTGGATTGTTTTATTGTGGGTAAAAGATGTTCAGAAAGGTTTACCAGTGCCACCTTCTAGGCAGTACTAATGAGAATTAACTAATATGCCATTGCCATTATCTCTAAAAGATCTTCTGCCAGTGTCACATCACACTTCTGCTGCTGCCCAGTTACTTGCTATCTGGAGCTTTACCACTTTGTCTCACCATTGGAAATATCGTTCTCTTCTACTAAAAGTAAAAGTAAAGGTAGTCCCTTGACATGAATGTCTAGTTGCAACCAACCATGGATGTGTGTGTGCTCATCTCCGTTACTAAGCTGAAGAGCCAGCATTGTCAGAGACTACTCTGTGATCATGTGGCCAGCCTAATGCACAGAACGCTGTTTACCTTCCCAGTCAGAAGTGGTACCTATTTATCTACTTGGATTTGCATGCTTTTGAACTGCTATGTTGGCAGAAGCTGGGACTGTTGGCAGAAGCTTACCCCATCATGCAGCACTCAGGCCTCGAACTGCCAACCTTCCGATCTTCCAATCATCAGAATTGGTGTCTTAACCACTAAGCCACCACATCCTTCTCTTGTACTGATGCAGCCATTAGTCAAGTGTCTCCACTTTGAGCATTCCACCTAGGGTGACCATGCTAGGAGTCTAGGCCTTGGCAAAGCCCAATCTTATGATAGTATTAACTCTGAATTGATGGTAGTGTTAACTTGCCTCACTCAAACCCACCACCATCATGTTAAAGTGTGCATCCAAGAAAGGACCTCAAAATTATTTGCATTTATTTCTGACATCAGTCTGTGCAGCTCCAGAGAATCATATTTGACTCCCCCCCCCTTTTTTTTTTGTCTTCTTTTATATCTGTGGAAATTTGCTTTGAAGTTTCAAAGACGTCTAGTACACCTTGTAAGAAACATTTTACTAAATGCTAAAAATTTCATACCACTGTGTGGAAGTGCATGGACAGCATAATAACATAACAGTCTTTATAATAAATTTTATTTTCAAATTTGTTACATTCCTGCACAACTTAAGTCTTAAATCAAATTGTTAGTCCCAACTAAATTAAAGCCATTAAATTGATGGAAACTTGGTAAGTCACCATTTATTTTGTTCAATTTATTTTAATGAGTTTGTTCTAGTAGGAAGTGGAAATAACAATTGGATTGATGCCCTAATCTAAAAAATGGGCACTCATCTGACCTTTTTTTGCCAATGATTTGACTTTTATTAGGTTTTGTTAGTTTCTATTTTCCCCTCCTTGCTGCATTCATGCATGCAGAAATAAAATGGGTTGTACTTACTCAACGTCTTCACCAGACAGCAAATAACTTGGAACCAGCCAATTTTGTGAAGGGTCAGGATTTTTTGGGATTGTGTGGGTGGTGATGCCTAAAAGCTGCAGAAGGATAAAGCAATCACAAAAGTCATGTTATTTGCTTTCTTCTTCCCTCAGCTTGTAGAGAATCCCATGAGTGAAACTTCACTTATAAGAAGACTTGAGACCCATTTGCGCTATACAATTATAGCTCCATGATTCCACCTTAACTTCCAAGAATCTGTCCTATGGAATCCTGGGATCTGCAGCTTGGTGAGGTCCTAGAGCTGTCCGGCTGAGAAGCCTAAGTGCCCATGCCTAAGGTTTCCATTTGATGGATTCTATTACAGTTAAGGTGAAATAATATCACTATAATTGCAGAGTGTGAAAAGGACCCCTGATAACACTATTTAGTTTTGAAATCCACCCATAAGTGTAATGTCTTCTTTTGGTGGAAGCACTAGACACAAGATCCAAATCAAGCAATAATGTTCACTTAATGAAGGTCTTCTGACAAACAGTAACACTTTTCAGTTGAAAGGCCAGGAATCCTACGCAAATGATACTACACGGCTATATCTTTGAATTCTACCCCTGTGCAAACAAAGCATTCATTTTGATATTTCCTGAAAACTACTGTAAGTTGAACACTTACTTGTCCAAGATAAACCAAATAAGAATGCAAGTGATGCATCTGGAATTTAAAATGTCACAACTTTATTGCACAATTTGAGTAAAAACATAACTTGAGGAACCCAGTGCAGGAGGAAATAACAGGTTTCCTTTTTGAGTCACAGAGGCTTTCTCCTAGTTAGCATGTTGAAATAGCAGTAACCTCCTTGACTTCGGCCCAACCAAATGTAAGAAAAACAGGCTTGGACACAGAAGAAGGAGTAGCGAAAATAGGATGAAGGAATATAAACAATCTGAGATATGCTGATGACACCATAGTACTACCAGAGAACCTCATAGACCTGGAACACCTACAAAGGAAGATCCATACCCGCTTTGACACTAAATCCTTCTCCCAGAGATTCCCACTTCTCATGGGCAATCCCATACTGATATGGTCCTACTTCAGGGCTGTCACTTTCTAGAATGTCAGGGAAATGGAAATTGGTCTGGGCAAATCAGTGAATAAATCAACTTATTCCTGTGTAATTGAGAACTGAGGGTTGTAAAAAGATTAATATTTTAAACGGAGAGCCTAAATATACCCTTAAGGCACCAGATCCCATGTGATCTTGGAAGCTAAGCAGGATTAGCTCTGGTTGGTACTGTACTTGAGTGAGAGACCACCAATGAATGCCAGATACTGGAAGCTGTATTTCAAAAGGAAGAAACTGGCAAAACCACCTCTGAGTATACCTTACCTAAGAAAACCCTAGGAAATTCATGGTGTCATCATAAGTCAACAAGGGACTTGAAGGTGCACGTAAACACACACACACACACATATTAAAGGGAAGTTTGCTGTGCATGTTGATATCAGGAACTACAGTTGGTCCTCCACGTTTATGGATTTAACGTCCACAGATTTGATTATTTGCAAATTTGTCCAGAGTGCAATGGGTGCATGGTTGGGAAGAAGAGGTGAAAGTGAATAAGGGAGAAAGAGAAACTGGGCTTCCTTCTTTTGTAGCACCAGGTGCCTCCATGTGCCCCTGGGCTGCAGGAGAAAGAGGCAGGGAGGGCGAATGAGCCCCCCCCAATCTGTGGTGGCACTCCATCTCCTTTCCCAGGTTCCTTGTCACCCTAGTGTGTGTGTGGGGGGGGGGGTTCCCACAGATAGTAACATTTTTCCACTTTCACAAGGGCCCTGCTCCTCTAACCCCATGAGTATGCAAACAAAAATCCACCAAACAGTGATACCTTTATCGGCCAACGAAAATGCACAATATACTTGTTGCAAGCTTTCGAAGCTCCACTGGCTTCTTTATCAGGCAAGGTGTTACAACCAAACAGGAGAAAAAAATTGAAGATGTTAGCCATAGGCCTGCATTTTGATGTTTCTGTCCTTAGTTAAAATAGGCAACCTTTCCCCTTCAAGGGCCGAGGGACTTCAGCTCCCAGAAGCCTCAGCCATGTTAGCCAATAGTTCCATGTTGGCCAATAGCTCCTGGGATTCTGGGAGCTGAAGTCCCTCGGCCCTTAAAGGGGAAAGGTTGCCTACCCCTGGTTAAGATGGTAAGTGGAGGGTATATTTTGCAGGCTGGCCCCTTCCCCTTCTGGCCATGTGGATATTGGGAGATTTGCAAAGACCAGGAAATTAAAGTCCATTTGCATCTCAACATCTCTCTTGCAATCCAATATGCCTCCATTCCCATGAGGTTCCCCATGAAATGCCCCATGAATATGGAGTTGTTTTTGTTAACTGCCTTCACGTCGATCTCGACCCATAGCAACCCAGTAGATGAGACATCTCCACCCCCCCCCCCCCCCATCCTCTACTGGCCTGCCCAGCTCCTGCAAACTTATATTCATGGTCTCTTTAATAAAGTCCATCCATCTAGCATGTGGCCCTCCTCTCTTTCTACTTCCCTCCATCTTTCCTAACATCATTGCCCTTTTCCAATGATTCATGCCTTCTCATGATGTGTCCAAAGTATGACAGTCTAAGGGCCTTTACAGACTGCCAGAAATAATGCAACTTGAGTCCACTTTAACTGTCCTGGCCTAGTGCTAGGGAATCATGGGAATTGTAGCTTTTTTCTGAAAGATTGAGCCTTCTCTGTCAGAGAGCTCTGGTGCCACAATAAATTACAGTTCCCTTGAATCCCTAGCATTGAGCCAGGACAGTTAAAGTAGAGTCAAGTTGCATTATTTCTGGCAGTCTGTAAAGGCCCTCAGTCTTGTCATCTTGGTTTCTAGGGATATTTTTGGCTTGATCTGTTCTAGGACCTATTTGTTTGTCCTTTTGGCTGTCCATGGGATCCTCAGCACTCTTCTCCAGCATCACATCTCAAAGGAGTTGATTTTCCTTCTATCTTCTTTCTTGACTGTCCATCTCTGACATCCATACATGATAATAGGGAATACAGTGGCTTGTATGATTCTGACTTTTGTGCTGAGTTGTATGTCTTTGCATTTTAGGATCTTTTCTAGTTCTTACATAGCCACCCTCCCCATTCTTAATCTTCTTCTGATTCCTTGGCTGCATTCCCCGTTCTGATCAGTGTTTGATCCCAGATATGAGAACTCTTTTACTGTTTCTGTTTCTTCATTGTCTTAGTTTGAATGTGTTTAAGTTCTCTGTGGTCATTATTTTTGTTTTCTTTTTATTCAACATAAGCCTGCTTTTGCACTTTCTTCTTTGATCTTCCTTAGTAGGTGTTCCAGGTCTATGAGGTTCTCTGGTAGTACTATGGTGTCATCATCATATCTCAGATTGTTGATATTCCTTCTATTTTCGCTACTCCTTCTTCTGTGTCCAAGCCTGTTTTTCTTACAATATGTTTGTCATACAAGTTGAACAGATAAGGTGAAAGGATGCAGCCTTGTCTGATTCCTTTGCCAAACGTTTTGTTCTGACAGTAGTCTCTTGTCGTGAGTACAGATTCCTCATCAGGACTATCAGATGTGTTGGCACTCTCATGTCCTAAAGGGTATTCCATAGCCTTTCATGGTCTATGTAGTCAAAGGCTTTGCTATAGTCTATAAAGCACAAGCTGATTTTCTTTTGGAATTCCCTGCTACACTCCATTAGCCATTGTATATTTGCAATGTGATCCCTGGTGTGTCAACTATAATTGGCAAGGTTGTATGGATAATATCTAAGAAAGAATGCTGAGTAAATGCTCATCGTTCCAGGGCAAAGATTATATCAGGAATGAAGAGTTATAAAAATTAATGCAGACTCTTTATCACATTGATGTTATAAAGTGTTATAAATGTTGAATAATTTACTAGTAAGAATAAAAGGTAAACTGAAAACCAGGCCACATCTTTTACATCTGTTTGAAGAAGAAATATAAAAAAAAAACCCACCCAGATAAACAGAGAATACCTACATCCTTATTTGTAGTTCCCCTCTTTCTTTCTTTCTTTCTTTTTTTTATTTTCTTTTTAAATTTATTTATTTATTTATTTATTTATTTGAAATGTAAAGATCATACATTTCTTTTTGTTTACCTTTAGGTATGAGGTATAATGTCTGGAGGCAGGAGGCAAAGTGCAGTTTTACAGAGCAACCTTCCCCTAAACAAACACATATATATTCAGAAAGAAACTCTTCTAGAACATGGCCACACAGCCCGGAAAACCCACAAAAAAAAAAAAAACTACATATATATTCAGTTTACACACTTTTGATATACTTGTAAATATATTGCTGGTTGTTTTCATATTTAATGCTGATAATGTTAGATTTTTTTTAAAAAAAAATTGCACTGAGCACATCATGAGATATTTTCTGACATAAAACGAGAGTTCTAATGTATATTGAGGCAGAATTAGAATATTTGATGTGACCCTGTCCAAATTTCAGGATGAAAGGAATTTTGAGAACCAAAGCATAGTATGTTTCACTAAAAAATGACATGGAATTTTGTTTTTGTTGTTGTAAAATGTTACTTTGCCTGAGTGGAAAAACATGACTAGATGTGTTGAAATGTGTGTATGCATGCACACGTGTGTGTGATTGCTGTCCATTAATAAATGCATGTGGCAAGTGGCTGAAATTTGGGAAGGAAGTTTACAATTGTATAAGTGACCATGTTACGGATTACCTACAATATAGTTCTACTTTTGTTTGGATTCTACTACAAAATACGATTATGAGTCACAAAAATGTCCTATTTCTAGTGCATGAGAGTTAGTTTACTTGCATCAAGGCATTAATCATTTCTTGCTTCTTTTTATAGTGCCTCAGCCAACTAATGTTATCATAGAATCATTTAATTTCAACACCTCCGTGCGTTGGGATTACAAAAACATGTCCTCAAAACCTCTTTTTGTTGTGGAACTCCTATGCTATGGGTAAGACATAGTGATTTTAAATTGTAATGGTGTATATATAGTGCTTTTTCTAAATGTGTATTCATTCAGTTTTTATTTTCACTTTATAATTAAATGTGTGACAAATACAGACTTCCTTTGCAATTTTGACAACATCTGTAATGTTTTGAATCTGAATTTTGAATACTTTTATTACAGTTTTTTAGGGGGCGATTACATGGAATTCAGTAGCTGTGTGAACATATCACAGCGCTATTGTGACCTCACCCACAAAGTTGAACATTGTCACTATTTCTGGGTGAGAGTTAAAGCTCTTGATGGATCGCAAGAATCTGAATATACAGAGTCGCAACAATTTAATATATACAATAATGGTAAGTTGCCACTGAAACATATGCCTTTAGATCTTGAATATGTGCCAACTTTTAGTTATAAAATACAATCAGTCCTCAACTTTTGCAGGGTTTGTTTTTGTTTTTGTTTTTTGTTTGTTTTTTGTGGATTTGATTATTTGTGAGTTTGTCTGTAAGCCATCCTCCCCTCTGCTTCCTGGGACAACATCACTTCAAAAATCTACTGCAGTGTCATTGTCCTGCTCCTTTCACTCTTACTCCTCTCCATCTCCTTTCCTGACCCATACCTCAGCCCATACCTCCCTTTCCTGCCTTGGCACCTCCGCCTTGCTTCCAGATCACCTCCAGCTCCCCACTTTCCTGCTGTTTCCATTTCTCAGCCACTCTCTTCCTCCTCCCTGATTTGGAGCTCAGCACAGAGTTCTCCTGCCATTGTGGCTTTCCTAAGGGTAGCATAGCTCACTTGCAGGCCAGACCAACCAGAGAGGCATGGCAGGGAGCATGCATGCAGGGAAGTGTGGACACCCAGCAGGAGCCCTAGCAGTGGTTGTGAGGGGCTGCTTCCACTGGGTCGCAGCTGCTTGCCAAGATTTCTTTTGAAGATGTGAGACCCCCCCCCCAGCTGCCCTTCTGAAACAAACTTGGGCAGACACAGACTCCCAGTCCTTCTGCTATAACCCAAACTCCACCTCCTTTCACCAGCAGTCCCTTTCATGGACTAGGGTTGTGGGAAGAACCCCACTGTAGGAGTTACAGTGGAAGGACCAGGAAACCCGTACACATTCAAGTTCAGTTCAGAAGGAAGGAAGGAAACGAAAGGTGGATGGAAGGTGGGAGGGAGAGAGGGATGGCGGGGCTTGGTGGCAGGCACCCTGAAGGCAGGCATTCCTTCTTGCTCCCCCTGTGCACTCATTCCTCAGCTAAGATCTCCTCCTCAGTGGCCTCATTTCTCTCCTGGATCAGCTGGGGGTGGGGTGGGGTAGAGACAAGAGAGAAGCAAAGCAGCCCAGCAAATCCAAACTTGGGCAGGTGCAGGTCTCCTGGTCCTTTTGCTGTGACTCCAAGTGAGACTCGTGGGAAATGGGACACCAAGAGCAGGGTTCTTCCCATGGTCCAAGGCTGCGAAAGAGGGCACCACATGTTACAGAGGAAAGACAGAGATCTGCGCCCACCCAAGTTTGTCTTTCCTGGGTATTTTCCCCTCCTCCATCCAACCAGGAGATGGGATAACAGAGGATTAATCAGGACTGTCCCTGCCAAATTGGGACAATTGGAGGTTATGCAGGATCACTGAGTGCACTGTGTTCTTGATGGTGCTTTTACACTGTAGAAATAATGTAATTTGACCCTACTTTAACTGCTATGGCTCCATCCTACAAAATCCTGGGATCTGTAGTTTTGTGAGGCACTAGCTAAAGATCTTGTAAAACTACAATTCCCAGGATTCCATAAGACAGAGCTACAGCACTTAAAGTGGTGTAAAACTGCATTATTTCTACCATGTAGATGCATACTCAGTGAAGTATAGATCCTGGGTTGGCTTAATCCAGCACCCCAGCCACTACACGACATGGCCTCTTGTCAAAGGTGGCTCTCACTGGGAGCAGGTATTTTAGGCCATCAAAGTCACCGGGAGACATTATGTTTTAACTGACCACCTCTCCCCCCCCCTCAGGCTCAAGTCCCAGCTCCCTTTTATTTTATGTAGGGGTGCATGTTTATTACATGTTATCCTACTCCAAGCAGGAGCCTTGCTTGTAGTTGCAGCAGAAGGACCAGGAGACCTGTGCCTGCCCGAGCTTCACTTTGTTGGGCTGTTTTTTTTGGGGGGGGGCATCAGGAGAGGCATAAAGTCACCAAGGAGGAGACCTTGACCTAGGGATGGGTGCAAAGAGGGAGCAAGAAGAAAGGCCTCATGAGGTAAAAAGAGGTTCCCTCCACCAATATCTCCTTCCTTCCTTTTTTCCTTTCCTTCTAAACTGAACCCAAGCACATGCAGATCCCCTGCTCCTTCCCCTGTAGCTCCAAACAACATGGGTTGAATGCTGAAAGCAAGGTTCTTCTCACAGTCCTGTGGCAATGGTGGAGGCAGGCATGGCCGGGTTACAGCAGAAAGACCAGGAGACCTCTGCCTGCCAAGTTTTGGTACAAAAGGCCACTGGGAGACAGGCAGGGGGCATCCCACATTATCAAGTGTTATCCTGGGAGGTGGTTGCAACCCAGTAGCAGCCCTTGCCACAAGGGTTCCTCTCTGGGCATCTGTGCTTCTTCTTCGTGGTCTCTGCGAATCACACAAATGGGTTTTATCTGCACATGCGCAGCTAGCTCGGAACCTTCTGGAATCACTAGGCAGAAGTTGCAAGCCTTGTGTCAGGACACTCCCTCCTCCAATGACTTTAGCTTGCTAGTCTGAGTAACCCATTTGTGTGATTCGCAGAGACCACGAAGAAGAAGGACAGGTTGCTTACCTGTAACAGTATTTCTTCGAGTGGTCATCTGCGAATTCACACAAATCACGCCCAACCTCCCCTCAGTCGTGTCCTACTCTATTTGATAACCTTGCTGTCGCTTTTATAAGCGGCATACTTGGAACTGAGGATCGAGTGGGAACGCGAGGGCCTATATAGAGGTGGGCAGAGCTACCGCCAAAAAGTTGCAATCCAACTTCTGCCTAGTGATTGCAGAAGGTTCCGAGCTAGCTGGGCATGCGCAGATAAAACCCATTTGTGTGAATTCGCAGATGACCACTCGAAGAAATACTGTTACAGGTAAGCAACCTGTCCTTACATGCTCCTCGTTTTTTGAGGCTGCTCTTTGAAGTGATGCATCTCTTTCTACCAGTACCGAATTGTTCCACCTCATTCTGCTGCTTGGATAGACAAGGCTATCACACCAACAGAGTCACACTATCTCCTTCAGATCCTTTGGCAGACTGACAGAAGACTTTTGCTCTTTTAAAAATAGAAACCAGCAGCATCTGCCTAGTAAGATATAATGCCATGCATGCTGCCTTTCATCTGACCAGTACTGTTTCCTGAGGCCAGGCCAAAAACAAAAGTACATGAGAAAGAGATCTGCTACATTGTGCCCAACAGGCACCCCTGGAGTTATCTGTAATGACTTTGCCTGTTCTGATGATCTGAGAAAGTTGACAGAAAATAAGTAGTTCCTCACTTGCTACTTCTTCAAAACTTGGAAAAGTTATATTTTAAATATAACTCCACAACTTCATGTTTATTTGAAACCTGTACTACAAAAAAATAACCCTTCCATGCCCTTAGCTTGAAACCTGTCTGTGTGATTCTTTCCTGCTGTGTATTTGGAGATCAGCTAGAAGAGACTGAGGTAGTGCAAGCAGGCCAAGCAGTCTTAGCTGTGGTGGACACAGCTCTTTCTTTCCTCTGTATTACACATGAGATGTATTGTGATGATACCTCCTGGGGGAATTTTTATTTAAGAAAGAGTTGTCAGAGATATGAAAACACTGAAAGGGCATACCACATTGAGATGTGGGATATTCCTAAACCCATGCAGTGGGGGCATACATGTGGAGATAAGCTTTTTGGGAGAGGGAAATATAATTTGGAAAGACTGACTCTCCAGAAACTACAGCCTTGTTGTGTTGTTTGTAAACCTGCTGTAGTTTGATTCTACAGCAGGCCCTTGGTATCTGCTAAGGTTTGGTTCCAGGACCTCCTATGGTTACCAAAATCCATAGATGTTCAAGTCCCATTAAATACAATGGATAGTAAAATGGTGTCCCTTATATAAAATAGTAAAATCAATGTTTGGTTTTTAGAATTGTTATATTTTTGAATATTTTCAAGCCATGGATGCTTGAATCCTTGGATAAAGAGTCCATGGATATGCAGGGCTGCTTGTATTATAGTTTAGACTTCTTTAGGATTGACTCCTGCTGCTTTGTATTCCAGCTGAGAGGAAGGTGCAGTGGCAACACAGGAATAATTACGGTAATCGGGTCCAGGAGCTCCATGATTCCTGCTGTCCAGAATTCAGAATTTTTCTTTTCTGAATTGGCTTCTTTAGTTCTAGAACTATCAAACCATAGAAGTGGGTTCTTGGCTACATTTCTACCTAGAATTGGTCCTGGGAAGGACAGAGATTTTTCTCATACTACTTCTTTATATATCAATAATTTCTTAGTCTATTTAATTTTGGAAATGGGCCAGTGCTAGCTTTGTTATCAAATTATTGTGTGACTTCAAGTAGTTTCTGACTTATGGTGACTTCAGACCCTAATGTGAATCTATCATGGGGTTTTCTTGACAAGATTTCTTTGGACGAGGTTTGCCATGGCCTTCCTCTGAGGTTAAGAGAGTGTCACTTGCCCAAGATTCTCCAGTAGGTTTCCATGGCTGAGCCAGGATTCAAACCCTGGTCTACCAGAATCCTAGTAATCCAACATTCAAGCTACTATACCAGACTAGCTCTGTATTATACTATAACGTTTAATATTAATAGGAAGCATTCAATTGTTTCAGGTCAAATAGGACCACCGAAGCTTAACCTCTACGTTCTTGGTCATGAAATCCAAGTTGATATTGAACACCCTCTCACCCCATATCGCAAGAAGCATCCACTTAATGTAAAAGCAAACTTCACAGACTTCACATACACAGTGTCCTTTTGGAAAAAAGGAGGTCGAGAAGAGGTATGTCAAGACTATAATTTCTGTAATCCTAGCACAAAGGGAGGAACAGCCTGAGAAAAGATATTCGGCTTGCTGAGATTTAAACATGGAGACTCCATAGTGATATCTGTGTGTCTGAAGGAAGCAATTTCCACAGATATAGGATAATCATTTTTGCAGAATGGATATCAGAAATAGAAAAGAGACCTTACCAAAGCCCTACCAGCATGGTAGGAATATTAAAGGCTATGTGTGTGTTGTGTGGCTTCAAATCATCTCTGATTTACGTTGACCCTAAGGCAAACCTATCATTGAGTTTTCTTGGCAATATTTGTTCAGAGGAAGTAATAGTGAAATTAAAAGAGACAGAATGAAGGCAGCAATATGTAATTACTTAAAACCAAGGAGCAAAGGTTTAAAGTGAATGAACTATCAAATGAAACACCATGTGAGAGTTAACTTTCCTGTTAGATTACTGCAATATACTTTGTAGGGGCTTCCCTAGAAAAATAATGATGACGCTGCGGCTACTAGAGTATGCAACAGCTAGGTTGCTGGCAAGAACAGCTTACAGAAGCTATATGAGATCAAATTTAAACAAGTTGCAGTGGCTGCCAGTATGCTTCTTGACTGAATTCATGGTGCTGGTGAAATTTAAAGTCCTAATGTCTTTGGATCTTGATGCTTGGTGCCTCTCCTTATATATTCCTGATCAAGCACTGAGATCTCCTGGAGGTGCCATCTTTAATTTCCTACCAGTGGAGACATGAGAGAGGGTCTTCTCTACATCCCAGTTGTGGAATGCACTCCCCTTAGCAATTCAGTTGGCACCAACATTAAGTTAATTTCAGTTCCAAGCTCAAGTGTGGCTCTTCACCAGTGATTTTGTGATCAAAAGATCTTGGCTTGATATGATTTAAATTGTTTAAAATATTTTGCTTGAATTTTTAGAATTCTTTCAATTGCTCTTTGCTATTGAGATTGTGCAATTTTTGTGTAGGTATTTTAAACAATGAATGAAGGAATATGGAGTAGAAAGATGACAGGAGTGGTCAGACTCAGAAGGACAAAAGATAATGAGATCAGTAGCAGATCTGAGTACTCATGATGAGAAGTTAGGGCCTTTGCAGACTGCCAGAAATAATGCAGATTGAGGTCACTTTAACTTTTCCTGGCTCAGTGCTAAGGAATTGTGGGGATTGTATTTTTTTTCTGGGACATTGAGCCTTCTCTTCCAGAGAGCTCTGGTGCCACAATAAACTACAGTTCCCATGATTCCTTAGCACTGAGCCAGGACAGTTAAAGTGGCCTTAATTTGCACTATTTCTGGCAGTCTGCAAAGGCCAGAAGAGGAAGTCAAGCATTTGATAAAGTGGATTCTGGCCCATGAAAGTTTGGGCCAAATGTGTTTGTTTTTCTTTAAGATGCCACAAAACTATGTTGTTAACACTGAGAAGGGTTAATGTTTTAAGAACAGTCAGAATTGATGAGAACAACAAGATCAGGGAGGGTACCTTTGTTAACTAAAGAACAGCCATGTGCCTAAATGAGAGCAAAATGCATAGAAAAAACAGTTTTTCAGTTGATAAGTCATGAACAATGAATTGTTTCAAAAGTATATAAGTCAGCTAGGAACCTTTGCTATTCTATCTATTTCATTTATGCAAGCAAAAACATTTTTAAGTTATAAATATCAAAACACTCCTTTTTTATAGCATCAAGAATTTCAAACAGAAAGATGCAATCGCAAAAACTGTACCATAAATCTCCAAATTCCTTTGTGGGGTACTTCCTATTGTGTCTCAGCTCAAGGCAGTTCCAATGACTATAGTGTAAAAAGTGAAGAATCGAAAGAAAGCTGTATTGACGTTCCTTCTAAACATCAGTCAGGTAAATTGTCAGTATTTGATTTAACAGAAGGTTAAGAGTTATTCAGAGGCAGATCAGTCTTTGCACCCAACCTATTTCTTCTGACATACTACATTGTATTTCAGTCTCTAGAGAAGCAACTAACATAAATAGGTTTTGACTCTTACCAAACAAAGATTTCTGCTTGTGATACAATCATGTTAACGCATAATCTTGAAGGCACCACTGTGGAAGGTCAATCTTCCCGGTCTGAGGGCCCTCAGATGTCAAAAATTTGGTTTATTCACAGGCTTTAATTAAAAATAGATGAACTATAGCATTTCCAAACCCTATGGGTGGAGTTTCAGTGGAATAAAGTTAAATCTGGGAAATGAAATCTTCTTCTTCTTCTTTTTCTTCTTCTTCTTTATACCACACTCCAGCCTGTATCAAAGATCTTAGGTCACCTTACAAAAGCATTAAAACAAGTTAGAAAGTTTAAAACAATATAGTAAATATGTTAAAACAACTGGAATGGAGTGAGGGTGGGAAAGTAGACACATCCATTCTCTGTCAACATACTCTTTGTTCATTTCTGATGACAACTCCTTTGGCGTTGGACACAGTCAGTTTAAACAGAACCAACAGTAAGTAAAGCAACAATAGATGCCTGCTTGTTGAATGAGTGCATGAGATCTGGAACCGAAATCTGGGCTGGCAAGGAGTCAAGATTTTTGGACCAGTTACTCTCATCCTGACAGTTCACACTATTAGACCAGAAATGAAATTGGAGTGGGCTGAGTGACAGCAATAGATGGAATCGGAATTTTCCAGTATTGGACCTTTCCTTAGATATTTAGTGTCAAGTCACTTGGAAGAAAGAACTCATATATCTGCTGTGAGATCTGGAGACAAGCTGGAATACCACCCTGTGATATAATGGGTGTAACTCTGTAGTTGCAGTTGAAGTAACCTATTTGGTTCCAAACAGATTTTGAGGTCGAGGTTGAGATTCAAGTTGCCTCTGGGATTTTCTAGTTGGTGCAGAGGATAAATCCACTAATATGTGTTGAACCCTCACTGACTAGCACAAGGCAGGAGATTGGCTAGTGGACTGATCCTTTATACCTCATGAGAATGAATGTTCACACTAAGTTAACCAATACTTCATTCTGGCTCTTGTCTCATAACTTTTGCTTTGGCTAAGAAATCCTGTCCAAATTTGTAACAGAACCATTTTGAATCCTAATAACATTTTGATGGTAGGACAATCTTATGATTTGTATTTGGTTCAACATCCACTGGGACCAGCTATCCTGGGCATCTTTTGAATTGGTTCTCTGTCATATTTGGTACTGTGCCTAGATCCATGATTTTAAGTGCTGGCAGTGGACATTTTATCTTTTACTATGTAACATACAGCTAGCAACCAACAGCTGTGACTATTTAACTATCAGTTGCAGCTACTGCAATGAGTTGTGCAGCTGCCTGTGATCCAGGTGCTCAGTAAGTCTGTTTTCAAAGTCCAGCTTCCTGGTTTCTAATTGGCAGGAGGGACATGGTGAGGATGCCATCGGTTTTTAAAGTTGCTTTGTTGTGCTTTCATAGAGAGTGTGGACATAATCTCTCGATCCAAGATGCTTTTCAAATCAGCTGGTTGTTGCCAAAGAAGGGCCTGTTAACCTGCTGGCCAGTAATCTTGCTACTTGGAAATGTATAGCAAATTCCAAATGTAATAATAGTAGACAGATGCAATCTTAATATATCAACATGTCTCTCTTTTTAATATTTTTGTAGATTTAACAGTTCCCATAATTCTTGGTGTACTTGGCTTGGTTGTTTTGGTTCTGATCCTTGCAGCAGTCTTTATATGTATGAAGAAGAAAAAGATTAAACTTCCCAAGTCTTTGGTAAGTCTTTTTGTAGGAACCTAAGAATCTTCCATTCTGCATAATGTCTTAATGACAAATATTATTTCTTTTAGGCTATTGATATCTCATTTTATAGTTCAAGGAGCTCTCAAAGCAGCTTATCAAATATTAGACCAGTACAATTGCATATAACTGGATTGCATACAGTGTTCAAAAGCACTCACTGAGTAAGGAAAGAAAACTGCTCCCCAAGCAACTCTGGGATTCAGGTCCAGCACATTCTCAGCCACACACTGCTAATATGGGTTTGCTGCACCCTTTTAAATGTATTTATTCTAGTACTAAGAGGAGTGTTGACTAAGAGTAGCTGATTACTGGAGAGGTCACAATTTAATATCCCACAAAGCAGTGCCTCAAACTTTGCTATTGGACTTCCTCTTGAGCCAGCATACCAATGAGAGGAGGCATATAGCCTGGCAGTGATGCTGGCAGGATTGTTGGGCTCATATATTTAAATTAGCTGGTGCAGTCACCATTTTAATTTTCCCACAAAGCAGCGCCTGCCACATATGTATTATAGACACTGCATTGTAATGAATTAAAAGTGGGAAGAAAATTGTCAGAATTATTCATTCTTGCTCACAAGAATGAAAGAAATGAATATTTACAACCCTAAGAGAGATTCAGTTAATATGGCCTTTTGTTACTACAGTGTCGACATGTACTCCACCAATGTACATCGGCCCCTTTAGCAGTATTCAGAATGTCACAGTAGACCCTTTCTAGGGTCTTTCCTGTGGAGTGGATGTAATGAAGTTACTGCTTCACTGGTAACTGGAAACCACTTCACATAGAAGAGTCATGGAGTACAGTAACCGATCACTTCTTTTGCTCTGAGGATTTTGAATTTTAGAAGTACTATGCAAAAGGTATTGACTAGCTAGAGCTAGATCAGATATCTGCCATTTTGAATGCCAACTGAATACTAAACTTGACATTTCTTGCCTCTTAATTTGTCATCTAGAAAATGTGTTGAAAGTATTGCTAAAAATAGAACCCTTTTGGTATGAATACTTTTGAGTTAGTTCATTAACTGAATCAAAGATAAAGATGGAACTTATAGTCCAGTTTTTCTCCTTCCCCTGTAAACTACTGAAAAGCATCTCCAGGGTATTATAAGGCATTCCTGAATAGTTTAGTTAGTATTTTGGAAGGGAAAAGTGGCCAAAATTAAATGGAGAAACCTTATGCACATGAAGTGCTGTGCAAGATTTCTCAGAACAATTAGGGGCCATTCCAAGTTGCAGTCCCTGTGGATACCACCTGTGCTATTCAGGAGAGTCCCATCTCCACCCCTCTGGAAAGGCTTTTGAAGGAGCAGCAAAACAGATATGGGAGGGGGATGATTTGAGTAGGTTTCTTCTTCTCAGGCAGACTCTAAATTGTCACTGAACCTTTCCTCCAGTGCTATACTTATTTTTAAATTAATATTTTAATAATTACAAAAACAGATTACACAATAGTATAAAATACCTCAATGATTAGCATATATACAAACTCATATTGTCTAACCTTCAAGTCCATTTATTAAAGGCTAGTTAGATTCCTCTCCCTTTCAGAGCTGATTTCTTATGGTCTTAGAATCCCCTTCCCTTTATACGAAGCATTCCCTTCCTCTTCCTACAAGTTATTTGTAATGTCTTTTAGACATTGGTACTTGAGGTTTATAATAATTCTTCCATAAAGACTTAATCCAATATTCAGTTTAACAGAAAAAAAAATTTTTTAAAATATTCAACCTTGTAGTAATATAATGAAGAGGTACGAAAACTCAGATAACCAAGAGCAGTAGTGATGCTAACATGTTATCTATTATATAATGATATGAATTAAATTTGTTGGACAGGGTGAAAGCATAGATTTCAAACTTTTGCCAGTTAACCTTCAAAAAAAGTACTACTTTCCTCCAGTGCCATATTTATATCTTAAAATAAGCCCCTGCCAAAATGTTGACTTCTGTAGAGAAAAAACAAACCTGCTTTTTGCTGGGTGTATTGTGACCTAAACCCAACATTATATTGATCCCCAGTGCAATACAACTTCCTTCCTTTTTCCTATCCTCAGAAACATTTCCCAGCCCTCTGGAGCAGAGAGGTGCAGAGTTCTGGAGGTGCAGGGGGAAGGCTATGGTGGGGAGCTGCCTCCTTTCCGATTCTACAGATATGTAGAGAGATCTTGTAGCACCTTTGAGACTAACTGAAAGAAAGAAATTGGCAGCATGAGCTTTCATAAACTTCAGTCTACTTCCTCAGATGCTTTTGAATCTAAATGCTTTTGAATCTAAATGCATCTGAGGAAGTAGACTGAAGTCTACAAAAGCTCATGCTGCCAACTTCTTTCTTTCAGTTAGTCTCAAAGGTGCTACAAGATCTCTCTACATACTGATTCTACAGACTAACACGGCTATATCTTTGAATTTTAGCTCTGCAGATAGTAGATGTGTCAGCAAAAACCCACGTTGTGTTCTGGCATTATTGCTTATTTGCAGGAATCAGAATTCAATAGGATGAATTAGGCGTGCTTATGTCAAGGAGGAAGAACCAAGGAGCAAATAGAGAATCACTAGATTGATGTACTGCAGACTCATCGTTTTAATCTGATTGACAATAGTTTTAGGTTAGGGGCTTTTTTCCAAGAATGTAAACAGCAACTGATTGTTCTCTTTTTGTTTTAAGGCTGCTGTGGTGAGGAGCCAGGTCAACAATATTGCCACAAACTCAGAACCCAGAAATTTTTCTTTTATAACATCATCATCTGAGAGGCAAGTGTTATCTGAATGTGATGATGAAAAATCACTGGAACCAGTGGATTTCATGAGAGAGGTTGACACCACTGACTTCAGTAACTGTGGCACAGAAGTGGATCCTTATGGCTCCCAAGGTGCTTTAAGTAAAGCAGGAGAGAGAAGT
The DNA here is from genome assembly GCA_026167975.1 of Phrynosoma blainvillii. Classification (NCBI taxonomy): domain Eukaryota; kingdom Metazoa; phylum Chordata; class Lepidosauria; order Squamata; family Phrynosomatidae; genus Phrynosoma; species Phrynosoma blainvillii. The sequence continues at coordinate 107,905,980 of JANUYF010000001.1, forward strand.
AACCCAGAAAGCATGATTGTGGGGATCCCTGAAGGAGAACAAAATTCTGAAGACAATGACAATTATTTTAAATCTGTCAGTGATCCAGAAGAAGTGGACAACAACCTTGTAAATGTCGATTTTTCCAAAGCAGACCCGCATCCACCCATGTCCTGCCGAAACATATCCGGGTATGACAAGCCCCATTGGGAAACTGTTTCTGAAGTTGACTCACTGGTTACCTAGGGTGCTAGATGCCCATAGGAGACATTTCTCTTGCAAGAAAACAGTACTGAAAACTAAAAGTAGTCCTTTGGCTATTGCAGATACCCATGGTAAATATTTGTAAACACTTTAATCTTTATAGGGTAGCCAACTAGATGCTAGGTCCTGACCTTTGCACTTGCTGATGCCAAAGAAGTAACAGAGCCTGCACTTCAGTAGTCTGGAACCTTTGACATTGGGTGGACATATTGTTCCTATATTTTACTGTATGTGGAAATGTTTTGTTGAACAGAACAAATAACAAGCAATGGTAAGTTTGCTATCTTGAGTCCTTCTCACATTCTTCTCTGTTACTATATCCAGCTGCCATTAGGGCTTCCCACATCCCCTGGGTCTGGACTGCAGGACTGTACAGGACAAAAGGGACTCCTCAACAATGCAGCATCACTTTCCATACATGAAAATATTGGGACATGTAACAGACATTGACAATAGCAATCATCTGGCATGGCTCCACACACAGCCGCAGGATCATAGAAGTATTGGAAGGAACCCAAAGTATCATCTAGTCCAGTCATCACTGGAAATCCATAGCTACAGTAGCCTTGAGAGGTTACCATACAACCTCCTTTAAAAAAAATAATAATGGAGAATCTGCTGTTCTTCTGAGCCAGTCTGTTCTACTGTCAAACAAGTCTCAATGTCAAGAGGTTTTTCCTATTATTTAGTCATCAGAAAACAAGCTTGCACCCTCTACCAGCCCTTCAGATATCTGAATGTAGCAGTCCTGTCACCTCTCCGTCATTTCGCTAGACTGTCTCTCATTGGACTTAAGGGCCGTACACATAGCCCCTAAGGGGTGACTCCGTGCTGCCCCTGGCCCCGATGCAACTCTTTGCCACTCCTTTTTGGCACCCTTACTGCTGCCACTGCGGCTCTTCTGCTCCCCTTTGGCGCTACATGCTGCACCAAGGGAGTGCCCTGATGCTGCACGCTTTGCGGTGGGGCACACTCCCCAGACTGGCCCTTGTGGCTGGTCTGTACAGGCCCTTAGTTTCATTCAGTCATGTAATGTCTTCATCTTAGGTATCTTCACCACTCACATTTAATGCCTCTGCATGGAAACCTCCCCCTGATATGTAAAAAGGATACTTTCTGATCAAATGCACCTCATCATCTACTTTCTTTGAATTGGGCAATAGAATGCAGTGAGTCATGGTTGCATGTGAGCAACTTCCTTTGTGAAGAAAGCTTTAGCCGTTGGGTAAACAGTTATCTGTAACATGAAAAGGAATATGTAAATCAGGAAGGAAATCCCACAAGGCCTTGTTTATTCTTAGATGGTGGTGTGTGCACAGCTGAAGGTATTATGAACAATGGGTTAGCAATAATGCACCTACTAAATTAAAAGATCATTTCACTGACTGGAAAGGCAGCTCTTTAAAACCTGATACTTAAAAGATACAATGGGCGTACAAAGCGGAGGGGGGGGAACATAGTGGAATCTGATAGAGTGACAGCAACACACCAGATGCCTCAGCCTCATAAATTAGGAAAAGATTATGCAAAGCCAGCTGTACCATATAAATGCCCATTTTTAAATACTGCTCCATGACTCTTGGTGGTTATCATATGGTCTAGCATCTGGTCAACCCTATATATCTGCTGTAAGCAGACATGTGTTGTTCTTGTTGCTTATTTATGTTCAGGGTTTCTTCCCAGATTAGTTTTAGCTTATTCCTGCTATAGGGTATAATATTTCCTGACGGTGATCACCAGGAGAGGGAGGGGGAGTGCAGTTAACAAAAGTGGCCAAGAATGGCAAAAGGAAAGCCAAACCATAACCTGGTGCCAAATGGGAAAAATAATTCGAGTGCATGGATATGGGCAGTGGTGATGTTCATTCTCCCATTTCAGCATCCTGCTTCAAATGCATGTCTTCATTTGTTTGAGATGCGCTTTACTTTTTCTATTACTGTAGTGTCTTAATGACCATCCAGTGTAATTTACCCACTGCAGTAAGGACAGCAGGGCTTCCCAGACTTATGATCCATTGATCAGAATTTTTATATATGACAAATACAAGCATTTTGCGCATGTAAATGCTTTTAAAATATCTTCGACTATCCTGCAGATAAACTAAATCTTGCACAATGTAAGCCATGTAGCTCAATTTGTAAATTACACCAAGGAAATCCAGCTATGTTTACCATAATCTGCAAATAAGGGTGAAGTGTTCTCTCTCAAAAGAGTAGTAGGGTATAAAAGATAGAAAAGTGCTTGCATTTCAGGAGCAAAAGGTCACAACAACAGGTGTGTACCATACCCTTTCCTGTTCTAACAAGCATTAATTGAAGAAACGTGAAGCATGGGCAGCATATTTCTTAGGCTTCATTTGCCCTTAATGATAATATTGCAGTGCCAGATCAGATTGATTACCTAATGTTTGAATGTCATTGCATTCACAGTATTTTTCCTTATAAGAGAAGACTGTGATGCTACCATTGGTACCAAGAAGGGAAGTGAGCAAAGTTTTCCTCCCCCTCCAAAAAAAGATAACTTTGGGGGAAATATTTCAGAAAAGATGGAAATGAGAAGTGTCAAATGTCTCCTTTCAGTATTAGAAATGTTAATAAACGTTCCCTTTCTTGAGAGTGGAGGTTAGTCTTTTATTAATAATTGTATTGATAAATAGTAATTGTATGCACAGACAAACAACCATACTGTATATATCCTGCAATGATTTTCTGCCCTTTATTTAGCCACAGAGTTATAAATGCTGTCTTTAGATAAAAGCCATAGTACTATCTAACAATATTCTACTTTTACAACACTTTTGTATAGTACTTTTGATGCATTATGTATGTTAATGATATTTTATTTTTTTACCTATAACTGACTTTTTGCTAGCACCATCTTGCTCCCCCCACCCCTTGGCAGGATAATAATGGGCCTTTGCAGACTGCCAGAAATAATGCAAATTGAGTCCACTTTAACTGTCCTGGCTCAGTGCTAGGGAATCATGGGAATTGTATTTTTTTCTGAGGCATTGCGCCTTCTCTGCCAGAGAGCTCTGGTGCCACAATAAACTACAGTTCCCATGGTTCCTTAGCACTGAGTCAGGGCAGTGAAAGTGGACTCAATTTGCACTATTTCTGGCAGTCTGCAAAGGCCCAATGTTTACCTTTCTGGAGATTTTTTTTTCTTCTTCTTAAAGGGATTTATTTTGAAATAGAATCTTAGAATCATAGAGTTGGAAGAAAAGGTTTAAAAATACAGGCTGCCAGAAAAGCAACCAGTAATTACTGGCCTGACTATATCAAGAGATAGGAGAACACATGAAGTGCAATTCTATGTCTATCAGATATAATAAGCCTGAATGACAACATGGTAAGACTCAGAAGTTCACTAAACATTGAGATAATTTTAATGTAGCCAAATTGTAGTCAGAAAACATATTGCCAGTAGATGGCACTCTTGCCCTGCGGTTCACACAGCACTTTAAAAGCTGCATGTGGATGGTAGCAGATTCCAGCTAATGCTGGGAATCTGACTACACTTTGTTTTAACAGGGATAACCTTGTAGAAATATGGAATTATTTATCTAATAATATACATGCTATAAATTTTGTTTCCAGTAAATTGCAGAACGCAGACGTTTATTTGGCCTTTTAAATTGTATTTGGAAATAAATGGGGTACTCTGTGTTTTGTCTGTTTTCTTTTGTCAATTTATTTGACAAAACCTTCATGAGCCGTCACCAAAATAAAATTGGTGATGGGAAAACCACTTTCCTCATCATCTCTCAGATCACATATAAAAAATGCATCCCTTGCAAACACAAGAGATAAGAAGCATCCAGTTCTGCTGGAGTTTCTAATCTAGACGACTTAATATTTTAAATTCTAATAGTTTGGGCCATTATGGGATAATGGTTTGAATGTTGGACTGTGACTTCAGGAGACCAGGGTTCAAATGCCCACTCAGGAAACAGACTGGGTGACCTTGGGAAAGACACTCTCTCACCCTCAGAGAAAGGTAATGCCAAACCTCTGAGTAAACCTTTAACAGGATCACTATAAGAGTCTACTTGAAGGGACATAACAACCATTCTAATATTCACTGGGTTACTGACACAGTGTTGTTGTTGTTAACTGCCTTTGAGTTGGCCCTGACTCATGGCAACTCTATGCATGAGACATCTCCAAGACCTCTTATCCTCCACTGCTGTGCTTAGGTCTTGTAGGTTCGTGCCTGTGATCTCCCTTATTGAGTCTATTTTCTTCCCTGACATTATTGTCTTTTGCAATGAGTCATGCCGTCTCATGATGTGACCAGCCTCAGGACGTTATCACACGGGGTCTAAAGCAGCCCCATCCCTACGCCATCGCTGCATCATTCCGGTTCCTTTGCCTCCGTGATCAGACGACGTCGTGGCAAACCCCGCCCATCCCTGCATCTTTTGAATTCCTCTTTCAAAGAGGAATTACGGCTGCGCGACCAGAATCATTCCAGTATGGCTCTGGATTGATTCCTTGCCGCTTTTCTTGCCGCTGGTGTGATAACGTCCTCAGTTTCATCATCTTGGCTTCCAGGTAGAATTCAGGCTTGATCTGTTCAAGAATCCATTTATTTGTCTTTTTGCCTGTCCATGGTATCCTCAGCAGTCTTATCCAGCTTTACATAAATCAGTTGGGTTTTTTTCCTGTTGACTTTCTTCACTGTCCAGTTCTCGCATCTGTACATGGTTATGAGGAGTACAATGCCTTGAACAATTCTGACTTCAGTGCTCAGTTATATATCTTTACTCCTTAAGATCTTGTCTAGTCCTTTCATGGCTTCCCTTACCATTCCTAGTCTTCTTATCTCTTGACTGCAGTCCCCATTCTGATCAACGTTGATCCAAAGTACAGGAAACCTCTTAACTACTGTATTTTGACTTCTTTATTATCTGCACTGAATTTATGAAGATCCTGCATGTTCATTATTTTTGTTTTCTTTTTGTTGAGCAGTAAGCCTGCCTTTGCACTTTTTTCTTTGACCTTCCTTAGTAATTGTTCCAAGTCTATGATATTTTCTACTATTATTATGGTGTCATCTACATATCCTAAATTATTGATATTTCTTCCTCCTGTCTTCATTCCTCCTCCTCCTGAGTCTAAACCTACTCTTCATGTGATATTTTCTGTGTACAAGTTGAACAAGTAGAGTGATAGAATGCATTCTTGCCTGACCCCTTTATCAGTTGGGAACCATTCTGTTTCTCTAATTTGTAACAGTAGCCTCTTGTCTTAAATATAGATTTCTCATCAGGACTATCAAATGTAGAGTCATCCCCATGTCTTTCCGAGTGTTCCTTAGTTTTTTGTGATCTATACTGTCAAAGGCTTTACTGTAGTCTGTAAAATACATGTGGATTTTCTTCTGGAATTCCTTGGTGCACTTCATTAACCATTGTATGTTTGCTATATTGTTCCTAGAGGCTTTTGCTTTCTGAACCCCATTTGCACCTCTGGGATTTTTCTCTCCATATAGGGTTGGAGTCTGTGTTGCAGAATTTTGAGCATGATTTGCTTGTGTGGGAAATTAATGCTATGGTCCTATAGCTATGGTGCTGCAGTCTTTTATGTCTCCTTTTTTTGTGGATGGGGATGTATATTGATAGTTTCCAGTCTCTTGGCCACCATTTTGTTACCCATATTAGTTGGCATATTTTAGTTAATACTAGAGTTGATTGTCTGTGTGGATTGTAGCAATTCAGCTGGAATATCATCTGTTCCTGGTGATTTATTCTTATTGCAGCATCCAACCTCCAGAATCCATCCATTCATTCTCTAGAATTTAGAGTTCATCTTTGTATGGCTTTTCATTCCATATGGCATGTTGTAGTATGTCCATCTTCTGATCATAGGGCATTAGTAGAAAGATTCAGACGAGATACAAGAAATAAAGCTGGAGAGCGACTAATAGAATTTTGTGAGGCCAATAGTTTTGTGAGGTCAAGACCTGCTCAAAAGGAAATATAGCTTTCCCACAGCTTTTAGACTGAATTACAACAAAAACATGTTGGTCACAACTGTCAAGGTCTCCTCTAAAAGATGCTACCAACTATAAGCTGATAATTTGATGATAGAAACTATTCTGTCATGTGATTGTTGTGTCCCCTCAGACTATGCAGTTGACCCCACAGACCTTCAAAATGAGTTGCAGAAAGCATACATAGAAGAATAAAAGTTACAGAAAGCGTACACAGTAGGGAACCTGGTCTACTTTCTCTTATCATTTTTTAAAAAACCATTTCCTTACTCTCCCAAGAAAAGGGAACTTCTGTGCATTAGAGCCTTCACAAAATCTGCAATCTCAGTGGTCAAGAATATTGTTTGACTTACTGGTTTTTAGAGAGAGATCAGCACAACATCCAGCTGTATCAGACAACATCACACAAGAGTACATGAGGAAGATAAATGGAGACAGCTTCACAATATGAAGCAATAAAATTGCTCTAGACTAGCCCAATTTGCCTAGTGTGAAGTTTGTCCATGGTACAAAATGAAAGCCACCGAGCCTGGAGTGGATGGGTTTTTTGAAAATGTAGCGTGGCTCATAACCATAGATCATAAAGAAATCCATTGTTGCTGTGCACCTTCAAGTCATTTCCAACTTATGGCAACCCTATCATGGGAAGATCTTCCCTATCGTGGGAAGATTTGCCTCCCTTAGGCTGAGAGAATGTGACTTGTCCAAGGTGACCCAACGGGTTTTTATGCTGGCTCTCTAAATACCCTTGTTTTTGTGTGCCTTCAAGTCATTTCCGACTTATGGTGACCCTAATGCAAATCTATCATGAGATTTTCATGGCAATCAAAGTGGATGACATAGGATTAATCAGATCTGTCCTGCCAAATTGGGACAATTGGAGGGTATGCAGTATCGGACCAAGACATTTTGCACTTTCTCCCAGAGCTTACCATGTTATTTTTAAAGTCCTCCATTACTTGCTGAGTGTTGCACTTTCAAGTACCTTGGTTTTACTTATTATTATAATTTCTTTATATAGTGTCATCAGTGTATATGTTATTATGAGAGGTACACATTAGTGACATGTCACTTTTGAATTGCTGTCTATTTTTTTTTAAAAAAAGTTAATACAAAAATGCCCCCAAATCCCCTCAAAAATAACATTCCACAAAACAACATAAATCTAATTAGTAGGTGTTAATTATATTACTTGTTATTTTTCCCCAAAAATGTAATATTGGCAGTTCATGTTATTTTTACATTTTTTAATAATGTGTAACATTAAGTTCTTTATTCAAAAAATAACACACTAAAATGGTGTTTCTTGTAACTGCATTGGAAGTTCTTTCTCCCACCCCCAGCTATTTGTATGGTGCAAAGTTATACATTTTTCTCTGTGTAAAGTTATACATTTCACAATGAAAACTGGAAGATGTGTGGACAAGCAACATCAGTGTGTAGTTAAGATAGTAGGTCTTATTAATAAAGAACACACAAGGTAGAATAGGGTGCAGCAGTCTCTTCTTCTCCCTCCCCCCCCCCCCCCCCCGAACTTAAACTGAGTGCAAACTACATCTGCACATTGAATTCAGTTTGTAGCAATTGAAGTAAGGTGAGGACAAAGATGGAGGAGAAGAAAAAAAACTGGGACATTTTAGAAGCAGCTGAAAAAGTGGAATGACTGAGAATTAATTGGGACTGACCCTGCTAAATTAGGACAGTTGGAGGGTATGTCAACTAACAGTAAAATGATGCTGAACATGGCAATCATCATCTATGGGTTTTTCCAGTGTATAACTCATCAAGACCTTTATGTCAGGGATGGGCAAATATCAGAGGTTGGGGGCCTTAAAGGACCACATACCCCTCACCAGGCCTGCTTTTAAATTTCTGAATCCTCCCCCCCCCCCATTCATTCAAAATGCTGTTACTAGGGCATGTGGCACACAAATTGAGTACATTTGGAGAATCCGTGGGAAAACTTTTATTCAACATGTAAGTACCATTAACTGGAACATGACTTCGGCAAGCAATCAGAGCTCAACTGCAACTCCAGAAAGGCCTTTATTTAACAAGAAAGTAAACCACAACCTAACATCTCTCCTGATTGTAAAACAATCCAGGGAGTCAAAAATGTGGTACATTGCCCTGCTATACCCTCTGGGGTGTGCAGAGGGGACTTGAGTAAAAAAATTGATGAAAAATTGGAGGACACCGAGGACACCACCACCAATTGATGCATTCAATATGTTTCATCTTCATGAACAGAGTAGTAGATGGGGTTTTGCCAGAGCTAGTGGTCACTGCATGCAAGGATTAATTTCTGGCTGGCCATAGAACCTGTAAAAGAACAGAATAGGATAAGTGCAACACACCCTGGACAGACAGAAAGCCTGGATGAAATCAAATGGAATTGAAATGGAGTTGATATTACAAGTTGAGTCTCTGAATCTGAAATACTCCAAAATCCAAAACTATTTTCATGGGTGGCCGTGATAGTGACACTTTTGCTTTCTGATGATTCAGTGGACACAAACTTTGTTTCATGCCCAAAACTATTTAAAATATTATGTATAAAATTATCTTCAGTCTATGTGTATTTGATGCATATGAAACATAAATGATTTTCGTGGGTCCCATTTCCAAGATATCTCATTAAGTATATGCAAATATTCCAAAATCCAAAACACTTCTGGTCCCAAATATTTCAGATAAGGGAGACTCAGCCTGCATTATCACACGATGCACATGAGATACTCAGTACTATGAAGGTGCAAAATATTTTTATTAAGGCACAAGATGTTTAAGTAAAAAAAAAAAAAGCAAAAAACAACTGGCACTTGGTCTCCTGATCTCAGCACACAAAAATAAGAGGCTTAAACTTCCCTGCCTTTACATGCTGAGATATGCTTAGATGAGGTGAAGAGAGTGTGTGCTTGCATGCTAGTGTATCTGCATATTTGTATATTATAAAATGGGATTGTTTTTGAATGCATTTTAAAATGATTCTGATTCTGCTTTATTATTCCACTTTCAACCTTGCTTTAATATGCAGAATGAACTATTCTGCTGCCACTGCTCAAGAGAAACATATTTATATATTCTGATAAATCTGCAAAACCAGAAGCTGTGTGGAATAATCACGGAGAGCACTCAGAATAGCTAGATTATCAATATTCACCAAACTAATGTGGCAAGAAACATGTAATGATAATATGCTGAAGCCAGGGTTCTAAAAATACTACACAAGGTATCCCCGTGGAACCAAAATCTTCCACTTATGGGTGAGAATTATGTGGGTCAACAAATGCATCTCCTAGCATCTAGCCAGCCTAGCCAATGGTTAAGACTACTGGGAGTTGCAGCTCAGCAACAGCTGGAGGGCCACACACTTTCCACCTCATTCTACTTGATCCAGGATAAAGCTGTGATCCTATGCAGTAGGTCTGGCTTGCAATATGAGTTGCATTTGTATATACATCAAGGGTGGAAAATTTGAGGCCTTCCAGCTGCTGTGAGATTGCAAGTCCCATGTGCCTCACCATTGACTATACTGGCAGGGAATAATGGGAATGGCAGTCCCAAAAACACACATTTCCCATCCTTGATATATACCAAATAAGTACATACCATTGTGGTTTTCCTACTGCTTCACCTCTAAAAATGGGGTTTGATTTTTATTTATTTATTTATTTATTTGTATTTATTTATTTATTGTTTTGCTTTCAGATAAAATTGGCCCATTGCAGCACAGTAGACCAAGCCACCTGGGGTGTAGTGACTGGGCGGGGCAAAATTATTGGTCATAACTCCCCAAAGAAAAATTCTGCATCCCCAGAGGAAATGTTCCTTCACTCCCCAAATTTCTGTCACTGCAATAATTGAAAAACTTCAATTGAGCATTTATAAATAGAGTTTAGGCATCCAAAGGAAAGGGACAGGTAAAGGTATGAAGGGAATGTGAGCACAGGAAATGCAAGAGTTCAAGGTGTGAACAATTTTGCAGTGTCTCACTCTGCAATGCTAGAAATTTAGAGAGTGATGGGAAATTCCTTTCTAATTTGAAGATCATCATTTCCTCCTCACAGCCTAGTAACAACACCCCTAATAACCACTCAGGCTCCACACAGACCTTACTACCAAGTAAATAAATACACTTTCAGTTAGAGCTTAGAAATATTATTTTTAAAAAATGTCAACACAGAGAATCCACCACCAAGCAAGGCCAGTCACTTGCAGGGCAACATTGTGCATGTGTGCCTGCTGGTTTATGTGCCATCAAGCCACCTGTCAATTTATGGTGACCCCATGCATTTCCTAGGTTTTCTTCAGCAAGGAATACTCAGAGGTGGTTTGTCAATTCCTTCCTCTGAGATATAGCCTACTCAGGTGTAATTCCCATTGACTTACTTCAGGTTTATAAGACTGCAACCTAAATCTTCTTTTCTGAGATGCTTCAGGGAATATGATCACACACTTTAATAGGTTTCACCATCCCATGATTGCCTCTCCCTGTCTACACCTTCATCTGTTACTTATGAAGCCAACATGAGATTTTTTTTCCCATTAACTTTAATGGGAAATCAATTGCATCTATGGCTGGAAGAGAAAATACAACAAAAGTAACTGCCCAAACTTAAATGTTCTGGGAAAAAATAGTAAATCAAACATGAAGGGGCAGCTTAAACAATGGAAGGCTTTGCGTATCTTTTTTGGGGGGTGATTTCAATCACAATTTCATGTTTCTTCATTATTCAGAGCAACAATGACTGAAAATGTCACAAACGGGAGCTTTAAAAGTTGGCAGAAAATTATGAATAGCTTTATAAGGGCAAGGAAGTGTTCCAGAGTTGAAATGCCTAACTGGCAAGGAGACTTACTAAGTTCTTAATCTTTCATGGCATTATATGACCACACAGTTTTTTTGAATAGGAAAATAATTCTTGCAGAACAAGTTAAAAGTCTTGCATAAACTAGAAAAGGAATGAAAACTATGGTACATGGATTCATGGAGCCTCCACGCCCAACCTTTGTGACCTTGACTCTCTTCAAACCAATTTTCTTAATTTGGGGGCAGGTGGTTTTCCACACAAAAACTGCCTAAAACACACCCAAATCAAATGCAAATACAGCCTCCCTCGGCTGCCTCAAAAGTGTTTTGTAACTGAAAACCAGCTGAAAATTCCAATTGGAAATCACCCTTCCATCTTATGCAATTATAGCACTATGATTCCACTTCCAACTATCAGAAACATCATTCAACCATGCTCTGATCATCAACAAAATGCAACTGATACTCAGTAAAGTAGGTTGGAAGGTGTGTTATGATAATGGCTGTAGTATCAAAATCATGACTCTTGATTGTATCTCACCAGCCTGCCACTCCGCCACAATCACACTAGTGTAAGGATGGAAGCATACTAGCTTGGCATAATTTCTTATCATACTTTCCCCCCCCCCCCCAATAGCGCTTTGATGATCTATGGTTGCAAGATCTGTTTTCCAAATTGTCAAATGCCACCATCCATGATTACGGCTACCAACCACCTAACCACCTCCCAAAGCTGGCTGCTGTGTGAATGTGCACGCAGGGGCCAGTTTTGGAAAGGTGTTGGCAGCCACAATCACTGGGAGGAGGAGGAGGAGGAGGAGGAGAGGAACAGAATCATGGCCACCCATGCCATGTGACTGCCTGAGCAGCAGAATTGCAACAGAAGGGATCTATCACACAAAGGCAGCAATGGAATCACAGTGAAGAGCCTATTGATGGCTTTTACCTGTCAATGGAAAGGTGCACTGCAATAATGAATGGAATGCAAAGCAGCAGCAAGACTGACATGACATTGTGTGATAAGTGCTGTCCAAAGGAACTTTTATCCTGTTACAATTCCACTTTTTAGCCTTGTGTAATAAAGTCCAAAGAAGTGGCTGTGAATATGAAATCCATAAATGGCTTGAGTCCAACCTATCTTTGGGACCGCTTCCTTCCATATAATCCACCCCGCACACTCAGGTACTCTGGGAAAAATTTATTGCAACCTATAAAAACTAGATTATCTGCAACTGCCCAGAGAACCTTTTCAACTATCGCTCCCAGACTTTGGAATGGCCTGCCGGATGAGATCCGCCACTTGACCACCTTAAATAGCTTTTAAAAAGCTGTTAAGACAGATCTCTTCCAGCAGGCCTTTCCTGAGTAGATAACCAGCCACCGAAAATAGTTATGCCTGTCCCTGATTTCCGTTGTAGCTATTTTAAATTATTTGTTATTTGTAATTGAAGTATGTTTTTATATTTTGTCTGTTTAATTGTATTTTAGGGGGGTGGGCTATTGGAGGATGGGATTGTTTGTTTTATCTTGTAAGCCACCTCAGTTGTATTCTGCAGAGAGGTGGGATATAAATAAATTTTATTATTATTATTATTTTGAAACAATTGAGTGTTATATGCCTTGAAGTCATTTCCTACTTATGGTGACCCCAAGGCAAACCTATCATGGAGTTTTCTTGGCAAGATTTGTTCAGAGGAGCTTTGCTATTGCCTTCCCATGAGGATGAGAGCATGTGAATTGCCCAAGGTTACCCAGTGGGTTTCATGGCAAGCTGAGTCTTCAGAGTCATAGTCCAACACTATGCTGGCTCCATGAAACATTTACCTAACTATAATGTAACCATCCTGGCCTCCCTAGGGTGGGTTTTCCAGAGTCATCATATGCTAGTGCACCCACAAGGAGCTATCGGGATGAAAATTTCCTTGTGTCCCACATGGAATTGCTCTTGAACTAGAGTAATGACTTATTTCCACCACTTTAAATTCACTATCTTTGCTGGGTAAAAGAAAAAAAGTGGTATTCTTTAATGGGAACACCTCATGATCTGAAATTATTCCCATGTGCCTCTCATAAATTGATCTTGGATTCCCTCCATTAACATTGAAAATAATGGACCATAGATTCAATTTTAAAGGTAGGCCATGAAATGTCAGTTGATGAATAAGAATGTCAGCAAAATTTAGGATGAGATTTCATTAATAAGTCCATAACAGAGAAAGAGATCAGGAAGAAATTACAAGGATAAGTTTTCATCTCCTTGGTGTTTTCAGTACTTTGGCATGAGATTTTGCCATATGAGGAATAAAGGCTTGAGGATATTTTCAGCTTTTAAAAGATATAACAAGTAAAAGGTCACAAAAAAGCCAACATGACATAGTGCTGCACTATGACTTTGGGAACCAGGGTTCAAGTCCTAATCAGCCATGGAAACTCACTAGGTGACCTTGGATGAGTCACACTCTCTCAGCCTTAGAGGAACGCAAAGGTAAACCCCTTCTGAACAAATCTTGCCATGAAGAGTTTGTGATAGATTTGCCTTAGGGTTGCCATACGTCAGAAATGACTTGAAGGCACACAACAACACAAGATCATATGCCAACCCGCTAATTTCAAGAAATTCATGGAAGCAATACTGGGCTATAGATCTGGAACCAATGTGTCTGAGGAAACGTGAAATTTGTTTTGGCAGCAAAATCACTGTGATAGGGTCCAGATGCAGGCCAAATTAAGATTAAATTTGGGACAGGTAAAACACTTTATTTAGTGGTGTGATAAGCTCCTAAGAGTCATCTTTCATTTCTCATACTAGTCTCACATCTATCATTCCAAGGTACAAAACACACTGCAGAAATGATCCAGTTTGAGACTGCTTTAACTGCCCTGGCTCTGTACTAGGGAATATTGGGAATTATAGTTTATTGTGGCTCTAGAGCTCTCTATCTGCACTGTGTTTTGGACCTAAGGGCCTCTACAGACGGGCCCTTTGGGCTGTCCTGGAGGAAGGGGTGGGGAGGGGCAGCCGCATGCCAGCCACCTCAACCCCTTCCTGAAGATGTCCTGATGCCATGTGCCATTACGCACTGCACATGGTGTCAGGACATCCTTCCGGTGCAGCCTTTTGACATGCTGAGCCAGAAGGGGTACCAAAGAGCCACATGGCGGCTCTTAGGGCGCCCTTTTGTCAGCTCTGAAAGGAGCGGCATTTTGCCGCTCTTTTCCAGGCCAGCAAAAGGGAGGATTGAGGCCGACGCTTCTGGCAGCCTCGGCCCCCATCCTCTGTTTCCCGGGGTGGCCCAGGGCCACCCATCTGCATCCCCCCCTTAGTTGCACAAGCTTCCTCCTATCTCTTGCTCCAGTGTTAAAAGGAGGAGTAAAAGTCTCTTCCTTCATTTAATACCTTATATGTCCTTTGTTCCCCAGTCTCACTGCTACTTGTGGCCTATTTGTTGCCCACTTAAGCCCATTTCCCACCTGCTGTTTGGGAACACTTCACCCACTTCTTGCAAATTACCTTCTGTACAATGTTCTCTTTGTATTGACTGCATAGTGTCTTCCAGTTGATTTGAGTGCTGCTATATTTGGATTAGAATCATATAATGATAGTTGGAAGGACCTCAAGGGCCATGTAGTCCAATCCCCTGCTATGCAGGAACACACAACTAAAGCACTTCTGAAAGATGGCCTCTTTAAAAACCTCTGTTTAAAGATCTCCAAGGAAGGAGAGCCCCTCACCCACTGAAGTAGGGTGTACCACAGTCAAACAGTTCTTACAGTCAAGATGTTCTTCTTCATGTTTAAGTGGAATCTCTTTTCTTGTAACTTGAATCCACTGGTTCATGTTTTAGTCTCTGGAGCAGCAGAAAACAAGCTGGCTCCAACCCTTAACATCCCTTCAGGTATTCAAATATAGCTATCATGTCACCTTTCAGGCCGCATCTGCATTGCAGAAACAATGGTGTTTGATACTGCTTTAACTGTCATGGCTCAATCTTATGGAACTTATGGGGTTTGTAGTTTATTGTGGCACTGGAGCTCTCTGACAAAGAAGGCTAAATATCTCACAAAACTACAAATCTCAAAATTCCATGGCAATTAAAGTGGTGTCAGACTGCATTATTTCTGCAGTGCAGATGCAGCCCAAGTCTTATCTTAAACATAACCAGCATCCTAAGCCATTCTTTATAGTGCTTGGTTCCCAGACGTTTTACCATCATGGCTGCCCTCCTCTGAAAACACTCCAGTTTGTCCATATCCTTCTTGAACTGTGGTGTCCTGAATTGGGCATAATATGCTAGGTGAGGTCTGACCAAAGTAGAAGAGATTGGTACTAAGACTTCCTTCAATCTTCTCTCAACAACCTCATTCATTCATTCATTCATTTGTCTATATCCTGCCTTTCTCCCAATAATGGGACTCAAGGCAGCTGACAACCTGTTAAAAACAATACAAAATCTCATCTGAACCTTTGGTCAGACATTCTGGACTAGATTTACACAAAGACAGCACTGGACTTTAAAATGACCACTTACATTGAACAGAACCCAAGAAGGAGACCCATAACATAATTCAAAGTTATGAGATGAATTGTTTTATTTTGCTTTATTGTTGTGACATATTTTACATATAGTTGCTTACTTATAATAATAATTTAAAAACTTTTAAAAACAATACAAAAGCATCAATACAAGTATAAATATAAGATTTAAAAAGCAATTAAACAATTTATAATGTTAAAACATTAAACTTTAAACATTCAAACACTAAAAAAAAAAAGGATGCAAAAAAACCCTGCATACAGACCTTAAAAACAGCACAACACAATATTAAAAGCCCTAATCGGTTTGTAAAAGTATGACAGCACAAAAATGTTTTGAACTATACTCTTGCTGAGACAGCTTCAACTTGCATGAGCTTGTTTGTGTGTTGTTGGCCACTACATTACACAGTTGACTCATGTTTAACTTGTGCATTACTAAAACCTCTAGAAAAACAGCCAGCATGGCATAGTGGTTTGAGTATTGGACTAGGACCAGGGTTCAAATCCCCATTCAGCCAGGGAAACCCACTGGGTTACCTTGGGTAAGTCAAACACTCTCAGCTTCAGAGGAAGGCAAAGGCAAGCCCCCTCTGAACAAATCTTGCCAAGGAAATGCTGTGATAGGTTTACTTTAGGGTCTTCACAAGACAGAAATGACTTGAAGGAACATAACATCATCAGCAGCAACAACAACAACAAAGACATCTAGAATCATTTTACACATACTGTGCTCAAGCCAGGTGACACCCATTCTATTTTTGTTTCCTGCCTAAATATCTTAACTTACATTTATCCTTCTTGAAATTCATTAGTTTTTTTCCAGTTCTTCAGTCTGCTAAGGTAATTTTGAACCCTGTCCTCTAGGCTATTATTTCTCAAACAGCCATTTTTATAATATCAATATTCACTAGAAAGGGAGGAGTGAATCGTTACAACTGGTCAGAAAATGCCAGAAAATTATTATTATTGGCCCAAACATCCCATGCCTTCAACTCACCTAGATTTGGTAATGAATTTTGCTTTCTCACCAAAGAAGTGATTTCTATCTGAAATGTTTATTTTATTTCTTTTGTTCTTGTTGCATTAAATGTGCAAAATATCTTCACCATGATGTAAAGCACTAGATAAGTGAATGATGGTCTGATCTTTGCACTCTTCTTTACCAGAATGTAGAGAAAACGGGCTGTAGTTCAGTGGAAGAATACCTGTTTTGTATGCAAAAAGTCACTGGTTTAACCCACAACATCAAGGCCTGGCTGGGAAAACTTCTGGACACCCTGTAAAGTCATTACAGCCAGTTGGTATTGAAACATTGGATTAGATGGACCAAAGGTCTGGCTCCATATAAACACAAACCTAATTAGGAAATCTTGTAACTATATATAGCACAACAATACCAACAAAACCAAAAACTACAAGCTAAATGTGGCCAGTTTCTATACCAATACTACAACAAACAAGTAGTATTTACAAAACATGCCATGTACAATACAATAGTGTATTGCACATAAAACATAACAACTTTACCAGTACATATAATCATTCAAATATATAAAAATGTTTTAAACAAACATTTATATGCATGGTTTTAGAAAAAGACAGCAAATACTGGTAAAAAGACTGAGAATACCAGTAATCTCAGCTACTTTGCAGGCTTGAACAAATGCAGCTAATTTATATTGTAAAATGGTTTTCCAACATTGGATTGTACTGCATAAAGTTTCAAGTATCTCCACCACTTCTTCTAACCTCTTATTTTTCATTGGGAAGGTCACAACTGCTTGCTTCTGTCAGACTGCCCCACCTCTCAAAGCCCCTACCACTCCCATTATAAGAGAACCAATACAAAGAGCATGTGAAAGGTTAAAAATAGGAACTTTCCTGGGAAGTAATGCAAACAGGCACATAAATTTTACGTAAAACATGTTTAACAATCCCCTGTTGTTGTGTGCCTTCTGATTTATGGTGACCCTAAGGCAAACCTATCACAAAGTTTTCTTGGCAGGTTTCTTGAGGGTGGGTTAGCCTTTGCCATCCCCTGAGGCTGAGAGACTGACTTGCTCAAGGTCACCCAGTGGGTTTCATGACTCAGCTGGGATTAGAACCCTGGTCTCCAGAGTCAAACTCCAACACTCCAACTACTACTCCACACTGGGTCAACACTCTCTTACTACCCCAAGAAATGGTTGCTTAAGAATTCATAATTATGACAATTACACAGTCTGTTTGGATTTGCCCATGATCACGCAGCAGTCACTTGATCTGATAACTTTAAACAAGTGGTGATCCATTAGGATGTCATTGAACCCGTATTTGTTGGCGCATGTGTGACCCGAAGTCCACATGCAGAAGACTTATGCCAGGACCAAACGCCACGGGAAGCTCTGCTGGACAGTTCGTGCAAGTTGGAGAAATCCTTCTCCCACACAGAAGCTGCAGACACAACAACTGTTGAGTTCTCTTTAAGAGGCTTTTAATCTTCGTTGCAATATGTACAAGTACTTATACTGAGTGACATAATGCTCCACCACCATCCAATATACACCATACACATGGAGCATTAGAACTCCTCCCTTATATAAACAATTGCTAATAGAGACTTTAGTCCATCCCGCAACTGGTGGTGTTACAGTTTCCTGTCCCACATGTGCCATGACTGTGCAGTATTGAAGTTTGATGCCCTCATGTCCTGCCTGTGTGTCATCATCTTCCTGTGATTCAGCACCCTTCAATATGCATACTCATCATGGATCCTTTGAACTAAGTGTGATAAAGTGAAGGAAGGCTGGCCCATGGAAGAGGGTTGTTCTGGAAAGCAAGGGTTAATGAGGGAAAGAACAGGGAGCCAGAGAGGGGAATTACGAGATCTAACGACACCTGGAAAAGAAGAAAGGGAAGCAAGACCCAGGAGGGAGGGGCCCAAGGATAAAAGGGAAAAGGAGGAGGCGTTCGGGGAGAGGGAGAAACGCGGAAGAAGGCTCGGTGAGGCGGACGGTGGAAGGGAAAGAGAAGCGAGCAGTACGGGAGCTCAAGAGGAAAGAGAAACCCTGACAGAAGGGGAGGTAATCGACTGGGGCCAACTCAGCCCAAGGGAAGGGCTTATGGAGGAACCGGTCGCTGCTCTTACAACCCTAGGGCCGAAGTCAATTGAAGCCAAACCAGGGTGTTGGTCATAAGGGGCTTCCCTTAGAACCCTCCAGGGCAGGGATTGCAGGCTGAAGACTAATCTGAGGAGGAGGAATGGTGAAAGGGGAAGATTAAAGGAATGGACTGAGAATATTAAAGAGAGAGTGTGGCACAACATCTCTCCCCTCTTTTAGTAACTGTTTGGTGAATGGGTTTCCGAGTAGATTAAAGGTATAGAGCATACATCTTAAGTGGTCTGCCCTTTCTTTCGCCGAAATGGATACCTCCAAGAAGCATGGAGTGGGAGGAGTGCCTTGTGGCCCCACGACATTAAGGTTATGTTTCACCCTTGTTCTCTATTGCAGCAGCTAGGACATTTTCCCTCTGGATGCAATCTATCCTGACATTCCCCTCCAAAATGTCTTAGGACATTATCACATGGGGAGTCGCGGGGAGAAAGTGGAAACAAACGGGACAAGCGGAAGACTTTAATTTACGGGATTTGTCCCGTTCTGCCTCGTCTGATAACTAAATTCGAATTTAAAAGGGGGTTAATTCGAACAAAAACCTGATCTTTTCAAATCCTCAAAAATCCCGAAAATGAAAAGATCAGGTTTTCATTCGAATTAACCCTCTTTTAAATTCAAATTTAGTTATCAGACGAGGCGGAACGGGACAAATCCCGTAAATTAAAGACTTCCGCTCGTGCCCGTTTATTTCCACTTTCTCCCCGCGACTCCCCGTGTGATAACATCCTTAGATGCCCTGCAATGTGTACCCCATATGTTTATAGTGTAGGGGTTTTATTGTGTGTGAACCTCTGAGCTAAGACCCAACCTGTTTGCCAATTGCTCATGCCTTTCTACAGGTAGTGCTTTTGTGAATCTATCTGCAATGTTTTCTTCTGAAACAACGTATTGCAACTTTAGAATTTTATTCTGTACCAACTCACACACATTTTGGTATCTTATTCCAATGTATTTTGTCCTACGTTTCATGTTTTTGGCTTCTGCCATCACAATGCATGCCTGTGAATCTTCGTGTATTATTGTTGGTGTGTTGCATAATAATAAAATAATAAATTATTTATTTATAGCCCGCCCAATCACAAGGAATCTGAGCGGGTTACAGCAATAAAAATTACATAGAATACAATAAAATTCAAAAATTAGTCCCTTCCCAAGCCCCCCCCCCCAACCCAATGCTAAAATTACAATTAAACAAACATAATTTAAAAACAAAAATACAAAAAGTTTAAAAAGGGAGATAATTGCTGGACAAAGAGACGTAGATCCCTTTATGTGGGGAGAGGAGTTAAGTTGGGAAGGCCTGCTAGAAGAGATCTGTCTTAACAGCCTTTTTAAAGGTTGTAAGAGTAGAGATGTAATAGATCTCCTCCAGTAGGTCATTCCACAACTTTGGAGGGGCGGTGGAAAAGGTCTCTGGCTAACCAATGTTAGCCTAGAATTTTTTTGGCTGTTCTTCCCTGAGGACCTTAGTGTGCAGGAAGGACAATATGGAAGAAGGCGATACTTTAAGTATTCTGGTCCCAAGCCATGTAGGGCTTTAAAGGTAATAACCAACACCTTGTACCTTGCCTGGAAACTAATTGGCAGCCAGTGAAGGGACTTCAGGATCAGTGTTATATGGTCATTACGGCAAGTACCCGTAATCAACCTGGCTGCCATATTTTATACAAGCTGAAGTTTCCGCACTTGGTACAAGGGTAGCCCCATGTAGACAGCATTACAGAAGTCTAATCGAGAGGTTACCGGTGCATGTACTACTGTTTTAAGGTCTCCCTGCTCCAGGAAGGGGCACAGCTGGCATATCAGCTGAATCTGATAACAGGCGCTCCTGACTGTCGCATCCACCTGAACTGTCAAGTGAAGTGACGAGTCAAGGAACACCCCCAAGCTGTGGACAGAGTCCTTCAAGGGAAGTGTAACCCCATCCAGAACTGGCTGACATAACTCCATTCATGGGGTTTGGGTTTCCTGGATTCAGCATGAGTCAGTTTTCCCTCATCCAGTCCATTACCGCTCCAAGACAGGCATTCAGAGGAAAGATGCCATCCTTAGTCACTGCATCAGTCCAAGACATCGAGAAATATATTTGGGTATCATCAGCGTACTGAAACACCCTGCCCCATGCCTCCAAATGATCTCACCCAGTGGCTTCATGTAAATGCTGAATAGTATTGGGGACAGAATTGCACCTTGAGAGATGCCTGATTTGAGCTCCCTTTTGGCCAAACAATTGTTCCCAAGCGACACCATCTGGAACTTGCCCGAGAGGTAGGACCGGAACCACTGCAAAGCTGTGTCACCAATACCCAACTCTCTAAGGCGTTCCAGAAGGATACCATGGTCTATGGTATCGAAGGCCACTGAGAGGTCCAAGAGCACCAACAGGGTCACACTTCCCTTGTCAATGCCCAGACGGGGATCATCAACTAAGACAACCATGGCAGTATGAGCTCCACATCCCATCCTGAATCCGTTTTGAAATGGATCCAGAAAATTGGTTTACTCCAAGTCAACTTGTAGTTGATTGCCGACCGCCCTTTCAATCACCTTGTTAAAAAATGGCAACAGCGAAACAGGTCTATAATTATTTTGTCCAGGGGGTCCAGGGAGGGCTTTTTTAAGAGTGGTCTAACCACTGCCTCCTTAAGACAAGAGGGAAGAGCCCCCTCTATGAAGGAGGCATTAATTATATTTTCAGTAACAACGTGATAGTATCACCCCCCTGGACTGCCAGCCAAAGTGGGCAAGGGTTGAGAGGGCAGGTTGTCTTTTTCAAACTACTAAGGAGCTTGTTCACGTCCTCAGTACTTACTGACTCAAAATGATTCAGTCTAACAGTAATGGCAAAGGCACTGGATACCCCTCTAGTTACTACTGACTTAAAGTTGGCATCCAGGTCAGCTCTTATCTGAGAGATTTTATCTGTGAAATGATCATTAAAAGCATCACGGCAACCAAGACCAGCTGTGTCTTCAGTGACCGGACACTTTGCCTGTCATCACCGGAAGTCGGATTACATTTTTTTTTCAGGTTGGAAAGGACATTCAGGAGCGATCATGTCTACAGCTCTGGTAAGGTTGTTATTCCACATATTAATCAGAGTTTCAACAGAATCGTCGGCATTGCCAACCATAGAACCCCCTAGGGCTTCTTGGAACCTAATGGGTTCCATCAGCCTTTGAGGGTGGACCATTCTAATTGGTCCTCCACCCCCAGAGGGAGGGATGGTGGCCTTCAGTCCAACCTTAAACAGGAAATTATCTGTCCATGACAATGCGGAGATGCTAATTAACTCCACCCATGGATATGCCTGATCCATGCAGAAGACCACATTGAGGGCATGCCCTGCACAATGTGTAGGCTCAGAGACTATCTGGGAGAGGCTCATGTTTGTCATGGAAACCATGAACTCCCAAGCCGCACCAGCAAGATTAATCAAACCAGCCTCAAGGGGGATGTTGAGGCCACCCAGAACTAATAGCCTAGGGGACTCCAACACTAGCTCCAAGACTACTTGTGTCAGCTCAGCTCAGGAATTTGTTAAGTTACGGGGTGGACAGTAAACCAACAGAATCCCCAGTCTCTCCCTGGTCTTTGAGCTAAGGTAAATGCACTTGATGTGGTCTAATGCATGGATAAGTATCCTGGTTAAGGCAAGGTTGTTTTTATGGACCATGGCTACACACACCCCTGCCCGCTTTCCCCACAGGTACCCGGAGTACCCGACTAGAAGGGCCTGATCCCAGATAACAGCACTGTCTGCTCCTAGGCAGGTGTCCATGATACATGCTAGGTAAGCATTGTGATCTATCAATAAGTCATAGATAATGTGTGACTTATTCTTCACTGACCTGGCATTACATAAGAACAGAGAAAGGTCCAGCAGCTGGTTAGGTATGCTCACCAGATCTTTCAGGGTAGTAGGACGAATGGAAGGCAAGGTGGATATCAAGCATCTATCATGTCTTCCTCTGTAAAGACCTTTTGCCCTGCTAACGCCATATCTTCCATTGCCCCGCACAACTTGAATAGCTGGTCCAATGAAAACATCTAACCTCTTCCTAGAACTGTTGATTGATGGACATATGTCCTGATAAAACTCAAGACCCTCCATCCCACCAATACCTTATAGTCCCTTTAAATGGTCGAAGGCCAATCTACTAAGACTCCTTAAATAGTAGCCAAAATATAGGTCAAAATTGGTGAGAAAAGATCCAGACAGCCTTGCAGTTTGGCTTGGAGCTGGATGTTGGTATTAAGAACACAGGTGAAATAAAACCTCAGGCCTTAGCCTTGCCCTCTGTCCAAGTCCCTTGCCTCAGCTGTTGCCTTGGAGGAAAAAAGGCATAGGCAGCCTCTTCAGTTTGGCTTGGAGCTGGATGTGATGTGCTTGCATGGATCCCCAGGATCTACCAACAGCTGCCTGACCCACTGAACTTCACTGGCTATCTCTGACAGTGCAGCAAATTCAGCCTCCGTGATACTCAAAGCAATACAATTCTGCTTCCTGGATCTCCAAACCACTGGACTGTCAGCAAACCTGATGGTTAAGTAGTTACCAACTTTCTATCTGTTGCCTCAGATGCAAAAGAGCTGTCTACATAGCATTCCAGCTGAGACATGCCTCCATTCATCACTAGACATCTGTCTCTGGTCCCTTTAAGATACCATACCACACACTTTAAAGCTGTCCAATTTTCCAGCCTGGGTTTTGAGGTTCTCCAGCTCAACAGTCCTATTGTAAAAGTTATGTCCAGTCTTGTGTTGTTTGCAAGAAACAACAAACTTCCAATTACTGAATGATATAACTCAGTATGCCTGAACATCTTGTCAGACTCCACATTGGCAAACTCAGATGTCATGGGGCTTCTGACCACCTTTGCATTGCTCAAACCACACTTTTCAACAATTCTATTAATCTTTTTCTTTTGATACAACAAAAACTTTCCATCCTGGATTCTCTCTACTTCTATTCCTAAGTAGCTTCTCAAGTTGCCCAAATCCTTTAATTTAAACTTCCTGGCTAACTCCTCCTGCACTTTCTTCACTTCATTCTCACTGTTTGCAGCCACGCAAAGATCATTTACATAAATCAACAAGATGATGGTACCCTTTGTGAACATGCATGCATATGCCACACTGTGTTGATAACCAAGTTTCCCAATTCCTCATGTATACACCTATTCCAGCACCTGGCACTCTGCTTCAAACCATACAATGCCTTCTTTAACATGTACACTTTATTGCTGCCAGCACAGTAATACCCTGGAGCCTGTTCCATAAACAAGATCTCCTCTAAAAATGCATCCAGGTATGCTGTTTCAAAATCGAAATGCCTGACTATAAGTCCTCTTCTAGCTGCTAAAGCTAACACCATTCTTAAGCTTTCTGGCTTGGTGGTGGGAGAAAATGTCTTCTCATAAGTTTCAAATCTCTCCTGTGAATACCATTTTGCCACAAGCCTAGCTTTGTACTTCTGGGTACCATCTGGCATCTCTTTTTTCTTATACATCCTCCTGCAGCCAATTACCTTATGCTCTGCTAGTCTTTCTACTATTTTGAACACTGCTCTTTCTATGAGTGATTCAAACTCTGAATCCATCACCTCATTCCATTTCTCCTGTTCCTCCTGAGGATGCAACAACTTCTGAAAACTGTCAGATTATTCAGCTATCACAGTGCAGATCCTTGCCTCTTGCACTACAAATCTGGCAAGTTTCCTCCTTCCTCTTTGAGTCTTCCTAGGAATGATGGCTTTTGTCCTTCTTGACTCATCTTCACTGTCACTGCTAATCTGTATTCCTGTTTCTACCACAAACTTTTGATTTTGCTCAAACTTTGATGTTGTGATGTTTTGAATATGTGTTTGTGTCTGAGACATGGCTGTGGTGTCATGTGATGTGCTTGGCTTTTCCTCTGTTGTAGCCTCTGGCAAATCCACCCCTCCATTTTTGATACTTGGTGACACATTACCCAATGGTATGAAAACATTCTGATTGGAGTGGATTTTCTCCCAACCTGAGTGCTTTTCAAAATTGGAACTCCTGGAGAACATCACTCTTCCATGACCCAAAGAAAACCTATAACCTTTCCGTTCATAACCAACAAACCTCAGTCCTTTCCACTTTGGCTTTCCCTTCCTGCAGAATTGAGGTGGAACCAGCACATTTGCATATTGACGAAAGATCCTCAGATACCTCAAGGTGGGTGCCCATCCATACAAAAGGAAATATGGAGTCTGTTGAATTGCAGAACACTACATCCAATTGATGAGATGGAATGCTGTCAGAATAGCCTCTCCTCACAAGCTAGGAGGTGCATTTGCATCCAGCATCATGCAGTCATGCATCTGACTGATGACCCCTATTCGTCTCTCTGTTAGACCATCCTCCTGTGGAACTGCAGTATCCATGGTCTTGTGCCATATGCCCTTTTGCACTTAAGCCAGTTCTGCAAATGGTGGCTGAGGATGCTGGTGAAACGTCAGAAAGAAACTCTTCTAGAACATGGCCACACAGCCTGAAAAACCCACAAAAAACTATGGATGCCGGCCATGAAAGCCTACGACTTCATGGTGGCTGAGGAACTTGCCAACTCTATCTGTAATTAAAATGCCAACCTTGTATGGGAACTCTCTTTCAATTGAACTGACCTATTGTTTAAATTTCTCAGCTGCCTCATTCTTGGCTTTAAGCAAAAACACATACCAAATGTGGGATGGAAAAAAGAGAAATATATGTCCCAATCCAGGTGAGGTGGTACAGATGAATAGAGTGAAAAGTTTGCTGTGCATACCAGTTGTGTACATGGATCATAATGCTGAACTCCTTTGTGTGTAGCACTGAGCAACCTGTCACTGTTACCTCATTTGATGTCACTCATTATCAGCCTCTGATGTGGCAGGGTGACAATTTAATCTTCTCTGATGAGGTGAGAAAATAGCCGGGCCCACACTACCATTAGGCAGATGGTCACCTCCATCAGTAAATTTCAGGTACCATAAAAAGGCAGTGAATGGCTAGCTATTTAATTTGTTGTTATTGCATATTTACTGCTTGGAATAGAAAGGTAGTTGTGAGATTTTCTGCCTCAGGTGCCAAAATGATTAGCCTTGCTCTGAGTACCTCACAGCTAGATGTGTGAGTAGGCAAATGTCACTTGCATGTCTGCCTCAGGCAACAAAAGGTCTTAAGGCAGCCCTACAGAAGACACAGTGAGAACTAATTCAGGCTTCCTTTCTTTCCAAGCAGATATAGAATCCATCCAGTAGTAAACTGCTACTCCTTTGCCCTAAAGAGTACCAGACACAGTCTGGTTAAGAGCAGTGGTAATGAAAAATGACTTAGAATTTTTTACTCTCTTGCTCTACCAAAAAATATAGTATCTGCTTCTGTGTTACAGTTTGTCACTGTTGAAATCTAAGCAGTTATATTAAAAACCAGAAAACCTGATGTCCATGGGAAGTAATGCATTGCTTCCCTAGCAATGGCCACTCAGTGTCTTTTTAAAAATTGTTTTTAGCATGTCTCTGGCAGAAGTTGGGAACTCCCCCCTGCCCCTTCCAACCCACATTCCCTCAAAGCTAACTGGTCAGAAGCTAATTGGCCATTTCATGCTAGTGATGGAGCAAACTCAAAGGCAGCAGTGGCTGGTGCCAGAGAGGTAGAAAAGAGATGACATGGGAGCAGCTGGCTCTGGAAAGGAGGTAGTATTTAAGGCTCAGCCAAGATCCCCACACAATCCTCCTGTGCTTCAGGTTCTGCAAATGTCCAGAGAGAAATTTTGAGGTCTTTTCCAATTATGCGAAAAGACTGAGCATCCAAAGGCCAATCAAGGAATTATGAGGTATGGATGGACATTCCTTGATACAGACATGTTTGTTCTGTGTAGCACAATGCTATAGTCACTTAACCTGTCAGTAAGTGAATAAAAGTCCATTTAAAATAATGCACATGTTTAGTATTACTCTAAATCTGAATCCACACATTTAATATTACTCCATCTATCTGTGAAAAATTTGTCCCAAGCCCAATACTATGGAGTCTACTTTAACAGACAATTCCCTCCAAAGAGCTATAAAATAATATTGATCCAAAGAACATGGTTTCCTACAGTATGCATCATACAACTTTGTCAATAATTAATCCAAGTAAAATAAGAAAACAATGTCACTGCAGCATAGATTCCATTGCCATTTTATCTTGTAGATTACCTTCAAATAGCCTCTACAATCACAGCAGAGTTGTGAAATAATCTGATTACATGCACCAATTTAAGCAGCAGTGCTGACTATCCAAACTATCCCAAATTGATGTGGTGTTTATCTTTCCCCACAGATTTCAATTGGCCTGCTTAATTGGGACAAATGTTAACACTGCTGAGTGACTGATTGGTAGCCCAGAGAGGTTTTGCTTGAAAAGCCACATGCAAAATACAAAACAAGAACAAAAATTCAGCTGGCTGCTTTCCCCTCCTCCTCCTTTTTCTTTTTGGTATCCTAAGAAGGACTATTCAAGGAACCAGGGTGGGTGGAAAATGGGCATTAATTTGGCAAATATGGTGCAGTGTAAAGAAGTAATACACCTGGGGGCAAAAATTTCCTAATTTCCAGATCTTGGGGGAAATGATTTTTTTTCCCCAACGACATTCCCAGAATCTCCCAGAGAAACATTGTCCATGCCTATCTGGAGAATTTTGGAAACTATAGTCTAGAAGCAATAAATTCACCTTATATTCTAATAAATTTTACATGTCAGAAGCTATCATGTATTCTACCCCATTTCATCAGGTGCCACAGATTCTTTGTTATTTGGCCACCACAGATTATCATTGCTACTATCTACCCCATAAGCAGAAAAACAACTGTTCCAAACTCAGTTAATTTCACACACATGCTGATCAGATCTGAACTGGTAGTGACATGCTAGGAAAGGAATGTTGGGATTGTGATGGGACAGCTAAATGAAAATGAAATGATAGAGGTGTTAAAAGAGAATGTGAGTTGGAAGATGTTTTTCTTCCTTTTCTTATATCGGTAGAACCCAGGGTCATCCAACAAAGTTGAGTGGTGGAAGATTCAGGCAGGGGGATGTTTTCATGCAATTGTAAATTAAATTGTGGATTTTGCTACAATTATCTGTAGCAATACCTGCCAATTTGGATGGCTTTGAAAGGGAATTTGTCAAATTCCTGGTGGATAGGTCTATTAGTCACAATTCCAGTAAGATGTATCAAAGGAATAACAACACTGGGTGAGCAGGAAGATGCTATTGTGTATTTCCCATAGGCATCTGGTTAGTCACTATGGGATCTGAAAGCTGCATTAGATAGGTCAGGGGTAGGCAACCTTTCCCTTTTAAGGGCCGAGGGACTTCAGCTCCCAGAAGCCTCAGCCATGTTGGCCCATTGTCCCATGTTGGCCAATAGCTCCTGGGATTCTGGGAGCTGAAGTCCCTCGGCCCTTAAAAGGGAAAGGTTGCCTACCCCTGAGATAGGTCTTTGATCTAATCCAGCAGCATTGTCTTATGTTCTTACCTTGAGAAAGCACAGAAACTATAGAGACCAGTGTCTGTCTGTAGAGCAGTAAATCCACTCTGAGTTTCACCCCAAAGTTTAAAAGAGCTGTCCAAGATGCTGAACCTGTTTGATGGTAGGGTGATGGTAGGGTGTCTCACTTCAGTTAGCTCCTTTAAAGTCTGGGCCAAAACCTGGAGCAGATTCAATACCTCACACACATGCATGCCATCCGTTTCCACTGGGTGAGAGTCTGGGATTCACATTAAGGTAAATAGATAAAATGGCTCATCAGAATACCTTTCTCCAGAGTAAGCAGTGTAAGGCTGGTTATTGGAATTCAATGTCATACATAAATGGAGTCATACATTTATCATTTGATCACAAAGCTCTGACTACAGTTACTGGGGTTATATCCCCAAACCAATGGTATGTTCATATTCTCCTTCCAGTTTTTCCCCCTTATGATTTGTCACTCCATCATCATTATAAATAACCAATGGAATCAATTGAGATCACTACAACAGAGGGGGAGAATGTGTGGCCCATAGGTCACATGCAGCCCTCCTCACATCTTTCAGAAGCTCCTGGAGAACCCAGAGATATACCCCAGTTGCTGCAAAATTAAAAATTGGGAATATTTTTTTCATTCCCAAGCCACCAGAAAATGTTTGAACAGTTACAAGGAAAGCTGCTTCACATAGTGGATCAACTCTCTAGTTTATTTTTGTTTATTTTTTAAATTTATATCCCACTTTTCTTCCTGCACAAAACCCAAGGAGCTCTCATGAAGAGATGTTTGTTTAAACAAACAGGCCTCCACATGAGTGTTGTTGAGCCACAATCTTGCCAGCACCCCTTCCATGATATGCTCCCAATATACTCACAGGGAGATGGCTGACAAGATTTCAGAACCACCACTTGTAGTTAGATGTCCATCTAATATACTCAATGTCTTATATAGTTTACTAGAGAAATCATCTGTGATCCTATTATTAGCTGGTAGCTTATGTTATTAAAGGCTCTGGCTTTCACCAGTCTTCTGTGCCACAGTTCTTATTGCCTTGCATTCTGCCATTGTTATTCTTTGGTGGTATACAAAACAATTAAAGACAAAATAACACAAAACAAGGGAGCCACAAATAAGTCATTTCAGACTGATATGGTGTTTCAGCAGCCTCTTAAAAATGAAATCCTGTCACCAACCAAACAGAAAGGATTGTAGGTGTTCCCATATTTCTTATATATTTTGTGGCTCTGACAATCAAGTTCAATGAGAGCGCAGTTTCTGTAGGGAAGCAGATGGTAAGGCAATGCACTAAGAATTATAATCATTAGGAAGGAAGGTTATTGAGATATGAATTTATGCTTCCTAGTCATAAAGTTTTAGATTTTATGGTGATGAACCATATTATGGACCCATGCTGAAGGTTGTGTTCATCAAAATAATCAGAGAGAGACTAGATCAGTTGTAATAATAATAATAATAATAATAAAATTTATTTATATCCCGCCCCTTTGCGAACAATCGGGGCGGCTAACAACAATAAAATACATAACAAACGGTAAAATCAAATTCCCATACCCCCCTTAAGAAATTATTAAATTAGACATGATTAAAACCTACATTAAAACACAATAGTTAATTAAAACTAATCCTAATATAGGAGCGGATTAATACATATCAGAACTGGGGAACCTGAAGAACCTGAAGAAGGCATTCCTAGAAAGATTCCTGAGGCCGGGATTATCTATCGCTGAAGGCCTGCCAAAAGAGATAGGTCTGTCTCTTGTACCACTGGACTTTCTAGACAGAGGAGACTATTGCATTATGATGTAAAGCAGCTTACCTGAGCTGGCTTAAAATTAGAAGCAGGCGGCATCCTGATATTATCAGACGTGTTTAGCCACCAAAATTTCCTCCTGGGTACAGCCCAGCTCCATCGCCACTCGAAGGGGCACTCCTCACGCCTCTTTTCAAAGCCAGTTTTGAAAAGAGTTTTCTGGCTTGAAAAAAGGGCCACTGGAGTGCCCCTCTGAACGGTGATGGAGCCAGGCAGTGATTTCGGCTGCTAAATGCATCTGATAATATCAGGATGCGGTCTGCTTCTAATTTAAAGTTGGCTCAGGTAAACTGGTTTTAATCATGATGCAATAGTTTCCAGAGCTTTCCTTCTTTCCAGATCGAATTATTTTTTAGCCAAATATGTCTTTGTTTTGTAGGAAAGTGTCCAAGCCTCATATTATACCCTGTGTAATCTCCTGAAATAAATATATCAAAATCTACCACTGGTGACTGCATTGCAAATGGATCACAATATTTTTCAAGTTAAACTAGATTAGTTTTTTTAATTTGATACTTTGGATTCAAAGCCTCCCACAATCCACCTCTCACATGGCCAGGAAATGGCTAGTGCTGGGGGACTGAGAAAAGGTGGGTTTGGGGGGGAATTTTAGTTGTTTGGTAGAGAATTCCACAAAAAACAAAAAAGTGAATTCTGATGGCATAAGTCTGACTTATGCCATTGTAATGAATCAAAAGGATACCAGCCTAAATTCCTGGTTTGTTGTGGGACAACAAAGTAACCGCAAATACAATAAACCACAAAGCAAATTCCGGGGTTTGTTCAGCTGTCACCACCTCCCAGGATCCCTACTTTATTATTTTGTAGCCAGTGATTGGGCCAAGGTCAGCCAATGCACTTTGGGGCTAAATAAAGAAATGAACCTGGACTTCTGCTGTCTTGGGCTGCATCTACACTGCAGAATTAAAGCAGTTTGACTCCACTTTAACTGCTATGGCTCAGTGATAATGGAATTCTGGGATTTTTAGTTTTGTGAAATATTTATCCTTCTCTGTCAGAGAGCTCTGGTGTCACAACAAACTACAGATCCTAGGATTCCATAGTGTTGAGCCATAACAGCCTTGATCTGACATCCTAACCAATTTGCCACCCTGACTTTTGGTATACACTAGAAATCTGAATAGATTATTCTTTGCAAAAAGAAAGTGGGCCATGCTAGCAGTGCTGCAAAAGATTCCCATCCAAAGTTTAAACACTTTAGAAGCAGTCAAATATTGGAAAGATCCTCTAAAGAAAACTTTAAATGACAGGAGAAAATGCATGTAAGAAATGTATTTATTTTATAGTTTACAGTATTTAAAATATTCTTATAGGGCTCTTTCACCTTCCAGATACCAGGACAATGAAGAAAAGGCATGACTGATTATGTACTAAACATGTAAAAGGGAATTTAGTAAGATCAAAACAAGGAAGAACAAAGCAATCAGGTAAAACAAAAGTAAAAGCAATGAAAACAGAAGAGTGGTGATGGAGGTTTCAAAATGTTGCTGATAGCTAAACAGCTTCCTCCCACAGACATCTCCTGGCTTGGTTTTTAATCAGTGAACCAGAATTTTCTGTTTAGTCAGCATATGGGGGCAAATGTATTTTGATGACAATGCTCAGCAAGTTCTCTCTATCTTCCACACTTCTTGCTCACTGTCGCATCACATTATTAGCCAAGAAGACACTGTTGTACCCACAAGGATTTGTGAAATGGCCTGTTAAAACTGCAAGCCCCCAGGAATCAGATGGGGAAGTTCAGTACCTCTCCTCACAGAAACAAAAGTCTCATCCCTGTATGGGGGCAACAACAAAGCATTACAGAATCATAGGGTGCACCTACGCTGTAGAAATAATGCAGCTTGATACCACTTTAAGAGTTGTAGCTCCATTCTATGGAATCTTGGGATGTGTAGTTTTACAAGGTCTTTAGCATTCCCTGCCAAAGAGTGCTGGTGACTCACAAAACCACAAATCCCAGGATTCTGTAGGATGGAGCCATGGCAGTTAAAGTGGTGTCACACTCTATTATTTCTAGAATGTAGATGCAGCCATAGTGCTGGAAGGGACTGCAAGGACCATATAGTCCAATCCCCTGCCTTGCAGGAAGACACAGATAAAGCTTTCCTGAGACAAAACCCATTCAACCTCTATTTAAAAACCTTCAGGAAGTAGAGACCACCATCTTCCAAGGCAGTCTATTGTACTATCGAACTGCTCTAGATGGCAAAAAGTTCTTTGTAATGTTTAGGAAGAACACTGTGTTCCTGCATGACAGGGGCTTGGACTGGATGTCCCTTGTGGTCTCTTTCAACTCTATGATTCTATCTTTTCTAGTAATTTGAATCCATTGGTTTATATTCAGATCTTTGGAGCAGCAGGAAAGTAGCTTGTTCCACTTTTTCCATGACATCCTACAGACATTTAAAAGGACTTGTAGCACTTTACCAACACATTTTATTTGGCCTAGGTTTTCATGGATTGCAGACCATTACTCCACTGGAAAAACTAGAGTCCAACCCTGAAAAAGAACATATTAGTCTTTAAGGTGCCACAAGACTCATTGTAAGTTTTGCTGCAACAGACTGCACAGCAATCTTTCAACCTAGAAATGAAACCATCTTAGTGTTCTGGGCTGCATTATTCCCAATACCACAATCAGACAGGACAGGACAAATGAGTAAAGTTACAAACTGGTTGCATCATGACATCTTTGTACAGTGGCCCAAACTAGAGACCAGGGCAGGAACCCTTGTGATCGTGTGTGGGCCAGACAAGTGCTAGGAGGGCTTTCTGCATCAGCTAATCATAGGAACAGGCAGAACAGACCGAGTAAATGGGTCCAGAATCTGTAAAAACCTGACTAAATGGACAATACAGTAAGTCAGAGCTGTGTGAAGGACCCATTTATAATGATCAGGCAGGTGGCAAAATGTATTTAATGGTTGGCAGCCTTCTTGCTAAGGCTCACATCAGTATTACCTAAACACATGTGGCACATGGGGAGTTTTTCCAGACCATACACTGCTGCTGGGTCTTCTTGAAGATTCATTCGAGAAACTTTTTCTCCAGGGCTTTCACCATTGCCACCAGGTTTATATGAAGAAGGTTAATAAACTGTAATCTGGTAGTTCATTCTCTGCTCTGCTCCAAATGACATGATGGCCCAAGTGCTCTTTCCCAGTTTTCCTCCCCTTGATCCTGGATTTTTGGTGTCCTGATCTGTGTGCAAGAATAACATACATATCTTTGCACTGAGCCCTCTTTCCACCTGGGAACTTGGAGAGATGGATGGCACATTGGTTTTCCTTCAGTACAGCTCAGCCTAAGACTTGTTTTCCCACCTGGGAAAGCAGAGCAATTCCCAAAGAGTTTAGCCAACTTCCCAAGACATGGCAACCCTATGGGTCCCCATCTGTTTTGATGACTGCCCTTTTAACTGTTGCATGCCACCTTGTGTCACAGACTGTAGAAAAGGCAGGATATAAGTTGTTAATATAATTTATTACTTTTGTTGCTGTTAGTTGTTGAAAAGGACTGCAGAAGAGCTTTCTAGGAGTAATATGAGGTTCTGGGGTGCTTGTGTGAGATATTTTTGTTTGTGCACGCACATTTGGGGGGTCTGTGTGGTTATAGGGGGATATTGAGTTGTGGTTTCAGTGTAATGGGGAGAAGCCTTAGAAGCCATAAAAGTGGGCTCCAGGGATCCACATGCATCTGCAGGCTGCATGTTACCCACTCCTGCTCTAGGAAATGCAGTAGCAGAAAGGAGGAGCAGAGAAATACTGATGGTGTGTAGGACTTTCCAAAGACATTTTCTTGCCTGAGGTAGAACAACAAATGGTGCCTCTCATCCACCCACATCAAGATGCATAGTACCCAAAGCCAACCAAGTTATCTTGGCACATGAGGCACAAAATCCCAAAGCACCTCTCCCAATTTCCTGGAGCAAAACTACAATAACTAAATAACTAATAATCTACTGCCCGATCATGACACTCAAGTCTTCTGCCTATGACAGCATCCTCATCCTGCCCAATAGTAGAGCCAGACCTGATTTTGTAAGCTTCCTTGTACAAACTAGCCAGCTATCAGCTGCTGTGTATACATCTGGGATCATCTTAGGCTGTTCTTGTTCTATTAGCCTTGTCATCTTAGGCTTGTTCTTGCCAAGAGCTGTGTTTATAATTGATGCCAAAGCGACCTAGTGGAACTGCCAGTTTATTATATGAAACAAGGTTGAATCTCTATTGTTAAACAGAATTTAATCTTGTTTGTTGCTGAACCTATAAATTTGTGTCCAACACAACCTAACTCATCAATCACATTTCTTGGCCAAGATGAACAGTTTTCAACTGGTTTTCAATCAGATTTCTTGGCGAAGATGAAGAACAGTTTTCAGCTTTTTCCTGTATCTCTTGAAATCTTTGAGGAATCAGTTTAGTTCGTAAGACAATTTAGGATTCTTGATATCAATTGTCATTTTTTCCAGTGTAAAATCTGTCATTAACACCAGATCAATCTAAAAAATTAAGAGACAGGTGTGTCACCTTTAACTTCTAATTTGATCTTCATTTATTGCTTATTTGCTACTTTACAATATATTTTATCTTTAAAGTATTTTTAAATATTCAAACATATCACATATTCACAACCAAACAAATCACAAATGTAAGACAACCCTGAAGGTTTATAGGTAACAACATTCCCTTTACAAGTATTATAAATAATAAATATGATGAATATTTTGAATATGTGCTCAACAACACATTTGTTGTTATTGTGTACCTTCAAGTCATTTCTGACTTATGGTGACCCTAAAGCAAACATATCACAGTGTTTTCTTTGCAAGATTTGTTCAGAGGAGGTCTGCCATTGCCTTCCCCTGTGGGTCTCTACAGCAGGGCAATTTGAACTGGTCTCCAGAGTTGTAGTCCACTATACCACACTGGTTCTCCAACAATAAATAATCCTTCCCTATTCTTAATTGGATACAATGAGATCAATGGGCAGAGCAGTCCTAAAATCTTCCATCATCCTTACATTAGACATTGGAGGGAGAGTAGTGTTGGGATAGGGCAGAGGTTCTCCAGCATGAGGGGAGAAGAACTATGCTGTCATGGGGTATTCTGAGGATGGGGCAGCTATTCCTGCTAAAATTTCCTTTTCTTCACAAATATGAAAGATGTACAAGTCCTGTCCATCTTTGCATTTGATCGCCATAGCTGTGCAGAACTACATTAGAGTATACCAGGAGTAGGAGATGATCCAAGCCACTCTATTGAGCAGGGATACATACAGTTGGGGCAAGTCTAAGAAAATGCAACAAAACCCCAAAGATACCCAACTGATGTTTCCGGTGTTTCTAGCATTTAGTATCCAATATTTCAAGATGTAATGTAACATCACCCCATAGCATCTTGATATGTGTCTTTTGCATGTAGGGCAAGTCTCAGACAATAACACTTCATGAGCAGCCCATCAACTTTGTGGTCCTCTTCTTAACTAGACTAATCTCTGAGACTGGGATTTTGCAGTCCTTGTAGTGACTGATCAAGCAAAGTTCTTATTTACATGTGGTGATTTCTACTGCTATGTGTGATTTCTGCCAAAATTAAAGCATTTCTTCATAGCTCTGATCATAATGTAGAATGCTTAAAAGACAATGGTCCAAATCCTATTGGTTAGTCCCCACTAGAGTACACTCACTGTGAACTGTTAAATGGTGAGCCAACACAGAGGTAAATCTACTCTGGTTAGTAATAACAATAGGATTAGACCAATGATTCACATTTTAAGCTAACTACAGTATTCAATAACATTAAAGAGTCTCACTGAATATCTTCTAGACACAAGTATGAACTCACATGTTATGAACTAGATATGTAAAAGGGATCTTTAAAGCTTGGTCTTGGCAGATCAGCCCCAGTGAGTCAAACTGAGCTGTTTCTCAGAAAGATTTGCCCTGAACACGCAAGAATCAAAGTATTTAATAATTGCATCCAGGAATACCAAATATTACCACAAGCTTCTAACTGGGAATCAGATCATAAATAAAAAAACAGTCCAATCCATACAGAAAAAAATTAAAATAAAAAAACAGATAATTTAAATGAGGAAAATACAGTTCCATAAACCAGGTTTTGGTCAAAATGGGGTAAGGTAGAGCATATGATTGCTGTAGAAATGGAGGGTATGAGGTTTCTAAAAACATGTTTGTTCCATTATGTGTGTGTGTATGTGTGTGTGTGTAGCCACTTAAGGATGAAAATAAAATGTTGCCAGTGATGATGAGATCTGCCAGAAAATTGTCCCAGACAACAGAAAAATAATGTTTTGTGGTTTGTTTGTTTTTAATGTAAACGACATCAACAAGTACCACAACCTCCTGACACATTTGCCTCATCTGGAAGGGCCCATAGCCACTTCTGTTTCCCCTGAACAATCTTTTCACTATCTTCCCCTTCAGTGAGCTTCAGATGCAAGCATAATTTTTGTATCTTCTGATTAGATTAATAAAGATGTCATGAATTTGTGTTTTAAATTTTGTAGGTAACATGGAAACTCTTGATATGGCTGGGAGAAGAATTTAACCAAGATTTCTGGTTATGATAGACATGCCAGAACTGGAACTTGCAAGCTGGGGGGGGGGTCCTTGGGGAAAGACCATGGAGTTTTGTGAATAACATTGATTTTCAGTTCAGGACTGGGGTTAAGCAAGTGCTTAATCTGAGTAAGTGCTTTTGTTCATCAAACCATGGTCAGAGCTCAGAAGCAGGCAAGGCATAAGAGCTTCAGGAATGTGGAAACATGAAGGACCAGCAGACAGAGAACATGGAAGAGGTTCCAAGCATATGGAAAGCTTTTCAAAGCTTTTACTCAAGGAGAAAAGTATTATGATCCTAAACAAATATTTCTTATAAACAGAAAAAGTGAGATAAATGCAGGGACAACAAATCATGAATGTCAAAGGGCAAGCTAAGGCAAGGAATCATTTTCTTATTTTCAAGGCAAAGGCATCCTGTTCATGTAGGAGTGATGTGTTTGCCACCTGCAAGATACTCGAGTAAAATGTGATTCTTTGGCTGAGTGCATTCACATCTACAGCCTCAGTCCAGATCCTTGGAAAGAACTTTACTCCTAGCATCTGTTAACTGGAGCTATATGTACTGATTCTGATTCTAGGTGTATGTCCAGCTGCTGCATGAGCCCAAGGCTGCACTTTTCCCAGTCTTTCTATCTTATGAATCTGGGACCAGTCCTCTTGGCATGGGGCAGTTTCTGAGCCACAATAGTTGTATTAGCATCCAAATGCACTGGCCCACATTAGAGTAGGATGAGACATTGTGAAGATCCTTTGGGGCAATGCATTGAATCAACAAAATAAATTATTTTTCCTTGCCCTCTTCCCCTGATAATTAAAATATTATCCTGTACAGGTTCAAGTAACCCACCAGACCCCTTCCATCCAAATGTAGTTTCTTTTTTTTTTTAATGTGTTGCATATTTGGCTGTGTTTTTTTTAAAAATAAAAAAACTGTATCTTAGTGCCATTTCCTTCCAAACTCATGCATAGTTCCAGTTTATTTCATCTGGCAGTATGTGATGCCACTTGGACATCATCTGAGAATATGATTTACATTTCTAATTTTGAGGGTTTCAGCCATTTTTGTCCAGCTTCATTTTCTAAATGCATCTGTCTTGTCAATGTAATCTAAGCAGAATGGACAGGAGGGGGGAGTGTTGCTGGATCAATAACTAGAAATAAGGAAGAAGGGAATTGCTTCAGTTGTGGATTACAAAATCATAGGCTCTTCCCATTAGAATAATAAAAAATATTTATCACACTCAACCTCTTGACTGACTATTTTTATATGGTTATAAGATAAGCCAAAACA
Source organism: Phrynosoma blainvillii (assembly GCA_026167975.1). NCBI lineage: Eukaryota > Metazoa > Chordata > Lepidosauria > Squamata > Phrynosomatidae > Phrynosoma > Phrynosoma blainvillii. Next base: position 107,943,983 of record JANUYF010000001.1, read on the forward strand.
CCTACGGTACCTAATCGTTAGCTATAATACTTATATTGTAATAAAACTTGCATCCCCTCCCTAACTCATATTCACAGAGGGAAGATATTAAAAAGTTGGCCCTATCTAGAAAACAAAATATTTAAAAGAAAACCTGACCCTGCTTATCTGGTTTTAACATCCGCCTGACAGAAACTCAGCAGGTAAAACAACTGGTAAAGCTTTGGGTACAACTTATCTATATGGCAAGAAAATCAGAGAACCTGGGCCAAGTGTTGCTGATGTGCTTGTTTTAAATGTACTAACTATAGAAGATCTGGTATTAAGTGGATTGCAGCAGGATTAGTACAATATGAGCTTGTGACAGAAACAGGAGTAATTCCTCAGGATGCTCTTATTGTCTCTTGAAATGAATATTGGGATTGGAAAGAAGATAGACTTTGACCTATATATCTTAGGTCCAGGTTATTTGAAGGACCATATTCTCCCTTATGAACCAGCCAGTGCTTTGAGATTTACTAGAGGGGCCTTTCTGTCTGTCCCACCACCCTCATGGGTACACCTGATGGGAACATAGGAAAGGGCCTTCTCAGTGGCTGCCCCCAGGCTCTGGAACTCCCTTCCTAAAGAAGTTAGATTGACATCCTCCCTAATTTCTTTTCCTAGACAAGTAACTCCTTTTTTGTTTTGATAGGCATTTGATGAGTGACTATGGGCCTTTGCAGAGTGCCAGACTGTATGCCTTTGGCAGGTTTTATTCTTTTTTATCCTTGATTGTCTTTTGTACAGCACTGTGTACACCGACAGCACTCTAGAAATAAACTTTAATAATAATAATGCAAATTGAGTCCACTTTAACTGCCCTGACTCAGTGCTAGGGAATCATGGGAACTGTAGTTTATTGTGGCACCAGAGCTCTCTGACAGAGAAGGCTCAATGTCTCAGAAAAAACTACAGTTCCCATGATTCCCTAGCACTGAGCCAGGGCAATTAAAATGGACTCAATTTGCACTATTTCTGGCAGTCTGCAAAGGCCCTATATAAGGCTTGCCTCACCTAAACTTTGTGCTGGATCCTGCTAATTGTTGTTCTGGTGTATATAGTTTGTGTGTATTTAATGATATATTTTTTAATCTGGCTTAAAAAATTTTTTGTTTAATTTTCTTTTAACTTTTGTATCTTGTGAATTTTTAATGATGTGTTTTTTAACTTGTTATAAGCCACTTTGAGTCCCAAACCAATAAAAAGGCAGGATAGTAGTGGACCCCACACAAATACGAATTACAACAACAACAATTACTACTACTACCACTGCTAAAGATGTCCCATATTTGGTTATGAGAGCCATGATAAACTGGGTCTTATGCATAGTAGATAAACTAGCAGCCATTTTAGGGGGGTTGGAGCCTCATGAATTTTCTGTTTCCAAAGAAGGGAGCAATGGGTACTTGAAGAAGGGGATAATGACATCAACAGATAAGAAGGAAGCAAAAGGATTGAACATGTGGACCAACAAAGATAAAAAGCAATGAGAGAAAGGAATTTATCACACTAGGCTGTGTTTCTGCTGAAATACTGTTGTGTTCAAAAATGCTGTACAATCGGTGTTCCTCTCTTCCCTTTCACACCTTTGGAACATTTCCATTATTGCAACCTTCATTCATGCTGGGGATATTGCACACTGAAATGGTGAGATGAAGCACTTTCTCTGCTCAGAGCATGGACTACAGGTATATCATGGGTTACAGCTTTCCCCCACCAGTGCTGGAGTTACTATAGGGCAGGGGTAGGCAACCTTTCCCCTTTAAGGGCCGAGGGCTCCCAGAAGCCTCAGCCATGTTGGCCAATAGTCCCACGTTGGCTAATAGCTCCTGGGATTCTGGGAGCTGAAGTCCCTCAGCCCTTAAAGGGGAAAGGTTGCCTACCCCTGCTATAGGGGAAGAGGAAGCCATGTAGCACAGAAAGAAAGAAGGAAGCAAGAGTGCTTTGGGGAAACAGCTTTTGCCCCAGAGGAGAGTTAGGGATTAGGTTGTGGCAGAAATAGCATTTTAAATAATGGACAGCTGAGGCAAGAGATGGACTGCAGTAACTTTCTTTCTGAGAGCAACAATTTCCTAGCATAAAGATATGGAATCACTAGGATTGATGTCATTCCAGTGTAGTAACTCATGCTATCACTCTGCCATGGTGGGGATGGACAGCTGCTGGGTGTGCAAGAAAGAGGGGTGACTCAGGGGAGGAAAAGCAGTGGTAGCAGTGGAAACTATGTGGTCATGGGGATCCCTGGCCTGCCCCGACCAGCCCTTTATTCGTTGTCCTCCTCCTTTTTGGAGGTAGCAGCGGAGGCAGTGCTGCATCTTTGGTAAGGGCCACTGGTCCACCACTGCACCCAGCTGAGCCCCATAGTGGCCCTATAGAAATATGAATTACAATACTCTGACATGGTACCTTTGAGCCCTGATGGCGCAGTGGTTAAATGCTGGTACTGCAGCAACTCACTCACAAATCACAAGGTTGTGAGTTCAGTCCCAGCCAGGGGCTCAGGGTCGACTCAGCCTTGCATCCTTCAGAGGTCATTAAAATGAGAACCCAGCTTGTTGGGGGCAATTAACTTACAGTTGTAAACTGCTTAGAGACTGCTTAGTGTGGTATGAAGCGGTATATAAATGAAGCTGCTATTGCTATTGTATTTTCATAAATTTCTTCAAAAAAATCCATAGTCGCAATTCTTCATTGTGCAGGAGCCTTCTTCTAGAAATACAAGTCTACATTCAATTGAACATTTATTACCTTTTCATGTATCAGTCTGATTATCTTTAGGAAGACTTTGTCATGCAATTCATGCTTTTACACTAAGTGGTGTTACTTGATTTCCAAAACTGAAAAAAAGAAGCCAATTATGCTACGGCTACTAAATTAGAAGTAATATTGCGAGGCAGAGTAATAAATTGCACAAAGAAAGCGAACACCCTGCTGCAGTATAGGATTTGGAATCAAGCCCAATAGTGGCTTGGGACCACAAATGTCAATATGCTGGTATTCCATTCCCCATTCTTTTTAACTTTATCTTCCATGGGGTATTCTTTCCCACGGAAAAAATAATGCTATTGCTATTTTTAACTCCTCAAGAAGCTCAGCTCTAGAGGATTTTGTGGCTTTAATTTTGTTTGTTTCTAAGGGGTAGCACTGAATTAATTGTCGCTTGGCTGCTTATTTTTTATCTCAGTAGCACAGTACTGAATATGCACATGCAATCTTCTTTTGTGGGCTCATTGTGTGTCTTCCACTGAAGAAGTGCAAAATTAAGAGCAATTTCCCCAGTGTTAAAGCAGTTCTCATGTTAAGCAGAAAACCATAATTCATCTATCTTCTAACCTGTATTTGCTTTGCTTTCATTTTTAAGGCATGGCATCAGCAGAACGGCTTTGATAGGCTGGCACACATTTCCAGATGGGTTAAAATATAATTCCCATCATCCCCAGAAAAACTGACTGGATGGTTATATTCCAGTTCAGCTGTTTCTCTTTCTAATTTTCTCAATCACTTTAATTATACTTAGGCCCAAACCCAGTTGTTAATGCCAACTAGAGTAGATCCAAAATCAATGCTAACTTGGTAAAGCAGGAGGTGGTTGTTTGTTAAACAAATATTTATGGTGCAGGTGCTTTGATACTTAGGACAAGCTGGAAATTTTCAGCTCAATCACTGAGTTCAATTTCAGATAAGTTCTTGGAGGTCACATTCCTGTGGCAGACATGGCCAAAGAAATGGTGGGATGATGTTCTATCTTAAATCTCTCACTGAGCTTTAGGAGAGACATTTCAACATCTTAGAACAGGGGGAAAAATCTATTTTATAGTGGTTTGATTCAATGATATTATGTTAGTACTGTTATTTTACCAAACGTCCTACTCATGGCAATTAATTCTCTTCTGTTTCTTTAATCTTTACTGCTTTTCCCTTTGCTACATCTTCAATGACTATACTTTAGACTGCATACCTAACCATCTTTCCCACGGTTCTCAGATATTTTCTCTTATTGTTCTTGGAAACTATTTTATGGCAGCTGTGATAATATAATCTCATTCACCTTATCATAGACCATGAGTACTGCTGCCTATGCTGTTAAAAAGATTTCATTCCATAGTGTGGCTTCTCTCACTTTCCTATCAACATTTTCTCATCTCAACCTGAAGGTTGAAATATCTAATAATAAACATCTTTAAGAACAGCTTGCCTTAGTATTTTACCTGCCTGTTAGAATTTATAAAATTGTTAGCATATGTGATTTTTCATAAAATTTTGGACAAATTTGGAGTTCCCTCTATGACTCCAGACTGACCTCTGAGGGATGTCAGGCATAATCCCCTAGATGGCAGGTCATGTAGGCACTGAGAGATCTGCCCAGGACAGATGGAAAATTCCCTACCAGACAGGTTTGGGAGTTGCCAAAAGGGAAAAACCATTATACTGGAAGAGATACCTAGTAGTGTTTATTTGTCTTGAGTCTCACACTTAATGGGGCAATGATCAGATTTGACTGCACCCTTTTCTCTAGCCTCCCTTCCTTGATAGTCTTGAAACCAAATGCATTGTTGTACTCTGATCATAGCTCCCTCGGCCATCCCTCTCCCCCCATTTTGGCGGCCGTGCTTCATCATCATTATCATCAACATTCACAGCGGATCCCAGAGAAACCTTCAGAAGTGAGTAACTCCCTCACTCTGGTCCCTCTCAAGCTATCTTCGCTTTCATCCCTTTATTTCGAAATGTGCAGAGTGTGTGTGCCATATTTGTGTGTGTGTGTGGTTTCCCCTTTTTAATAATAAATATTTAGACTTTAATTGGAGGAGCCTGCCTCAGCATCATCCATTGCAGGATTCCTTAGTCCTCTAGTATACATAATGGTACCCGGTCACGTGGGGATTTGTTAGGATCCCACTCTTGCATATATATTTTTTATTTTTAAATAAATTTTATTGTTAAAATTTAAAAAACACATATCATTTCAAACACATTCACTACATTCAAAATTATTCCATTCTCATTGCTGACTTTGTCAATTATCTATTTTCTGTTTTTAGATCCCTATGATTAATTACACAATATATACATTAAGCTTCTCAGACCCAGCAATACATCTTAATTATTTTATCATAAAACCACACACATCCCTCAATCTTCCCTTCTTCCCTTCTTTCCCTATCTCCAATCCTTCTCTCCTACTATCTCTCCTTCATTTACCCTTCTTATCCATCCTTCAACCTCCTTAACTCTTATCTTCTAACTTCCCACGTTCCCTCTATAATTGTTCATTCTTCTCATATCATCTTCTCGTATCACCTGCCTACATTCCAAACCATCTCCTACATTCACTTTCCTTCCTTCTCCTGTCTACTTTCGCATACCCTCTCCTACATTCTCTTACCATCTTCTACATTCTTATTCCTCCTTCTGCTTTAATCTTTCATTCTCTTTCCAGACTTCCCATTCTTTCTAACTTCCTCTTTGTTTTCCCTGGTTTATTACTTGGTATTTTTTGACCTCCTTATTCTTATAATTTCATGATTTCCCCCTTAACCAGCCTAGCCAGTTAACCCAAGCTACTAAATGTCAGAATTTTGAAGTTTTTTCATGAGTTTGTTTGCTTCCTATTATTTGATCCATATGTGTATTACCTTAGTTTATTTGTTGATATCTTAATTAGTAATGAAAATATATCTATGTATTGATATTAAATAAATATATTACTTGATGCTAAATGTGTGTTTTCTTAGTTTCTTTATTCCCTTAAATTTTGCTTTTTCCCTTTTGCATATTTGAGCTAATTATAAATTCCCCTAATTAGATCCTTCCTAACAAAATGGAAGTTCAATCCAGGTAATATCCCCATTCTAAAAATATAGACCTGCCACTTCTTTATAACCATGTGAGGTGAATACATATAGCCCAGCTTCAGCTATGACAATCTATCTCCTCCTCTTTGTTCAATGCTGAGTATATTCTCTATTACCACAGAATTGGTGCACAAGTGCAGGAATAAGTCTCTTGACCTGGGAGCTTTCTTTCCTGCTAGAGGTGCATCTACACCGTAGAAACAGTGTGGCTTGACACTGCTTTAACTGCCATGACTCCATACTACAGAATCTGGGATTTATTGTTTTGTGAGGCATCAGCACTCTTTGGCAGAAAAGGCTAAAGACCTTGTAAAACTACAAGTCTCAGGATTCCACAGGATGGAGCTACAGAACTTAAAGTGGTGTCACGCTGCATTATTTCTACAGTGTAGATGCACCCCATGCCTAGTGAAGAAAAGTCAGGAATCATAGGGGGAAATACCTTTAAGAAGCAAGCTTTTAACAGCCAGTGGAGCCTAACAGTGTTTGTTACCCACACAGTTCCTCTCTCAAGGGAGAATACAGGATACCAGCCATCATCATCATCATCATCATCATCATCATGATCACTACTACAACAAAAAGGAATGAACAAAAAATAGTGAAATTGCAAACACATATGAACATCAGAGGCAATTGTAAGACAAAAAACAGAAAATGAAGTAAGGTGAGATTTAAATAATAAAAAGAACACCATCTAAAAATCTGCATGGGATTGCAGGGAGGCACATGTAATCTACATTACTATTGATATATTCAATAAAATGTAGCCTGGTATCATAAAATTTGTATTTCTCTATGGTCTCAATGTCCAGAAATCATCATTGCTTTCTGTCTATGCAGAGTTACTGAATCCAGTGGGTAATCATGTGGGTTGAAATCACCTCTTGTTATATAAAATAAAATTTTCTAATGGTTTACACATGTTGCTTATATGTTTGCATGTGCTTGTATTCTTATCCAACAACATCATACTATGCTTTGTCCAGTCCTAGGAATATCTACTGTGCTTCTAAAAATCTGAAAAACATCTTGCACTAGTTGCCACCAGAAGGGACAGCAGAGAAGAAATTAATCTATCAAGTGAAGTATTTAATATGTGTTGACTCTTGATTTTTCCACATTGTCATGATCAGAGGCTATTTTTCTGACATGTTTTAATGTTCAGAATGCTTCATTGTCCTTGCTTTTGCTAAGAGGTAATTTGCTATAAACCTATGGTGCAACCCTATTCAGTAGGTTGACTCATCTAAAACACAGAGAGAGAGAGAGAGAGAAACTGCACCCTGCCTAAGGCGTTTGTTGCATGCTTAAAAAAACCCAACTTACCCCTGTCATTTTGAAGTCTCTTAAGGGATGCAGCTGGGTATTATCACACAGAAAATGTCGTCGATGCCACTACCCAACTGCATCCCATCTAAAACCTGGATAGAAGCCACACTCAGCTGGCCAATTTGCAAACTTTCTCACTGGGTTTTAGGCAGAATGCACTCGGGCGGCGGCATCGGCAGCATTTTCTGTGTGGGGATACTTGGCTGCATCCCATAAAAGACTTCAAAACAGCAGAGGTAAACCAGGTTTTTAAGCATACAATAAACTCATTACTCTCTGTCTTGCCTACATACATTATATTGTGCAGTTTCAGGGAAGAAAACATATGGCAGCCCAACATAAACAAAAAATCATATCAACATAATATTGGATGTTATATATCTGGATTTCAGCAAAGCATTTGATAAGACCCCCCCCCCATCATATTTTGATTAGCAAACTGATTAAACTGTGATGCAAAAACTGAATATACCCTGACTTACAATATAATGTATCTTTATTCAACCAAAAATAAAAAGCTGAGATTTGAAGTTATTGTAGAAATCTTAAGAGATATGACTATAACTATTTCTTATAAAACTGTTAATGTATTCTCCTGGCATTGTCCAAAGCATAAGATATCCTTTAGGGGAGTGCTGATGCTGGATCTGACTATGGGATAAGACCATTGCTTGCAACCCTGGGAGCTCAGATGACCACGGTGGTAATCTGGTTAGACAGATTACCTGCAAAGAACGTTCGTTCTTCTACCAGATATAGTGTCACTCTTCTACCAGATATAGGGGTGAGGAATCACACTAGTGTCACTTTTCCCCACTGTCTGTATTGTAGAGGCAGCCACTTTGATGCAGAAAGGGAACTTCTCAATCTGTGTAGGTGGGTAAACCATATGAAATGATTCCATAGTGATAAGGAGAAACAACTGTTGACAGTGTTAGTATAAATTTAGTCTGAGTTATAGCTTAGACTTTTGCATGGAAAAGGTATCAGGTTCAGTCTAGGGTGTCTCCTGACAAGGCTGGTAAATACCCCATCTAAGGGGGGTTGCAGACTGCTAGAAATATTGCAAATTGAGTCCACTTTTAGGGTTAGGGTTAGGGTTAGGGAATCATGGGAACTGTAGTTTATTGTGGCACCTGAGCTCTCTGACAGAGAAGGCTCAATGTCTCAGAAAAAAAACAATTCCCATGATTCCCTAGCACTAACCCTAACCCTAAAAGTGGACTCAATTTGCAGTCTGCATATATCTGGCAGTCTGCAACCCCCCTAAATCTCAGGAGAACCATTGCCTACCCAGTGTAGGCCAGTGGGTTTCCTGGAACCTTGAATCTCAAGATGTTATTTGGCTACCAAACCTAAAATTCCTCACTGTTTGATATATTTATGAAACTTTTTTTAAAAAAAAAATACAGTATGATTCCCTCTTTTGCATGTTGCAAGACATTGTGGGAATGTCTTTGAACTTGGTGGACTCAGGGGCTGTACTGGTGGCCCTACATTTCATGCATAGCTTGGTGAGGGAAAGTGACTAATCCCTTTATGGATATTTCAAGCCTCCTCACCCCAAAAAACTTTTATTTTTTATTTTAAAACTTCATCTTGGCAGTCACTGTTGCATATGTGCAGACAATATCTCCCCCACATTTCTAAGACAGAAATATTTTTCACTGTTCTGTCTCTGCTCTCCACCAAACTGGTGCTGTACAGATGTATTGGACTGCAAAATCCATAATACACCCCCCCGAAACATGCTTGAGGAATTATGGGAATTATAATCCAGCATGTCACATCAGACTGGAGAAGACTGTTCTATCTAATGATTACAAAAAGACTGCCAAGAGAATAAGGAATGATGTCATTCATTTAATAGGATGAAGCTTATCAGCCTGTTTGTCTCTGGGGTTTGTTGTGTCACATTGGCTCACAGCACATCTCCACTCTTGCCACAAAATTTCCAGCAATAAACTGGAAAATGCCACTAATCTGTCTGCATCATCCCACCAATTCTTCTGAGGCTGTCAAGAGCCCATAGTAGTCCAAAGAGGGCTGACCTGGGCTTTCCACTTTTCAGGGAAGGAAAAATGCAAATGATGATGATACAATATTTCTCTGCCGCAATAGAATTACAGAAATAGGTCTGCTTTCACCACTTGTCCCTGTCAGCTTTGCTGTATTAAGTGGCTGCCTTTTTGGTTTCATTTGATTCTGAAGTGCATAATTTGGGTTCTTTTATTAGAAGCAAGCAAGTCAGCCTTTTTTAGTCCATATTAGGAGTCTATGTATCCCTAATAAATGGTGTAAATTGGGTAAAGAAAGAAGCTGCTGGCAGGGGCCTCAGTAACTTGCTGTGGAAGAAGAGCCTAAATATAGAGGTTTTAAAAATCTAAAGCAGCTGTTGTGCAAGTAAGAAGTTACAAAGGGTAATTACTTTTACTGCATGCCTACATATATTGGAAGTGATAATATTTCACAAAATGTGTTTTCTGTGGATAAATGCTAGGGAAAAGATGGTGTCAAAATGTGATTGATGCTACAAAGAATAACTCTTTCATAGAGGATGCATCTGCACTGTAGAAATAATGCAGTTTGACACAATTTTAAGTGCTGTAGCTACATCCTATGGAATCCTAGGATCTATAGTTTTATAAGGTCTTTAGCCTTCTCTGCCAAAGAGTGCTGGTGCCTCTCAAAACTGCAAATCCCAAGCTTCTATAGAATTGAGCCATGACAGTTAAAGTGGTGTCAATCTGGATTATTTCTACAGTGCAGATGAACCCTCTGACTGGTTTTTGTGCATTTCACTGTTATTAAGGGGGAAATATCTCATGCTATGATTTAGAAAGACTACTAATTCCAATGAGGCCATGGGCAGGAAATTTAAAATGCATTTGCATCTCAACAGAGACCCCTCTTTTGCAATCCAATATGTCTCCATTCCAGGGAGGACACAGGCAGTGGCCTCACTGGAATGGGGACATATTGGATCACAAAAGAGGGGTCCCTGTTGAGAGGCAAATGGATTTTAAATTTCCTGGACTTTGCAAATCACCCTATAGCCACAGGGCCAGAAGGAGGAGGCCTACAGAAGATATCCTCCCCACCATATACCATCTGAACTGAAGACTGAAACAACATGTAGGCATCTGACTAAAATCTCCAATTGTTTTTCTCCTGTTTGTAACATCTTGCCTGATGAAGAAGCCCATGGAGCTTCAAAAGCTTGCAACAAGTATATTGTGCGTTTTGGTTGGCCAATAAAGGTATCAAGCATGGTTAACTGCTGCTTTTATGGAGAGCTAGGTGGTCGTACTTTAGCTCAAACATTGATCATAATGGAGACTGCAGTCAAGAAATAAGAAGACTAGGGACCTTATCAAACGCTGGCCACGAAGCAAAGAAAAAGCGAAGACTAACCGAAGTAGGAATAAATTCAGTTCCATAGCGAAACGAAGGGAATATCGCCCTTTTGGCCATTTCGCAATTAATACCAAGGCTCCCTTCTCTCCCGTCACAAAAAGCCGGGAGGAAAGGCAGCCATGGGAACCGGGGAGGAGGAGGAGGGCTGGAGGACTGGAGAAGGGAAGGCAGCCCATGGAGAGAGAGAGATCGCCTCCCTCTTCCCTCTTCCCTCTTCCTCTCCTCCTCTTCTTTCCAATCCGGTTTGCCTTTTGCCAAGGCAATCCCTTCCCCTCGCTGGGATTTTCGCCCTGCCCACCAATTCGCAATGAATGCGAAGGCTCCCTAGGTACTTCCTCTACAAACCGAAAGTCAAAATCTCCCTACTCCTTACGGATTAGCTCCGTATTCTGCCGAGTTCTGGGGCAGCGTCGTGTGTAAACACGGGGGAACAATACGGATTAGCTCCGTGTTCTGGGGCAGCGTCGTGTGTAAACACGGGGGAACAATACGGATTAGCTCCGTGTTCTGGGGCAGCGTCGTGTGTAAACACGGGGGAATAATATGTATTAGCTGTGGATGCCCTTTGGATTAGCTCTGCTTCAGACCCCATGTGATATGTATCTAGGAATGGGAAGGGCAGCTACGAAAGACCTAGACAAGACCCTAAAGAGTAAACTGAGTGCTAAAGTTAGAACTGTAAAAGCCATTGTAATCCCCAGCACTGTGTGCAGATGTAAGAGCTGAACAGTGAAGAAAATGGATAAGAAGAAAATCAATTCATATGAGATGTGCTGCTGGAGAAGACTGCTGAGGATACTTTGGGCAGCCAAAAGACAAACAAATGGGTCCTTGAACAAATCAAGTCTGAAATCTCCCTGGAAGCCAAGATGATTAAACTGAGACTGTCATCCTTTGGCCACATCATGAGAAAGCATGACACATTAGAAAAGACAACAATGCTAGGAAAAGTAGAAAGTAGGAGAGAGAGAGGAAGACTGCAAGCCAGATGGATGAATTCAATCAAGGTGGTCACAGGCTTGAATCTACAACAGAGCATGGAGGACAGGGGGTCTAGGTGTCTAGGAGGACAGGGGGTCTAGATGTCTCATGAACAGGGTCGCCATGAATTGAGTTTGACACGAGGGCAGTTAACAATATCAAGGTGGACCCTAGGTTTGGAGACCTCATTGTGAGGTCAAAGATGAGACCAGAAGTGGAAATCACGCAGGCCTCTAGATGATGTTGGACTACACCTCCCAGCATTCCTTACTATTGTATTCCTTACAAATGACTAGGACTAATAGGAACTGCACTCCACTCTGTTTGATTCCTACTCCTGGGCTAGACTCTCTCCCTTTGGCAATAGAGACAAGCCAGATTGAGAGGTCTGTATCTACTTCTACCAAGGAAAAGATGTTCAGAGCACCAAATGTGAAGCTCCCATCTGATTTGAAACACTGTGACTCATTTGGGCCTTTTCCCAAACAGCACAGGAAAAGGTCTCTGTACCCTGAAGTGATTCTGACCCTCCAATGTTGCAGATGCAGGTTTTTCTCTGCTCTGCTGTCTGAGATATCAGAGATTGGAACTGGAACATAATACAGCCAAAAGCTCTTTAACTGAGCTTTGGGCTCCATATAATGTGCTGAATTTTCTTATGTCACCTAATAGGCTGGTGTTCATCTGTCTTCCCTCAAAGTTAATGAATATTAACATGAAAAATCTTGTGAAGGGTCTTTGCCATAAGCAAGGACTAAAGCATTCTGGGGCAAAAAAGCTAAAAGATGCCAACAGCAAGGCTATATTTACACATAGATTCATTAAAAAAACAAAGTTGTCATCAATAGCCACAGATTACTAATGCTTGAATTAATCACTAAGAAGAGGAGATAATTAAGAAATATGAAGGCTTTTGGCTGAGTTGGGTCTAGCATTCCCAGTGATCCTAAACTTTCATTTGTCAAACATGTTACTTAGCTTTGAATTCTGTTTTTTTAGATGTATAGCAGCCCACTTATTTATTTTATCTCATTGGAAGCCAAATCTATGGACCAGTCTCTTGTACTAATTATACAAGCAATAGGTGAATCTCTTTTAAAATATCTTCAAATGTTACTTATTGATTTTCCACTCCCTAATATTCCTTGAAATGTGACCCTTGAAAAAGGATAATAGTGATGAGCCAAGAGAGTTGTTTTCCTATTAACCTTTTCATACTGGACTCTTTGATATAGCTACAAGTGGTTGAATAGCACTGATATGCTGTCACCAAAGAAAACACATAATAGGATGCCTAATAATCTCTACGAACTGGAAGCTATGATGTGACTAGAAAAGGAATGTTAAGAGGAGAGTCTTAAATGAAGGGGGAAAAACTGGAGGGATAAGGAGAGATGAAGACTTAAAGTCCAACAGAGGACTTATTAGTGAAGATGTTCTATGTGGACTGAGATGAATAGATGGTAAGAGAAAAGCAATCTCAAAAGAGTGCAATGAATTAATTATATTCCTGTTATGAGGAAAAGATTAAGTGCTCATTTTTCCTAGAATATAAGAGTAAACAAGAGTGGATGAATCCTGTTTTCAAAGCTAAGCATATGTGAGATTATTTGAGAGGTCTGGGGCACAGTCACCAGCTAAAGAATTGAAGGATGTTTTCAGCTATGTTGTTCTCACTGTCTCAGATTATCTACAGATCACTTGTGCAAGTTTCACACACTAGAGACTTCTCTAGTAGTGGCATCATGCAGTGTGTGCAGGGCACGGGCCACACTGAGTGACATGTCAAAAGAGGGGTGACACCCAGTTGGTCCCTCCTCTGGCTGCAGGGGGGGGGCATTGCTGCCAGGGCCTGCCACTTCTTCTCTTCTGCCATGGCTCTCAAGGAAGCCAAGGCAAGCCAAGGCAGGGTAGCATGATGAGTACATGCTACCCTGGCACTCTGGATCGAGTGAGACAATGGGGAAGGTGGGGAGGTTGTGCTCATCCTTCCTTCCCCATTGCCTTTGCTCTCTTGCCCAAGCTCACCCTTTCTTCCCTGATCACTTGGCTCACTCACTTGAGCTTGCCTCTCCTTCCTCAGTGCCTTGGCTTGCCTGAGCAAACTTGCCCCTTCTTCCCTGGTGCTTTGGCTGGTTCAAGCAACCTTGCCTGGCTCAGGTGACCTTCCTTCTCCTTTCCCAGTGCCTTGGCTGGCTTGGGTGAGCTTGCAGGTAGCTCCTTTCTTGGTGCCTTGACCGTCTCGGGTGAGCCAGCCAAGGCAACAGGGAAGGCAGGAGAGGTGTGTGCACATTCTACCCTTCTTCCCCAGTGGTTTGGCTGGGCCAGCCAAGGCACCAGCAAAAGTGGGACAAGCTTGCCCAAGCCAGCCAAGGCACACGGGAAGGAAAGGCGAGCACACATGCAATCCTCCCTTTTTCCCTGGTGCTTTGACCAAGCCATTGGGGAAGAAGGAGCAAAGTACACATGCAGCCCTCTCACCTTCCCCAATGCACCTCCCCCCTGACAGCCCTGGGTGGGCATTTGGGCAGGTAGTGCTACCCAGCAACCTCAGGTACCCTTACTGGGTGACACCAACAGTAGGGATGCCACTGTTCTCTAAAGCAGATAATAGATCTGCTGTTATTTGAACAATCATGTATGATTGTTGAAAGGTTCCAGGGCTCATTCCCACTGATATTTATACCGATTTACGAATCATATTGACAGCAGGTCAAAGATTTGATTGAGGCCGATACCTAGTCCCCACTATGGAAGTGAATTATTTCCAAAATCCCTTGTATTTGTGTCTTTTTTGACATGCTTGTCGTTCACACTAGCTGGTCTTTATATATATATATATATATATATATATATATATATATATGTCAATCATATGACATGCATGTACGCATCATCGGTGCCACCCTGGGCTGCTTCCCAGAGCTCCAGAGCTCCGGGCTCCCAAGCCTTCTGGGTAGCAGGTAGTCTGGGGGATCCAGGATCAGGTGGGAGGGATGGTCAACATCCCCGGCAGAGAAAAAGCCAAGGGAATTTTACTGGCCAGTTTCTTCAGTGGAGGCTTTGCCATTGCTGTCCTCTGAGGCTGAGAGAGTGGGACTTGCTCAAGGTCACCCAGTGGCTTGCATGGCTCAGTGGGGATTCAACCCCTTCCACCTCCCACCTTTCTCCTCCTGGCTCATCACTATTACCCCCAGGCATCCTCCTTTTCTAGGGGGATTATGCTGCCCCCACCACTTCCCCTGCTGTCTCTAACAGATTTTGGGGCTCCCTACCCCCACCTGCCCACCACAGAGAAGCCTGGAAAGGAGGCCACCCTTCCTCCTGCTCCTCCTTCAGTGCCTTCAGGCAAGGAAGGCTCAACCATTGTGGCACCAGAGGCACAGTGGGCAGACAGTCCAGGGGCTCCAGGATCAGGCGGGGGGGGCATGCTGAGGGAGTTTTCTTGGCCAGTTTCTCCAGAGAAGGTGTTGCCATTGCCATCCTCTGAGGCTGAAAGACTGGAGGCCTGGGGGAGGAGGTGGATGGGATCCCTGAAGAGAAGGGGGATCAGTCACTGGCCAGATGCAGCAGCCCTTCCCCAACAAAAGTCCACCCAGTGGGTTTTTATGGCTCAGTGGGGATTCAAACCCTGGTCTCCAGAATAGAGGAAATTATGGAATTCCTCCTGGGCTGAAGGTTGGAATGTAAGATGGGTCCTGGAAAGGGGGGGGGGAGGGGAATGGCGGATTTTCCCAAAAACTGGTGAGAGATGGGATACACCCCTGTGCCAACCCTCTGCCACAGTAATCCCTCCCCTTCAGTTTGATGCAACTCAGGTCTGTTGTTCCCACTTGCTGAACATGCTCACTAATTGCTTCTTTTCCAAAGGACTGCCAAAAAAAAACTAGTATCTGAAAAGAGCTAATTTTTTGCATTTGTCTCACTTCAGAGCAAGTCTGAATTATCGCAGTCACATCGGAAACCATTTCAAATAGGGACAAGGCACATTTAAAGTGATCAGCAAATCAATGTAAATCATAGTGGGAATGAGCCTGCAGAGTCCTTAATATTACTGGGGCAGCAGCTTCTATAAATCAATTCTTGCTGTAAAGCATTAAGAGGCCGAAACAACAGAGTCTTGTGATACGTTAAGAACTTATAAATTTTACTTGGCATAAGAATTTGTGGACTTCCTTGCATGCATGGAACTTAGCTTCAGTTGGTATATATTAATATACACGGTAAGATATATAAATATCTACACAACTATTTGTCACCTGAGGCTACACTCCAGGTGTATGATGAAGTGGGGCTGAGTCAAGAAAACTTATGCCAAAGACAGACTTTTTTCTGTAACAGACTAATACAGCTACTCATCCAAACTCACAGCCTGGAAATATGACGCTATGGTGACTTAATATGCTCACAGGATGCTGTGATATACAAACGGGTCCTTAGTTCATAGTATTTGTGTTTAAATTCAGTTTTAGAAAACATAGTCTAACAAATTATTATTCACATTTGGTTCAAGGTTGTGGAAGTAGAGTTACCCATATGGTGCCATTGTCCATATGCATCCTTACTTGGTTGTGCTTTTAACTGCACAGCATTGCATTATGCAAACCTTGTGCTAAATGGCAATCATTGTATACTTATGCATGTGGAAATTTTTGCTACACAAACCTAACATAGGATCTGAGTCTATGGCCACAATCCTGCATGTGGAACTACACTATGCTGAGTCATTTGCCATCCCACTTACCCCACAGAACCATTGAGTCTCCCCTCATAGTTTTTCCATGGCCTGGTGAAAGGCAGGGGAGGATCACAGAAGCATCTGACTATGGTCGTGGCAGGAGGCAAAGTGGTTATATCTTCTGCTGAGGTCTGCCAGGGTCCTCAAGAGGTCTCAGCCACTGATGAATCATTCCTTGTCTGGCTATAGGGACATAGCCAGATGCTTCTGTGATCCCTCTGCTCTTCACTATGCATGGAATGGACATGGAGGGGGGGTCATTGGATCTGTGGTAAGTCTGGTTTAGGGGAGCCTTGCTCACTGCAGAAGAAGGAAGGGAATACCAACCTCTGCAGTGACCAAAAACATACCCCTGTGTATACTAATAACAGGATGAGAGCCATTGTTAGACAATAAAGCGTCATAGATGTCCTGGGATTACTCAAAGCATAGCTTTGCTGAAGCTAACTGGATCTTTTATCCTTTAAGCAACTACATAAAGCAGAAGCCAATTAAGTTATATTTGTTAGGTACTCTAATGAATAAGTTATATTTTAGATTTAGCA
The DNA here is from genome assembly GCA_026167975.1 of Phrynosoma blainvillii. Taxonomy (NCBI): domain Eukaryota; kingdom Metazoa; phylum Chordata; class Lepidosauria; order Squamata; family Phrynosomatidae; genus Phrynosoma; species Phrynosoma blainvillii. Next base: position 107,960,872 of record JANUYF010000001.1, read on the forward strand.
ATATTCTAGTTTCCCCCCAAAAAAACTGGAACCTGGATGCTTAGATGTTCTCAACAACGCCTGTGATGTCCAGCCTGGACTGTTTAAATTCTCCCCTGCATTTTCCCTCATTTAGTTCAGTCCTTAGATTGTTTGAGCATAGGAATGTTCCACTGTATTAGTTTGTGGGAGGAGCTGTAGGAATCCCCTGCATTTTTCTAGTTTTTGGTTTGCCCCTTCCCAGCAAGCTCTGCTTCAGCTTGGGATTTTTAGTTTTTTCTTTTTCCTTAGGCTGGCTTGGCTTTATCTGTTTGGTGGCAAACAGGCACAGGCAGAGGGAAAGGGCATTTTTTACACCAGTTAGCCAATTTAGTTACCACATTCAGCCAATTTAGACACCATTTAGCCAATTTATTTACCAGAAGCAGTTATTTCTATTAAACATCAACAACAAAGAAATCAAGAGCACCAGAAGCTGAAAGACCCTGCACCAGCTTCATTGAGAAGGAGTTCAAACCAAGATCAAACCCAGAGAGATGACAACCCTGAAGACTGCTCAAACCTAAACTGTAAAGTACCTTTTATTTTAAGTGTGTTAGAGCTTGGGAGGAGAAACCTTTTTCTTTTGTTTTCTTTAAAATAAATTTCCCCCTTTTGGACTTTACATTCAGCATTGGAGCCTTTTGGGGTATAAGAGTTTGATCTCACCAGGGTACTGGCGTTGCACACCCATATTTGCCACCACCTTTAGTTGGGTGTGTCTTCACAATGCCACTGTCCATTCATTTTAGATGTTTAATGTTTTATTGCAAATGAGATTTTAATCTGTATAATGATTTAATATGTTTTTAAGGGGGGATTCATTGTTGACTATATGGGTATCATTCTTTTTAACTTGTAAGCCACCTTGACAGCCTCGGCTAAAGGCGGGATATAAATAAAGTTTTATTATTTATTATTATTATTATTTATTACTCCCTCTGCTTTGCTTGCCATTATGTTTGCACAAATGCAATCAACATGCAGTACTAGTGATCTGTATACAGAAGGTTAGCATGTACAGAGGTTGGAAAACTTTTTTGGACTTTTTAGTTGTTTCTTCAAGTCATTTTCTGATTTATAGCAACCTTAAGATGAACCTAACATGAGGTTTTCTAGGGCTAAGTGTGTGATTCACCCAAAGTCACCCAATGGGTTTCCTTTGGCTGAGTAAGGAATCGAACCCTGGTCTCCAGGGTTGTAGTCCAATGCTCAAACCACACCATGCTGGCTCTGTAGCTATATATTTTGTTGTTGCTATGTACCTTCAAGTCATTTCCAATTTATGGCTACCCTAAGCTGAATCTATCATGGGGTTTTCTAGGCAAGATTAGTTCAGAAAAGGTTTGCCATTGCCTTCACCTGAGGCTGAGAACATGTGACTTGCCCAAGGTCACTCAGTGGGTTTCATGACTGAGCCGAGAATCAAACCCTGGTCTCCAGAGTCATAGTCCAACACTCAAACCACTACATCACACTAGATCTATCTCCCTAAATCCCCTGGCCAGCACATTCAGTGGTGACATCACCAATAGGATTGGGAGAATTACAATATTATTAAGCTACTCTTCCAAGAAATGAGAGTGTAAAGAAATAATGGTAAACCACCAGCTTTGCTGCATTTCAGATTCATGAAAATAGATGCACAGATCCTGCAAAGTGAAATCCGCCAGGCCTTTACCAGACATATGGGGGTTTGCTGTGAATAGTGAAATTAGTATTTCATTTTCCTTGCCAAATGCCTTTTGCCTATCCTGTAGTTCTGGAGTAAGTTAAAAAGCTGAAATATATTCCCTTTTCCCATCAATGCAGCATGAGTAAATCAATGTTGACACTTGTAACATCCTGAAGGAAGTCACCTCTATTAGCCAAAAGCATTCTGATGACCTTAAATTAATCAGGCCTGACACTTTCACCCAACCTGAGGAATTGACAGCAGTGGGAGTCCCTCCATAGGAAGGCATAGTTCCATCCAGTGCTTTCAACAATTTTGAATAATCAATTACATGGACAATTCAAAGTAATAAAAAAATTCACTATAGATTGAGCCTGAGGGTTTGATTACAAAATGTTAGTAAATTACATATAATTGGCTTTTAACACACTCAAATGCAAGGTCAGATATCTAGGAAAAATGAATGCATCCTATACATGCTGCTGGCTTTGAAATTATATTGTAAGGATTTGCAAATGAGCTCTCAGGTTTAATAATGTAGCTTTATTTTTTCTTACTCATTTTTTTTTAAATGCAGATGGACAGTGCCCAGGCAAATGGCTGAGCAGGAGCTGTCTTTTATGAATAATGGTGTGTGTCTGATCTTAAGATATGGGTCTGGCAAAGCTGCTTAGAAATATACTGGAATATAACTCAAAATGTTTCTCGTGCACCTTTCAAAAATGAGAATTTTAAGAATGTAAACAGAAGAAAAACAACCAGGGACATAAATGATCCAGCATGTACACACCCATAATATGAAAACTCTTGTTTGTTTAATGAAATTACAATGCAAAAGTTCTCTATGTCTGTGGCTCTTTCTCATAAGTCTGTTCAATGGCAATCAAGTGAGAACCATGTATGCTTGTACCACTGCAAGGATTTGGAAAATGTGATCTAGAAAAATAGAGATGAAATCGTCCGTTCAATCTCACCTGGGCCCCATTTGTTTGGCCCAAACATAACCTCCTCCCACATCTTCTCAGCAGGGAGTCTGGATGCCACATAGCCCAAACTCTGGTTCTGGTGTGAAGAGTCCAGATGACATCTAGCCAGTTTAGCATTGAACCCAGGATATAGCCCATATAGTGGAATGAAATAATTCACCTTTGCTCCAGATCTTCCCAGAAATTCCAGAGCTATCCATTGCAACCACCGGGCAGCTGTTTACAACATGTCCTGCTGTGCCACCCAGTGCTGCCAGCACCATGGCAAATCACTCACTCTGAGATCAGCACAAGGTGTTCAGCATTGATCATGTGGTTGGGTGCCTTGTTGTGACCTCACTGCTGCTATGCTGGACAGCACAGCAAGACGCATGTGCAAACAGTCATCTGACATCACAATGGGAGTGCCAGGTAATGGGGAAATATTGTGGGAGCTCTGGAGCCAGAATACTCTGGCCCAGGCAAACAGGGACTAAGAGGAATTAAGTCCCTATTTTAATATTAATAACAGTATAATCTGTATAAAAAAGATAAGATTGCTGACTCATAACAGTTTGTATCCAATAAAGCATGGAATGCAATACAAGTCTAGGACCATAGATATCACCTTAATTTCTATAGCGATCAATGATCCCAGTAAGGCTTGCCTCAGGAAAGAATGGGGGAGAGGAAGGGGGAACAAAGAGAGAGATTGTGCCTTTGCTGAGGAAAGCACTTCAGTCAATACCCAACTCTATCTATATATCAAGCATCATTTAATTGTGCATCAACAAATTATCTTCAATGTTCTTCCTCATTAATTGATTTCTGCAAGAATGAATATGTGCATGATTTTAACCTCCACATTTTAAACTGTTACATGTTTCAATCTGTTGACATTATTTTGATTTATTTTTTTAAAATGTTGGAAACAGTTTAAACACATTTGACTGATCTGCCAACATAAGATATTTTAATGAATAAATGTATGAAAATTATAACTTGGCATCAGATCGAAGGTACGTGTGATGTCACATCATCACCCCTTTCCAAATTTGTTCCCCTCACTGCCCAGTTTATCCCTGAGAAACAACAAAAACACCTGCAAATCTTTTTACAGGCTCCTCCAGATAGGGTAAATGTGTTAGGAAGTTATGGTATTTGTTGCTGTATTTCTCTGAGTTTCTCCGAAGGACATTTCTGTTGTCCCAGACTTTTCTGGCAGTTCCCAGCACCAGCTGCAACATTTCATTCCCATCCTCAAGTGAGACATACTGAATAATATGTTCCCTTTGCTTCTCTTCCATTCTCTGAAACTGTGTTTGGCCATCAGGTGAAAGACATTCCCTGTCCTTGCTGTAGGGCAGTGGTCACCAAAGTGAGCAGTAGCACCCCCCTGCGAGTGTTGGAAAGTTCCAGGGGGGCACTGAGGGGGGGAAAGGGGGTGGCAGGGAATTGTGGGGATGGGGGTTGGAAGTAGGATTGCCATTGCTGCTGAAAAACCATAAAAGTCCAGGACTGAAGTCTTTGAAAAGCAGCATGTCTCAGATTCCTGAAGGCAGGAGTGAAACCTCAGGTGGGGAAATTCATCCAGATCCCACCCTTGAGGTTGAGGCTCTGGGTGATACTGTGCAGCTGTGCCATTCCCAATATAAAACCTTCTTTCTTTTTTTCTCCTGTGTGAAAATACTTGCTTCCCTCCTTTGGTAGATAATACTGAATTTCTCAAGAAGTCTCTGTGTTGCTGCATCTGAAAAAAAAAAAAACTTTAAATGCTGCTTAAAACACATCAAATGCAATCCCATTTAAAAAATGAAAACAAACATTTGACTTTTGTTGGAGGTAAAAACATCAAAAAGTTAAGTCACAGCCCTTTGTTCCCTCTTCTTGAGGATTCTCCGGTCATGTCTAAAATGCAGTCTCCTGAAATCTAGAAAGTACATCCAGGAGTAGCTGTGTTGGCCACACTACAAACAACAGCATCCAAAATCCACAAAACAGTGATACCTTTCTCCTGTTTGATTTTTAATACCTTTGCCCAATGAAGAAGCCAGTTGAGCTTCAAAAGCTTGTTTCATCTATTTTGTACATTTTGGTTGGCCAATAAAGGTATCACTGTTTTGTGGGTTTTGGATGTTATTGTGCTTTACTATATGGGCTGATCAGCACAGCAGCCCCTGGATATGATTAGTCTCATAGCTATTTGGGAGCTTTTCTTCTTCCCTCTCTCCCATAGAACTGGGGGGACTCACCTATGCTAAGTTCTCTTCCAAGTGGCTAGAATTCAGAAACATAGATTTAATTTGCATTAGAGAAATAATGCAGTTCAACAGTGCTTTAACTGCCATGGCTCAATTCAATTCTGGGATTTGTAGTTTTGTCAGCTATGTAGCCTCTCTCAGGGAGCTCTGGTGTGACAACAAACTACAAACCCAGATAGCACTGAGCCATGGCAGTTAAAGCCGTGTAAAACTACATTAATTCTGGAGTGCAGGCTCCACCATAAGACATGTTGGTCTGGAACAGGGGTAGGCAACCTTTCCCCTTTAAGGGCCGAGGGACTTCAGCTCCCAGAAGCCTCAGCCATATTGGCCAATAGTCCCATGTTGACCAATAGCTCCTGGGATTCTGGGAGCTGAAGTCCCTCTGCCCTTAAAGGGGAAAGGTTGCCTACCCCTGACTGGAATATCAGTATACTAAGGGACCTTGTAGCACCTTTGAGAGTAATTGTGTGAAAAAAGTTGTAGGATAAGCTTTCGTAGACTTGCATCTGAGGTTTTGTGGAAGAGAAATTATGGCAACTCTAGTTGCAAGAAACTTCTTTTGTACACCATTCTGGGACAGGACAGAGGGAGGCTGAATGGAGAGCTGTGGGCAACAAGCCATATCTGTCCAGGCTGAGAGGCAAGAAACCTAGCATGATTCCTCCAGCTTTGCCTCACCTTGGAACAGAGCAAATGTACCCTGTCTTTCCCTTGCTCACTCCTCTCTTTGGGCACCAAAATACCTGCCATGCCCACCTGTTCCTTCCATAGAGGGGCCTCCCTCTTTCACTTTCCCAAGCCACTCCCCAGCCTCACCTTCCTTCCCCCAAATACAAACTTGTGGGGCTCCAGGTTCCCTTTGTAACTTGGGCTTGCTAGCAGCAATTGTTGTTGTTTTGACTCATTATGACCCCAAGGAAAACCTATCATGGGGTTTTCTTGAAAAAAATTCTTCAGAGTGGTTTTGCCGTTGCCTTCCCCTGTGGCTGGGAGAGTGTGACTTGCCCAGGGTCACCCAATGGGGTTTCATGGCAAGCAGGATTTCATTCATTTTATTTGCAAAATTACCCAAAAGCAGCCACTTCCCTTGCTTAGGAGACTTTCTCTCCCCCCCCCCCCCGCATTAGAACAGTGGACCTAATACCAAGAAATAGGAATGGGTGGTGGTGGTGCTAGCGTTGTCCAAGAGGAAAGGGGGAGGTAGCCTGAAAAAGTTTGGCGACCACTGCTGTAGGGTAAGGATGAAATATGATTAATCTGTAATATGCTTATTTGTTGTTATTTTGTGTTTCAAGTCATTTTTCACTTGTGGCAACCCTAAGTAGACCTGAGGCTGAGAGTGTGTGACTTGGGTTTCCTTGGCCACATGAAGATTCAGAATCTGGTCTCCAGAGTCATATTCCATTGCTCAAACTACTACACCATACTGGCTCAGTACATACATATTCAGAGCCAACTTTGATGTCACAGAATTAGAAAGTGTTTCTAATTAGCATTTGTGTGATATCAGCTGAGATGCCGCCTTGAGAGATATACCAATGGGGACATAGTTACATTTATACAACTGAATCTCCCAATGCTACTGCCCAAAACTTTTAAGAAATGTATACACACACACACCAACAAAACCATTTCTGTGTTGCTGAAGAGCAGAGGTGCGAGTAGAAACACATCCAGCTCATTTCCAGTGGCCAAACACTCTGTAACAAGATCTGCAGAAACCTCTTTAATTGCATTGTAAAACTTATGCCATCATAATTTATTAATAGGATGTCAGCATTGTTTTAAATATATATGTGTTGCATTAATTTGTGTTGCATTAATTTGGAAGGGTAGGGAAACCAAGATCCTACATGGCTGACTTAATTACCAATGCCTAACTAAGTATTGTCTCCTGGCCCAACCTCAGCACCCAGCAGCTAAGCTAAGCAATGGAAATCTCTTCTGATAGGTATTGGGGTGCTCAGGATGATGTTTACAGCCTCTTTCTGCAGTGATCTGAAGTGAGATGAAGAGCTGCAATGGGTCCTGCTTCTGATTGTTGTAGCCTCACTTGCTGGTGAGCAGACTGGAAGCATCATCCTTCTGCACCCTAGTCACCAGCAGAACAGGCTTCCCTCACCTGGAGTGGCTCCCTGGAGTTTAAAGTGTGGTTTGAGAGGCAATAGTACCACAATTGTGAATATATAGTATAACTGAATATGTAGCAGTTACTCTAGGTTACAAATCCATCAAAGCAATATAGGATGTCAGCCAATATTTCCCTTTAAATATTTCATCAGTCCAATAAATAGCACATGGCAAGCAATGTAAGCTCTGTTTCTTAACATACCACTTGATTCACAAGGCACATAATTTGCTTCTGCTTTATTGTGCTTCTCTTTTTAGTACATTAGTTTGATTTTAAATGAATTTTCCAGCAAAATCATCATCATCATCATCTTAGCATATAATCTGACCAGTGCTAACAGTAACACTTCAAAGTCCCAGTGTTACATAGCAGCTCAGTAGGAGAGCATATGCCTTACACATCAAAGGTTGAGCCTTGGATAGTAGGATTGAAAAAGGCCTCTGAACCTCTAGAGTAGCAGTAGGCAACTGGAGCTCTGCAGATTTTTGGCCTACAATTATCAGTAGCCCAATTCAGTATAGCCCATTGTGAGGAATTATGGGCACTGCAATCCAAGAAACATCTGGAGGACCATAGCTATCCACCTTAATTCTTACCATAGCAAATCAGCAGCTAATTCAAAAAGACAAAACTAATTCAGGAACATTCAAACAGGAACACTTTTATCCATAAATCCCCAGCCTTTCTAAGAGCCCATTAGCTCACCTGGGGGGCAGAAATGAAGAAACCACAAAAGGTATGTCAGTCCTCTGTATCCTGAGATTCGTTATCCACACAGTCAACCATCCACGACTTGAAAACATTCAAAAATATATAAATTCCAAAAAGCAAATTTTGATTTTGTTATTTTAGATAAGGACCCCATTTTATTTCCATTGTATTTAATGGGACTTGAGCAGTGTGGTATCCATGGAGGGTCATGGAACCAAACCCCAGCAGATACCAAGAGTCCACTGTACTGCTCAAGCTTTGTTGGAGTATGTTTTCCTGCCCTGTTTAGAACTGAGACTACCTATCCAGAATCCTCAGAGGCAAACTGATGTTATATATAATTTCTGAGAGTGTCAAGTGTAAGAATAGTTTGGCAATGGATCCAATTGCCTAGAGAGGTGGTGGGGACATCTTCTCCGGACTCCTTCAAAAATAGCAATAGCAATAGCAGTAGCATGTCCATTTTATACCATTTATCAGTGAACTCAGCACTCTCTAAGCAGTTTACAATCTATAAGCTAATTGCCCCCAACAAGCTGGGTACTCACTTTACCAACCTATGAAAGGATGGAAGGCTGAGTCAACCTCGCAGTCCTGGGATCAAAATCACAACCTTATGGCTGCAGTATCAGCACTTAACCACTGCACCACCAAGAGCTTGGACAGCAACCTGCTGGGGATGCTTTAGTAGGAGACCCTGCATTGAGCTGGGGATTGGACTCCCTGGTCCAGCTCTATGATTCTTGATTCTCAGGGGGAAATATTCTCTACTGATGAAGCAGCCATTACATCCCTCTACCTCAAAATAAGAAAATGGGCTCTTGAGAAAAGGGCAGGAGAGGGGAGGCATGCACTTAGCAACCACCCCCCAAATTTCCCCCCTAAGTATTTAGATCAACAATATTTAGAGTAAGCAACAGGATGCTTGTGCATCTTGAGACAAAGCTGGACTAATGATCTACTTCAAATAAGTGCAGAGGGAGGAATCTGTGACCCTGCAGCTGTTGTTGAGTCTCAACATTGATCAGTCCCTGATAGCAGGACTAATAGGGCTGATGGGAAATGAACTCCAATTACAGCTAGAAAGCCAACATTTCCACAGCCTTACAATAAGACAACGGCATGCAGTTCCCAAACATGAAATAAATAAATGAAACTTAGGTGCATGTTCACTGAATTTGACAATAAGACATTTGGATGGGAGGGCAGTATTTGTTTCCTCAGGATTTTTTTTCTCATTTCAAATGGAATTTAAACCTGCCTTTAAAAAAAACAAAACAGAAAGCATATTCAGGGGTAGCCATGTTGGCTGTGCAGCAAAATAAAACAACATCCAAAACCCACAAAAGAGTGATAGTTTTATTGGCCTACCAAAATGCACAAAACTCCATTGGTGCTTCAAAAGCTTACATGATGTATTTTATGCAGTTTGGGTGGCTAATAAAGGTATAGCTCTTTTGTGGATTTTGAATGTTGTTTTATTTTGTCTTTTTAAAGTAATTCATAACAGCTGCCACTGAAATAGCACTGGACATTTGGCAGTAGTTCGTTGACCAGAAAGAAAGAGAGATGCACAAATGAAGGTTTCTACATTCTACATGAGAAATTTCGGATTGTAGAGTGCCATTTCAGCTCTTTTCATGCTAATCAAGCACTGCCTTCAAAGACTGAATTGGCATCCATATTTCAAATGAACATAATTAATTGCCATTGCATAGTTCTGATTTAATTAAAATTAAGTGTATTGGCAATTGATGCTACCCAACAGGAAACTCTGCCAGCCCAAGCACCAAAGAAAAAAGGTGCTAGAATATAGAATAACAATTCAGACTAGCCTTATGAAAACTCAGGACTCTAATAATGGAGCATGAAATAATAGTTGTTGCATTTTTTCCCTTGTCTGACCCAGGGCAGGGTATGTACTTTGGATTTGGAATGCTATCTCATGTCTGCTTATATTAGAAATAAAACTCAGTGCTTATTATTACTAAAAATGAGGTTTTCTATTTGCTAAGAATATGCAACAAAAAATCATGTAAGACTCTTTGGAAGGTTTGAAAAAATCCTGAGGCCCTCCAGATAATAATAATAATAATAATAATAATAATAATAATAATTTTTTATTTATAGCCCGCCCCTCTGCGTGGCAATCGGGGCGGGTTACAGCATTTAAAACAGTCAAAGTTAAAACATTCCCTCATCCCACACCCCAACCCTCCCAATGTTGTTGGACTGCAACTCCCAGCATACTTCACTATTGGTTATGCTGGCTAAGGTTGCTAGGAGATGCAATGCAACCACATCATACTCTCTAACAGTTCATAGATGAAAACCAGGACACTGCAGTCAGGCAACATCAGAGTGTGGTCAAGATTATAAAAGTTATTAATGGGGGGGGGGGGAAACACAAGCTGGGAGAGGCTGTAGCTGTTTGCTTTCCTTTGTGCCTACTGGGAACAGCAACATTGTACCTTCACTTGTTCTCTCCCATTGCTGAGTTAAATAAATACAAGCTACTTTAGTGTTTTGAACTCAGCTTGCAGCAACTGAAGTAAGCTGAGAGCAAAGGAGGAAAGTGGAGAGGGAACCCAGGACTTTTTAAATGCAGCTTAAAAAGTAAGACAACAAAAGATTAATCAGGACTGACCCTGCCAAATCAGAATAGTTGGAGAGTATGCCACATATGAGCAGTTGCATCATTCTCATCTCTGATTTAAATCACCATGGATAAAAAAGGGACTCTGTTCTATGAGATTAAGGTAAAATACATATACAGTTAATCAGAAAATATAAATGAAATAAATAGGAAATATGAACAATTACATTAAAAATCCAGTGTGGAACAACTTGATTTGAAGCAAGTTGGTTCTCAGATCGATGTTTGCCTTAATTTCCATCATCATCTAACTGAATCTTTCAACATACCCAGATATAAAACAGTTTGGCTTAAAGTCTGAAGAGGGAAAGAGTTGTAGCTACCCATTTAAAGGGCAGGTTTCTTGAAGACTCAGGTGGAAGCTGAAGAAGATTGATCCAGGATCATAACTAAGGGCTCGTTCCCACTATGATTTACATCAATTTGCTAATTGCTTTAAATGTACATCTATTTGACAGAGAGAGAAAAGGAGAAAAATATAAAAGAAGGTTGTGAAGCCTGAGGCTCACTAGGAGAGACAATGTTACAGCATGAAATAAAAGAAGAAAGAAACCAAAGAATTATAGATGTATTCAAAGTTGTCCAGAAAGCAAAAACTCTGGCCCAGGGAAAGGCTAGCTATTGAGTCTAAAAATCAAAAGGAACATTTCCAGGTATAGAAGAGCAGCAACAGAGATTGATCAGAGTTTTGTCAGAGACTTAGCACTTGGAAGTCAAACTCTTTGTAAAACTTTTTGGAACAAAGCTAAATCTAAAAGGAAAGTTCCTTTCTCCGTATATTTCAAAAAAAGAGAGAGACACTTCTGCAAATAAGGCATGAGAGTGGTGGATGGGACCTCTTGGATGTGAAAATGAGAGAACTGAAAATGGAAACCAGTGAAAAACTGAACTGTATATACCTCATGTTCCCCAGCACCCTCAGATTTCTTTGTTCTCTGACTGGTTCCTTTTCTTTCCTAACTAAAAATGTGGCTCTAGACATGGTTCTGCAGGCAAGGTTCGGCATATTTTTCAATATTTCACAGATGAGAACTGGGACACATGTGGCCAAGCAACATAAATGTGGCCGATGTGCCAAAATTTATTAATGAAAAAGAACAGACAAGCTAGGAGAGGCTACAGGAGTCTCCTTTTGCTTGATTCTATAAGGAAGGACAGGATTCTGCCCCCACCATTCTTCTCCTCATCCCTGTTGAGTTAATAGAGTGCAGAGTACTTTTCAGATTTGAACTCAACATGCAGTAACTGAAGTAAGAGAAAAGGGAAAAGTGAGAGGAAAAGACAGAAGCTGGGACATTTTAAAAGTAGTAGAAACAGAATCAGGACAGTTGGAACATATGGTTCTGTTCATGGGAGCCTGGGGTGGGAAAGTTAAATCACATTACTTTTCTTTACCACCCAGAAACACGTTTTGTTTTGGCCCAGGCTACTTATACCCATTGAAAGTGCCCATTCTTCATAACCTCTCTATATTGCTATAGAGAGAGAGCCTGGTTCAGTCATTAATTAAAATGGGGACTGCAGTCAAGAAATCAGAAGACTAGGACTTGGCAGGGCAGCTATGAAGCTAGACAAGATCCTCAAGTGTAATGATAGATCATTGACAACCAAAGTCAGGATATAGAACATCCCTTTATATTTCTAGTTTATATGTATGGTTTTGAAAGCTGTACAGTCAAGAAAGATAATAGGAAGATAATAAATTCACTTGAAATGTGATGCTGGAGAAGAGTTCTGCAGAAAGGGTGGATTGCTAAAAAGACAAATAAATGGGTCCTAGAGCAAATCAAGCCTGAACTCTCCCTAGAAACCAAGATGACTAAACTGAGACTGTTGTACTTTGGACATACAATGAGAAGACATGAAACACCATTAAAGACAACAAAGCTTGGCAAGAATAAAGCAGTAGGAAAAAAGAAAGGCTGAAATGCAGATGGATAGACTCAATCAAGGAAGACCTGAGCATGTAAGAACAGAGCAGGGCTGTTGATGCGGGATAACTTGGAGATCTTAGGGTCACCATAAGCTGAAGTCAATTTTACGGCAGCTAACAATAACTAGTAGCCAGGTCACCACAGCACACTAGCGTTACTAGGGGAGTGCGGACCGCACCGGGTGACACCCTAGAGAGGGGTGACACCAAGCCGCCCCCCTGCTCCCGCCCATCCTTGCCACTGCCTCCTTCCCCTCAGGGGAGAACAGGCTGGCATCAAGGAGCCAGGCTGAGCGCACATGCACACCCCCAGCTCCTCCTTGCCACTGCCCCCTTCTCCCCTGAGGAGAAGGGGTGGTGCTAAGAAATGCCAGGTGCCAAGAACTGCGGGCAAGGACAGCCAGGGAGCACACGTGCTTCTCCAGATTCCTTGCCACTGCCTCCTCTTCCTCAAGGGAGAAGGGGGCAGCGCAAAGGACTGCCAGGAGCACATGTGAGCTTCTCCTGGCTCCTTGCCTGCCTCCTTCTCCCCTGAAGAGAAAGGGACGGCGGCAAGGATGGGGGCCACAGCAGGGAGGGGCGGGTGCACGCGCACACTCATCCTGAGTGCTCCATAGCTACTTGGTGAAGCTCTACCCCTTCCACCTCTGAAGCCCCAGCCCCCCACACCGAGTGACACCGGGGCCAGTGATGCCACTGCCACAGCAGGCATTTATCCATCTTTTTCCTCTTTCCTGAATTTAGTGTTCCAGACTCAGAAAAGGTTTGATAGTCTCTTCCAGCAGGAAATGGTCAATCATACTGTTTATGAAACAAACCAAAGATTTTCTCCACTCCTGTTCATAGCCCAATGCACCAGGTGCCCTTTCACACTGCACAGTTATAATGCTATGGTTCCACTTTAACTGCCATGGTTCCATCCTATGAAATTCTGGGATTTGTAGTTTGGTGAATCATTAACATTCTCTGGCTGAGAATGCTAAATAGCTCTTCCGAAACACCATGCCCTAGGATTTCACAGGATGTTGCTTTTGTAGTTAAAGTGGAATAATACAGCTATAACTGTGTAGTGTGAAAATGCCCCAAGGCTCCGCAAGAAAACTTGCTTGAAACTGGAGGAAAGAATTTGTATGATAATGGCAGATAAAATCCATGAAATAAGATACAACAGAAGGCGGTCACTTAGACCAGATCACTTTCTCCAACCATAGAGCAGAAATTGAAATGGATGTCAGATTGAAGCAACTGTTCATGGCAACTGTTTACCACAAGCTGTGTGAGCTCTCAAGCTGTGTGAGATAAGAGATGTGTACTATACCACCTTGGAGGCCATACCAACATTTTTGCTTCAAAAGAGGCTTGGGGAACCTTAGGCCCTCCAAATACTTTGGCCTACATCTCTCATATCCCTTGCCATTGGCAATGTTGGCTAGGATTTGGGGAATTGAAGTCTAAAACATCTGCAGAATCAAAACTTTAAAACATAACCATATCCAAAATCACTTGGAATACACACATACAGTGTATTATGTGGACAATGAGGTTGCATTCCTTTTAGGAGACACTTCTTTTGAACTTACAGAGTTAAGCCTAGAAGACTGAATACACTTAAAGCCTGAGTGTCTGTCTGATCATTTCATGCAATGATTGATCTCTTCAAAGCAGTAAAACCTCCTCATACTGGTCCTCAGATGCTTTTTCCTGGCATGACCATGACAACGACATCTCTGCTTGCAAACCAAATATCTCCATAAATAGAAAGGCCTAGCAATCAGAATCAAGAGATGGTCTGGTAGTAAGGAGTCACATTTTAATTTCCTTTTATTTGGTTCTTACTGCTGGGATTTTTTATATGGAAGTAAACCCCCAAATCTAGTTCCTTAATGTGGTTAACATGTATCTCCACATCAGCTTTTGTTGCATTGACATCAGAGTTCTTGAGAGATTTATTTAGGGAATCAGACAAGCGGCCTCGTTAATGTTGCTTTTGTAAATTTAGCTGCTTCTCTAACTTCTGATCGCTGCGATAATGCAGCAGATGGCTCTGTTGTGTTCAGTTTGATTTGATTACTTGTTATTTCTCTGCATGTCCTCCAAGAGCGGACGTGAGAAGCTTCACAGTGCAAGGAGAAGACTCAGCTTTCTCTTCAGTCTGCGCTGTTGTCTCCTGTGTTTTAGTATGAGATCTTCAAATTTATTCCAGGTTGTCACTAGTTCCTCAAAGAAAAGGACTTGCTCCTGTTGGGAAATATGAGAGATAGTACCGGATCTCTCTAGCGCAGTAATCAAATTGGCAAGGCAGAAGCTGAACAACCAACTCTATGCCCAACCACATACAACCAGGACCTAGCAGAGAAAAGAAATAAGCCTAGTTTACTTTGTAAAACATAAAATAACTTTACTCACCAATTACTTATCCATAATTAAATACACAATCTAAGGGAGGGAGGGAGAAGAAAAGAAAAAAAAGAAATTGCTGCGTGCTAGAATGATACAGGAAAAGAGTGTGTGTGGAAAAAGCAAACAGGCATTCTTGCAATTAATGTATGCACGAAAAACAGGCATTCAGCAAACATGCAAACTTGCAATTGGTGTATGCATGCAACAGTTGCTATCTCAGATAATGCCAAACTCAGTAACCACTTAACATAATTGCAAATGAATTAAAAGCCTGAATTATGTACAAATCAGTGTCAACACAACAGCTGGACCAAAAATTCATAGAGGTTACATTAACAAGTTACTTACATTGGGTATCAGTACTTTTTACTTAATTAGTGCATTTTTGTTGCCATTGTGTTGAAATAATCTAAACAATGTCTAATTCAGCTCCAGAAATGTGATGCCCTTTAAGTTTTCACAGCAGGTGCATATGAACAAGAAGGGCTTTTCCCCATCAACAAACACAGATTTTGGCAGTGGGCATGTACTGTGAATCATAGAATTAATTCATTTTATAACAAGGCAGACACCAAAACAAGTGCTCATTAAAGTCTATGTATTCCTGTTGAAGAGTAACCTCAGGTCCACACCTTTAGCTTAACATTGGGCTTGATCTGGAGAGCTCTTCAAAATAGAAGACAATCCTCTAACAGTCATTAAAACAGAAAACTGTGCTTTATAAAGTAAGACACTTGATCATCAATGTATCCATAGGTAGCAAGACAAGAAGAAATAATTTTCCTGTCAGGGTTCAACACTAGTGACAACCCCTATTTTCCTGTTCAGAGCATGCAAATCAGGCCATGTAGCACACATAGCTCTCATCTCTCTAACACCAAGTTGGGCAATTTATGATCCTCCAGATGTTGTTGAGCTAGAACTCCCAGCAGCCCTCACCAATGGCAAAGAAGTGTTGGGCTGCAATGCAACAACTTTTGGAAAGCCAAAAACTGACCACACCTGCTTTGCTACTTTTCTTCCTTGCCCTGATATGTCACACTACTTCCCACCCTTATGGAAAGAAGATCTTGTAGCACCTTTGAGACTAAGGGCCGACGCAGATGGACCATAAGGAGTGGCAGATCGGGGCTGTGGCAACCACACACCATGGCCCCAATCCTCCTCTTTGCCACCCCCCAAACAGCGGGCAAATGCTGTTCCTTTTGGGGGCGGAATAAATCCATCCTTAGAGCTGCCACCGCAGCTCTTTTGCACCCTTTTGATGACGCGTGTCTGCACACTGCACCAAGAGGGTGCCTTGATGCCACATGCCATGCGGTTGGGTGTGAGGCATTGGGGCGGAGTTGGGGTAGCCAGCGTGCAGTCACCCCACCCCAACCCCACCCCCAGGCTGGCCTAAAGTGCCAGTCTGCATCCCCTCAATGAAAGAAGATGGTAGCATGAGCTTTCATAGACTACTAGAGTCTACTTCCTCATCTGAGTTGCTTCTCAGGAAAGAGACTCTAGTCTGCAAGAACTCATGCTACCAACTTATTTCCTTCAGTTAGGGGCTATGCAGACGGGCCAAAAGGGTTGATTTGAGGGAGACTGAAAAGTGTGGTCTTTAGACGACACACACCTAAAAAGTGCCCCCTACCTGCCTCTTCCTGTGAAAGGGCGCTCCAAAAAGGAGCTGCTTTTTTCCGCTTCTTCCTAAAAAATGCACACCTTCAGAGGTACATCTGTGTGCAGTGATGGAGGTGCGGCAGAAAAAAGGGCACCCGAGAATTAAAAATGCCCTTGTAAATGCACCAGCACATATGCGCCACATTCTGAGTTTCCCATTGAGAGCATGTGCCCTGTGAAAAAAGCTTCAATTTAAAGTGTCCTAATGGCCCAGGTGTAGGTGTACTGCCGTAGGTGCACATGCGTAAGAATTCCAGCCCTAACCCTAATTTTTGCAGTGCGCATGTGCCAGAGCAGGAAGGTGAAACTGTTGCAACCAGATATATCAGTGTGAAAGTGATTAAAGGGAAAGTTTCACTTTTAAACTGGACCCACACACACATTCCAGTTCCATTTTCACAGCAGACCTTTGTAGCTGCGGACCTCCATAGCTGTGCACCTTTGATGCTCATCTTGTACACCCGGCAGAATGGCACAGACATCAACAAGTAGTGAACCAAAAAGAGGGTGAGGGACATCGTGGTCCCATGCGGAGACAGCTGACCTCATAGCTGTGTGGTCACAGCTACACATTCTGGAGAAATTGAGGAATTCATTCTTGAATGCCGATACATTTAAGGAGTTGGCAGAAAGCATGAGGGCTAAGGGCCACCAACGCACTTGGGAGGAGTGTCATCGGAAGAACAAAAACCTCAAGGTAGATTACAAGAAGTTTAGGGATCACAAGGCCAAAAGTGGACGGGGTCCTCCACCATGCCCTTCTACAAAGAACTCCATGCCTTCCTCACCAGGGATGGTAGCATTCGACCAGCAGAATCTGTAGCAGCAGTGAGGCTCTGAGGGTCCCAGTTTGCCAGCCAGCCAGAGCAGAACCTGTGGAGGACATCTCCGAGGGAGAATGTGCCCAGGAACTTTTGATGCCCTTTTGATGTTCAAGGTAAGATGCACCAGGGGCCCTGAGGGGGGGGGCAGGGGACAGCACTAGGGTGGCCAGAGGGCAGAGATGACCCTGTCCCTTGTCATTTAGATGACCAGGAGGAACACCCTGACTCAGATGAGACATCCTGCAGTCAGAGGGCTATGGACATCTCCACCATGAGACCACCGTCCCGTGCCTCTACATCTTCCACCAGCAGGCCACCATTTCATACTTCAGAGTGGACAACTGTATCTTCTAGGATCAGTAGCGACCGTGACCACTCACCTGTCCCACGGACAAGTACAGCGGTAAGTGGCAATGACAGTGAGGGCAAGGAGAGGGCAGGTCCTGGGCAATTCACCCAGCTGATCTATCAGGTCCAGGCTGCACATGGTAAATTCCCTGTTATGACAATAAATGCTGTATGCCAGGTCATGACATTTTTCGCCTACGTGTGCAGATTCAATGATCCTAGCAGCCTAATGTATACAGTACAATCTATGCTGTGTGCCAGGTCATGACTTTTTTGTGCAGGAGGGGAAAGGGACAGGTGTGCGTGACTGTCCTTACCTAAGCGACATCCCCCAGGTACACTGTAACAGCAGCCACTTCTCCATGCTGAAGGCGAACTCCACCAACATTTCCCCCACAGTGGTAAGGCCGACCCCAAACTACTCTGACGCCTGCTTGTATCTGGCTTTGTAGGCGAGGACCCAGATGGCCATGGCGATTCTCTTCTCCACTGGGATGGCTTTCCTCATCAAGGTGTCAGACCTCTCCATTTCCGGACACAGGATTTTTACTATGCTGTGGAAAAGGGCACGGGGCATTCGGAAGAACATCCTCCATTGCTCATCGGACCAGATGTATGTAACGAAGCCATCCCACCAGTTGGTGCTGCTGGGGAACATCCACCAGTGGCACCGGGCTCTCTCGGGTGGCATCAGAGTGGCAGCAGCAGCAGTACACGGTGCAATGCTTGTTGCAACACCCACTCTAGGAGTTGTCCCTTCTGGGTCCTCTGAGTCATCACTGGAGTCTTGTATGCATGCAGCTGCTGCAGGGACCATGGCAGAGGCTCCTGTGGCTGTGCATTGCAGGCTGACTACCAGTGCAGATCACTCAGTCACCATGGCATCCATGATTTCTCTACTTCACACAGTGCGCAGGTGCATAGCAATGCCAACATTGCTGTTAAAGGGGCCATGTTGTATGCACATGCACTGGAGAGACAGCAAAAAAAATTAAAGCTGCAGCTGTGGGCCCATGTGGTTAATCCATTCCCATTTAGGAAACCTCGGAGCTGGCAGTGCGGGTGATGAGGCTTCACTGCAGCCTCGGAAAAGCTGCATTAACTGGCCCCCATTGCGGTTGTTCCATCCTCACTTAGGACATCCTCAGGGCAGGTGATGCGGTTGCTGCAGTTTGGGGAAAAGGCAACTTCAGGTCACCTTTTCCTGCCCATCTGCATAGCCCCTCTGCTGCTAATTTGGTTTGCAAGTGAAGCAGCTTCTCATTATCTGACACTTCAGGCCAGAGTCTGAGACCAGGGCTAGGGCTTTGGGATGTCACAGAGGAAGAGCAAGCAAAGATTGGGAGGCAGGTTGGAACTGTTTCTCAGTCAGATGATCAGACATGGAGGCAATCTGGGTAAATGGGCCTTGAATTTGGATAAAATCCAGCCAAGCAGGGAATATGCCAACAAAAAGCCAAGAAAACATCAGCTACAAGTATCTTATAGCAGTGGGGCAAGCAGAAGAGTACATAGAGCAGCTGCTGCAGTTGCCACCTTTCTCACTGAGGCTTGCATCTTCACTTACACTTGATGTGCAGGGAGTTTTTCCAGGCCCTCCTTTGGGGCCAGCCCTCAAAGACTGGCAGGGCACATACAACAAGAAGCCTGAGAAGTCACAAAGCTGGTGTTCCCCTCCACGTGGCACAATAGGCCCACGAGTATACACACTCAAGCTGCATCCGCACTGCAGAAATAATCCGGTTTGGCAACGCTTCAACTGCCATGACTTCTTGCCATGGAATTCTGAGAATGGTAGGTTGTTTGTGGCACCAGAGTTTCTCTATCAGTTTATCAGAATCACAGTTTATCAGAATGGCTGAAATTCACACTATTTTTCTTGAAAACATATGCAATGCAATAATACATTCATGCAGTATAAAAACAAAACAATAATAACAACAGTGCTTTGTTAGACAAATTCTGAAAATAACACAAAGGAATGAGGCTGCCCAACCTATTTAAGGAGAGAGACAGCAGAGGAGTAGAAGCTGCTTTCTCCCTTGCTGATCTCTTCCCATGCTCTTTAGAGACGTTATCACACGGGGAGTTGCGGGGAGAACATAGAAATAAACGGGACGAGCGGAAGACTTTAATTTACGGGATTTGTCCCGTTCTGCCTCATCTGATAACTAAATTCAAATTTAAAAGGGGTTAATTCGAACAAAAACCTGATCTTTTCAAATCCTCAAAAATCCTGAAAATGAAAAGATCAGGTTTTCGTTCGAATTAACCCCCTTTTAAATTCGAATTTAGTTATCAGACGAGGCGGAACGGGACAAATCCTGTAAATTAAAGACTTCCGCTCGTGCCCGTTTATTTCCACTTTCTCCCCGCAACTCCCTGTGTGATAACGTCCTATGTGAATGCCTTTTCGACCTCATTGATCATTTTTGTACAAGAAAAATTACATACGGCTGAAATGTGTGGGGCAAGCCTCTGCCCTCTGATTTGACAACTAGGCAATTTGTGACTGCCTACAGCAATTCTGTGCTATTTTATTTCTCTTCTTTCTTGGGCTCTTAGATTACTCATCCACCACAGTTTATTCTTCCTCAGAAAAAAGCCCAGTGTAACCACTTACTGCTAACACGAATTCACATCAGCAGTATTTCTACTGTAACAAAAGGAAACACACAGTTTCCTTCTCAGTTCCTTTTTCTTTTGTCATTGCTCAAGATAAGCCTCCACAAACTCACTGATACAATCGCAAAAGTGACACTTCCTTTGGCTTTTGTGCATCAAAGGATACAAGCACAGACCAAAAGATGACCTTAGACTGTACTGTGTATTTTCATGTAAACTGTGTAAAGATTTTGTTATCTCAAGCAGAGTACAAGCATGAAAAAAACCCCACACAAACAGACCAAAAACATTCTGGTCCAATGGCATGGATTGGGTCGATTCCAGAGCAGCCGAGGAGAGGAACAATTAATTACTAATTTTAATGCTCATCTGTTCTGTTTTCATCCCACTTGTTGCACAGGTATAGTCTCCCAAGCAGCTCACATCAGTCAGAGGTTAGATGACCATCTGTTGAGTGTGCTTTGATTGTGTCTTCCTGCATGGTTAGATTGGATGGCTCTCATGGTCTCTTCCAACTCTATGATTCTATGGTTCTATAAATTTTCCCCCGTGACTTTGGAGTGATTTTCTATCCCAGAATCAACCAAAACATGCCAAGATATATGTACCAATTAAGCCTTCTCTTGTTCCAGCCTTTCCAACAATTTGTTGTGTCGGAAAACCAGCTAAATATGTTGACTGGATGTGACATGATGTCAGTACTCATGAGTCACAACATGCCAAAAAACTAGCCCTGTCCCCCTCCATGTAATTGCCACTTCTGAACTAAAAAAAAACAGAATTCCCAAGGTATGGCAAATGGAAGGAAAAGGATACAAGGATGGGAATCAAGCACTGAAACGCTTACTTCTACACAACTCTGTTCCCCCACACCAAGAAAGCCCTGGGCCCTTTCATACTACATAGTTCATAGTGCTGTGATTTCCCCTTTAACTGCTATGATTCCATCTTACAGAATTCTAGAATTTGCAGTTTTGAGATGAATATTTTGAATTCTCTGCCATAGACCAATATTGCCTGAATGAGCGGCAAATCCCAGCATTTCATGGGATACATTTATGGCCTCTAAAGTGGAATTGAAGAGCTGTAGTTCTTTGAAAGAGCTCCTGTCTCCTTTGCCAGTGGTCATGCTGGATGGAAACATAAGGAAACTAGCAGTCCATGGAATCTGCTTCAGAGTCCACTCACGTAAGACTGTACTGTACTAGATAATAATGTACATATTATAGACCATTGCTCACTGTGACCTAGAAAGGTGACTGTGTTTAAACCCAGATCAAGCTATTAAACAATGTAATTTCCTCAGAAACCAATCAAGCTGCAAAGTACAGCATTTCTCTTGCATCAAAAACTATGAGAATTACTACAGTATAAACAAAAAACATAAAAACCAGAGATAGAAATAGGAAGGCTCAGAATAGAAAACATACCTCTGCATATCCCATTTTTCTCCTCTTATCATATCCTGCCTTAGCTGAAGTTAGGAGCTTTCTGTTGCTAGCTTAGCACAGGAACTAGAGCTACACTTTATAATTCAAGTTCTGCTTTGCTCTGCTTTGCATTCTCAGGAAGATGTCTCCTGAAACTAATGTTCTCCAAATGTCTTATATTTGGCTTTCTGAGCTCAAAAAGTTATACAAAAAGAATATATTTTCCAAATTCTGCCTCAAGCTCCGCCACCCCACTAGCAGAAGGGATGCTGTTTTGTGGCCCTCCAGATATTGATGAACTATCACTGTCACAATCTTCAACCACTGGTCTGGTTAGACAGAGCTTATAGAAACTGGGGACCATTGATATCTAGAAGGCTACCAGTTATCATGATGGCTCTCATGTAAAAGCTCTTCTAGAGCCTTCTAAATTGACTCTCATTCTGGAATGTCACTTCTAGATATTTTGAACCTACCCCAAAAACACTCCCTCCAGACATTCACTGGATTTCACTGCCATCTCCCCCAGACTGCATGGTGAGATGACGGGGTGCTATAGTCCAATGTGAGAGCCAGCATAGTGTAGTGGTTTGAGTGTTGAACTAGGACTCTAGAAGACCAGGGTCTTAAATACCTACTCTGCCATGGAAAATCCTGCTCTGCCACTGGGTGGTCTTGGACAAGTCACACTCGACTCAAAGGATGGCAATGGCAAACCTCCTCTGAATAAATCTTGGCAAGAAAACCATGAGATAGGTACAGCATAAATCAGAGTCAGCTTGAAAGCACATAACAACAAGTCCATTATGTCTGAAAGGTCCTGGATTTGGAAAGGTTGTACTATAGTTTGCTCCACAGCAAAACTGGCCCCAAAGTCAAAGAACCCCTGGCCTAAAACAAAGCTTGGAAATGTTACCTTTTTGGATAACAAGAATGGCTGGGAGATTCTGGGAGTCTCAATCCAAGACTGTAATTTTCCAAGCTGTGTCCTCAAGTTCCCTCTTTGCCCATAAGTATCTCTAGAAGACTTTTCAGAATGTAATTTATAGTGTTCAATTAAACTGTTTTGTTCATTGTGTCATTTAGATTTATTTATGATTTTAATGTGTCCTAGGTTAATGTGTTTTAACCATTTTAGCAGTTTTAATAGTATTTAACCGTTTTAGCAGTTTTAATCATGTTTTTACAGTGTTTAAATTATTTTATGTGTTCTAATCCATGTTGTACCCCACCTCGAGCCTTGGGGAGAGGCAGGTAAGAAATCATCATCATCATCATCATCATCTCTTTATTAATTAGGAACTTTAGACATGTCTGAAAAAAGTTAGATAAGGCTGTGCCCAGTTTGGATCCATTTTAATATGGTTGAACCTACTTATGAGAAAACATACCTGGGTTTGGCCTGTAAAGCCAAATGGGGCTTCCACGTTGAATAAGATAATAGTAGGCTATTATCTAGAGCATTTTTATTTTCCAGATATTGATTATAAACCAATCATATATGAATAGGAAGTGGGGAGAGGGACCCTAAAGAAATAAATAAAATGAAGAAGAGTCACAGGGCTTCACCAGACGTGTGTGGTTCCCAAAAACTATGAGGTGAGGATTTCCGTCACAGGGAACCCAACTTTATTGTTGGCTAATTTCTTCAGAATAAGCTGTGCATAAAGAGACAGTTGATACAAGGCCTGGTTCAAAAGTTTGCAACCCCAAGAATTTCACGGAACCACAATTGCTGCAACAGACAATAGGTAATTGCACTTTCTGGCCTGGTAATCACACTTTCCTGTTGCTAGGAGCCATTGATTTCCCTGCAGTGGTTGCCAGGAGTTGCAGAAATAGCTCATGCAAGTGGAAGGATGAGGATTAATGGCTATGCAGTCTTTCTTTCACACCAGGCCCACCCCCAAAGCCTTCAGTGCCTGGAAAAATCCAGAGCCTCTCTTTCTTGTCCCAGTCATCATTTCCCCCCTCCCCCAGCATATGTACAATTTTGTACAGTAGGAAGTTTCCCAAGTCATTTTAGAAAGATTTAGCAGGCAACCTGAGGAGCAGCTTTGTCAATATGGGTTAGGGGTATTAGGCTCTGGGGATGGAGAAATGATGCCAGCTTCAAGAAGGTAATGCTGCCACCTAGTGGCTCTCAATCACAAGGCTGAGAAAAGTCTGGGAGGGGATGCCAGACTGTTGTTTGGCAAGTAACTTGTTTGTGCTGGACTACAGAGTGTTGGTTTTTGTTTTTGTTTTTAATTAAATGTATATCCTATGCTTGTTGTTAAGTGCAGTCAAGCCCTCTTTGACTTAAGGCAACTATGAGTGAGAGACCTCCAACATCCTCTGTCATCAACAGCCCTGCTCAGATACTGTAAACTGAGTCTATCCACTGTAATGTGGTCTTCCTCTTTTCCTAATGCCATCCTCTGTACCCAAGCATTATTTTATTTGTTGTTTTGGCTTTTAGGGATTGTTCAGCCTTGATTTGTTCTTTTGTTGTTGTGTGCCTTCAAGTCGTTTCCGACTTATGACAACCCTAAGGCGGATCTATCATGAGGTTTTCTTGGCAATATTTGTTCAGAGGAGGTTTCCCATTGCCTTTCCCTGAGGACTTGCCTAAGGTCACCCAGTGGGTTTACATGGCTGAGGGAGGAATTGAACCCTGGTATCCAGAGTTGTAGTCCAACACCCAAACCACTACATCACACTTTTTGTTGTTGTTGTTAACTGCCTTTGCGTCGATCTCAAGCCATGGCAACCCACTTTAGGACCCATTTATTGATAGCTTTCACAGTCCATAGTATCCATAGAACTCTCCTCCAGCATCATATTTCAGGTAATTTAAAAGGATCTATAATGCCTGGGGCCTTTTGATACCACACAAATATAGCACTTTGATGTCACTTAAGCTTATTGCACTGTGTTCTCATTATATAATGAGTACGTGATGAGAACAGAACGGAACATATTTTATCTCACGGTATGATTCTCATTGAGTTCCCATTCTGTGCTCTGACAGTCCAGGAGGAGAACTGTAAAAAATGCGTCCTCAGCCAGCAAGAATGCTTTCAGACCATTCCAAATTATGTGTGTGCGATAATCCTACCAGTCTCAATCTGTCCTTGTGTTCTGGTTGGCTAAGACAACCTCCTCTCTTCCCATCCTAGGACATCCACAAACTCAACTCAACTCTTCCGGTGTTGATGCAAGGAAGGTGCCACAGGCAATTTATTTTTTATTTATTTATTATTATTATTATTATTATTATTATTATTATTATTATTTGGTAGATTGAATTGCATCGTGTTTACAAGAAAAAACAATGAATGGTCAATAGCATTCTTTCCAATGCAGATATAGGGGTTTTTGCAACAGTGAGCATGCGCCAATGAGGGACGGCTGAAGAACTACTTTTAGCGCCAGTACCGGTACAACAGTAAATGCTGTGTGATAATATGTGTTTTCATAACGTTACTATCGCGTTATCAATAGTCTAATGTGGTAACACCCGTTCCCATATCGTTACGTTCCAAGGACTCAATGGGAATGTTACAGGTACTGGTATGATAAGTTTAACTTTCCCTGTCATAGTTCCATCCTATGGAATCCTGAGATTTGTAATTTTTATGAGGTTTTGGGAATTCTCTGCCAGAGAGCTCCTCAAGAGCAGTGCTTCTCATATTATCTGATGTAGGGAACCAGCAATTTACCCTCCGCCAGTGTGCCAGCGACTGGCACCATATTTGTGCCTATTGGCTACAATTGTTTCTTTCTCTTCTGGAAATTTGCCAGGGATTGGCAGCCAATGTTTCCAGAATCAGTACTAGTCCTGGGGCCACCACTTTGAGTACCACTGTTTTAGAGCATCCCATAACTACAAATCCCAAAATTCCATAGGATGCAGCCATAGTTGAGGTGAAATCAAAGTACTATAATTGTGTAGTATGAAAGGCCCCTGGCCCTACGTTTCATTATTATTGTGCATTATTATTAGTGTGATGAAGACATAAATGTCTGAGTGCAAGATTACAAGCAGGAGAGAAGCAACCGAAAGACTGTATTCTTCCCTTATGAACCAGCCTGTGATTCTGGGAAGGCCCTTCTCTCTGTCCCACCATCCTCACAGGTACTTCTGGTGGTAACATGGAAGAGGGTCCTCTCAGTGGCTGCATCTAGGGTCTGGAACTCCCTTCCCAGATAAATTAGACTAGCATCAGATCCCATCTGATCTTGGATGTTAAGGAGGATCAGGCCTGGTTAGAACTACCAGGAAACACAAGGAAGTGTCAAGCCACCTCTAAATATTCCTTGCCTATGAAAAACCATAGGAAATTTTTAGGATTTTCATAGTTCAATAGGCAACTTGAAGGCATACATACACACACACACACACACACACACACACACAGATGGCTATCAGAGCTAGAGGTGAGGATTTGGTTGTTGCTTAACAGCCATCTTATACAGAGATGTATCAAAATTTTCTGATGTATAGACAGGATAGTTTTCCACAGGACCAGGTGTAGGGATGGGTGAATTAAGCACTTGCCCTGAACATCAAGCTGAAAAGTTCAGTGACTTGGCTCTGAGTTTCTTGGGTGTACTATCTGTAGAGAATTAAAGATTTTTTTAAAAAGTCTCTCTAACCTTCTCCAGCCCTCTCCAAGTTCTGCAGTTGGCTTGTGTAATAATTATGAAAATGAGCACCCATCAGGAGGTTTTAAAGTATTTTTTTCCGCTTCCACTTTTGTGGGAGTGTGGTCAAATAAAATCAGCTTCACTTTGCAATTTTGCATAAGCCATACAACTTTGCAGCACTGCGCTCCTCCTGCCTCCCCCACTGGATGCTTTTTTATCCTCAGGCCATGCCTGCTCTTCAAACCTGTTATCCAGGCAGATGAAAGGCACCATTAAAATTACAAGCAACTCAAGAGCCTTCAATAAGAAGCAGAAAGCCAACTTCAATCCCTTCCATCTAATGCTACATACGTTGAGATTGCTGTCTTGGTAGAGCCATTTCATCTGGCAGGGATCAGATGTCATCCATTTCCTGGACTCAAATGGGCTGGAGGAGGACCTTTGGAGAAATTAATTTTAATTGTGGCCCACAGATGAATCATACCAATATTGTTCATTTCCAGAATATTGGTTTGTGATCTTTCTTTGTACTCAGAGCAGGCTTTCCTGTGGGTCATTAAAAGCATACGTGAATGTTTGCATATTGTAGTCCCTTTATGTCAACTTCTAAAGGTACCGGGGCTATTCCTGCCCAATTCTGAAACTTCATGAACTCATACCCTCCTCCCACATTAAAAAAAGCAAAAGCATGCACTACTTCCACCATTATCACAGACATGTTTGATGAGAATATGAGAGAGAGCCTTCTCAGTGGCTGCTCCCAAATTGTGAAATCCCTTCCCATGGGTAACTTGGGCTTCACTAGTACAGAAATAATCCAGTTTGATATCACTTTAACTGTTATGGCTCAATGTTATAGAATTCTGGGAACTGTAGTTTTCTGAGACATTAGTTTTCTCTCTCAGAGAGCTCTGGTGCCATAACAAACTACAATTCCCAGAACTGAGCCATAGCAGTTGTGGTGTCAAACTAGATTATTTCTGCAATGTAGATGCAGCCTCAGTTGGCCTCTTCTCTGCTCTCTTTCCTTTAACCAGGCCTTTGACTGTTAACCAGTCATTGCATGAGGGCTTTTAATTAGGGAATGCTATATTTTTATCATAATTATTATTATGCTTTAACTGCAGAGCTTATTGTGTTAATAATAAAACCAAATTACCTCTTCTGAATTAGAGACAAATACGGGATGCAGCCAGGTATTACTGCACACATTTTGCCGCTGTTGCTGCCTCCCAACTACATCCAGCCTAAAACCCAGCTACAAGTCATCCTCAGCTGGCCAAAGTTGGGAGCTTCCTAGCTGTGCAAATCGGCCAGCTAAGGGTAGATTTTAGCCGGGTTTTAAGCTGGATGCAGCTGGGAGGCAGCAACAGTGGCAAAATGCATGCAGTAATACCCAGCTGCATCCTGTATTCATCTCTAATTTGGAAGAGGTCAATCGGCTTCATTATTAATGCAATAAGCTCCTGGCTCTTGAACAGTTTTAAATTAATATTTTAATATGAATCTCTATTTACCTGTAAATTTTTTTTATTTTAAAATCATCATATGTCTGGATTCAACTGATATTTTAACTTATATTTTGGTCCACCTTGGTTCTAACATGGAATGAAAGGCATGATATAAATTAAATAAATGAATAAGGTGGCCTGCAGAAAAGCAAATCATACACTCCAGGAGCTTTGAGGGTTTATGATTTGTCATCTAAATGCAATTTTAGCCCCAGGGTGCTTTTTTGGGCCAAAAAAAATCAATTTACATCTCTCAGCCTAACCCACCTCACATAGTTATTATAATGGTTTAAATGGGAAGGAGGACTAGTTACACTGTCTTAAGCTTCTTGAAGGAAAGGCAGGTAATGAAGAAGGAAAGGGAGATACAGGTAAGCTTTGGTTATATATTTTTTTCTCCCCAGACATCTAAGCTCCTCTTCTGCACCACTTTCAAAAGTAATGACTCTTACTGCAAGTTGTTGTTGTGGCCCTCCAAATGTTGCTAGACTACAACTCCCTTCTTCTTCCACCATTAGCTATTCTGATTGGGGCCAATCAGAGTAGGGATTCAGCAGCATCTGAAGGGCCACAGTCCAGCTCCGTGTAGAAGGCATATTCTGTAAGCTCTGCCATCTGAAAGAGGAGAGGCTTCTGCAATAGCAGATGGCTATTGTGCTCTGGCACCTGCATACCCAACTCTAGTCAACAGGAAAGGGTCAGAAAAGAAGAAGAAATCCATTGAATATATGGAGATCATTTGCTAATGTACGGCTTTACAGGAAAATTGATTGGTGTACTATACCTCTCAGTATATAACTGGGATAACCTACAAAGCCATGCAGATTATTTCCTTATCATCCATAGACAGGGAAGTGACTTTTTAGATCAAAGGGGAAAGAGGGAATTTGTTGAACCAACTGATTTCATCTTCTACATCTTGTGATGTGCATATAACAGAAATGGACAACTTGTGACTTTCCAGATATTGTTTGGCTGCAACCCTCATGATTCTTCATCATTTTCATCATTACCTATGCTGGTTAGGGTTGGTATGAGTTGTAATCCAACATCTAGAAGGGAACAAATTACTCACTCTTGACTTAATAGATACCTATAATCCCTTGTGAGGATCACTATAAAAGATGTGTAAAACATTCACTTTCAGATTTACCAAGTTTACTCTGTTCTCTACTGAACTCTCTGGAGGCTACTGTTAATCTCACTTGTACAGCTGTTAACTTTTCCATTAAATTCATCCCTTTCTTTCTAGTGACTACTGATACAAAATTGGTATCTTGATTAATGTTAGGCATTACACACACAATAGTATCATTTCAGATGAGGCATATTATCACTTAGTAGTATCACCTCATCGTTTATTCTAGTCTCTTCATGTCAAATGTTGTAATCCAATTACCTTGATAGAAAAAATTGAAAAACAGCCATAGAGCTTGAGTTTTATTTAGCTTGCAGGCAAGGATGTTGAGTAAGATCTTGAATTAGGGAGAGTAGCAGCTCTGATGCCATTGGGCAGTGAGTCCACTCTCGGTTTTAGTTTAGTCAAGGTGCTAAATCCTATCTCCAAAATACGGTCATCACCTTGAATAGCTCCTTTAAACCTCAGACTAAAATCCAAAACAGATTTGCCACCTCACTGACAGGGAAGCCACCCAGGTCTTTTGTAGCAAGGAATATATTTGTATATAAGTAAAGCATGTGTGAAGCAAACTGGAATACAAGCAATAAAACCCAAAATTAAATTTAATAATAATGATAATTCTCATATCCCAATACGTTTTTTGTATCTGCAATGGTCCTGGGAAAATTTCCCCTCCACATACTTTGTCTTCTTGTGTTAGCAGGAATCAATGCCATTGTTTCAACAAAGAATCAAATATCCCATATAAAGCTGTTAATAATCAGAAAGTTGTATAGCCTCCCAAATGGTCACTGATGAAGCTTGGATGAGTTATGATTTTGGACAACTACTCCCAGAAACCTGCAGACAACATGGCCAATGGGGATTCTGGAGCTGTGGTCTAAAGAAGTAATTTTTCAAAACTCTCCACACTAATATGCTTTCTGGAGTGAAAACCTTGCATCCATACTGTGTGGTGCTGATTTACAGATTGTCTGGGGCCTCAGCAGGCAACATTTCAGCACTATTTTTACAAGGAAAAGTTACATTAATCTGCTCTTTCAGGGGAACCACAGAGGCCAGTTAGATCTGACTGTGGGAAATAAGCTGACTTTGTTTCCCCCTTATGACATTCAAGCCAGAGCTAGAAGTGCTCTCTGGATAAGGCTGATTCCAAATTTTGTGCACCATGGGAGGATGAGGGGGATAATAGCAGGGAAATCCACCATTACAAATTTGGGAGGTTGGGGGGGAGGATTAGAGGAAGGGGAAAACATCAGTCTCCATGGAAACCCACCTCCCTTCCAAGACTTTCCCATATCTTGGAAAAGTTACTTTTAGGCACGATAACTTCTGGAACCTCCTGCTAGCATGATCATAGCTCAGTTAGGGGGTTCGGGGAGCTGAAGTCCAAAAAATTCCAAGCTTAGATTTTGTGTGAGATATGTTATCCTTCCAGTAATAACAGCAGAAGGTTTCAAAGCAATGCAGTTGCATGAAAGAAGAGAGGTGTGATAAGAAACATTTTCAAAGCTTTGTGTTCTATTTCTTTTCATAATGTGATTGCCCTGAGACATAAGGCTGGTGTGATTATGTCCTAAGACTTCAGACAGTTTGGTTCTCCATTTTATATTTTTTTCTTCTCTTCTATGTGTTAAAGGGGGACAAGTTTTAGAGCCTAACACCATGAGATGTTATGAAAACTTTAGTATTTGTAAGTAAACCTACAAAACAGGTGGTTTGTTGGGGAGGGTGTTGTTTTTTAACAAAAGAAAACTAATGTGCTTTATCCTTCTGCTAGACCCCATGTGTATCAGGATGATGGTATGGGACTGATTGGTGCCCACCTTCTCTTTGCAAATGCTAATTATCGTACTTATAAAATACAGTACTATCTCCAACATTCCCCTATATATGCCACCAACAGGATTCCAGCTGAAGTCTCCTTCAGACAGATTTGCACACACAGAAGCCACAGAAAGGCTTTGATAAAGTTTACGTTACAATTCAAAGACATATCTGTGTTAGTCTGGATCAGTATTATGTTACTTTGTTTCCTCCTGTCCTATCTTAGATGGAATTCTCTGAAACAATAAAAGTGAGGGGCTTTTCCTTTTCAATTTACCATAAGCATCCACAATAGCCATTCCGGTTAAGACTACAGAATGAACAGAATCATTTGGATGCTAGTAAGACATATGAAGCGAGTTAGAAAGAGGTGGGAGGGGAACTGTGCTGAAAAGCTTTTCGAATTACCCTATAAGCTCCATTTCCTAGGAATTTCTGCCAAGAATGTCCAGGGCAGCAGAAGAGAAGCAATGCCACAAAATCAAGACAAAAGATAAACTGATCTGGTCTATATTTGACATGTACACTGGGCTGACTGTACATTATCTGATATTCAACCCCATCCCAGCCCCCTGGGTTTGAATATCAGATAATACACAGTCAGCCCTCCTTATCCTTTGAGTCCTTATCCAAAGATTCAACCATTGGCAGCTTGAAAATGTTTTAAAATATATATAAATTCCAAAGAGCAAGCCTTGATTTTGCCATTTTATATAAAGGGCCACTGTCTTTACATTTTTTAAAGAAAGGGGGAGAACATGCAAAAGTGACTGAAATACTAACTTTTATCATTCTCTCTTCTCTAGGCACTATGGATTTTTCATGCAGCTAGTGCTTCCTAGTTTTGGCAATCATTATCACATAAAACCTTCTTTTTATGCTATATACTGATTGCCTGTAGAGCAACAGATTGAATTCAAGACAGGAGGCCTGGAACTGCTAAAATGAAACATTTTCAAGTTAGCTTCCCCAATGAAGTCAGTTGCACTTCAAAATATTTGGTTTTAACTAGATCTAGTATAGAATCTAGAAGTAGTTAGAGAATTCCATTACAATGTTATTTATTTAAATCTATATCCTATTTTTCTGGGGAGAGGCCCAAAAGGACAGCCAAAGCAGCAAATAACATCAAAATTCCAATATAAACAAAAAAATCCCCATTAAAAACAGTCTGGAAAAAGCAGTTTAAAAACTCATCATTTTTTTAAAAAAAATCATAGAATCAAAGAGTTGGAAGAGATCACAAGGGCCATCCAATCCAATCCTTTGCCATGCAGGAATACACAATCAAAGCATTCCCAACAGATGGCCATCTGGCCTTGGAGGAGATTCCACCACACTCCAAGGCAATGTAGTTCTCTGTCAACAGCTCTTACCATCAAGAAGTTCTTCCTAAAGTTTAAATAGAATCGCTTTTCCTGTGGCCTGAATCCATTGCTCCATGTCCTAGTCTCTGGTGCAGCAGAAAAGAAGCTTGCTCCATCCTCAACAGGAGATCCCTTCAAATATTTAAAAAATTGCTATCATGTCACCCCTTAACCTTCTCTTCTCCAGGCTAAACATAACCAGGTCCCCAGGATGCTCCTCATAGGGCATGGATTCCAGACCTTTCATTATTTTGGTTCTTTTCTCTGGACATGTTCCAGCTTGTAAATATCTTCCTTGAATTGTGATGCCCAGAACTGGACACAGTATGCCAGGTGAGGTCTGACCAATGCAGAATACAGTAATGCTATTACTTCCCTTGATCCTACTGATGTAGTCTAGAATTGCAATGGCTTTTTTAGAGTGATGACTGTTGACTCATGTTCAACATGTGATCTATTAAGACTCCTAGATCCCCTTTGCATATATTGTTGTCAAGCCAGGTGTCATCCATCCTATATCAGTCAGTCAGTCAGTCAGTCAATCATTTATTGTATTTGACTAAAAGCCATTACAACTCCAGGACAGAAAAACCACAATAAAATCCAGTAAAAAAAGAAAGACATATCTATAAATATACTTCTACATTTATATCCATAGAAGCATCATATTAGTGATGTTGGTGTATTAGCATAAATGCTTGTGTGTAGTTTATGTTTGGGCCTTTGCAGACTGCCAGAAATAGTGCAACTTGAGTCCACTTTAACTGCCCTGGCTCAGTGCTAGGGAATCATGGGAACTGTAGTTTATTGTAGCACCAGAGCTCTCTGACAGAGAAGGCTCAATGTCTCAGAAAAAAACTACAATTCCCATGATTCCCTAGCACTGAGCCAGGGCAGTTAAAGTGGACTCAGTTTGCACTATTTCTAGCAGTCTGCAAAGGCTCTTTCTTTCCTTGAGAGGGGGTGGTGTACTCTACAGAGAAACACTGATTTATCTCTATAGTCATTTGGTCAGCGTGTCTATGAAGAAGTTACTTCCCACGCCCCTTCCTTTTCTGAGGATTCTTCCTGGAGTAATAAACTTTTATGATTATTTGTTTAGTAGCACACTTTCCTGTCTTCCTTGACCAAGCATGGATGCAGAAACCAGCCTTTGATACTAAAGATGTTTTTCTTCTTACTTGCACACATGGAGGTCAACTATCTAGGGACCTCTGTACCAAAGTATAGTTTTCTCTCCTAAGTAGTTATTTTGTAGAAGCTAGATGTAGCAATAAAGTAAGTTTCTCTTTACCTACCAATGTATCCCGTTTATTTACCAGAAGCTCAGATCTAGTTGTTTTTGCCAAATACCTGTGGAGGACACATTTGTTGCTCTGCTGCTGCTGCTGCTGCTGCTGCTGCTGCTGCTGCTGCTGCTGCTAAACTGATTTACCCACAAATTAACCAAACCATAATTTTAATAAGTGAGTCCCCTCCACAATCTACAGCAATATCTTTCAAATAGGTAGCACATATCCTTTTTCCAGCCTTAGCAAATAAGGCTGTTGTATGGGTAACATATGAATCACAGTCTGAAAGTAACCAACATATTTTCATATAACAGCTCCCCCCTTACATGGAAGTCAAGATCTGACCCAAGAATCTCTTCCTGGGATTTTGATGAAGCTGGCAACAAAGTAAATAGTGAGAGATGTCCTCTACCTCACCCACTCCACAGATGCAAAACCTTCTCGGGATTTTTCTAGATCTACTGTCCAAGACAGATGTTGGCAGTTTGAAAACATAGTTCTGTAAATGCCATTCTCAGAGACGCAAATATAAGTGTTTTTAAGTATTGAGCTCTTACATTATTTGATTTCAACAAATGGTACCAACAGGAAAAATTTGAAGATTTGATTAAAGCTAAGTCCTGCTCATTATCCCACTTTTAAATCCAGTCCCTCAGGTTGTTTTTAACTCCAGAAAAATAATATATGTTCAAAGATTTCTAGAAGTTAATAAGTCTTGAACTAGCTTAGCCCAGCCACCTTTTTTCCATTGTTTGCCTGAACAGAGCTTAGAGAGATGGTCATCTGACATGTCCAAGACCCTCCTATAATATGAAAGTGCTGCCATCTAAGCCCTAGCTTTTACAGATACCAGTCCTGTCTCTGTCCTGAGAAATGGGGCTGGAGTCCTTGGAGGTACTGCCAACAGGCACCTCAAGAACTTATTTTGACATATCTCTAAGTCATGCAAGTTATTATGATTTATTCCCCAGAACTCAATGTCATATTGCATGTGAGCAGCTAACTTCCCTAGGAACACTTTTAATGCTGGAATTACTAACCTGCTGCCTTTAGAATAGAAAAATTTCAGTATGGCATAGGCTGACTGCTGTGCTGTCATTTTGATATTTTGTAGTTGAATCTTCCAAGAATTTTTGTCCTCAAAATATACCCCCAGGTACTTAAAGGAGAAAACCTACTCTATCTTATTATAATAATAATAATAATAATAATAATAATAATAATAATTTTTATTTATATCCCGCCCCTCTGCCAAGCAATCGGGGCGGCGTACAGAGTTCAAAACATCAAAATAGATTACATCAAATCAACTCCCATCCCTCATTCCCATCCCCAAAACAATTCAACAAAACAAATTAAAAAACAATATACAATACAATATAAAATATACAATTACAATATAAAAATACATAATAGCATTGTAGCTGGGAAATGTATAACTGGGGAAGGATTTTAAACTCTTCCCGGTCTCCCCAACCGTGCTCCAGCCACAGCTGTGCTGTTGGTGAAAATCAAAGTCCAATTATAGTCAAAAGCTGGAAGCTGGAGGGGATTTTAAAGCCGCTGGTGCTCCTCCCCAGCAGCGCAGGTGAAACTGGTCCTCCGAGGGCTGCTGGGTGGACTCCAGCCCCAATCTTCCAATCAAATTTAGGTGATCGTTTGCCAAAGACAATCGCCTTTGATTTAGCGTAGTTTATTCTAAATTGTTCTATTTGGCAGAACTCATAAAGTTTAAACTTCTCTTCAACCCAATTTTATTCAGGGACAATAATACAATATCGTCTGCATAAATCAGTATGGTGGTTTTACAATTCCCTATTGAGGGAGGAAAATGATTGGAACAGTTTGATATAGAAACAATATTATTGATATAAAGGTTAAACAGGATGGGTGGTAACAAACAGCCTTGTCTGACTCCTTTTGTATTAATTTCCTCCATCAACTGTCCATCTGTACTAATCCTTATCCTCATAGTTGTATTTGTATATAATTCCTGAATTAGTAGTAACAACCTCTCATCTATATTGATCCTGCCAAGTTTATTCCACAGATGATTCCTATTGATAGTATCAAAAGCTGAGAAGAAGTCAATAAATGCAGCAAACAGCCATTTGGAAGGACCACTAGTTTATTTGTGAATTAAATTATTTAACACAAAGATCTGATCAACAGTACTGTGATCCTTCCTAAACTCAGCTTGTTCCTGATGGAGAATATTATACCCAGCATCTTCCAATAGACCAACAGTCTTACTATCACCTTTGTCTCCAGTGCATCCCAAGTACCATGTCACAGCTAGGAAATGGAAAGGAGAAGGAAGGGGTAACATGCTCACCTCAGGTGGCAGAATGCCAGCAGACTGGCTACATGGTTTCCTGCACCTGCCTCCTCCCCAAGAGCTCCCTTTGCTGCTCACCATCCCTGATAACCCAGAAAGAAGAGAAACAAGCAGCGATGGCGCCCTGTTCCTCCCTTTATAGAAAAAGGCACTGGCAGTAGTGCCTCCCCACCAGGGACCAATAGAGGTGTGGTGCCCCAAGATGGAAGAGGATGTGACTGTGGCATCCCTACACCTCCTTTGTGCCAGTGGATGGCTCTAGTCTATGCGGACCTAACTATTTCCTAAAATAGGTTGCTGTGCAGCAGAGCCAACCTCTGGATTGCTTGGAACCCTCTGGTCAGGTCTTCCTCTTTTTTGCAATGAGGGGGGCTGCCTTCTCTGGGGGTAGGAGGCATGTGCACTACCATTGTATCATTCCCCTCTTTCTGGAGCATGGAAGGAATGTGGGTGATGCCACCATAGCCTTCCCTTCTTTTTTGGGGGGGAGGGGGGGCATAATCTCTGCCCAAACTGGCTTCCTCTTTTGTGTGATGTCCAGGAGAGACATTTTGCTTCCCATCCAGGCAGTCAGGGGAGCCTGAGCCCAGTGGCATCACTAGGGGGGTGCGGAGTGTGTGAACCACAGCAGGTGACACCCTGGGGGGGGGGTGACACCACTGCTCCTCAAACACCTACCTTTTGGCAGAAATGGGCTGAGGCATTCATCTGTTTCCCTTTAAAATGCTTTAAGAGATGGTGGGAGTGGGATGAAGCTCAGTGAGAGGGGAAAGGAGAGCCTCCCCCCCAAAAAAAAATAATTAAAATTTCAGTTTTCAATTCTTAAAAAAATTGAATTTTTTTTTAAAAAAAAAATCTTTTAAAATGTTCTTTAAAAATATCACATTTTAACCCAATCTTCACTATGTATATGTAAATACATTTAGGTTGTGCATATGATAATGTAATTTGAAGGTTAAATTTTAATTTTGCTAGTTGTTTATGTCACAACTATGAGCATTAAATTCAGTGAAATATGGGAATTATGATTTACAAGCAACATTAGTGCAAAAAAGCATTGATAAGGATTTTGTATGGTGTGAAATGGGAGGAGGTCTATGGGGGGGTGCACCATGACCGCACCAGGTGACACCAACCCTAGAAACACCACTGCTTGAGCCCCCTTTCCTCACCAACACATGCCAAGGGCCTAAGCTATGTCAAGTTAAAGTGGCCTCATAGCAAACTCTCCAACTCTTGATTTGGCAAGGACAGTTCAGATTAATAGTCTGTCATCCCATTTTTCCAGATGCTTTTTACATGTTCTAGTTTCTCTCTCCTCCTGCCCAAATTTCTTTGCGTCCTGGCTTACCACAGTTGCTGCAAACTGAGATCAAAGTGCATAATACAAAAGTAGTTTGCATTCAATTAATTCAACAGAGGACAGTGGAAAGGAGGAAGAATCCTCCCCTTCCCAGCAGTTCAGGCAAATGCTAACTGCTATAGCCCCTCCTGGTGTGGTCTTCCTCATTAATAACTTTTGCTAACTTGACCACATACTGGTGTTATTTGATCATATGTGTCCTAGTTTCCATTAGTGAAATATCTGAGGGTATGATACCATTGCATTGCATCTCTAAGCACCCTGAAGCAGCATAATCAATGGTGAAGCATGCTGGAAGTAGGAATCCACAAACATCTCAAGGGCCTCAGGATTCCTACCCTTGATTAATCTTTCAAATATAGTGTATCTGTGAAGAGCCTTTTTGTCATTTCTGTTTCACCTTCTCAGCCATGGCAATAAATAGAGAATTTTGAGCTGTCTACAAAAGGTAGCAAGTTAGGTGCCAATCTAGCCTCACTAGGAGAAGCGTTTCAGAGGCTGGGACCAGCCACCAAGAAGGCTCTCTCATGTTCCTACCACAGTAGTAGGGTTGCTAGAGTAAAAACTGGAGATGTCTCCTATACTCCAATATCTATGTAAAACAGGGAATTCCAATAGCTGCTGCTTGTTACCTGCTTGTATGTCAAGCAACCCCTGCTGAAATTCCCTCTTCTACACTACCCTTAAAGGTATAAGAGATTTCTCCAGTTTTCAGTCTGGCAACCCTAGATATTAGTGAGACAACAAGAAGAACTTCCCCAGGAAATCTCAAAACACAGACTCATGTGGGAAATAATGGTCTTTGAGACTGAGGGAGAATATGGTCCTTCAGGCAATGAGTTGGTTTTCTTTGTTTTTTGCTATGGCCACTCATAATCTGAGACCTTAAATTGTAGTTTAGTTAGCTTGTGCAAAAATACAAACATACACATTCATTGGCCTGAGCCACATGTTGCCACTGGCTCTGATTCAGGGCTCCAGCCAAAAGCAAATCAGTTCCCATAAGCCCAGAGTATTCCTGCCATTGCAAGTGCATCTGTGATATGCCTCAAGTAGTTTAGCTGAATGTTTAAGCAGTTTGGGAAGAAAAGCTTGTGAGACCAGATGCAGCTTATGGCTCATATAATTTATCCACTATCTTGGTAAGTTATAATGACTTGAAATCATTATTCTGCAGAGAATCTTTCTGAAGTCTTTTTTTTTTCCATTTCAAAAAAGGATGGTTTCTAGGTGGATATAGGAAACTGATTACATATGGAACCATTGGCAATTACCCACAGACCTTGTGTGTGTGCCAAACTGCTGCAAAAGCACTCTTCCAAATTAGATATCCCTCACAGCAGACTGCTCCAATATGGCACAGACACCAGTCTTCCATCCACTGGGCTTAGGTAGTTAGTGCTTATCCAGTAAAAGATTCAATTTATGGCATTTGATATTCCAAAAGCTGTGTGTTGTAAGGAAGCCAAATTAAATTGTCAAGTCAGCTGAAAAGCAATATATTCCTTGACTTGAGCTCCCAAATGGTTTTTAACGTTAAGTGTAGTCAAGTAGGGTCACTGAGTTCCTGCTTTATTACAGTCTTCGCCATTAGATCTTCATTTTGCCTAACCAGCTCATTTGCAGCTCTTTAAGTTGGAGCTTAATATAGTAACAGAGCATCTCTCCTAGTAGAGAGAACACATCACAGTCATTCTAAAACCTTACCTAGTCTTGGATATAGGGTTATCAGATCAGGATTGACTTTGGCCCCTGCTTGAATACTTTTCAATTGAACAACCCATGAATGTGGACAGGATGCTTAGGGAGATATGAGCCACTACATGTGTATTTGAAACATGCCCTTCTTGGCTTATTGTGAAAAGTCAGGGAGAGAGTGGTTGGGTGGGTAGTGTCACTAAAACAAGGCAGAGGTCCAGCTTGCTTAAAGGAGGAAGTTATGTGACCATGGCTGAAAAAAACCCTGCCTAGAATCCACCATATCGGACAACTACCAGTTTGGAAATGGCACCAAAATATGTAACAGTCTCCCAGCTCCAGGCATTTCTACATGGGACAACTTTTCTAGATCCATTTCAATCTGCTTTTAGGCCTGGCTATAAAAAAGAGACAGTGTTGGATTATACACCAGGAGCTGGATTGGGGCAGTGTATCTGCTTATTCTGCTGGACCTCTCAGAGGCTTTCGATACCACAGATCATGACATCCTTCTGGGTCATCTTGCTTGGAAAGGACTAAAGAGGTGGTGCTAGGAAACTCCTGTTCAAATCCCTGGCCACTGTCCTGTGGGGTCACTAAGGGATTGGTTTTGTCTTGCACACTATTTCAGATATCCATGAAACCACTGGGAGCAGCTTCTGGAGTTTGGGGGTCCAGTGCCATTTGTATGTGGATGACAATCCACTCTCAACTAATCCTTTGCGCCTCAGTCCAAGGAAGCTGTCTTTTTTCTAAACCAGTACCTACTATCAGTGGTGGATTGGATGAGAGTGAACAAATTGAAATTTAATCCAGACAAGACAGAGATGCTCCTGGTCAATCAAAGGGCAGATCAGATAATAGTGACTGAGGTTGTGCTGGATGAAGTTGTAACCCCCCCCCCCCCGAATATCCTGGTTTGCAGCTTAGCTGTACCCCTGGAATCAATCTTGAGCCTGAAAGCTCCGGTTTCATGGCCAGGAGTACATCTGCACAGTTAGGCTTATGTTCCAGCTACACCCATTCCTTGAAACACTGGGTCTGGCCACAGTGACACATGCCTTAGTTACATCCCATTTGAATTACTATAAAGCACTGTACATGGAGCTGCTTTTGTTCAGAAATGTCACTTGCTCCAAAGAACTGCAACAAGAGTGTTAACCAGGACTGGATACAGGGAGTACACAACTACCTGTTTGCAACAGATTCACAGGTTTCCAATCTGTTTCTGGGCACAATTCACTTGCGTGGTGACGACCTATAAAATTCAAAGTGCTGGTGACGACCTATAAAGCCCCATATGGCTCAGGCCTAGGTTATCTAAAAGGCTGTATTTTCCCATATGATTCTGCCTGTGTTTTGAGATCTTCTGGGGAGGTCCTTCTCTTTATCCTACCACCTTCACTGGGGAATCGAGTTGGAACATGGGAGAGGGTTTTCTCGGTGGCTCCTCCCAGACTTTGGACCTTCCTTCTGAAAGGTTACGCTGCTGTCCTCCTTGCTATCCTTCTGTAAGCAGATGAAGAAGACCCTTTTTGTTTCAAAAGGCCTTTGAGAGTTGAATGCTGAGGGAGAAAGAACATTTCATAGTGTTCTGATATTCTTTATACTTGTTTTTCTTTGTGTTGGTCATGCTTTTAACTGCATTCCCAGACTGGGTTAAAGGTAGGGGAATCATCATTAACAGCATCTGATTTCCACATTTTACAAGACAAATTACCCATTTTCAAATGAAAATGCAATACTGGGGCCTATCAGGGCCATTGGAGTGAAAACTGAGCCCCACCACCCTCACCTTAGTTGCTCACCTCTGGTCCACATATATGGTCCTATGATTCTATATTACATCTGTTTCTTCTTTCTTATAACTGCTGTGCTTTCATACCTGTGTAGGCCCAATCATTGATCTTCTTAGAGAACCTTCCTTTCTCGTGAAGATTGCATTCCCTGGATTGTAATGCTTATCTTCCATGTGATAGATGGTGCTGATTCTTTCATCATTTTCCTGCGATGTCTTTATTTCCATTGTAAGCACACTACGAGTTGGATATTTTTTTATGAGGGAGCAGGTACCATACTTACTGGAGAGGATTGTAGCATTTCATATATTTGCTGGAATCCTGTTGGTGACCTAGACATGCCTAACTCAGGGGTACATACATGCACCCTGTTTTGAACATAGTGCAAGTGGTTGTTTACTTAGTTCCTTTCACAGCATCCAAAACCAATGGAAGACAAAATGGCGTCCAGAGTCGTGAGTGCCTCCAGCCCCCCGGAAGATCTGGGGGCTGGCAAACCAGCCCCTGGATCAAAAAGTCTGGGGACCCATGCACTATACTGAAATTATCCTTGGCTTCACAGTTTACTGGGTGTTATTGAGTGGAAGTTGGACCATCAATGATTTGGATTCTGGCATTATTGTCGATCTTAAGTTGAACATAACACAGCAGTGTGATGCTATGATAAGAGGTATGAAGAACTAAACATACAAGGCGAGGTTGGAGGAGCTAGGCATGTTCTGCTTGGTGAAGAAAAAACTGATGGGTGATCACACCCTTTAAATACCTCAAGGGCTGTCACAAAGGCTGCATCCATATTGCAGATATACTCCAGTTTGACATCATTTTAACTGCCATGGCTCTATGGGATTTGTAGTTTGTTGTGGCACCAGAGCTCTCTGACAGGGAAGGTTAAATATCTCACCAAACTACGTTTCCCAGAATTCCATAGCATTGAGCCATGATAGTTAAAGTGGTGTCAAACTGGATTATTGCTGCAGTACAGATGCAGCCAAAGAAGAGGGTGCAGGTTTGTTCTCTGCTGCCTCAGAGAGTAGAACTAAGTCTAATGGTTTTAAGTTGGGGGGGGGGGTTAGATTTTGAATGAACATTAAAACAAACGTCCATGAACATCTTGGATTACCTGTGCATGGCCTGGACTGGACTGATTTAGCTGTAGCAGCTTCCTCTGTGATAATCTGTCTCTCTGGACACTTGCTGCCTTAGGCACAGGACAGATTATTTCATTTAGATGCTTTGTTCATCAATTTGGAATTGGTCCCAGAGCACCTATTACTACTGGAACCACATCTTTTCCCAGATGTACTTTTCTTAGAGAAATTATATACTGGAGATATCTTTTCCCAAATAGGAATAGTAGTAGTAGTAATATTCATCCCAAAACTGGAATTCAAGGAAATCTCATCACCCTTCTATTTTCTTTCCAGGCATTTTTAGTAGATATTGTTTCTTTTTATTCTCAATGGAGTTTCTACTATCTCAGTAGTCAGACAACAGTAAATCCAACTGTAAATGCTAGCAGTATTCAGGACCCATTGATGGGATTTGGGGGGCTCTTTTTTAATACAGTGGGCAAGTGCTCTTGGTTGTTTTAATGATAGGTCTTCCTTCCTTTAGAAGGCAGTCTTTAATTGATTGGAGTCATAGGACACAACAGTCACACAATTGATTCAAAACATCGCCTGTTATTACATTCCACAGTAGAATGGCAAATGGCTTCCTTTGTGAAGTCTTTGTATAATGTGTCTCATTGTCATTGACTTCTGTCAATAAGGTTGAACTCTCAGGGTCAGAAGGACTCTCTGGTTTACTGAGTCTGTGACAGCATCCTGTTCATGGCCTTTGTCCAATTAGAGTTTCAAATTCTGAACAGGAGAAGCTGAACCTTTCCATATGTCAAGATGAAACAATTCCACAAATGCATGCAATATCCTCCCCTCTCGCAATGTGCTGTCATT
This sequence comes from Phrynosoma blainvillii, assembly GCA_026167975.1. Lineage (NCBI taxonomy): Eukaryota > Metazoa > Chordata > Lepidosauria > Squamata > Phrynosomatidae > Phrynosoma > Phrynosoma blainvillii. Next base: position 108,003,446 of record JANUYF010000001.1, read on the forward strand.
TTTAACTCTACCACATTAGGGATGCTATCTATAAATCAATATGAAATTACCATTGATGGCAGTCAATTGCACATTTCTAATTTCATTGTAAATGTAGCAAGTAATCCAGGTTAGATAGGCACTATCTCTATTATTGAATGCTCTAAAAGACTCTTCCCCTCCCCAACACTAAATCTTTTGAAACCATTGTTGTTGTTGTTTTTAAAATAAATCAGCCCTTAGTCCAATAGAGGCGTACTTGTTACTCAGAACTTTAAAAACAGGGTTAGGTAATATATGTCCAATAGGCAGCATGCAGTTCCCAAGGCCTCTTTTGTACATCTAGGGCTGGTTCTATACCTTCCTCCACTGGGGAAAAAAGAATCAGCAAACATGGAGATGGGATTTTGCCTTAAAACAATTTTCTCCTGCACCTTGTTTTGACTGGGGCAAAAATCATTCTTGTTCAGTATTGGGGGTTGAAGGGCTGGGTTTAATGTGGCCCTAAGTGGGTCCTGCAGGTTGACAACTGTCCCATGGACCATAAGAGCTGTCCCACCCGTGCAATCTCGCAAGTGTGTTTTTCTTGTTTCTGGGTTCTGAAGAATATGAACATGTTAGTAGATGTCATAAACTATTGATAGAATTACACCCAAAGGAGGGGAAATATTGCCTTCAGAGCAATCCAAAATAATGAGGTATATAAAGCTGTGAAACCAATGAGAAATGATTTCTAAGTAACATAGTGTGAAAGCACTCAGGTTGTTATTCCATTGTAATAGCTTTTTCATGAAGGCATTCAAAGCTCCATTGTGGTGGTTGTGGGTTGACAGGTCCACGTCACATGTCTTAATATTTTCTGTCAGATCAGGGGAGTGGTGACATGTATTGGATGGCAAAAGCCACTATGGTCAGAAAGTTCTCTAATGAGAGGCCCCTTACCCATCATCCACTATCTCATTAACAGGCCTATGTTCTAGGGAACAAGAATCGGTTGTACATAACTTTTTGGATTGAGCCAGTGTGGCTGTGGTATAGTGATTTGAGGACTTAAGGAGAACCAGATTCAAATCCCTGCTCAGCCACTGAAGTCCACCTGGTGACCTTGGGTAAGTCACGGTCTTTCAACCTAAAAGGAAGGCAATTACTCCTGGAATCCTGTGTAGAGTTCTGGGCACCACAATTTAAAAGGGATACTGACAAGTTGAAGTGTGTCCAGAGGAGGGTTAACAAAAATGGTGAAAAGTCTGGAAACCATGCCTTATGAGGAGTGGCTTAAGGAGCTGGGTATGTTTAGCCTGGAGAAGAGAAGGTTAAGAGGCAGCAAGTATCCAGAGACATGATAGCCCTGTTTAAATATTTGGAGGAATGTAATATTGAGGATGGAGCAAGTTTGTTTTCTGATGCTCCTGAAACTAAAATACAAAGCAACAGATTCAAACTACAGGAAAAGAGGATTCCACCAAAATATTAGGAAGAACTTCTTGATGGTAAGAGCTGTTGACAGAGGAATACACTCCCTTGGAGTATGATGGAGTCACCATAGCTTTTTCATGAAGGCATTCAAAGCTCCACTGTGGTGGTTGTGGATTGACAGGTCCACATCGCATGTCTTAACATTTCCTGTCATATCAGGCAGTGGTGACATGTACTGGATGGCAAAAGCCACTATAGTCAGAAAGTTTTAAAGAGGTTTTAAAACAGAGGATGGAAGTCCATCTGTCAGGAGTACTTTGATTGCGTATTCCTACACTGCAGGGAGTTGGGCTGGATGACCCTTGTGGTCTCTTCCAACTCTATGATTCTATATAGACCTCCTCTGAATACATCTTGCCAAGAAAACCCTATGAAAGTCAAAAGCTATTTGAAGTTAGAATGTGCTTGAAGGCACATAACACTAAAAACTGTTTGGTGATAGTAAAATAATGGACAAAATACTCATGACAGAAGTAAATGGTTTCATGGCATTCTTTCTGTGACTATTGATTTCCATGGCATACCAATAGCAACCAATCATAATGAAAAGGCTATGAAAGCTTTCTTCCTTATAAGACTGGCGTGTGTCGGTAATTGGAACAGACAATATAACCATATGGGATATATGATCCTTCTCCTGTAAAAGATCAATAGGCCAAAAAACTGAGTGTGTGCACTGCCCTTCAAAGATGCTGTGAGCATTTGTTAAAAAGAAAAATGCCTACAGAGAGCCCCTTTGTCTAACTAGCAAGGAAGACCAAACAGTTAGATTGGCTTAGATCTTTGTAAATTATCTCAATAAATTAGTTTCATTTGTCTAGCAGTATGTACTGTGTTTATGTGAGTAAGTAACCCTCATTCATTAGACACACACACACATTCTCCTTGCTTTCATCCTTGCAGAGAATGGAAGAGAAATAAGAGCAAAGCATTGATTGCAGCCCTGACTGTAACTCACTGAATGAACAGCCTTCAGATGACCTCTAGCAAACTCCCCAAGCATAAACCCAGCAGCTAATTGATGGGGAGTGTTTATTGCTCTTGCTCTTGTAGAGGCTCATGGTTAAGAACCAGAGGCAGTGAGTTCAAAAGCATAGCTAGACAGACAGGTTGCCATGAAGAACATCAGAAAGAACATGACAGTGGTGTGAAATATTAACAGGACAGTGCCAAAACCTAAATCTAAAAGGTATGCCAGGAAGCCTATTATTCTAGCTCTCCCTAACATATGGCCTTCCAATCTGTTGGACCTATTCTATGACCACCATCAGTCCCAGTCAGCACAAGCGTAGAGGGAGAAGCTCACTATTTTACTTAGAAGTTGTGTTCTCTTATAGTGAACTCATCTCCATCCCAACCCTCCATTCATTTGTGTTATCCAAGGCAGATATACTGACTTTTGTGGTCAAGCTGTAGCAGCGTGTCTGCAGTAATAATGAGATAAAATGTGAGCTAGAAAAGAATGAAATTCTGCTCTAGCCAATCCTACTGTAGCTGCCTATGCTTTCCTGCAAAAGACAAGGTAAACAGCAGCTGTCCCCAGTCCTTTATTGAACATGTGTGAATAGCAAAACAGACAAAAATAGGGACAGCAGATAACCCTGTCTCACCAGAATCTCCTAGCATGTTAAAAAGAAAAAGTCTGTAAGTGTGGCTAGCACAAAGGGAAATTTTAAAAGGGACTTTAAAAGTGAAAGCTGGTGATAAGAGGAATAATATCATCTTTGCATGCATTTTGGATGTTGTTTTCCAAAAATTGAGTCCACTTTAACTGCACTGACTCAGTGCTAGGGAATCATGGGAAATGTAGTTTATTGTGGCACCAGAGCTCTCTGACAGAGAAGGCTCAATGTCTCAGAAAAAAATACAATTCCCTTGATTCCCTAGCACTGAGCCAGGACAGTTAAAGTGGACTCAGTTTGCACCATTTCTAGCAGTCTGCAAAGGCCCTATGTTAGCTGGTGGACTCTGAGAGTTGTCCAAAAAACAAAGCTTTTCACACTCTTAATCTGCATCTGCACTGCAGAAATAGTACAGTTTTAGTGAAACAATACAATAATATTAAGTACGTCATTACATTTTGTGTTCCTTCATTTTATTTATGTATTTGCTTTCCTAATAGTGGAAAGAGAGGGAGTAGAATAAAGAAATCTGGTCTTGGGCACAGTCCAACAAAAAAAAAAAATTTCAGTGGGCATAAATATGTTTTATTCTCAGTTGGATGTGGCCTCTGACCATGCAGTCATGAATATATTTTAAAAAAACAACAGGAATAGACAAAGTTTGGAAATATCAGCTCCCCAAGGCCACCATCCAACATGGCTATGGTGGAGTCCCCCCACCCCCATGTTCCCACCCTCTGAGAAAAGTATTGTGGTTGTTCTATTATCTTTCTCCAAAATTATGGCTATCTGATAATGTCAGGATACTTAGCCAGAGACAAGGACATTCATAAGCCTTTTGTCAAATGTCTTTGAAAACGCAAAGAAATGAGAAGGCTTGTTCATGTGCCTGGATTCTGTTAATGCCCAGTTTTGCGAAGCTGCAGCAGGTGCTGTTCAATAGCGTATTGACGCAAAAATGAATGTTTATTTTGACGAATGCAATTGTGTGCCACAACTACTCATTTATTATGACAGGAAAAAAGGAGAATTTCTCTCCCTCCACTTTCCCATAAGCCTATTTCTGCAGCCTTTGAGAATTAAGAGGAACACTCAACCTCCTCTAATAACTACTGCACTGGATATGGTGTGTGCATCTCATATTCACATGTTAAATTGCTGAAGGCTTGGCCAACCCTTATTTGTTTCACAGAGGAGAATGTCAACTATTTGATACATATTAAAGAGAGAAACACATCATTAAAATGGTGTGATCTATAGTCATTATTAACAGAAATGAAGGTCTCAATGGTGCCTGATTGACAGTTTGTCTGCCAAACAGCACTGGGCAACATTGTTCCAAGAAACTACTGCCTAGGGTAAGAACAAAGCAGCCAACTTTGAGGCCAGTCTCATGCCAAGAGTGTTCAGTAATCACACAGCAAATGCACAAGATGAGGAAACTGATGTGAGAAGTTGCATCTGTTTGTGTGTGTGTGTTTTTGTCCTCCACAAAGTGATTATCTTTTCTCTTCCACCTCCTGACTGGCATCGTGCCTTGCATTTGCCATGTAATTGCTGAATAAATGTGACATTAAATTGATCCAGAAGTGCAAAAACAATCTTGGCCTAAGTTTTGTCCTGGGAAAATCCTCTTAAGCTTCCACAGCTTCGGGAATTGTGATGTTTTTCATTCCCCCTAATTGCTACCTGATTTATTGTGTCAAATATTTAATGACTGAAGGTTCTACCTACCTCTAATTCGTGTGCAACAAGGTGGGCAGAATCATGCATATTCTCATCCATCCACACCAAAATAATTCATCCAGCAAGCTAAATAGGCAGAAACGGAGTTCAGTTACCTTTAAAATGTTATTAGTTCAAGCTCTAGTTCCAAGATTCCACAAAATGATTATTGCTATAGCTGGAGAGATCCTGTATCACAGAGTAAAAGGTAAGCATAAAGGTAGTCCCTTGACATGAATGTCTAGTCATAACCGACTGTAGGGAGCAGTGCTCATCTCTGTTATGAAGCCAAAGAGCCAGCGTTATCCAAGGACTACTTTGGTGGTTGTGAAGACACACCCAACTAAAGGTGGTGGCAAATATGGGTGTGCAAAGGTGAGATCAAACTCTTTTACGCAAAAAGGCTCCAAAGCTGAATGTAAAGTCCAAAAAGGGGGAATTTATTTTGAAGAACAAAAGAAAAAGATTTCTCCTCCCAAGCTCTAACAGGATTAAAATAAAAGGTACTTTACAGTTTAGGTTTCAGCAATCTTCAGTGTTGTCATCTCTCTGGGTTTGATCTTGATTTGATATCCTACTCAATGAAGCTGGTGCAGGGTCTTTCAGCTTCTGGTGCTCTTGACTTCTTTATTGTTGATGTTTAATAGAATTAACTGCTTCTGGTAACTAAATTGGCTAATGTGGTAACTAAATTGGCTAACTGGTAAATAAATTGGCTAAATGTGTAAGAAATGTCCTTTCCCTCTGTCTGTGTCTGTTTGCCACCAAACAGATAAAGTCAAGCCTGCCTAAGAAAAACTAAAAATCCCAAGCTGAAGCAGAGCTTGCTGGGAAGGGGCAAACCAAAAACTAGAAAAATGCAGGGGATTCCTACAGCTCCTCCCACAAACTAATACAGTGGAATATTCCTATGCTCAAATTGAACTGAAAATGAAGGAAAATGCAGGGGAGAATTTAAACAGTCCAGGCTGGACATCACAGTGGTCATGTGGCCAGCATGACTGCCAAATGCTGTTATCTTCCCACTGAAGTGATACCTATTTATCTACTTGCATTTGCATGCTTTTGAACTGCTAGGTTGGCAGAAGCTGGGGCTAGTGACAGGAGCTCACCCCATCATGCAGCACTCGGGCTTCAAACTGCCAACCTTCCAATCTTCCGATTGTCACAATTGGTGTCTTAACCACTAAGCCACCACATCCCACATATCACAGAGACTGAGGGGGGAAGCAGATGGCGCAAAGTGCCGTCTTCAGGGCAAGGAAGGGGAGGGGCAGCCACACGCTGGGCGCCCCAACCCCTTCCTGAAGACATCGTCAGAGCGCTGGACCCTCCGCATGGCCAGCACTCTGAGGATGCCTGTCCGCCGCAGTGTCCGCACACGCTGCGGTGGAAGAGGCGCTGAAGGTGCGCCGGCAGCCTTTTGCGGCGCACCTTTGGCGTCTTGCGGAAGGAGCGCTATTTTAGCGCTCCTTCATGGGGCTGGGATGCTGCGCCGTGGGGCCGAGGTGTGCGGATACCCCGGCCCCGATCCGCAGCTTCCCAGAGCGGCCCCGTGCCGCCCGTCTGCGTAGCCCGTTAATGTAAAACTTCCACAGGCAGAATCACACCACATTTCCAGTCTCCTCTCCCTATAGACTATAGTGTAAACCCAGCTTTTTCATGCTCCCCATCCCTGATACAGTCATATAATGACAGTAGAGAGTAGGGAATGTCTGGGAAGCATCTGTCTATGTCCTTATAGTCAGATGTCCAACAGCAATGCAATTGTTATGCATTTGACTTCAGGGACACAATCAGATATCTCCTACTCTCCATGGCCATGTTATGAAAGGTCGGCATGCAAACATTGGGTTTGGAGTGAGGGGGGTTAGTTGTTGCATGAGGGAGACAGAAGTTTCCAACCTCTGCAATGACCAAGCTCATGGTAAAAAAAAACACCCAATAACAACTAAAGGTACTGCTACTTTCCCTTTTCCCCACTCCTCTCCCTTCCTCCTTTTTATAGTGACCAAAAACGTAAGTTAAAAACATGTCTACATAACTTACCACCAGGATGCCAGCCATACTTGCAATTTTTGAAGAATAACGTTTTACTTTTCTCCTCCTCAAAACCAAATATACTTTCAGCTACAATGCTACAGTGTTACTGACCGGGGGGGGGGCACCACTTTTCTTCATCCACTTGCTTACTGCCTTAACAGTAACAACAGAGCACAAAACAGTGATGCAAGACATGGTGTAAGCCAACACTTGAACCATGTTATAAATCCTCCACCAATTAGTGAAGCTGCACCCCTGCAGTTATATTATAAACTAGAAGTTGCATGGCACCACAAAAGGAGTATTAAAATTGCAATGTAAGTTTACCTTCATAATCGGGATAATCAATTAGTTACAAGTAACATGCCATGGATAACTGTTACTTCTAAACTCTGAACTACAGCTTCTCAAAGTCAGTGGAAACGAACACTACATCTTTACCCACCAGTTTGTTTGCTAGATCCAAGGAGTGGCATATAATGCCTTAAAATACATGTATACATTTACAAAAGGCATGTGAGTCATGCACACAAAACACACACACTCATCTTTACACACCACAAGTAATACTAGATTTTCAACTCACTTCTTCAGTCCCAGCAGCAATAAAAACTTCTTAAGACGCATGTAAAGCAATGCATTTTATTACCATGTCTCATTCTCCAGATTAATTGAAGTTTTATATTTATGCAATTAAAATGCCTCAGCACGAGGCAATAGTTCTATTATTATTTTATTTTAGAACAATCTCTTTCATCAAAAACAAATAAACAAAAACACAGGGGTGTGTTTTCCAAATCCCCATTTTTAAGATGGGAATTCTTAAACACCCATATTAAGCTTTGAACAGATATGCAGCAATTTTTTTAAAAAAGTCCAACACTGTTAGCATTTCTGTGAGTTTCTACTAGTACTTTTTAAAGTAGCAAACCAGGACTTTCCTGCAAAGCACATGGAAAAGGCACCATAACATATAGGCAAATAACTAACAACCCATAGCACATTCCACTGTGCCATCCAGGCAATAGAAGTGTATGGTCAGAACTTAGGTTAGTATAAGATGCTGCTCCATGGCAGATTGAACACAGTTAAAAAATGACCAGGAATTACTGTTATGTGCATTGGCCTATACAGATTACAAAGCAATGGGAAGCTTTCCAATTGACTGAACCACACTGAACATTATGAGCCTATTTTAATATTCCAGGGTTGTGATTCATTAAAATAAATATGTATTTAAATAGACTTAACTCATAATAAAACAATGTAAACATTTGAACATATGAATCTGCAATATATCAAGTCAGACCATTAATTCATAATATAAAACAGGATAAGCTAGGCCAGTGACCCAACCAAACCTTCTAGCTTCAGCGAATCTTTTCAACATCAACTTGATTTTCTGCAGAGCTGTTTTCTAATCAACTCTTGCATGTTGAAGAGAATTCTGAGAAACAGTCTAGGACACATACTGACCATGTTGTATGCTATCCAGGTCTGTTGGGATCCACTGTCATTTCACCAGCAGCACACCCAACACTCTTATTTGGGCAAGGCTTAAAGAGACTGATAGTGGTAGAAGAGTCATTACTGATGCTGTGGGCAGTATCACTATAAATGTAGGGGGGTTGCAGACTGCCAGAAATAGTGTGAATTCAGTCCACTTTTAGGGTTAGGGTTAGAGTTAGGGAACCATGGGAACTGTATTTTATTGTGGCATCAGAGTTGTCTGACAGAGAAGGCTCAATGTCTCAGAAAAATAACAGTTCCCATGATTCCCTAGCACTAACCCTAACCCTAAAAGTGGACTGAATTCACACTATTTCTGGCAGTCTGCAACCCCCCGTAGTTGCTCACAAGTAGCAATGGAGTTGTTATATCTGAGCAGAGTTAATGGTTTCCTTTCTTCTCGTCTGAGGTTGCATCTGCATTGCAGCAATAATGCAGTTTGACACTACTTTAACTGCCATGGCTCCATCCAACAGAATCCTTGGATTTGTAGTTTTGTGAGGCACCAGCACTCTTAGGCAGAGAAGGCTAAATACTTTATAAAACTACAAGTTCAAGAATTCCATAGGATGGAGCTACATCACTGAAAGTGCTATCAAATTGCATTAGTTCTACAGTGTAGATGCACCCTTAGAGAGACATGGAATTTTCTTAGCTAATACGTCTCCTAAGTTCTCCTTCCATTACATTGGCCTTTTCACTGAAGTTTTATCTGATAGATTGAGGAACCACAAGATTCCCTGAAGCAGAATTTGAAAGTCATTAACCTACTGTGACTGCCAGAAATTAACCAAAGATAGAAGCAAGTCTATCTCAATCTTGCTGATACTTCCTTCAACTGGAAGTGCTATAGATCCTAACAATTTTGCTACTGCGGCAAAGGCAACATGGTGCATCCCCCATTGCATGCAAAAAGCTGACCAGAGTAGTAGTCAAACCTTCTTTTAACATTCATGATGGGTCAGCATCCTCCACCATGCATGAAAACAGCAGACTAGCTTAGGAGAGATAGACCAGGATGCATGGCACTGACATCTCTAAGGACGTTATCACACGGGGAGTCGCGGGGAGAAAGTGGAAATAAACGGGACGAGCGGAAGACTTTAATTTACGGGATTTGTCCCGTTCCGCCTCGTCTGATCACTAAATTCGAATTTAAAAGGGGGTTAATTCGAACAAAAACCTGATCTTTTCAAATCCTCAAAAATCCCGAAAATGAAAAGATCAGGTTTACATTCGAATTAACCCCCTTTTAAATTCAAATTTAGTTATCAGACGAAGCGGAACGGGACAAATCCCGTAAATTAAAGACTTCTGCTTGTGCCTGTTTATTTCCACTTTCTCCCCGCGACTCCCCGTATGATAACATCTTATCTTCTAACACCTTATCCCCCTCAGAATCTACTGCCTGATCTGACCATTGCAACCTGCCTAATGATAAGGCTGGATCTTCTACATATATAAAAATGTGTGTCACCTACATATGATATCCAAAAGATTCCACCAAACTGATGCCCTCCAGATGTTTTCAATCACCTCCCTTCAATTCCAGCCTTATGACCCATGGCCAAAAATCTTGGGAGTTGTAGTCCATAATGACTGGAAGCCCTTTTGATGTCAGTTCAGTTTTAAAATCAATCACAATGATCCATGGTGCAACAGTTAACCATTTCTATGGCCATTTTACTATTATGCAAGCCCACAAAACACAAATGTAATCTAATCTCCATTTGCACCATTTCAGTACTGTTTCAGTGGTATGCAGCACACATTCCACTGAAATAAATGAGAAAGACACAAGGTCCAGTGACGGACAGATTATGCCTAGTCTCCAACTTTCTGTTTTTTTGCAATCCTCCTCACATAAAGAAACCACAAAGAAAAACCTTAGCTTCTTTTCACACCTCAGGTTTTAAAAGCTGTTGCGTAAATCCATTACAATGGTAAAAAAAAATCATTTGAATTACAGGTGTTTCTTTTCCACTTTTCTATTCCACATCAAGAACAACTGCATACTCACTTCAGCTGTGTTCAAGATTTCAAAGGGAAATGGCCCCATGTATAGAAAAGTTTCTACTCTGGACCATGCCTCAGAAAAGTTACTTACCTCTCCCCCCCCCTTTTTTTTTTTAACTACATTTCCATCCAGTGGCCATGTTGGCTGGGTGACTATAAGACTATTTAAAAAGTAAAATTTCCAAGCTCTCTGCTTGATCCATGTTTCTTTTAGGCACCTTTTAATATCATGCATTAGCGATTTCTAATCATTTGTAGACTGGAAGTCAGTGTTGCTTGTTATGTGAGGGTAGCTTTCATTCCTCTGAACAGATTAAGATCTCAGGAAATTTTCTCAAAAACCAGGTGGACCACTTAGACATCAGGGCTGGTTCTACCATTAGGCAGAATGAGGATTCACCTCATCTGGCAGATTATGAGGCAAAAAAGCCAGGACAATCTCTCAACTGTCCTCTCAAACTCTTGGTTGTTCTTTTATCTCTGGGTACACAAAGATGAATTTGCCAGACCACTACAATTGTTGAAATAAGTTTCACCTGCCAGTTCAGCTGTCCTCTGTCTATGGGATGGGGAGGGAGTATCATCTTGTGCTTTGCCTCAAGCAGCAAAATGTTTTGATTTGGTCCTTTGAGTGCATCTCTCACAAATCCCCCACACACACACACACTACCAGACCCTTTCCACTGTTATTTCCAGCCATGGCTAGGGATATCAAAATAAAAAATTAAACACAATGTCTACACCTTGTGTGTAGAACAAAAAGATTTTTGTAGGTCCCGGAACGGAAGTAGCTCTTGGGAGGAGACACTTTGCCTTCCAATTTTAATGACCCCAAAACACTGGTGCTAATGCTGCAGCAAATATAAGAATAAGACAGGCTTACAGTCGGCTGGACGTAATGTGGAAGCACACAGAGCCTGGTGTGACTTTGTTTGGTGGAAGTGAAAACAGCAGGAAGATATCAGAAAAAAGCAAGGAGATAAGTCACAGAACTCCGTGCACGGGGCAAGGGAGAATGGTATTTATTTAAAGGCAACACATTTTTAACATTTGTTCTTCCTTAGAAACAACCTGGAACTATAGTCCTCACTTGGTTTCTACACATTGTGGTAATTTGTGTGGGGAAGGACAAGACAGTAAAAGTGGAGCTTTATAACATCTGGACAGACAGATGCACACACGCCATAAAGTTCTGAGACACGGCCATTTTAGTCTGCAATTATCAGTATACAAAGTGATCCTGTAGCACCTTTGAGACTGAGCAAAAGAAATTGTATCATAAGCTTTCATAGACTTGTTTTTTCTTTCTTTTCTTTTCGTAGACTTTGGGCCTTTGCAGACTGCTAGAAATAGTGCAAATTGAATCCACTTTAAGGGTTAGGGTTATGGAATCATGGGAACTGTATTTTATTGTGGCACCAGAGCTCTCTGACAGAGAAGGCTCAATGTCTCAGAAAAAAAATTCCCATGATTCCCTAGCACTAACCCTAATCCTTAAAGTGGACTCAATTTGCACTATTTCTGGCAGTCTGCAAAGGCCCTTTGGGGGGTTGCAGACTGTCAAAAATAGTGTGAATTCAGTCCACTTTTAGGGTTAGGGTTAGTGCTAGGGAATCATGGGAATTGTTATTTTTCTGAGACATTGAACCTTCTTTGTCAGAGAACTCTAGTGCCACAATAAAATTCAGTTCCCATGATTCCCTAACCTTAACCCTAACCCTAAAAGTGGACTGAATTCACACTATTTTTGACAGTCTGCAACCCCCCTTAGTTTCTTTTTGCAGACTTCTTTTGCTTAGTTAAGACATTGTCACATGAGCCCTATTCTCACCGTAATCATGATAATTAATGAAAAGGCAAATAGAGCATTTTGAGAACAGCCATTATTGCACATCTTTGCAATTGCACAGCTGGGGCTGGGGCTGCCATCACAATCTCTTCTAGAGACCCCTTTAACTCTGCCTTCCTGCCCTATGCCCTACCAGTGTGCCTCTCAGGGTTTTTATTTTTATTTTTTGAATGCAATTTTGCAATTCTAGTAACACAATTTAAGTTCTTTAAAAGCAGAAAAGAGATACAATAAAGAGGGGGAATCAAGCTGCTTGAGAATAGTGGGATGGAGGGAAGAAAGAAGGAGAGAAGTAGACATTGATACCACGCGACTGCCAATATTGCAACTGCCATGACAGTGTCATTTTGCACAGGAGGAGCACTAGGACTGCTGAACAATTAGAAGCTATTGACAAGTTTCCCTCATCAGTGAAAAGGGAAACCTTAACCACACTTGGGAGACACATTAGCAGTGGTTCAGAGACTCATAGAATCATAGAGTTGGAAGAGACTGCAAGGGCCTTTCAGTCCAAATCCATTCTGCCATGCAGGAACTCACAATCAAAGCACCCCTAACAGATCCAGCTTCTGTTTAAAGACCTCCAAAGAAGGAGACTCCACCACTCTCTGAGACAGTGTGTTCCAGGAAATTCTTCCTAATGTTTAGGTGGAATCTCTTTTCCTGTAGATTGCATCCATTGCTCCACATCCTATTCTCTGGAGCAGCAGAAAACAAGCTTGCTCCATCCTCAATGTGACACCCGTTCAAATACTTATACAAGGCTATCTTGACCTTCTATTTTCCAGGCTGAACATATCCAGCTCCCTAAGTCTCTCCACATAAGGCATGGTTTCCAGACCCTTCACTATTTTGGCCACCCTCCTCTGGACATGTTCCAGCTTGTCAACATCCTTTCTGAATTGTAGTGCTCAGAAGTGGACACAGTATTCCAGATGAGGCCTGACTAAAGCAGAATAGAGTGGCACTATTACTTCCCTTGATCTCTAGACACTATATTTCTATTGATGCAGACTAGAATCACATTGGCCTTTTTAGCTGCCACATCACACCATTGAGTCATGTTAAAGTTGCTGTCTACTAGGACTCCTAGATCCCTAGAACTCAAAGGCAATGTCATGTGATAAGTACCACCAAAGGTGCTATTTTACTACTATAATCACAGTTTAAAAGCCTAGCATCAAAGGTACTACAAGATCCCTTTGCATATCCATAAAGTTCTGTAAATGTGGCAAGGCAACTGTCTGGAAGCATGGAAGGTAACTTAAGAGAGCCCCTGAGGAAAAACAATTACTGGTATTTGAAATGTGTTGTAACACTTGGTACACAATATACTGTATTTTCCTGCATACTTGGAGGTTACCTCTCTTCTCTTCCCTGTTTAATAGGTAAGGCTAAGGAAGTGGTATCTCTGTGGGAGCCAGAATTTCAGGGGCGCTTAGAGTATAGTTCCTAGAATCTCCCAACCAGCATGGCCAGTGACCATCCCTGGTTTGGGGAGTTTGGGGAGCTGTCATCCAAAAAAGTAATTTTTCCTAGCAGTTTTAGGCACAAAGACTGGCTGTCAAAGGGATCTAATTGATTTGAATGGCTGCCTCTGTCATAGTTGTGTGTTAATCATGTTTTTAATATATGTTTTTAACTGATATTTTGCTTTTAAAATCTATTTTATTATAGCTAGACATCTTGAGTGCCTCTTTAGGCAGGAAAGTGGGTTATATATTGAATACCTAAATATTTATAAAGGATAGTTCTGTATTAAATCTTCAGGTTCAGAAGCTGTGTATCACTGCATATCAACAGCTGGACATCAACAATGAAACAGAGCTATTGTCTCTTGAACTTATCATTGGGTCACCAGAGGTATCTGAATAGACACTGTGGAAAGGTGGTTGCTAGGCAAGGGGGCTTTTCAGAGAGTGGAAAAAAATCCCAGATAAATGTAGAATTAACCTCTGTTGTCCACATGCATTTTGAATGCATCTGCTAAAGTTTTTTGAGGGAGACTACTCAAACCCCACAAATCCCAGGAGAAAAAAAATCCTGATTAAAATAAAGTGTGACCAACAAAACAGAATGCGTAAGTGAGATTATTTAGGAGTCCTGGTGGCACAGTGGTTAAATGCCTGTATTGCAGCCATTCACTCACAAACCACAAGGTTGTGGATTCAATACCAGCCAGGGGCTCGTGGTCTACTCAGCCTTGCATCCTTCAGAGATTGCTAAAATGAGGACCCAGCTTGTTGGGTTCAACTTTGTAAACCACTTAGGGAGTGCTTAAGTGCACTGATAAGCAGTATAGAAATGTACTTGCTATTGCTATTCACATAGTCATACTAACAAAAACACCATCCGAATAACTCCTCAGCTGACCCTTTATCTGAACCTACAGAGCTCTTTCTATGTTCGTGTGTTGTTATTAAAATATATATATTAAAAAATAACAATACATGAGTCCAGAACTCTACAGAAAACAGTGAATTCTTGAACAAACACACATATGAGTGTGTGTTAGCATACACACACACACACACACAAACAAGCCAAGAATGTTTTGAGGCAAGCTTGAGAATAAACAGCTGAGCCCACCACCCACACCTCTCTCACCTTGTCAGCAAAGACAGGATAGGCAGAGAAAGTGAAATGATGCAGAATTATCAGCAGGGCCTTATTGTCTGACTTCTGCTCATGGATTATAACAACTGTTCCACGTATGGATGAGACTTGCATAGCACACACAACATTTGGAAGATTATACATAAGAACCATGAGAGAGCTGATTTACACTTTTTTGCATTTCCCATTTGTTTAACATTCCTGTCACAGGGAATCTAGTCAGTGGCAGCTAGCAGTTTCCATGTTACTGGTGCTGTGAATGAGCTTCGGGTATTAGTCCAAACTTTAAAGGTGCTGGGCCTATTTAGGAGATGGGATCAGCACCTTGGATAGCTTCTTCAAATTTTGGATTCACTATTCCAGTGACATGTAAGTCACCAGCCACCACTGAATTTAGTGCTATTTCCTTTTGAATTAAATTAGGAAGAAATATTTTCACCTTTTGCTTATGGGTACCATAGTTTTGATGGCTACAAACAATTCAATTGGTACTTACTGAAGAATGTACTATTAGTTTAATCCAGTTGACTTCTGTGGATATAAAACATAAGCTTTTAATGTTTGATGTGCCTATTTTGCTGGTCCAGACCTAATCCTGATCTGAAAATCGGAGGTAAATCCACTGGGGGAAAGAACAGAATTGTACTGAAACTAAGAATGAACATAGTGCTTTTGTCCCATCAGAATGAGGTAAATCTCCCTAATAAACAATTAAGATTTGTTTGTGAACATATGAAAGCATCTGTCCATGGGATTCACTAAGAAATTATTCTTCAAGGACTTGGTAATTCTTCATTCTCTACTAAATAATCTTTCTTCACATAATTTGTCCCTCGGACCAGCCTCCATACTCCAAGATAGGCATCCTTTAATGAGCTTTTGCTAAGTCCTTCAGAGCTTCCCTCTTCAGAGATCACAGATGTATTTGTTTCTCTCACAATGCTGTCCTCCTCTTCTATGCTTTGCTGGTTGCTTTCACCTGCTGCTTCCTCTGTCATTGTATCTCCTGGTTCTGCTTCGTTGGACATCTCTTCCATTATGAATGGTGGCTGACCTCCATTGCATTCTTTCTTCTCCTCCTGCCTAATTTCCTTCTCCAAATCTTCATAATTACTCTGCTTTCTAGTTTCAATGTACTTGGCCACACAATAAATGACGGAGCCCACAGTGTTCACCACCACACCTGCTATAAACAGTTTTGTGGGCTCAACATCACTGAAGGCCACCATCCCAACTGTGATGGTTGCGATGCTCTTCACTACCCCAACAAAACTAGTGGTGACAGCTGAGTTAATGTAAGTGCAGTGAAGGGTAGTGAAATTCATAGCACAGCCCAAAAAAACACAAGCAATGAAGGTACATGTCATGACGGGATCTTTCCATCCTGGGAAGGACCAAACGTTGATGGCATCCATACTGGCAAAGGAGAAGATAATGAGGAAAGGGGTGGCTGATACAGCAATGGCATACTGAGCGGTTAAGGGCCCATAGTCACTTTCTGCACTCGTCTTTTGGATGAGTACCAAATATGCTGCATGCACCAACACAGCCAGAACTCCAGTCACATACCCAAGGGGATCACCAGTCAAGTCACCCGCACCTGCCAATTGGGAGAGAAAGAAAAAGAAACATGCACTTACATACTGTTTCATGTTTGGAGATTACACATACAGAGAATAAATTTATCAGGACTTTCAGGAAGAGCTTAGGGAAAAATACTCTTTTTTACACTACAATGTCCAGAATCCCCCAGCTAGTATTCTCCCCTGCAAGATCTGCTACCAGCTAAAAGGAAATTGAGAAAAACAACAATAAACAGTCATTATCCACACCAATTTGCCTTGCTTGTGTGCTTTCAGATCCAGAGGTGTATGGATGGCCTCTGTTCAAGGGGACACTATATTAGACAGGTTTCAAATTGATCCAGCATATCAACATTTATACTCCTATTCATATGTGTGCAACTTGATCTGGATATAGATTGAAACCTAATATAGAAGGCATGTTCAAAAGTGATGGATAACCCTGTCTTGTTTTAAACTGGCTTAGAATGAGTGTGGTTTTTTTGGGGGGGATTGCCCTCTGGTCTGATATTATGTGTGAATTTCTTCAAATAAAACAAATAAATTGACCAAACCTATGTCTACCATTATGGAAAATGAGGTGGCTACTTCAGGTAGCATGGTTTAGATATCATAAAAGGGAAGCAAATTGTTAAATTTGTTAAAGGTGCCCAGAAAGTATGTAGTATTATGCATCCCATGTGCTAAACTGGCTCTGGTTGCACCTTGACAATTTTTTTGTTGATTCCATGTGGTGTTCACAAAACAGAATGGCTTGGGACATCCTTGTTCATTGATATTAGCAGAAATCCAAATGATATTCATCCTTTCTATGTTCCTTCACACTGGCACTGACCTATGGCAACCCTATCCTAAGGTTTTTTTGGCAAGATTTGTTCAAAAGAGGTTTGCCATTGTTGCTGTTGTTGTGTGCTTTCAAGTCATTTCCAAATTATGGTGATCCTAAGATGAACTTATCACAGGGTGTTCTTGGCAAGATTTGTGCAGAGGGACTTTGTCATTGCTTTCCTGAGGCTGAGAGAATGTGCCTTGTCCAAAGTCACCCAGTGAGTTTCCATGGCCAAGAAGAAATTCAAAGCCTGATCTCCAGAGCTGTAGTCCAGTGCTCAAAGCATTAGACTATGCTGGCCCTTTTATACTTCCCCCTACAGCTGGCAGTCTGAATGGTGCAAAACAATTGCCACCATAACAAGGAGCAGCACTACATTTGTCCTGAATGCAAAATTTCATAGGAGTATGTTCCTAGTCTGTCTTTAGTCACATTATTTTATAGCCAATAATAACCTAGAAGTACCTCTAGACCCCTGCTTGTCTCTTTCATTTTACACTGATACCTGTAATGTTTTGAATAGTAAGAGCTTGAATCCACTCAGCTGGACAGCTCATTGTGCAAAGAAAATATCAGCTGGTATTCATGGGGGGGGGGGATAAGACAAAAGAACTGACTGTGTGTGGATTGACAGGTAGTTCACTTTGAGGCACTCTGACAGAATAGCCATTGCCTGTCTTCCATGTATTCATTTTATTTCACGATGGGCAAAAGTGTTTCTCCAATTTTTGCAGCAGCCTTGGAAAAGCCACCGTGAGTCTGTAGTCATTTAACTAGCACTGCTGTGGCCAATAAATGCACATTTTGTAAAATTATAATGGACAGCCTGTGATGAGCAACACACTTCACTATCTCCAGTTCTGTGAGCATGTTTGCAGTTTTTTAAAAAATGAGAAACAGAAGACAAGAAAATGTTAAGTGCACTCATGTAGATAAAGCTTTCTTTAGTAATGAAATTGTCCACACATCAGAAGATGTTCTGGGTCTCCTCTAGTGAATCATACACTCTGTTGACTTGACATAAGCAAATGAGTGCATGTTGTGGGGGAAATGAATAGAGAGAGGTTTTTCTCCTTCTCTAATCATACTGGAACCCATCATCATCCACTAAAGCTGAAGCAGTGGGGAGGGGGGAAGAGATGGAAAACAGATAAAAGGCAGAACTAGTTCACATAGCACAGAATTTGTCAATGGAATTCACTGCCACAAGATGTACAGATGCCAGTTTGGGCAGCTTTAAATGGGGAGCAGATTCACAAAGCATAAGGTTACTGATGGCTGTTACATCACTTTGTATCAAAGACAGCATTGAAGGCAGTGTACTCTAGCTCAGCTGGTGGGTTACATGAAAGGGAGGAAGGACACTGTTGTCCTCGTGGGTCACTGTTTGGTCTGGACTAAATAGCCCATGGCTCTTCTTAGGTTGATACCAATGTAATCAAAAGTTAAGATGTGAGAGGGGATTTTTATCCCTCTGGTAAGACTACTCAGTCCCCACTTTGTACAATTATCATACTAGTGGTGCCGGACCAGGGTCATTACTGATATGGCAGTAAGGGAGGGAGTTCTTACTGTTTCACCTGAACACAGCCTGGGTGATCCAAAAGATACAAGCAGATCAGTCAAAACAGACCAGTGACCAAACTTGGGCAGCTGTTAAAGATGGACACTTCCGTGAGAAGAAAGTACAGTGGACCCTCTACAATGGGTTTGGTTCCAGGACCCACCAAGGACACCAAAATCCGTGTATTTTCTAGCCCCATTAAATACAATGGAATAGTAAAATGGCACCCCTTTTATAAAATGGCAAAATCAAGATTTGCTTTTTGGAATTTACATACATTTTAAATATTTTCAAGACATAGATGGTTGGATCTGTTGATGAAGAATCTGTGGATACAGAGGGCCAACTGTACTACTGGAGCAGTCCATCTTCAGACAGTTCTGTCTCATAACAGAGAGAGAAAACAATGCTACAGGTACTGATATAGGGGCAGGTACAAAAAATAAGCTACCTCATTTCTTCAGATTACAGATTTCTGTTAGCCGTGTCATATTTAATCCCCAGCAGGTACCATCTTCCCAACTATAAGTAAGGGTCTCATTTCCATCAGAAAATATATAGACTCCCTCTGCTTCTTTTTACAAAAATAACTGAATAGAAAAGCACTTGGAAGTGCTGTTTGACTTGCTGTCTTCCTTCCAGTTCTTGAAACAGTTTGGTGACTTTACCCCACTATATTCATCTTAGCCTAGCTACCTCAATCTACAGAAAGGTGACTAGGAAACAAGCAGAATAATCTAAAATTAATTCTTATTCCTGAACATACAAGCATGGATGGATGCATAAGCTTTGGCAATCCACTTATTCTTTATTCCTCAACTATTAAAGCCCTCATAATAGACTAATTATAGAGACAGCGACACTGCCTGGTAGATCCATATTGTGGATTTTCACAAGAGTTTTTCTCATCCTTGGCAACAGCTGATATGTGACTGAGAAGCCAGGCAGCTGCATAGGGCTGGAAGAAAAGAAAAAAGAGGAATTGGGAATAACCAGCTGGGCCACTTCAGGCAAAGCATTTTTTTTCCCCAACACAGAGATAACCTCCAAGAGAGGAAAAACCACATCAATTCACAATCTACATATACCGCCATATATATGGAACACATGGGAATGTATAGATATATTGCTGTGCAGATGGACTTTTAAAAGCTGATTGTGCATACAAATGTACCCACCCCAAAAGGCAATCTATTTGATTAGGAAGAGGGAAAGTGTGATTATATGTGTTTAAAATTTTGAATGAATGGTTTCTAAGAAGGAACATGGCGGGGGGGGGGGAGTTTGGAATCTCACAAGTTTCAGTTCAGGCTAAATAGGCTGCAATGAGTTTATTTTGTTTTTTAAAAGTTAGGGCCTTTTCAGACTGCTAGAAATAGTGCAAATTGAGTCCACTTTAAGGGTTAGGGTTAGAGTTAGGGAATCATGGGAACTGTATTTTATTGTGGCACCAGAGCTCTCTGACAGAGAAGGCTCAAGGTCTCAGATAAAAAACAATTCCCATGATTCCCTAGCACTAACCCTAACCCTTAAAGTGGACTCAGTTTGCACTATTTCTGGCAGTCTGCAAAGGCCCTTAGTTAAGAAAGACCATTTTTGTACTCATACAGAGACAAACTCCATGCTACGCTAGCATGCAGGGAAGGCACACAAAGATGTGTACATTGATTTAAAAATAGTCATATCTGATTATCGCTGAGCCAACAATTGGTCAGGGATCTTGCCACATTTATTACTTTAAATATACATGTATATTTGTGTCTTGGAATGTGTGAAGTAACCACAGGCAAGCAACGGTCCTGAATGGAGCTGAAGGAATGGCAGAAGGAAACGGAGGCAGGAAACAGGGCAGTTAAGGTAGATGGTGGGAAAAGAAGTAACACTAAGGAATGGAGCTAATAATTTTGTCATAACGGACTGAAGAATTTATGAGACTATTAAAATCATAGAAGCATAGAGCTGGGAGGGATTGCAGCAGAGAAACCATTAATCTTTTGAGGAAAGGTAAGGATGGGGTGCTGCAATTGGTTACAGTGGCTGAAGAAGTGGAACTAAGCATTTGCAGGAATGCAAAAGAAGACTGTGTGACAAAGTATAATGGAGGGACTTAGATGGCAAGGACTGAAGGGTGACACAGGAAAGTGCAGGAGGATGGAAGGAGCTATGAAAAGAACTGAAAGGAAGCTGATGGTTTGGGGAAAATGGTAAGGGGAGAAGGGTAGTAGTGTGGGTTAATTCCAGCTCTAGAGGTCATCTAAGATGTAATAAGCTTGAATCCCATCCTATAAAGAAGGGAAGGAAAGGGAGCAAGCAAACATGATATGATAGCCCTGTTTAAATATTTGAACGGGTGTCATATTGAAGCTGGAGCAAACTTGCTTTGTGTTACTCCAGAGACTAGAATGGATTGAAACTATAGGAAAAGAGATTCCACATCAGCATTAGGAAGAAGAACTTCCTGACAGTAAGAGCCGTTCGACAGTGGAAGTCTCCTCCTTTGGAGGTTTTTAAACAGAGGCTGGATGTCCATCTGTCTGGGGTGCTTTGATTGTGTATTCCTGCATGGCAGGGGTTTGGACTGGATGGTCCTTGTGGTCTCTTCCAACTCTATGATTCTAGGATTCTAAGCAAGGAAGCAGGCAAGGAAGCTGGAAGGGGTCAGCTCTAAAGCAGGGGTAGGCAACCTTTTTGAGCCGGGGGGCAGGGTTGCTGTCCCTCAGACAATTGGGGGAGCCGAAGCACCAAAAATAAATAAATAAATAAATAATTTTTTAAAAAAAATTAAAAAATTAAAAAAATATATGCATGCACACTCTCTCAGCCCCCGAAAAGCCATGGCAAAACCCTTGTGGAGATTTTGCCAAGAAAACCCCAAGAACAAGTAATAACAGCAATAATCAATATCATCGGGGGGGGGGGGGGGCAGCAGTGCTGGTGGTAGGACCGGCCTGGGGCTGGACCAAAGGCTGGGGGGGGGGCTGCATCCAGCCCCCGGGGCCTTAGGTTGCCTACCCCTGCTCTAAAGGGTATCAGAGTCAGGGTGGGGACAGAGCAATGGGTAATGCCCGACCATGCAAAGCTGCAAGGGAGCAAAGGCTGCTGGGCTGTGGAGTGGTTGAGTTGGGAAGTGGTAAGGGATGGCTGTCGATGGTAGAGAGGTGGAAGGGTAGGAGCTGGGGGGGATGAGGAGAGGTCAAGACATGTCTGTGGGCAAGGAGGGGACCAGGCGAAACGGGCTCAGATAGGGCAGGACAGAAGGGAAGGGAAGGGAAAGGAAGGGAAGAAGAAAGAAAGAAAGGAAGGAAGGAAGGAAGAAAGAAAGAAAGAAAGAAAGAAAGAAAGAAAGAAAGAAGCAGGCAAGGAAGCTGGAAGGGATGAGCTCTAAAGGGTCCCAGAGTCGGGAGGTTGGAGCAATGGGTAAATGCTGGGCGGTGGGTGCAGAGCTGCCAGGGAACTGGGGATGCTGGGCTGTGGAGTGGTGAGAGCTGGCGGTGGAGGGCAGGGCAAGACAAGGTCTGAAGAGGGATGCCCAGGGTGCGCAAGGGACCAAGGTGAGACAGGGCAGTCCAGACGGGAAGGGAAGGGAAGGGAAGGGAAGGGAAGAAAGAAAGAAAGAAAGAAAGAAAGAAAGAGGCAAGGAGGGACTCTGGCAAGGTTGAGCTGGAAAGGGTCCCAGAGCCGGGAGGCTGGAGCAGTAGGCAAATGCCGGGCGATGGGTGCAGAGCGCCAGGGCTCTGGGGATGATGGGCTGTGGAGTAGTTGAGCTGTGAAGTGTTGAGAGCTGGCGGTGGGTGCAGAGCTGCCAGGGAACTGGGGATGCTGGGCTGTGGAGTGGTGAGAGCTGGCGCTGGAGGGCAGGGCAAGACAAGGTCTGAAGAGGGATGCCCAGGGTGCGCAAGGGACCAAGGTGAGACAGGGCAGTCCAGACGGGAAGGGAAGGGAAGAAAGAAAGAAAGAAAGAAAGAGGCAAGGAGGGACTCTGGCAAGGTTGAGCTGGAAAGGGTCCCAGAGCCGGGAGGCTGGAGCAATGGGCAAATGCCGGGCGGTGGGTGCAGAGCTGCCAGGGCTCTGGGGATGATGGGCCGTGGAGTAGTGGAGCTGTGAAGTGGTGAGAGCTGGCGGTGGAGGGCAGAGCAGGGTCTGAAGGGGGCTGCGGGAGGCGAGGCGAGGCGAGGGTCCCAGAGGGCTCTGGGGATGATGGGCCGTGGAGTAGTGGAGCTGTGAAGTGGTGAGAGCTGGCGGTGGAGGGCAGAGCAGGGTCTGAAGGGGGCGATGGATGCTTGCCTGTGGACCAGGAGAAGAAGGGGTGAGACAGGGCAGTCCAGAAGGGAAGGGGAGAAAGAAAGAGGCAGGCAGGCAAGGAAGGAAGGGACGTGTCGGGGTGGAGCTCCCGAGGGTCCCGGCCCGGAGGGCCCTGGGGATGCTGGGCGCCGGAGCGTCCGAGCGGGCGGGACTCACCGGCCAGGGCGGCGCCGCAGGTGGTGATGAGGACGGCGAGGGCGACGCCGAGGGAGGGGAGGCCGTTCTGGAGGACGAGGGCGCCGACGAGGAGGGTGACGAGCGGGAGGCAGCGCTTGAAGACGACGTACATGGGGAGGCTGAGGCCGCGCAGGGACCAGAGGGTCAGGCTGGACTGGAGGGTGGCCAGCAGCGCGACGCCGGCGAAGGGGCGCGCCAGGCCGAGGCCGAAGGGCGGCAGGGCCAGGGCGCCCCTCCGCCGCAGCAGCTCCAGGCCCAGCGCCGCCGTCGAGGAGGTCAGGCACTGCAGCAGCGTCAGGAAGGCGAAGTGGTAGCGGCTCAGCAGAAACTTCAGCAGGATGTTCAGCGAGCCCGAGAAGAGCCCGTGCGCCACCGCCACCCCGATCCCCAGCCCTCGGCCACGGACACGGCCACGGACACCGCCACGGCACCCCAGCACCGCCATCACACCCCACGGGACCGGGACCGGGACCGGGACCGGGACCGAGACCGAGACCGAGACCGAGACGCCGGGGTGGGTGGGTGGGTTGGGGAGATGATGGAGGAGGAGGAGGGGGATGAAGGGGAAGAGGAGAAAAAGGAGGAGGAAGAGGGCGAGGAAGGGGAGGAAGAAGAGGAGAATAAAGAGAAGAGGAGGAGGAGGGGGGAGGAAGAAGAGGAGGAGGAAGAGGAGAATAAAGAGGAGGAAGAAAAGGACGAGGAAGGGGAGGAAGGAGAGAGAAATAAAGAGGAGGAAGAGAAGGAGGAAGAAAAGGACGAGGAAGGAGAGGAAGAAGAGAAAAATAAAGAGGAGGAAGAAGAGGAAGAGGGGTCCGGGGATGGAGGAGGAGGAAGAGGAGAATAAAGAGGAAGAGAAGGAGGAAAAAAAGGACGAGGAAGGGGAGGAAAATAAGAGGACGAAGAGAAGGAGAAAAAGAAGAAGGAAGAGGAGAATAAAGAGGAGGAAGAAAAGGACGAGGAAGGGGAGGAAGGAGAGGAAAATAAAGAGGAGGAAGAGAAGGAGGAAGAAAAGGACGAGGAAGGGGAGGAAGGAGAGAGAAATAAAGAGGAGGAAGAGAAGGAGGAAAAGAAGAAGGAAGAGGAGAATAAAGAGGAAGAGAAGGAGGAAGAAAAGGACGAGGAAGGGGAGGAAGGAGAGAGAAATAAAGAGGAGGAAGAGAAGGAGGAAAAGAAGAAGGAAGAGGAGAATAAAGAGGAAGAGAAGGAGGAAGAAAAGGACGAGGAAGGGGAGGAAAATAAAGAGGAGGAAGAGAAGGAGGAAAATAAAGAAGAAGGAAGAGGAGAATAAAGAGGAGGACTAGGACTAGGACTAGGAGGAGGGCTCCGGTTGCCCCTCACTCCCGGGGGCGAGGCTGGCAGGGCCAGGGGCCACTTTGCCCGCTGCCAAGAAGACGAGCGCCTCTCTTTCCCTCCTCCTCCTCCTCCTCCTCCTCCTCTTCTTCCTCCTCCTCTTCTTCCTCTTCCTCGGAGCGCGCAAAGGGATGTCCGGGGCGTCTGAGGAGGGCTGGAGGGGGACTTCTAGGGGAAATGCCTCTGCAAGCCTCCTCCTCCTCCTCCTCCGCCAGCCTCGCCTCTCTCTCTCTCTCTCTCTCTCTCTTTCTGTCTGTCTGTCTGTCTGTCGCAGCGGGGGGGGGGGGGGGACGGTGCTGGGCGCCCATTGCTTTGGACCGGGACCCGCGGCTGGGACTCTGCGGAGGAGCCCCAAGCGCCCTTTTGCTCGGTTCCAGCAGGGAGGGAGGGGCAGGCGTCCTCCTTTTTCCAGGGCATGCCCTCCATTTCAGCCTTCCTTCCAGGAGGAGATCCGAAGCGTCCTCCGTTTGGAGCCTGACAAATAAGAAGCTTGAAGTTATCATTTAGGGGAGTGGTTTTTTTAGCTTTTCTTTGGGAATTTCCTCCATTTTTTTTCCCCCGAAGGTCCTACATTTTGCGATGCCTTGTCCTCCTTTGCGGTGAGGACATCGAGTCACTCTAGGAGGGGAGGGAGGCTGAACTCTGAAGGTACACACACACACACACACACATATCCACTTGTTATTTGTTTTCTTTTTAAAACCAAACGAAACCCCACCGATAAGTTTTTGTCTCTCCGTCTAAGTTTAAAAATACAACCCTAGAAAGGGAGGGGGGTGTCTGTGGGGAGGCGAGGGTCCTGGCCAGGGCTCCTTTCTTCCTCTTCCCTCAGAAATGAGACCACCGCAGACTCCCCTCCCAGGATGCTGCAAACAAACAAATGACAGTACTTGCCCATAGAGAAGCATTGGAGAATACTTGCCCATAAGAAAACATAGGAGAATACCTGCCCATAGGGAAACATTAGAGAATGCTCATAGGAAAACATTGGGAAATACTTGCCCATAGCGAAACATTACTTGCCAATGTTTCCCTATGGGCAAGTATTCTCCTATGTTTCCCTATGGACAAGTATTCTCCTATGTTTCCCTATGGACAAGTAGTTTCCAATATTTCCCTATGGACAAGTATTCCCCTATGTTTCCCTATGGGCAAGTATTCTCCTATGTTTCCCTATGGACAAGTAGTTTCCAATGTTTCCCTATGGACAAGTATTCCTCTATGTTTCCCTATGGGCAAGTATTCTCCTATGTTTCCCTATGGACAAGTATTCTTCTATGTTTCCCTATGGGCAAGTATTCTCCTATGTTTCCCTATGGGCAAGTATTCTCCTATGTTTCCCTATGGACAAGTAGTTTCCAATGTTTCCCTATGGACAAGTATTCCTCTATGTTTCCCTATGGGCAAGTATTCTCCTATGTTTCCCTATGGACAAGTATTCTTCTATGTTTCCCTATGGGCAAGTATTCTCCTATGTTTCCCTATGGACAAGTATTCTCCTATGTTTCCCTATGGACAAGTAGTTTCCAATATTTCCCTATGGACAAGTATTCCCCTATGTTTCCCTATGGGCAAGTATTCTCCTATGTTTCCCTATGGACAAGTATTCTTCTATGTTTCCCTATGGACAAGTATTCTCCTATGTTTCCCTATGGGCAAGTATTCTGCAATAATTCACTATGGGCAAGTATGGTTTCTCTATGGGCAAGTATGGTTTACCCTTGAGGAAGTACTGCCATTTGTTTTAGTCTCTCCCTTTGTTGTTGTTGTTGTTGTGCCTTCAAGTCTCTTCCGACTAATGGCAACCCTAAGGCAACCCTACCACAAGGTTTTCTTGGCAGGTTTCTGAGGCTGAGAGAGTGTGACTTGCGCAAGGCCACCTAGTGGGTCTACAACATGCTCGAGCCGGGATTCGAACGCTGGTCTCCGGAGTCTTAGTCCAAAGCTCAAACCACGACACCACGCTGGCTCTCTTCTCGGAGCGATTTGCAGATGATTAATTTGACAGTTTCCCACCCTCAGGCTTACAATCTAAAAAGTCATGACACAAAAGTGCAATAAGAGCCCAAATCCATGGGGATATCTTTTTTTTTTCCGGCTAACCCAAATGCAAAAAAATCCATGATGCATAAAACACCTGTACTTTGGGCATTTTGGTTGTTCCAATAAAGATGTCGCTGCTTTGTGGATTTTGGATGTTATTGAACTTTGCTGCATGGCCAACACGGCTAGCCCTGAATCAGTGCATTCTTCCCAAGGCGAAGGGGGAATCTACCCAGCTAGGCTTCAGCACAGTCCTCTAATGGAGGATCTGCTCTAGGACCCACTTGTTTGTCCTTTCGGCTGTCCATGGGATCCTCAGCACTCTTCTCCAGCACCACATTATCTCATCCCTTTATCCTTAGTCAATGAAGGCGGGTGAGGGTCCTTGGGAGGAAATGCACATAGAGGCCCAGGCTCTCTCACCTCATGGGCAGCAACCCTAAGGCAACCTTTTCACAGGGTTTTCTTGGCAAGGTTGCTTTGTTGTTGTTAACTGCCCTCTGCAACCCTATGGATGAGACCTCTCCAACACCCTCTGTCCTCCACTACTCTGCTTAAATCTTGCAATTCCATACCTGTGGCCTCCATCCATCTGGCATGTGGCCTTCCTCTCTTCCTACCTCCCTCCACCTTCCCCAGCATTGTCTTTTCCAAAGAGTCCTCCCTTCTCATACTATGTCTGAAGTATGACAGCCTCAGTTTGGTCATCTTGGCTTCCAAGGAGGTTTCCGGCTTGATCTGCTCTAGGACCCATTTCTTTGTCCTTTTGGCTGTCCATGGGATCTTCTGCACTCTTCTCCAGCACCACATCTCAAATGAATTTATTTTCTTCCTATCATCTTTCTTAACTGTCCAGCTCTCACATCCATAGATGGTAATAGGGAATACAATGGCTTGTATGATTCGAACTTTTGTGCTCAGTTGTATATCTTTGCATTTTAGAATCTTTTCTAGTTCTTTCATAGCCACCCTCTCCATTCTTAATCTTCTTCTGATTTCCTGACTGCAGTCCCCATTTCTATCCATGTTTGATCCCAGGTATGGGAATTCTCTTTAAAGCTGAGAGAGTGTGACTTGCCCAAGGTCACCCAGCGACCCCTGAAGTCCCCTCCCCCCCATACACACACTTAGCGTGGGAGAAGGAGGGTGGGAAGGGCTCCCCTTCAAGGCTTTTGGACAAACTCCGGTCAGTGAATGCACAAACACACACACACAAGCACACTCCCACCGGCACAAAGTCATGCTCTGGATTTTGTCTCACTTTCAATCAAGTCCAGCCTTGAAATAGCCTCGAGCTCATCTTTTGTGAGGAAAAAATACCTTATAGAAATAGAAGCTATGGTTCTAAACGCAGGCTTAGTCCTGCGTCCAAATGGAGGAGGACATTTTGGGATTTCCCCCTGGACAGAAGGCTGAAATGGAGGACAGGTCCTGGGAAAGGAGGGCCTCTGGTCACTCTGAGGCAAAAACACCAGCAGAAAGTCTAAATGCTCAAGGATGTGGATGGACATCACGATGCCTTTAAGGGGGTCCCCAGAGAGAGAAGAAGGACCCAGAGGCCAAGGGGGAAGAAAGGCCCCACACCACAAGGACCCCTTTAAGTGGTTTTAATTGACTTGAGTGTTAAAAGGCTTTGAAAGCAGGAAAGAAACCAAAAACAGGGGGCGGGAAAATGGTGTGCCTAATTTAGAATGAGTAATAATTTGGGGGGCGCAGGGGCTGTGGAGAGGAATGGGTGGGAAGGCAGACGGAGAAGCACTTTTTAGATATTTCCTCATGACTAAGCACTACCCCCATGATGATGAGGAGGAGGATGAGGAGGATGATGCACCATCATGCACAGGTGACCTGCTTTTGCAAATCTGGAACTTTAAAAGTGGAGACAACAGCCTCGGATTAATGAAAGTGTGATACGGTGGATTGAGAGAGTTGGACTTTGGAGAACAGGGTTCGAATCCCCTCTTGGCTGTGCTAAACCCCCTGGGTGGCCTTGGACAAGTCACACTCTCTCATCCTCAGAGGAAGTCACAGGCAAGCCCCCTCTGTACCAAGAAAAACCCTGCAGTAAGGTCTCCATCAGACAAAAATGACTTGGAGGCGGCACACAACAACGACGACAACAACAGCAACATGACTCCGGAGACCAGAGGGTTCGAAGGCTGCCTCGATCATGTTAAACCCAGTGGGTGACCTTAGGCGAGTCACACTCTCAGCTTCAGAGGATGGCAATGGCAAAAACTCCTCTGAAGAAACTTGCCAAGAAAACCCTTGCCAAGAAAATGACTTGAAGGAACACAACCAAAACCACAACAAAGGACCCCGTCAAGCTGCGTGGAGGAGTCTCACACTGCCTTCCTTCCATGGCCTTTGCACAGATAAGGAGAGGAGACGACCAAAGGTCGATCTAACCCAATATTTTGGCTCCACTAGCCCAAACCTGGTGCCCTGGGGAATCCCCCCAACAAGGTGGTGCTAAATCAACACCCTGCTCCCTTGTTTGTCCCTTTGCAGAGGACCATCGGCCTTTATTAGACCTACTTTATTGTTGTTATGTGTCTTCAGTCCTTTCCGACCCTAAGGCGAACCTAACGCGATCCTAAGGCGTTATGGCTACCCTAAGGCACACATGTTTTGGGGTTTTCTTGGCAAGTTTTTCAGAGGGAGTTTGCCATTGTCTTCCTCTAAGGCTGAGTGTGTATGACTTGCCCAGGGTCATCCAGTTTGTTTACATGGAGGAGCCAGGAACAGAGGTCTTCAGGAGGCAGAGTCTCCTTCCTACCTTCCCACTAGGCAAGATGAGGGGATGGATTGCCTATGGCAGCAGATTTGAGCAATCCTGAAAGGACAAGAACATTGCTATTAAATGTGTTATTCCTGATTTTAACTGCCAAGGTTGAAGAGAGGGGTATGTGGGACTTCTGTTTGTTTGCTTTTGCCTTGGATGTCAAAATAATCTGTCTGGGCTGGCTTGGGTAGGATGCACCTTGACCTGGTGTAGGATTTTTTTTGTGGGGGGTGTTCTATTTGTTGATCCCCCTTCTTCAGCAAAATATCTTGGGTGGACCCTGGCTCCTGTCATTTCCCTTCTCCCTCAAAAAGAGGGAAATTCCCTGTTGCAAAGGGAATGGCTAGGAGGCAATGGGTTTTCTCTCTCCTCACTCTCTCTACAATTGTAGTTTGGTGGATGTTGTTGTGACTGTATCTGCACTATGCAGCTGCATCAGTTGCATGCCACTTTAACTGCCATGGTTCTATTCTGTGGAATCCTGAGATTTGTAATTTGCTTAGATACTTAGGCATCTCTGCTAGGAAGCTCTAGTTTGCTCTCCTGAATCACACTTTCCAAGGTACCCGAAGAAGAGCAGGACCGAGGGTGAAATTAGTTTTATTCTGTAGTACAGACAAGCACCCAGGGTACCTGAATTTTAGGGTAGACAAGGGGGACCTCTGCCTCTGTGTGTATGCACATGCCACAGCAAAATCAAAAAGTCTTGAGGCAACTTAAAGTCTAATGTCAGTGAGCATATACTTCTGTTTGTAGCCTGTTTCATCAGATACAGAGATACTTTGTTGTTCTGCTGCAAATGAACAGGGATACACCCCAAGACATTTGTACAACATATGTTTGTCCCAGAAGCAGTGATTTGACTGAAGATCATAGGGTGATGTTGTTGTTGTTGTCATGTGCCTCCAAGTATACTCTGACTTATTACGACCCTAGCATAGGAGTGTTTCTTGGCAAGATTTATTCAGATAAGGCAGGGGTAGGCAACCTAAGGCCCGGGGGCCGGATGCGCCCCCCCCCCCGAGGCCTTTGGACCGGCCCCAGGCCAGTCCTGCCGCCACCCCCACCCCCCGCACACCATGATGATATTGATTATTGTTGTTTATTGGGGTTTTCTTGGCAAAATCTCCACAGGGGTTTTGCCATGGCTTTTCTGGGGCTGAGAGAGTGTGCATGCATATTTTTTAATTTTTAATTTTTTAAAAAATATATTTTTAAATTTATTTATTTATTTATTTATTTTTGGTGCTTCGGCCCCCCAATTGTCTGAAGGACAGCAACCTGGCCCCTGGCTCAAAAAGGTTGCCTACCCCTGAGATAAGGTTTGCCCTTGTCTTCCTCCAAACCTGAGAGATGGTGGATCTTGCCCTAACTCAATGAGTGGGTTTCCCAAATGGAGATTCAAACCCTGGTCTTTCAGAGTCCCTAATTCAGCACTCCAATCACTACATCACACTGGCAGTTATGATCTTTGTGGCAAAGCAAAAATGTTAGTCCAGTTCTTCCTTCTCAAAGTCCAGTATTCTGTCAACTATACCTCACTGCTTTTCTCTCCAGATTAATCTTCCTAATACATGTTGTGAATTGCCTATTATTTCTGGTTCTGTGCCCATGCTGCAGATTATAGATGGAAGAGTATGTTGAATGCAGACTAGAATGGAGAGCATTGCCACAACACTAGATAAGATCTTGAATCGAAACAGGACACACTGCTGCAAGTTACACTGTTGCCATTAAATTGCATTAAGGAGCCCAACAAAAGGGCTGATAATCTCTTTTTCCTTGAAATCTGTTTCATGATGATCTTGGAGGAAAGAGACTCGGACAAATAGACAAAAAGAAAGCGAGGATTGGCTCTGATATTTTCAACCATTTTTGCTTTGTAATGGATTCTAATGGTGCAGGTTTTTCAGACTTTACCATTTCATCAGTCCCCACTCCCACTCTTATCAAGACAGTAAATAAAAATACTAATTTAAAACAGTTTAAAACACACTTACAACATAGTAAAGAATATAAAGGTAGGGAAAGCCCCATTAAAACACCCTTCTACTACAATCAGTTAACAGACAAATATTTAGATGGGAAACAAGCCTATTTAAATAAAAATTGATAATCTGGAATGCTACTCCTGTCATTTTCAGCCAGTGAGTTACTGAGGAATCTCTGGCCCTTGACACAGGGGTGAAAATTGTGCAGCACATGACTGATCTGGGTTGGGACCAGGACCAGGACTTATTTTATTTTATTTGTATGCTGCATTCCTCTCAGAAAGGGCCCAAGGTGACTCACAGATAAAAACATTTTTACAAATTACAATAAAATTTAAAACAGTTAAAATAATCTAAAAATGGTATAACATTACATAAAATACATAAAAATATACAAACGTTAAAAGTATTTTATGACTAAAATACTCCATAAAAACCACCCTGGTATAATCACCAGGTGGTATGATTACCACAGGCATGGCTTGTGCTATCCTATTCCATCTGCTCAGGGCCCTGGTTTGATCTGAATGAGTGGGTGCTGCCAATGAGGTACCAGGGATGGGTAGGAAATGGGATGAGTATGTGTCCCTAGACTGTTTGCTGTTGCCTACCACTAGTTAGTTGGAAAAGAAAAATAGAAACACTAATCTTTTCCTTTGAGTTAATTCACTGACCATTGTACACGTGTGGAATCTCATTAGTTTCCAGGGATCTATGTCAGCATAAATACCGCCTGGCCCTGGACACTGGTCTTCTACAAGACTGCAGTCCTACAGCCTCAAGACCTGAGAACTTCAATCATACCCAGTGTTGCTCCAACCTTGAGGTGTGGGGAGGTATCAGAACCCTCCTTCTTCTGGTCCAATTGTAGAGGTTCCCATGACATACCCTCCCAGCCTGGAGCTCTTCCTTTGCAGAGGGGTAAAAAAGGGGTGTGTTGGGAGATGTGAGGTATGTTCTGGACGTTACGCAGGGCTGGCTTTCCAAGGAGGACCTCCTCGGAGAGCCGGCTTTCCAAAGGGGACCTCCTCGGAGAGCTGGCTTTCCAAGGGGACCTCCTCGGAGCGCCGACCTGACGCAGGGCCGGCTTTCCAAGGCGGACCTCCTCGGAGAGCCGGATTTCCAAGGGGACCTCCTCAGAGCGCCGACCCGACACAGGGCCGGCTTTCCAAGGAGGACCTCCTCGGAGAGCCGGCTTTCCAAGGGAGACCTCCTCGGAGCGCCGACCCTCTTCTAAATGCGACCCTCTTCCAAATCCCCCTTCCAAATGCGCATTTGCTTTCCACATTACAGCGATTTTACCTTAATTGTGAAATTACCTTAATTGCGCATTTGCATTTCCTCCAAAGAACTGAATTTCAAAAGATCTCGGTTAACACCAGTTCCTGTCCACTTTCTGTCCAGTTTCTGTGCGACGTCGTGTGAAAACACGGGGCACTAATCCAGTTTCTGTCTGGATTTTGTGTGGATTAACCAGCAGATTTGCCCCCGTGTGATAACGTCCATAACCTCCCAGCCTGGAGCTCTTCCTTTGCAGAGGGGTAAAAAAGGGGTGTGTTGGGAGATGTGAGGTAGAAGGACTTGGAGCCAAAGGTCTCTTAGACCTCAGCTCCTTCCCAGTTTGTAATGAAGGTAGACACGACTCAGAGTTCATCTAGCTTTATTCTGGGAAGAGTGAGAAACAAGTCCAGCGTGGAGGGAGAAATGAGCCAAAATCAGTTCCATTTTTACTTCTACCCTGCCAGCAAGAGCATGGCAGGACTCTGGCTGGAATGCAGCCTCTGAGATCGGAGCGCTCTGTCTATCCGCCTCCTCAACCTTAGGATTGCTCCTTAAGAATACTAATTTTGAAGCAGAATTCCAATCATTTAAAAGCATACTGTGATAAAGCACACAAAGCACTTCCATAGAAATCTTACATTTTCATAGCAAGTGCAAAGTCAAGTAAAAGAGAAAAATAAGAAAGAATTGAACGTGCCCTTTAAAATAAGGATTAAGCACTAATGACATTTCTACTTAAAAGGCCACTTCTGAATGCAGTGACTGAAGGACCCCAAGATACTGCTGTGAACCTTAAAAGCCACTACTTTAAAATAAATCACTATGCTTGGGAGAATTAAAAAGTTGGCTTTCAATTACTGCTGATGAAACCTTTTTTGATCTGTGTTGCAAGATGTTTATATCCTTCCGGCTTTAGGAAAAAAAATTGTTAAGGTTAAAAGCTACACCACATTTATTTAAATGTGACATATTTGAGGCCAGATTTATTCATTTTTCAAAGTGGACATTGGCCAGCTATGGAAGTTGGCATTTGGGGAGGATGATAACATTAGGGGAGCTTGATCAGTGGTGCAGTGGAACCAGGGCTTGCAGGATCCAAATGCTGCACCATCTGATTAGCAGAGATGTCTGCCATCCCCTCTCTGTCCTCCATCCCGGTTCCCTGTTGCAGCTCAGCATAGCAGCATACCTCACTGAAGCTATTTCTCACCCACAATATATGATTGTGGCCTACCTCTGTTATTATACATGATATTATGAAATGGCTTGGTCTTGGATGGACAATCAAGACCCATAGGCTTTACAAAATACCTGCTTCTTGTTGAGATGAAAACTAGCAGCGTTTGTTGACATAGGATTAATACAATCACTCACATTATTGGATATTTTTTGTGGGGGAGCACAGCTGTGGGAACTCTCACAATGAGCCCCTAAACTACACATAAATGAATGTGAAAATGATGTACAATTATCTCCAAACTGATAAAGTGAGCTTTTTGTCTTCCTATTTGAGTATTAATTCTATAAAATGGTATCTTGTTGACTATCATCTTTCCCTCATACAGAAATATTACAAAAATATTCAATTCTCACATGTTGCTTGCACAAAGACCAGAGGAGGAAATGGCAGGCAGAAATATGAATGCTTGAAATGATAAGTTTTAGCATTTATCACTTTAAGTATTACCATAAGCTATAACCAGTTGTTTTATAGCTTTGTGCAATTTCTCAGTTGATGAATTTACAAGTGTTTATGGTACTTCAATCTTCTTCAATCTCCTTTTGAGAAAACAGAAAATGGAACTTTAGTGTTTAATAAACAGGTTTGTTATACGAGACAAACTCAGAAACTTGTTCTAGTTCTGAAGATGTGAAACCTGAGTGAAGTCCCTCATGTTAATACAGTTTCTCCATTCATTTCAGTGAAAGACATAGAAAGACAATTCAGCACAAAAGTTAGAATCATACAAGCCACTGTATTCCCTATTACCATGTATAGGTGCGAGAGCTGGACAGTTAAGAAAGATGATAGGAAGAAAATCAATTCATTTGAGATGTGGCACTGGAGAAGAATGCTGAGGACCCCATGGACAGCCAAAAAGACAAACAAATGGGTCCTAGAGCAGATCAAACTGGAAACCTCCCTGGAAGCCAAGATGATCAAACTGAGACTGTCATACTTTGGACATATCATGAGAAGAGAGGACTCTTTGGAAAAGACAATAATGCTGGGAAAGGTGGAGGGAAGTAGGAAAAGAGGAAGGCCACATGCTAGTTGGATGGACTCTATTAAGGAGGTCACAGGTATTAAGGGGTTGCAGGAATTAAGCAGAGTAGTGGAGGACGGAGGGTCTTGGAGATGTCTCATCCATAGGGCCACCATGAGTCAAGATCGACTCAACGGCAGTTAACAACAGAACAGACCCCAAACCAAACATGGACAGCTGCAAACCAAAGCATGCATCTGTCTCTTTGCAACCTTAGATTAAGAAATTCAGCATTCTCTTCAGGCTTCACACCTCCTCGAGCTGTTCCTCCCTCACTCTGAATAAGTGCCTTGTTGGCCATGTTGTCCAATTAGTGCACACACACCCATCCTACCCCTTCTATATCAAAGCAATCTGCTGGTGCCATGCAATCCAACTGGGATGAATACTATCTGCAGTAGCTAGGGCTCTAGAGTATATTGCTATTGTGCACCTTCAAATCAATTCTAACTTATTGCAGCCCTTAGGTAAACCTATCACGGGGTGATAGGAGTGTGATTTGCCTAAGGTCACCTAGTGGCTGAGCTGAGATTCAACCCCTGTTCTCCAAAGTCATAGTCCAACACTTGGATGATAGGAGTTCCATGGGTGAGAGCAGCTCTGTTCAAGTGTTGCTCACCCTAGTTTCTTCAACAAGGGCAGAAAAGTGTTAGGTGTGTCCTGATCTCTCAGTCCAATCCTGGTATGGAATGTCACATGACTGAGGAAAGGCTCCTGGAGTACAACACCTTGAAACATCTTGCAAATGGACACTGTCCATACAATCAGAAATCTCTCTTCAGACATACTGTTTTTCAGGCGAGGAAAGCAACAGTAGTGGGACAGAGGTAGGTGCCCCTTGCTCCCAGCTGAAGAAGCAGAGGTAGTGTTTGTGTATGTTTGCACATATATATAGGGAGCAAGCACCCTGATCATCACCTGGGAAAACTAGGATGTGCTTTGACAAAGTGCTTCTCCATCCCTTTGCACATTTTTGGTAAATTCTTAAGAAATGATTTTCTTACCTTTAGAATTAAATGCCATCTTCCTCTCCTGCTACGGTGCCTGGGTCTATTTTAGTCTGCCTTGTATAGAGATAGCACAGTCCTTCCATTTCCTACCTGTACTTGTTTTTAATCCCTCTCAGCCTGGCTAGAATTTGCTTTAAATTTACAAAAACAAGGAAATCTCTCAGGTGCAGTTGTATGACACACGTCCTCTGCTTTCACATTTTGCTGCTGCCATCCTGTCCCAGTGCCCTTGTCCTTCTAAGCGGCATGCCTGCTGCAGCCAGCTTTAAACTAAAAATTACCCTCTAATAGCTGTACTGCAGAACCTGGGGCTTAGGTATACAACTTTGCTAGCTTGTTCTTCCACAGAACCCAGTGACATTTCATTTCCTAGCCTCTTCCTAAATCCTTGTCTTCTTCCTTGTTGTATTTATGCATATTCTCATTCCACTTAAGATGGATTTTCAGGAAAGATCTATCAACATCCAAGGGAAGCTATCTTTGAGGCCTAACCTATCTCAGTTTGGTTTCTTTTCTGCACACAGCAGCTGCATATTCTGCCAGTTTTCTATCAAAATGCTGGTGTATTTGTTCTATTTATTTCCAGTTACGAAGTGTGTTTAAGTTTTAGCTTTAATAGTGCTTGGCCAGGGTGTCACCTGGTGAGGGAGGGGGGCTTCCAGATGGCAGGGCTTCTGGGGGGCAGGGCCTAAAGGTCACCTACTTGTGAATAGGTGGCATGGGACAGAGGGGTGCTTTCTCCAGAAAGAAAGCCCATGAGCGCACCCTTCCCGGCTGCTCAGTCCTGGGCCTCTTCCCCAGGGAAAAAGCCCGGGATGGGGGAGGAGGAGAAGCGTACATGTGCCTGTCTCAGCTGCTCACTCCTGGGCTTTTTCCCTGGAGAGGAAGCCTGGGACAGAGCAGCTGGAAAGGGTGCATATGCGCTCTTCCTCCTCCTGTCCCAGAGCAACTGGGAAGGGGGAGGAGGGTCCAACCAGGTGTCACCTTTCTTCTTGCTGTCACCTAGTGTGGTCCTTATCCCCTGCGTTCTCCTAATGACACCATTGAGCCTTAAGATCCATTTTTTTAGAAATAACTGCTGTAGCTCAGACAATTGTGGCACAACCTTTTCATTTTTCGACCTGTTCTCTCCTCTCCTTCTTTCCCAAGTCTTAGAACCCTGATTATCTTATCTTTCATCCCAGAAATTCACTTGGAACTGAAACTAAGGGCCTTTACAGACTGCCAGAAATAATGCAGCTTGAGGCCACTTTAACTGTCCTGGCTCAGTGCTAAGGAATCATGGGAACTGTAGTTTATTGTGGCACCAAAACTCTCTGACAGAAAAGGCTCAATGTCCCCCCCCAAAAATAGTTTCCATGATTCCCTAGCACTGAGCCAGGACAGTTAAAGTGGCCTCAAGCTGCATTATTTATAGCAGTCTGTAAAGGCCCTAAGTCTATTCCAGTTCATCTTTACTATGCATAATCACTGTCTAGTTTCTCAGGCACTGCTTTAAAATTCTCTGTTAGCTAAAAGTTCTCTGTTAGCTAATTGCCCCATACTGAACTCTGAAATGTATGGATTTTTACTACATTCTTTACATTATACGTCTATGCTATGTATAGGATTGTCAGCTGCAAATAAACTAACTAATTCTCCATTAGAATACGTATTTCGTATGCTGGTTCCCGATAATTGTGTGTGTATGTGTGTGTGTGTGTGTGTGTGTGTGTGTGTATTCAAGCCACCTTGAATCCCATTGTCAAAGAAAAGTGGGATATAAATCCAATCAATCAATCAATCAATCAAATGCATTTCTTTATATCTATCAAAATTCATATTCATCTTAAAAATAGAGGTCTCAGTATGAGTTTCCTGTCAAGGCTACAAGAAGCCTTATACATGTGTATCAGAGTGTCTTCAAGCATGTATCTAAAAAGCACATAAACAAAAGCTAAATTTGTGGAATGTTCATTCCATCCATACAGTGTACCATGATAGGGAGCCTCAAATGATTTGCAGCAATGAAGTGGAACAATTTGGTGAGAGTTTTTATTTATTCAACTGAAGAAGGAAATGTAGAAAAAGAAGGAGTAAGACAAAACTGAGTTTAATAACTATATTTCTTCTTCATGGTCTCTGCGAATCACAGAAATGGGTTATATCTGCACATGCGCAGCAACTTCGGAAACTTCTGGAATCACTAGGCAGAACTTTAGTTGCAACTTTTTAGTGGTAGCTCTGTCCATCCCTATAATGCCCCTAGCGTTCCCACTCTTTCTCGGGTCCTTTCGTCTGCTGCGTTAGAAGTTTCAAAGGAGCTTCTTTGATGGATTCGCTTTTACTATGGCCTTTGACACTTTTTTTTTTTTTTTTTTTTTTTTTTTTAAAAAAACTATGGCCTTTGACACTTTGGATTGACCATTTGGATTGCTTCACTACGTTTTTTGACTACCATTATTGCTGTTGTTCACTGTTCACTCAACTTTGGAGCACCTGACCTCGTTTTTGCTTCATGGACTTAACCTGTTTGCCATTGGAAATGTCTTCCTGCTCCTTTAAGCAGTGCAGAAAGTGTGGGGGTAAGATTCTGGGCTCTGGGCCCATTCTTCTTGCCTTATGCTTGGGTGAGGGTCACAATCCCAGACTTGTACCCTCTGCAGGTCCATGACAGTCCAAGCCCTACGAAACAGGGACAAGAGGCTTAAATTGGCTCTCTATGAGCAAGCCTTGAGGCCCGCTTCGACTCCGGACCATGGGAGCTCTTCAAAGGCTGAAAAGCCCGATGGAGATAAAATCAGCCCTTGCAAGAAATCTTCCAAGTCTGAGGGCAAGGCTGATAAAGAAAGGGGAAAGGTCCCTAAGAAAGCTAGTTCCAAGCAGGGACACTCTCCAGAATCCACCCCACACTCTCAGAACATCTGGGAAGAATTTGCTAGACTACCACAAAACCAGACTTAATATAACTTCCCAAAGATCGTTCACGGCCGCAGCCCCTAAACTGTGGAGCAGCCTGCCGGAGGAGCTCCGTCTTAATACTAATTTAGACACCTTTAAGATGGCACTTAAGACAGAGCTTTTCCGGTGGGCCTACCCACATGATCTTCTTAATGGACCTCCAAGTTAATAGTATTATTTTGATTGATTACTTGGCTTTTGGGTGTGAATGACAATCAGGTTTTTATTGCATTTTTATAATGTCGATATTTTAGTGTTGGTATTATGCTTTTTATGTATTTTTGTAATCCTGTATTTTGTATATGTTGTATACTTTTTATTGATGTAATCCCGCCTCACTCCGCAGGGAGAGGCAGGAAATATAAATAAAAATTATTATTATTATTACTATTATTGAGCCAAAAAAACCTCTAAAAGAAGGCACTCTGCTGAGCGGGACAGATCAGGGGAGTCATCTCTCAAGAAGGTTCGTTCCCCCTCAGAAGATGTCTCAAGGCCCAACGAGACCGTGATTCCTGTCTCCAGACCCCAAACACCACTGATACGGGGCCCTTCCACCTCTGTGGGGATGCCTACCGCTAAGACATTGATTGTGGTAGAAGAGGAATCCCATCAGATTGTCAACACCAAGTCAGAAGGAGAGCTCAGGGATGACATGCCTGACACCTCAGGTATCAGCCTTCATCCATACTGAACAAGCTCGAGACCGATCCATTGGGTCCTTGACACATTGGGACCATGGCACCCTTGGTACTAAGGCCAACAGTGCGGCTCAGGAAAAAGAGGAGGACCCTCTTCTTCAATCCTTCCCAAATATAATGTTCAATTGGGAATCACATACCTGAAGCCTGTGGACCCCGAAGTCCTTCGATATCAAATTGCCAGCCCCCCTCCATGTCAGACCACCACGGTCCAGGCTCAGGTCCATAGGTCTGCATCCCAGTATCCGCCAACACCTCCAGCCTGTGAACAATCACTCTAGCAGAGACCCCTTCCTGCTACTCCTCAGGATTCACCTCTGAGGTCGCAGTCTGCTTCTCCACGGTCTTGGAGTTCTCCCCAGTCTCAGCATTCACAGTCATCCCTCTCTGTGTCTCCTGATTTCAACCAGCAATCTCCACTCTTGCTGGTCAACCATCTGCCGGCTTCCCCTACCGATATTAAGTTCTTTGTGGACCAGATCATCTGGATAGGCAGCACTCTTGATATTGAAGTGGTCAGGACCAACAATGCACGCCATCGAACAAAGGGTCCACAGCAAGGCTCCCACCCCACCAGCCCTGGGATTTCTTCCTTCATTACAGAAGATTGCCCAGCGCTCCTGGACTGCCCCGGCCACCGTCCCATCTACTTCTTGTAAGATCAAGAACCTATACAGGATTGCGCCTTTTTCATCCTCTTGGCTCTTCGAGCACCCAAGACCAAATTCTGCCATTGTCGATGGACTTCAGTCCACTCTGAAGACATCAACATCTCCAGTGGACAAGGAGAACAAGAAGATTGATGGACTAGCAAAGAAGTTCTACGCTTCTGCAGTCCTTGATATGAAGGTCGCAAACTACTCCGCCTATATGGGAGCTTATCAACAACATCTTATGGAGCAGATGCTACCCCTCCTGGATGAGCTCTCTTTTCTGACTGGGGTACCTCTGGAGGATGTATGCAAGGCTGCTGTCTGGTCCCAACCTTTGACCTTCATTAAGCACTACTGTCTGGACACAAGGGCCAGACATGACGCAGCCTTTGGGAGGGCAGTGCTGCTTGCTGGTTTACAATAAAGTGTTTACATTCTCATGTTTATGCATT
This sequence comes from Phrynosoma blainvillii, assembly GCA_026167975.1. Lineage (NCBI taxonomy): Eukaryota > Metazoa > Chordata > Lepidosauria > Squamata > Phrynosomatidae > Phrynosoma > Phrynosoma blainvillii. The sequence continues at coordinate 108,044,209 of JANUYF010000001.1, forward strand.
TGAAACTAGAAATGACTAAGACAAATTCACCTTAAAGTCACAGTATATTGCTGTTAATAAATACAACTTGTTCCAAATTTCAGATTGGTGTCAGGACACTCCCTCCTCCACTGACCTAAGCTTGTCAGTCTAACCCAGGGGTCCCCAAACTACAGCCCACGGGCCGAACCTGGTCTGTCGAGGCCTTTGAACCAGCCCGTGACCTATCCTGCCGCCGCCGCCGCCGCCGCGCAATGTGGGGTGCAATTTTGTGTTCCAAAATGGCACCTGCCGTCGCGCACGCATGCAGGATCGGCCCTTCTAAGATCTGGGGGCCAGTAAACTGGCCCCCGGCTCAAAAAGTGTGGGGACCCCTGGTAACCCATTTGTGTGATTTACAGAGACCACGAAGAAGGAGGACAGGTTGCTTACCTGTAACAGTATTTGTTCGATTGATCATCTGCGAATTCATACAAATCCCGCCCGTCCTCCCCTCAGTCATGTCCTGCTTACTTCAACATGTTCCACATGTGTTGCTTGGCGGCGAACTTATGGAACTGAGAAAGAGTGGGAATGCTAGGGGCTTTATAGGGCTGGGCGGAGCTCCCGCCAAAAAGTTGCAACTAAAGTTTTGCTTAGCGATTCCAGAAGTTTCCGAAGTTGCTGCACATGCACAGATATAACCCAGTTGTGTGAATTTGCCAGATGACCACTCGAAGAAATACTGTTACAGGTAAGCAATCTGTCTGTCATCAGCAGTCCACCAAGAGTATATACCATATTATAGTGCAACATTAAATAGAAATAGAATAAAATCAATTGAATGCTAAACACAGCAGATTTATGCCATTTTTTAATATAATATATTCTACATTTGAACAATAGCAAGTTATCAAATTACAATGCAATTTTCATTTTTGCATTTTCTAGATATTGGACACAGTTCCAGCCACCTAGTACTTACACACCTGCTTGCCATGTACCCTATATTGCAGCCATCTCCAAGTGATGCTGTCCAGATGTGTTGGGAGGGAAGAAAGTTGAGAATGGCTGCTATACTCTATATAGATCTATGACTGCTTCTGCCTTCCCCATTTTTTGATTATTTCGTTGGTCCAGCACAGTTTTGTGAAAAGAACCACTTATCTCTTAATAGTTGTCTAGATTTAAAACATCTTCTCCATTGTAAGACATAAGACAGTAAGCAAGGCAGGAGTACCCCATTCTTCTCTCCCCTAGAATCTTCCATGTTATCTGTCTTCCATAGATACATCTTTCTATGCAGCAGTTGCCAGTGAAGGAGGACTATAAATCTTCACTGTTTCATCCCAAGCGCAGTCTGCTACCTAAGGAGAGGAAACACAATCCATTTTAAAGTGACCAGTGATGGTTTGAATGGAAAAACAAAAACAAGAAATCACAGTACGATGACCTGGAAGGGAAACTTATCTATAATCTTTTGATTTTCCAAATGCTTTCCACCCCTGGACGAGTGGTTCCACCCCTTTCCCAGATAGCTAGATAATAAAATGAAATATAACATGATAACATGATTGAAAGGAGCAAATAAATTAAGTCACAATTATTTTTAAAAAAAACCTAGAGATTATTACAAATCACATTTGTTTTTTTAAAAAAGGAATTCTGTCTCTCTCTCCCCCTCTGTGTGTGTGTGTGTGTGTGTGTGTGTGTGTGTGTGTATTGGAAAGGTTGCACTCATCTGAAGGAAGAATTATAGTAAGGGTTGTTACTTTAAATCCAGATGAACAGTTAGTTAATACAATGAGAAATTAATAAATTAAACCTCATGCCTGTCCAGTGAACTATTCTGCTGACTAATTTTTTTCCTGTTTATGAAAATACAAGATCCCTGACAACCCACTTACCCTGCCATCCATGTATTTTCCCCCCTGAACAGATAAAAAACATGGATAGCCCTGTAGCTTATGCACACTGGATGTTTTTTCTGCCTATCATACTCAGAAGTGAAAAAGCCAGTACATCTCTTCTAGGACATTCAGTTATCAAGAGGAAACAATATATAATACACCATCTGCAAAATCCCTGGGGAATTCCCACCTGTGATCAATTTAATTAGCACCATGCAGTATCTTTTGAACACAAACATAGTTATAAGCATTTCACAAAATCAAAGAGCAAATAATGGTTTCTACAAAATGTAGACTTTTGAGAACTATTTTGCATAATTCAATCCACCTTTGCTTCTGATAGTACATGGAAAAACCTAAGTGTATCTAGACAAACACAGCAAAGAAAACATCATTAGGAAATCATTGTGACAAATATTTGTGAAATCTGAGAAACTATAACCAATCTCAGGAAAGAGCAATATAATGCGTCATTAGAAATTTCCACAAAGAGCTATATTACGTGTCTGAAAAATCCTAAAAAGAACTTTTCATACTGTTCATTACATTTTGATAACTATATGCATTTTAAAAAATTTAATCCATTTTATTAGGAAAACACAGGATAGTTGGAGAATAACTTATCACCATTAATCAGATTTCTCAGATGTCGAAAGAAATCTGTACTTAGGACAAGAAGCTACTGTTATAACAGAATATGGAGAAACAGCATAGCTCCCACAAAGGGGTCAGGCAAGGCTGCATTCTATTACTCTATTTGTTAAATTGTATGCAGAAAACATCAGAAAAAGAGCAGGTTTAGAGTAAGAAGAAGGAGGACTGAAGATTGGAGGAAGAATATCAACAATCAAATATATGTGGATGACACCATACTACTAGCAGAAAACATCAGACTTGGAACAATTATTAAGGAAGGTCAAAGAAGAAAGTGCACAGGCAGGCTTTACTGCTAAACATAAAGAAAAGAATAATCTACATAAATTCAACCTAGACAATGAAAAAATTGAAATAATTAAAGAGTCACCATACATTGGATCAATACTGTTCAGAGTGGACACTGCAGTCAAGAAATCAGAAAATTAGGAATGGGGAGGGCAGCTATGAAAGAACTAGAAAAGATCCTAAAGAGTAAAGGTATACAACTGAGCACTAAAGTTAGAATCATACAAGCCATTATATTCCCCATTACCATGTAGAGAGCTGGACAGTGAAGCAGTTGGATAAGAAGGAAATCAATTCCTTTGAAATGTGGTGCTGGAGAAGAGTGCTGAGGATATCATGGGCAGCCAAAAAGACAAACCAATGGGTCCTTGAACACATCAAGCCTGAAATCTCCCTGGAAGCCAAGATGATCAAATTAAGGCTGTCGTAATTTGGCCATATCATGAGAAGGCATGACTCATTAGAAATGGCAATAATGTTAGGAAATGTAAGACGATAGTAGAAAGTGAGGACAACTGCATGCCAGATGGATAGACTCAATTAAGGAGGTAATGGGTATAAATTTACAGGAATAAAGCAGAGCAGTGGAGAACAGGGTGATTTGGTGTCTTATCCAGGGGGTTGCCATGAGTTGGGGGTTGACTTGAGGGCAGTTAAAATGTTTTCTTTGTCCATATTTATAATGCCATTTCCCATTAACAGAATTAAATCAAAGAGCCAGTCATTAATTAAGACTCATTTTTCTGATCTGCCAGTTGATTTATTTTTCTGACAGGTCACAAATTAGCTGTTTATCATAACAGTCTTGTTTTACTGTCCAGACCTTTCCTAATACTCAAGGGTAATCTCTTCAGTCTTTTGAAATTACCTGAATGACATATTACCTTACGAATGTTCAGGGTAACAAGGGGAGGGGAGCCTTTTCCAGGCCTTAGTGGGATGCTGCAAAAAAGCCTTTTAATTGGGTGGGTGCAATTTTTATGGCCTTTATTGATGCATTTTGGTTGCTTTTAAAAAAAAATCAAAATTTATCTGGTTCTCTGATTTAACCGTATTTTCTTTAGCAGCCTCAAGTCTCATATTTCTAAGAGAAAAGCAGGAAACAATTCAAATGAACAGAAAGGGGTATACATGTTGATCCCTACTAAGAACTGGAAACTATGGTTCTAAAATCCACTTAGGTTGCAACATTTTCTTATTTGGAAGTAAGCTCCACTCAACTCTATAGGGCTCACTTCTGAGTAGATATATACAATACTGCACTGCACACCTCAAGGTTTACTGGTTATAACTGGACTTGCAAACAAATATATTGAGAAATTGTACTAAGAAAGATTATGGTTTATTTCAGGATAGGATCTAATCCAGCCTGCTGGACATCCCAGTGTAGCTCACGTAGCCTCCCTACTGTAATATCTCTTCTGTCATTGACTACCCATTTGTTTTTTTGAAAGTTTCCAAAGGGTCCACACAACAGCCTCCATTCTATTCATTATTTATTTATTTCATTTATATCCTACTTTTCATTCAATATGGGACCCAAAGGAAATGTTGCGGCAGTCTCCCCATCCCTTGTCTTGCTTTCGTGGAAGTCAGAATAGGAACTGAATTTTTCCAAGGCAGTTTTTCTAGCTTGTTCTTGGCCTTTTGTGGCTGCTTCTATAAATACTCAGGCATCAGGAGCAGGGAAGAAGAGGCAAATTCACTTTCTCTGGCCTCTTTTGTTTTACATCAACTTTTAATTTTCATCTTCTCAGAATGAGAACAATTTGCATTTTAAGAGATCTGCTGAGTAGACATGTAAGGCCTGTACTGCATTTTAAATAGCTTCATATGGCCTTTTGCACCTGTTGCAGCTTATATCTGAGCAGACAAGCTTGGGCCTGTATCTTAGTAAGCATGCTTCCTACAGACTTCATCATTTGGACCTAAAGAAATTCCTTACCCCATAACTGGCACTGCCCTCTTTGGTTTCAACTCCAATTTGTCCCTTAGTTCTGCCCACCTCTGGTATGTGGCCCCATATTATAATTCAGCCCTCAGCCTCATAGTGGTCTCCACTGCCTGGTTATTTAATTAATTGTTGGTTCCATTTTCAGAACTTGGACGGTTACTTAATAAGGCTACCCCTTGTTAAGCTACAATTGTAATATAGATACACATTTGTCACTGGAAAAAGAAAAATAGATCATACTTCTACTTCAGCATCACCACTAAATTCAGTAATTGTTAGGCATTGCTTTGGATCTCCTAAGGATTCCAATGCAGTTGCTGGAGAAGACCCAGTTGTGGTAATAAGCTACTTTATGGGGAAGGCATTGAGGCCTTTTGATTCTCTTCATCCACATCCACCAACAATTTCTGCAGAATGAATTTATATTTTAGAGCATCTAACATGGGTTTCTAATCTTAGATATGTTTTTCTGAAAACGTCAACACCTGCACATTTTCATATTCTTTAGTGCTCTGAAACACATTTTTCTTACTAGAGCTCCATTTCCAAGAAATTAAAAAATATATAGTTTAGAAAACTGAGTTGTGGTTCATCCTTTACAGAATTTGCACAACAAAATGTTCTTACTCCCCTGTATCCCAAGCACTTAATCCTGCTTTCAGGCTGACAACAGCTGGGGACACACACACACACACACACACACCTTTGCTCAACCAAAAGCATTCATTTATATATGGTAGCCAGCGCTCTTTGTAGCATAAGAGCAGGTTTGATGATAACTAGGTACAAAGAATTATATAAAGGGTTCCCAAGACATTTTCCTTTCCTTCTGTTTGTGCTGAATGCTATGCAGTCTTTTGAGTAGAGCAGACATGAACTACCATCATCACAAGCTCTTCACGATAAGCAAAAAAACAGTCCCTCATTTCTTTGCATCTTCAGAGTAACATATTCAGCCGAGAAAAGATGAATTTGGCCACTGAAGCAAGAGCTGGACTATTCAACCATTAAATTTAAATGGGCACTATTTATGCTATACAAATCTGAAAATGATGTCTCCAATAGTAGCAAATGCTCACAAAAAATCGCCAAGGGAACTGCAAGTCCTTAAAAGTGAATTCAATAGTAATAGTGTATTTACTTGGTTTACTTTTTACTGAATGCTGTATGTTGTAGAAAGACCTGTTGGCAGTCACATCAAATTAAGTATATTTTCCGTATTTAATCTGAAATAGTTTGGGTTTCTGAAGAATACTAAATATTTTGGAACAACATGGAGGAGTGAAGGAAGTGGAAAGTGGAGAACATGGTCCAGGTAGACCAGGGGTAGGCAATCTTTCCCTTTTAAGGGCTGAGGGACTTCAGCTCCCAGAATCCCAGGAGCTATTGGCCAACATGGGACTATTGGCCAATATGGCTGAGGCTTCTGGGAGTTGAAGTCCCTCGGCCCTTAAAGGGGAAAGGTTGCCTACCCCTGAGGTAGACAATAGGAATAAAGAGGAACAAACAGCAATTCAAAACAAGGAAATTCAATCCCTGGTTGAAGCCTACAAGAACCTTCAGAAGAGATTATGAGTACAAACTCAAAAGTCTAAATCCAGCTGTTCATCCCAGCTAAAGGAGATTAAAAATGTTGATTTAACAAATCCCTCTTGATTCTCTGGGTCTACCTTAGCAAGCAAACTCACTGGGTCTGACAAATTAGGCATTGGATATGGGCCTTTATAGACTGCCAGAAATAATCCATCTTGAGACCACTTTAACTGACTGCCCTGGCTCAGTGCTAGGGAATCATGGGAACTGTAGTTTATTGTAGCACCAGAGCTCTCTGACAGAGAAGACTCAATGGGCCTTTGCAGACTGCCAGAAATAGTGCACATTAAATTGAGGCACTGCCCTGGCTCAGTGCTAGGGAATCATGGGAACTGTAGTTTATTGTGGCACCAGAGCTCTCTGACAGAGAAGGCTCAATCTCTCAGAAAAAACTACAATTCCCATGATTCCCTAGCACTAAAACAGGACAGTTAAAGTGGACTCAAGTTGCATTATTTTTGGCAGTCTGTAAATGCTCTATGTCCCTGAAAATGTACCTTTTTCAATCAACCAACTCTATACAGTGGGACCTTGGTATCTGTGGACTTGGCATCCATGGATTTAAGCATTTGCGGACAGCAAGCCACCCCTGTCCCCAATGGCAGCACGTGCACATGGCCACGCTGCCATTAGGGACAATGGGGCTTCAGGTGAAGTCCTGTTGTCCCTAATGGCAGTGTGGCCACATGCATGTGCCACCATTGAAGATAACAAGAGTTGAGGTCCTGTGGATCTTAGTATCCATGAGGTGGTGGAATGGATTCCCCACAGATACCGAGGTTTCACTGTATACTTGCGTCTAAGGAGATTATCACATTCTATTTAAAGTGACTTATCCCTGATAATATTCAGTCACATTTAATTTTTAAAATGGGTGTTATCGCACTCAGCCATGGCCAGGTGACTGCAACCCGTATGCAGCGCAGATCCCAGCTGCGCTTATCCTGCAGCTTTTCAAAAATAGCAAACTTATTGAGAGGTTTATTTATTAAATGTAAACGTTAATGCACACATCTAAGTCAGATCATTAATCTGATTAGGCACATTGTTTTTCATAAAGGTTTCATGGATCAACTGCTGACATTTCTGTCTTTTACAAAGTTTCCCACCCCATTCCGTACGGGAGGAAGGGGGTAACAACCGCAACCACTTTAGTTAGAATTGAAATAGTTATCTCCCACATGAAAGGTGTAGGAGGGGGAAACCGGCACTATTAACTTTTGTCATGGATTACGAAGTTCTCTCGTTTTAGGCAAGCATTTGGGATCTTGATATGTTTTTATATGATGGACTGGGTTGCTCTCCATCAAGTATAAGTTTATCTCTGCTGCCTGATATTTTTAAAAGATTAAGATTTAACTGATGGTTATATTTCAGCCTTTTCATTATTTTCTTGCTTGTTTTTCAGTTCCTCAAGGATTAATCTATATTTAATACATAAAATTAACATGGTAATAAAAACTAGTGCTTCTGACACTTATTTTTTAGAAGTTTGCATCTAGCTACACTTGATTATACAGATATATTCATCTTTTATAAGAAATACTCTAGGTATATGGGGAAATATAGCAATAGTAATCTTTTTTCTGAATGGACAAAAAGAAATACTTTTAAGAGCTTTTGGTTAGTTCAAGACAGGGGAATATATGAAATGTATCAAAAAACAAATAACAAAGCTAATAATATTAAAGAAGGATACGATAAGTGGAAAAAAGCATAAGAAAAGAAGTAGTAATAGAGTAAGCTTGAATGGAATTCAGTTGGGGAAGTTAAAAAGAAACAAGGGTAGAATGAGTTTCAATAGAGATTATAGTAAGGGGTAGTCAAGAAGAGTAAAACCAAACAAATTGGTAACTGGTGAAAAGGAAGGTAGAATGAGAGTGGAAGAAAGTGTAAGAAGATGTAAGAAGGCTAAAGTATGTGAACTAGAAAGTAGAGAGAATGTGAAGAGGGTTTGAAAAGGTAGGAAGGAAGATAAGAGGAAAATGGAGAAATGGAAGGCGTAAAGTAAAAGTAGTAGAAGAGAAGGAACAGAGTAAGAAAAGAAATTTGGAATTTAGTAGAAGGTTTTAGAAGAGGAAGAGAAGAAGGGGAAGAAATAGAAGGAGAGAAAGAGATGGAAAGGAAGGATGGATGGAGGGATGACTGATGTTTACTAGTTATGAAAACAATAATGCTATACGGTTACAACAGTATGGAGTACAATTGGAACCAATGTAATTAATAATGTAATTTTGAAATGTTCTATGATTGAATCTATTGTGTGCTGAAGAATGTTGTTTAATAAAATTAATTTAAAAAAAATAAAAAAGAAATACTCTAGGTATGCAAATTAGAAAATTTCAGAAGTCTCTTCTCCCATGTCAGGCTTTCAAGATGAAAACTGTTATACATGATATAAACAAAATTCAGTTATTTGTACATCAACATAAGAAAAAAATGTTTTCTTTTCTCTTACTTGACCCAGGTGATGTAAGCTTAAATCCAAACCACAAGTAAACTCTGTATGATGCTCTACAGTCTCAAGCAGAGGGTCAGGCTTGGAGAAATCCCAGAATCTATAGATGGAAACAAAAATACAATTATGGTAATTGAAAGGCCATCTTAAAAAATGTAATGCTGGACTGCTGATATGCTTGAAGCTGCCAGACGCTTTTAAAAAACAAACTCATCCACTTTAGAAATGCAATTAATCCTATTGCCACCAGTCTCTTGGCTCATCTGCATAAATAAGTACTTCATTAAGAAAATTTCTCCTTCAGCCCAGTATGGAAATTTTGATCAAAAGAGCTGGCATGATGATCTCCCATTGGGACAGTCTGCAAAACAGTAATCTGGAGCAGCTTTATTAAATAAGTACAGATTTACAGTATATGAACCAATAAAAACTGCCTTCCACTGTCAGACCACTGGTCCATCTAGACTAGCACAGCTTATTCCAATTGGCAGCAGCATTCCAAGTGCTCAGAGACAAAGGCCTTTCACTGAACAACTCAAGAACATTTTAAACTGCAAATGCCAGTGGTTCAACTGGGAAGTTTCTGGATCCTCCCTTACCTTGTTTTAGCTATGGTATTATACTGAATGCTCTAGAGCAGGAATGTACAGGAGTCTATTTTCCCCCATCCCTGGACCTACTGCAGAAAACCAGCCATTTCTGGCAAAACCACTAGTAACCAGAACATGACTTCCTGTTTCTCAAAAATGGTTCATGAAATGGTTGAAACAAGGTGGGTGGAGGCTTGGTTTGTTTTAAAAGAGAATCACGCACTCCAGCAGTTTTTGGAAGCATAATTCTCCATCTTCTCGAGGGGAAAAGTGACATGGAGGGCTACAGAGGCTAGAAAATTACCAGCTATATTCTAAAACAAAGATTGGAGCAGTGTGGCTCTTCAGGTGCTGTTATGCTACAACTCATTTCCACCACTGAAACCGCGGTTAAAATTTGACTTCCTGCCAAAGAGATCTTCAGCAAAGTGTCATTCCAGATGTTTTTCACCTCTCCATACAAGCCTCAACACATCTTTTAACTGAGATTTCAGAGATCCAAAACTGTGGACTCCATTTTGGGAAAAGGGTGTTCTAAGGACTTTCAGAATGACTGAACTGGTATCATATGGATAACCTTTAACTGAGATTTCCAGATTCTCAAGACCAGAAATCAGCATCCCTGTGATCAAAGAAGTTACCTCCAGATAAGATTTTGCACAATGATAGAGCCAATTGTCAATAGATCTTTCCCAATTAACATACAGTGATGGATGCATTTGTGATATTGCAACCTGAACTTTATCTCTGATTGGGAGAACAGAAACAACTGCTTTCTGAAGGTTATAAAAACATACACTTTTGATTCGGAAAGGCTCAGCAGACCAGGGCGTCGGGGACGCCCTGGTCCGGAACACCGCGGGACCGCGGCAGCCGGACCGCGGCGCTCCTGCGGCGACCCTAAAAGGAGCGGCAAATTGCCGCTCCTTTTACAAGACAGGGAAAGTGCGCCCTAAACGCGTAGGGTGCACTTTCCCTGACTTATCCTCCGCAGCGCGTCCGGTCGCTGCGGAGGGAGGTCATCCCCAGAGCGCCGGCCGTCCGGAGGGCCGGAAGCTCCGAGGACGACCTCAGGAAGAGGAAGGGATGCCGCGCGTGTGGCTGCCCCTCCTCTTCCGGGTCTCGGAGACGGCCCTATTAGCCGTCTGCCGAGGCCCTAAGTTGCATTATGCCTGCAAATGGCATAGCGTTTCACCTGTAATATTAAATTTAGAAATTGAGCTGGCTGTAAGCTGATGTTTTGTTTTTATTTTTTTACTATAGCACATTTCTATGTACCATGACCAATGAAATATTACTTGTTTTATAAATAAAATCTAAATTCTGGTCCAAAACAAGAGTCAGTGTCAAAGGTGGGAGTTCCAAAACTTTATTGTTGTTGTAGACATGCAAAGCTGCTTACACAGTATGGAAACTTGTACAATGGGCAACAAATCTTCCCTTGTGCAATTTTTCTTTACAATATCCCATCACCCTCTGGAATAAGAAGAACCCTTACTTCTTAAAGGACGGGTGGGATTTGGGATTTCTATGTTCTGTTTAAATTTTATTAATATATATGTATGGAAATTTTAATGTTGTAAGCTGCCCCGATTGCTCTGCAGAGGGGCGGGATATAAATTATTATTATTATTATTATTATTATTATTATTATTATTATTATTATTTCCCTATTTAAGTGATAAACATCTAAGAAACTCAGCTGTGGTGAAAGTGGAAGATGGGACGGGAGACAATTTACAGTAGCTTCATTCCCACTTCTCCTCACACATGTACCATCTTTGTGTTATATCTATAGTGGGAATACAAGTTTGAGCCATCAAACATATAGCTATGGTTTCAAATAATTACTCAACCTTTGATAATGCTCCTGAAAAACAGCATTACAATTTGATGGGAGCAGCAGTGAAAGGGCTCACAAACTAAAAGACAGAGAACTCTGTACATATTTGAGTGTTCAGGACAAAGCTGATCTGAACATAAGATCAGAGGGAATTGTAGTCCAACCTTTTTTATCCTCCAGATGTGGATAGTGACTGTCTGAAAAACTAAGCCTCCATTACACATGCAGTCTATCCATTGGATCCAGAAACCTGAAAAAACAGGGCTCCTGATTATGGAGACAGACTGCATACACAGAGGATCCATCTTCAGTAGACTATTATTTTCCAAGTGAAGTGAGTAACAATGGAGAGGACAGGTATAGTCTGACCTCTTTCCTCTGTTCAGGTTAACTGTCCTAATCACTTTGCCAGGGCCTCTATTATCAACAATTCTGCTGACCAATTTACCATACAATGATGAAGTGGCAATTTCATAATGTTGAGACCAGGGGAGGGGGGAGATGTACTGTACAAGGTTTGAATAGCTTGTGACTGGACAAAGTCTTGGGTCATGTTGTTGTTGTGTGCCTTGCAGTCATTTCTGACTTATGGTGAGCTTAAGGTAAACCTATCACAAGTTTTTGTGGGGCTGAGGGTGTGCGACTCATCCAAGGTCACCCTATAGGTTTCCTTGGCTGAACTGGGAATCAAATCCCGATCTCCAGAGTTCAAGTCCTATGATCAAACCACTACACTGCACTGGTTTACTGGGTCAGACAAGTTAAAAGTGATAAATTAAAGATAGCCCAGAACAACTCCTGTAAATACTATAGGCAGAGCTTAAAAAATGAAACTAAAATCTAGAATGAGAAAACCCAGTGCTGTAAAACCAAAAATTAGCATAAAGGTCTCCTTTCCCCCCCCCCCTACTTTTTTGTATGATTTACTCTGGTCCTAGTACTCTTGAGCTGGGGGGAAAAACCAAACAAGATGATGAAGATGATATATTGCAAAGGTTTATAGAATTATATATTGTTGTTGTTGCATGCTTTCAAGTAGCTTCTGACTTATGGTGATCTTAAGTCCATCATGGGGTTTTCTTGGCAATGTTTGTTCAGAGGTTTTCCATTGCCTTGCCCTGAGGCTGAGAGCATGTGATTTGCCCAATGTCACCCAGTGGGTTTCATGGCCAAGGAGAAAATTGAACCCTGGCCTCCAGAGTTGTTGTCCAAAACTCAAATCACTAGGCCAAGCTAGCTCTCTAGAATTATATATAATACAGAGAAAATGTCCTTTTCTTCACCTTCCATAACCACAGAGTTCAGGACAACCAAACAAATTAATTGGCAGTAAATCTAGAATGACAAAGAAAGTACGGTATTTCTTCATACAACTTGACTAATGTATATAATTTGCTGCCACAAAATATGTTGAATGTGGCTACTACATTAGATAAATGAATGGTCAATTAACTTTGGTCCTCCAAATGTTTGGGACTTCAGTTCCCAGAATTCCTGATTGTTGGTCAAACTAGCTAGTGCTTCTGGGAGTTGAAGTTCAAAACACCCGAAGGACCAAAGTTTGGGAAGCACTGGGTTGGACTGTAAGTCTGCAAGGAAAAGCTGTCTTTCTGTTATTATCTTATGCAAACCACAGAGGGAGCCTTTTTTCAACTGAGAGCAAGATAAAAATGCTGTAAGTAAATAAAAGAATTAAAGCACAACTTCTTTCTCAGTAAAGAGAGTGTAAATTCAGTTACATTCTAGCTATTTAGTCAAGGCAGGCATCTCCTTCCACATACTGTAATCACTTGATCTGGCAATTAAATTTTACTTCACCATGGAGTTGTTCAGCACATTTAAGGGCATCAGACTAGCTTATGGGTGCAATCCAGGCCATGCAGGAAAACACAAGTGATGCACAATGTCTTCGAATGTAGAGGAAAGTTTAGGGGAATTCAAGAGAAAAGCTCTGACAGCACGGAGGAACTGATACCACTGGCTCCTCCACCACCTGAAGTGGCCACCTCGCTGTCTAATGATAAGATCGATCTATTTTCTCAGCTTTTGCCACGCAGCATTCATACCCTCCTCATATAGTTTCTCCATCGTCATATGAGTTTTTGCTTAAAGTAAAAGAGTAAATCACCCTATCCTGTACTTATTTTGGTGCATGTAATGAAAACACACATACATCAGAGTTCTTAAAACTATCATACAATAAATATAATATTCAACTATTATAACTGAAATAAGATCTTTAGCTTGTGTACATTCAGTCACACACTTTATCAGTGATGGCAAACCTTTTAGGGGCCGAGTGCCCAAACTAAAAGGCTTTCCAGCATTGGGTGTTACCAGGTGCCTAGGGTGGGACTTCTGCTCTCTGGAGGCAGGAGTTCCAGGGCAGGACTTCTTTCCCCTGATCTCTTGGGCCTTTAGCTGCCTCTCCGGAGACAGCTGAAAGCTGATAGCCGGGGAGGCAAGAGGGGAAGAAGAGGAATAGGTGCACACCTCTTCCTCCTCCCCGCCCTCCATGTGTCAGGGAAAATGGCTTCGCGTGCCATAGGTTCACCATCACGGCACAGCAAATCTATATCCAAGGATATAGATTTACAACTAATGATTTCTATGATCATGTATTGCCCTTTCATTTTCCTCTGTCTCCATAAGCACTGTGTTCAGTTTTACCACTGGAGTTCTGAGCAAAAGAAGTTGGGTGGAGAGAGACACTGATCTATGCAAAATTCAATTCAGGAACAGTTCAGGCACACAGCAAACACTAGAAGCTACAGAATTTATTTGTTTAAGCTGTCTTCATTAATTACTCAGCAAATTACCTGACCAGAATGGTGGCTACACAATGGATGTGCTATGGCAACAGCCCTCTTTAGATTCTCCTAGTAATAGAGGATCAAGCTTGTTTCCGAAACACGGAAGAACACACAGATCAAGTACATCCTTGCATCTGCCTATAAATGTTCTGTAGTATGTTTTGGCCCACAGAGTGTAGGGAGGGACAAGTTTGCTAGGACACATACAGAAGGCAATTACTTATTTCAAACACTGAAAAAGACTTATGCTCAAAGATAATTCTACAGAATTTCTCAGAATAATACTTTTAGTAGTAAAACTTTGGGCCTCGGCAGACGACTAATAGAGTCGTCTCCGAGGCAGGGAAGAGGAGGGGCAGCCGCACGATCGGCGCCCCTTCCTCCTCCCGAGGTTGCCCTCGGAGCTGCCGGCCCTCCGCACAGCCGGCGCGCCGAGAGCAACCTCCCGCCGCAGCGTCCGTACACGCTGCGGTGGAAAAGTCAGTGAAAGTGCGCCCTACGCTTTTAGGGCGCACTTTCACTGACTTCTGAAAGGAGCGCTGATTTAGCGCTCCTTTCAGAGGCGCTGACGGTGCGCCGCAGTGCGGATGCCGCGGTCCCGTGGCGCACCATCCCGCGGCGTCCTGGAAACACTCCTGTGCTTCCCCCCTTTGTGGGCTTAAAGCTAAAATGTCTTTTCTACAGGCAGAAACAGTTCTGATACAATGGATCATTTCAGCCAGCAGAAGAAATGAGTAGATTGAAACAGGTGTGGTTCTGCAACTTTCTCTCTCGAAACTAAGGGACTGAGGGTTCTTTGCCATTTCTCAGCTAATCTGTATCTGTTTGTAAATCTCTTTTATAACCTTCTGATTATCTGGGCTTTCACCTCATGGAAGTCCAAACAGGCACACTTTGCATCACATCAATCCTCTACTAACACTCTTAAGTATTAGATTCTGAGGATATTTATATGGGAGAATGAGCAGGCTCTCTGTTAGTCTTGTAGACTATTTATTATATGCAGTCATAGGTATACAAACATACATACTCCTTAGGAAGAAACATAGATTTTTCACTGTCTAGGCACATTATTTTCATTACATTACTTCTGATATTTTGGACTTCAGCTCCTAGAATCCCAGACCATTGGCAAGGATGGCTTGAGACTTCTGGGAGCTGAAGTTCAAAACACCTGGAGGACCAGAGTTTGGGAATCACTGTGTTAAGGCATTATTATATGTTCATTTCATGAAGGCTTTAAACCAGGGGTAGGCAACCTTTCCCCTTTAAGGGCCGAGGGACTTCAGCTCCCAGAATCCCAGGAGCTATTGGCCAACATGGGACTATTGGCCAACATGGCTGAGGCTTCTGGGAGCTGAAGTCCCTCGGCCCTTAAAGGGGAAAGGTTGCCTACCCCTGCTTTAAATTGTAAGGCATTTTGTGTCTTACACAATACAGGGGACCCTTCGCATCCACAGGGGGTGTGGTTCAACCCCCCCATGGCAAAAAAAGTGCAGATGGTCACAGCCCATATTATTTAATGGTGGCAATGTGAGTGTGGACGCATCATATATGGGACATGGCATTCCATGGGCAAAGCCATGGATCACCAGCCCCCTGATACAAAGGGTTCACTGTAATAGGGGCAAAACAGACCACCCAAAAAGGGCAGATTGGGGCCGCCCCAGTGCCCTTCACCCTAGAGCCGCAGCAACCACATGGCCACAGTCCCATCGCTGGTGTTTTAAACTGGCTTCTGAAAAGGAGTGGTTTTAATCTGCTCCTTTTCAAGCTGGTTCTTCCTGGTTGGGGTGGCATCAGGGTGGCTTCGGACTGCATTTGGGGAATACATCGTTTAAATGCCATGCCCCTAATGCAGCCCGAAGGTGGACCATTTGGCCTGTCTGTTTCAGCCCTTACTTAGCTATCTTTTCACTAAAGAATACAATGTCATCTGTTGAGGAACTATACATTTCTAAACAGTCATCTGTGGATAAGCACCCAGGCACTGTTATATCTCTACAGAAACATCTGTTATATATCTATAACCATCCATAACAGGGATCCATTCATTATAATGGGCATATATGCATTCAAACAGAAAACATATCTAGCCTATTTGAGAGAAGAGATTCTCTCTTACCAGAATGGTCAGAAGAGTTATCAGCTAGGAACAGCAGTACTGGTGCTGGGTGTGTAACAGCTACATTTATGTGGGAGGCTGATACTCAAGACTATATACTGTCTCTCTCTTCTTGGACACTTGTATATCTTTGCCTGTCCAATCAGATTAGACATGTCAACCAGCCTTGGCTTATGCAAATAATATTCTCCTCCAATCAGAAGAAAATATTCCAGTAGCCTCTTCTTTTTTGCTTCCATTAGATTGCATCATCCACCTCATTGCATCAGCCAGTTTCTCTTTAATGTGATACTTTCCTTGGGTTCATTATAAATCAATATACTGTTTCTATTTTCTCACTTTTTGTTTTTTTTAGGCTAACTAACCAATGCCTATGTTAGGCATTGCAAGGGGATACAGTGGCTCAAGTGGTTAAGACGTTGACTCTGTTGATTGAAAGATTGGCAGGTTGGCAGTTTGAGGCCAAGGTGCTGCATGATGGGGTGAGCTCCTGTCACTAGTCCCAGCTTCTGCCAACCTAGCAGTTCGAAAGCATGCAAATGCAAGTAGATAAATAGGTATCACTTCAGTGGAAAGGTAAACAGCATTCTGTACAATCATACCGGCCACATGATCACAGAGCTGGCTCTTTGGCTTAGTAACGGAGATAAGCACCGCCCCCTACGACTTGACAACCTTGTCAACGGGGAATACTTTTACCTACCTATGCTCTTAGTAACACACACATACATATTACATAATACACAAAGCTTTTTACTTTTTACTTTATGCTTTATAATCACACTATTTAAACTTCCACGTCTTACATTTTCCAAATTAAAACCCAAATTAGCACTCAGCCTGTACCAAGATGATCTTCAGCAATTCCCTCTTGGTCTGTAGCTTCCAGTCAACACCAAAACCCTGTTCCAAAATTGGTGGGGGGGGGGCATTCTAGAGCAGAGAAGGAACAAATTGGGAAAGATAACCTCCTACCCTCTGCCAGCAAGAACATTCTGAGTAGAATGCATTAAGGGAATATCCCTGCTAGAAAAATGTGACTGCAGCCCAACTGGACAACTATCACCAGTACGTAACCATTAGAGTAGATTACCTGGAACAAAATGAATGAGGTCAGGTTACAGGACATGTCCTACCTGAACTATCCAAGAGTAGTCTTGGATGCCCCAGGTAGTCACTGCTAGTACAGTCAGCCCTCCATATCCACGGATTTTTTTATCTACAGATTTAAGTATCCACAGTTTGAAAATATTTTTAAATATATACATTCCAAAAAGCAAACCTTCATTTTGCCATTTTATGCAAGAGACATCATTTTACTATGCCATTGTATTTAATAGACTTGAGCATCCACAGATTTTGGTATTCACGGGAGGTCCTGGAACCAAACCTCAGCGGATACCAAGGGCCCACTGTATCAGTTTGCTGGAGTGTATGGGCCTCTGAATAGATCAGGCCTCTCTCTACTTACACTCTTAAGTAGCTGAGGGAGGAAGCACACTAGTGCTTCCAGGACACCGCGGGACGGTGCGCCACGGGACCGCGGCATTCGCACCGCAGCGCACCGTCGGCGCCTCTGAAAGTGTGCCCCAAAAGCATAGGGCGCACTTTCACTGACTTTTCCGCCGCAGCGTGTGCAGACGCTGCGGCGGGTGGTTGCCCTCAGCGCGCCGGCCGTGCGGAGGGCCGGCAGCTCCGAGGGCAACCTCGGGAGGAGGAAGGGGCGCCGATCGTGCGGCTGCCCCTCCTCTTCCCTGCCTCGGAGACGACTCTATTAGTCGTCTGCCGAGGCCCTGAGTTTGGTGTTAGACCTCTCACATAGATGTGATTTAGTCAGGAAACAGAAGACTGATACTCTACTTCAGTGGTGATCTTGACTGTTTGGCCTCCAAAGTTTCTATAAATCCTTGGACAACCAACCATTTTTGTGATTTTTTTTCCTCATGCAGGACCCTTATGCAATAAACTGCATTCTCCAATATAAGTCTGCTGGTTCTCTATCACATCTCCATTATATTGAGATAAAGTGGGTAATTATTACAGTGTTTGACAGTAAGCCTTTATAGCAAACCATTCCAGGTCATCTCAACATGTTTTCTTGCTTAAGGTGGGGCAGCAAATGATGCCTCTAAAGACAAAAATTCGGGTGTATAATACTCAAAGTTGGAGAAGTTACTTTATGTGAGACATAAAACCACTCAAACATCTCTGTTCATCCTTGAATAAAATAAAAAATAAAAATAAAAAAAGCCTCTGACTGCATAGACCATGAAAGGCTATGGAACGCCCTTAAAAACATGGGAGTGCCAACACATCTGATAGTCCTGATGAGGAATCTGTGCTCAGGATAAGAAGCTACTGTCAGAACAGAACACAGAGAAACAGAATGGTTCCCAATTGGCAAAAGAGTCAGACAAGGCTGCATCCTATCACCCTATCTGCTCAACTTGTTTGCAGAACACATTATAAGAAAAACAGGCTTGGACACAGAAGAAGGAGTGAAAATAGGAGGAAGGAATATCAACAATCTAAGCTATGCAGATGACACCATAGTACTAGCAGAAAACCTCACAGACCTGGAACACCTACTAAGGAAGATCAAAGAAGAAAGTGCAAAGGCAGGCTAAATGATGAACATAAAAAAACCAAAAATAATAACCACCGAGGACCTTCACAAGTTCAACCTAGACAATGAAAAAATAGAAACAGTAAAAGAATTCCCATACCTGGGATCAAACATTGATAGAAATGGGGACTGCAGTTAGGAAATCAGAAGAAGACTAAGAATGGGGAGGGTGGCTATGAAAGAACTAGAAAAGATACTAAAATGCAAAGATATACAATTCAGCACAAAAGTTAGAATCATACAAGCCATTGTATTCCCTATTACCATGTATGGATGTGAGAGCTGGACAGTTAAGAAAGAGGATAGGAAGAAAATCAATTCCTTTGAGATGTGGTGCTGGAGAAGATTGCTGAGGATCCCATGGACAGCCACAAGAACAAACAAATGGGTCCTAGAGCAGATCAAACTGGAAACCTCCCTGGAAGCCAAGATGACCAAACTGAGACTGTCGTACTTCTGACATATCATGAGAAGAGGAGACTTTTTGGAAAAAATAATAATGTTGGGGAAGATGGAGGGAAGTTTGAAGAGAGGAAGGCCACATGCTAGATGAATGGACTCTATTAAGGAGGTCACGGGTATTATGAGGTTGCAGGATTTAAGCGAAGCAGTGGAGGACAGAGGGTCTTGGAGATGTCTCATCCATAGGGTCACCATGAGTCGAGATTGACTCAAGAGCAGTTAACAAACAACAACAAATGTGTTTTTTATCATAGCCATTTATTTGGCCAGAAGAGTCCTGCCTGACTGTTGAGACCTTTTTGGCCCCAACTGCATGACTCTTCTGCAGTGTTTTGTATCATATAATATTATTAAATCTGAATAAAAGTTACAGAATATTACAACTGATTTTTTAAAAAATTGCGCAATTCAGGAGATTCCCAATGAGGAAATATATGCCATTTAAACGCACAAAAGTAGGCATCAAATTTCAGTTGTGTTCCAATTCAATCATATGTTTAAGATGGCATCACTACAGTCTCTAGAAAAGGGACAGACAAAGTGCACCCTGGGCTCCACATTTGCAGATCCTGAAGCCCCCCACTGATTCCCAAAAGGTCTCCAACCCGGCTCTTTAAAAATATGGTACGATTGTGGAGCAACCTTTCTCTAAACCATATAGAAAGCCTCCAAAGATGTGAAAATACCACTACTTCACCTCCACAAACACCCCACAATCCCATACCATCCCCAAATATCTCACATTTCCTTTTCAGTCCCTCTCAAAATGGCAGTAGGAAATGATGCAACATTACTTCCTGTCACTATTTTGATAGATAAAAAGTGAGCTCAGTTAGCTCTGTAAGATATTGGAGCTTATATTGTGGGCTATTATTTACCTCAATGAGTAATGTGTAAGTACGGTATGCTGTTTTGCTGGGAAAAGCAGGGTCCACTCTAGAAAGGGGATGATCTCACTTAAGGCATGATTTTAAATATATATATATATATATATATATATATATATATATATCTTTTGATGGTATCAAAAAACTTCCATGAGCTATTTTATTGGTATAGCTTTCTTGGTGTACATTTGACATGCATATCAGGTTGGTACAGTAAAGTTTTCTATCAACAGAAGGATAAGGCCAATTCATTTCCAAGATTAACCAATGTTTAATAAGCATCTGAACCCAATTAACCAATTCTGGATAACCAAGGTATGTAGTAAGCTTTAAACACACATTGTAAGTGTTAATGCTTTCTAGAGAGGTTAAGAACAATAAAAAGGGCTTTTTGGGGGTATGTCCATAGCAAAGGAAGAAGGAAATGGTAAGGCCACTGCGTGAAGAAGATGGCAAAATGCTGAAGGGACGGAGAAAAGGCAGATCTACTCAACACCTTCTTTGCCTCATTTTTTTTTTATTTTTTGTTTTATTTCAAGATACCACATTTTAGCTGTCACAGGGGAATCCTAAAGAGAGAACCAGTGCACTGGGACCTTGCCATTTGAGGCTTCTGCCTCCAACAAAGGTAAAGCAATTTTTTCTAATATTGGGATTGGATTAGCATGCTTTACCTCTACACCACCTAAAGTTTTCCTGATATAAAACATGAAGACTTCTTGAGAAATTCAGTGTTCTCTACCTACATAGGAGCCAGTGGCTTCACAAAGGAAGGAGACATGCTGGATTCCAAGGAAACATCTTCTTTGAATTGTAAATGGACATTACATTTCCTTGACTTTGAAAATTTCCCAGTGACCATATGTCCAAACAAGGAGGTGCCAACCTGTAGATAGCCCTCCCTACCATCTGAACTAAGACCAGAAACAGAAAATGCAAGCCTATGACTAACATCTTCATTTCCCCCTCCTATTTGCCTGATGAAGAAGCCAGTGTGACTTTGAAAGCTTGCAACATGTAATTGTGCATGTTGACCAAATAAAGGTATCATTGTTTGGATGTAATTGGCTCCTATTATCTGTGTTTTCAAGAAAGCAAGGGCATAATGATATGCCAAATGTTCAGTTCAATAGCTACCACAGATGTTACTTAATTTCATTTCAGTGATTTTGTTGGATAAATAATTGTAGCACATCATTAGTGCCTCATAAAAGGCAAAGCATTTTATAAGAATCAGTATGATCCCATTAACACTTGTTCCGTTCTGAATTCTTATAAAATACTGAATTCTTAAAAAATAGTTTCAACTAGAAATAGAATCATATGGGATCTGGCTTTGCTTAACTTAAATAAGCAATAAATAAATAAATAAATAAATAGGACATAGAAGTAGCAACTTGCATGGATAAATAAATTAAAGAATATAAGAATAAAATGAGACCAGTATTTGGCCAGCAATAAATTGCTCATTTATGTATTTATGCATATGTCACATCTATAAATTAAACATAAACAAACGAAGACTTTTGCTGCATGCTCAGAATAAATCAATACTTCTACTTATTATTGGCAGTCCAGTCAGCTTTAACTTATGGTTACCCTATGAATAAGAAACCTCAAAGAGCCCGGATAATCTACAGCCCTGCTCAAATCTTCAGATTCAGAGTTGAATCTTCCTTTACAGAATCAATCAATGTGTAATGTGATCTTTCTTTTTTCCTACTTTTACTTTACCAAGCATTTGTTTCCTTACCAATGAGTTATTATGTGTACAATAGTTTAGTCATTTTGGCTTCAAGTGAGAGCTCAGGCTTCATTAGCCCCAAAATCCATTTATTGGTCTTTCTGACATTGCACTGTATATAGACAGAATTCCCCTTCAGCACCACATTTCAATCAGGTTTACTTTTTTCTATCAATTTTTCTTCATTGTGTATCTTTCACATTGTTGCTGTTGTTAAATGCCATCAAGTCAACTTTGACTTATGGCACCCTATGAATGAGAGACCTCCAAGTCACCCTATCTCAATAGCCCTGTTCAGGTCTTCCAGATTCAGGGCCGTGGCTTCCTTGACTGAGTCTATCCATCTAAACATGCCCCATCTCTCTAAGGCTGCATCTGCACTGCAGAAATAATCCAGTTTTACACCACTTTAAGTGCAATGGTTTAGTGCTATGGAATTCTGAGATTGGCAGCTTGTGGTGGCACTAGAGCTCTCTGAGAGAGAAGGCTAAACATCTCACAAAATTACAATTCCCAGAATTCCCTAGCATTAGCCATGGCAGTTAAAGCAGTGTCAAACTGGATTATTTCTGCAGACTGGATTATTTCCCCAACTGGACATAGGGCCTTTGCAGACTGCTAGAAATAGTGCAAATTGAGTCCACTTTAACTGCCCTGCCTCAGTGCTAGGGAATCATGGGAATTGTATTTTTTTCTGAGACACTGAGTCTTCTCTGTCAGAGAGCTCTGGTGCCACAATAAACCACAGTTCCCATGATTCCCTAGCACTGAGTCAGGGCAGTTAAAGTGGACTCAATTTGCACTATTTTTGGCAGTCTGCAAAGGCCCATAGTATCCCAGGTCAGGTCTGACCAATGCTGATTTTCTTCCTATCAGCTTTCTTCACTGCCCAGCTTATTTGATTTATTTATTTGATTTCATTTGTATGCTGCCATTCTCTCAGAAGGGACCAAAGGTGGCTCACAGCTTTTGCAACCACACATCCACACACATAAAGCAGAAGTAATGTGGCCTGTCTGCTTCTGAGTTTTTTATTTAATGACCTTAGTATTTAATTTATTTACACTTGACAAACTTATTTTGTCCCTTCACAGCTGCTCTTCCAAGTTTGAGTCTTCTTCTGACTTAGACTGGAGAGCCAAGGTATAGGAAATGTTTCACTATTTTTGTGTTTTCATCATGTACTTTAAAGCTCTATAAATCACCTGTGGTCATTATGTTTGTTTTCTTAATATTCGACTATAAACCCACTTTTGCATTTTCTTCCTCAACTCTGCTAAATATTCAGTCCACATATCTGCTATTTTTCTATTCCTTTTTTTTCTTATATCCTGAGACTGTGGTTCTTTTTTGTTATGTTTTATTGGAAATTTCCAGTTCCCTTTGTATCCTTTACAAAGAAACCTACACAAAAGGAACGAAGGAATTTGAAATTAAGGGTAAAAGAGGATGGACATGGCCACGGTCTTAATTTATTAGGCTTCATTTCAAATGGGGAAGATTATGGGGACTAAACCAAAACCCACAAGAAGAAGTGGGCTGTGGGACACAGAGAATTGGCACTGTGTTAATGTTCTGCAAGGAGGTTCTATCATATTTGGCAGCAGACCTGTGTTAGTTGTACGCCTAGATTAAGAAACATATACATTTCAGTTGAGGGTGATGCAAATGTACTCCTCAGATCTCTGCCCATTAAAATGAATGTTCCCGAGGACAGAACTTCATGGATATACTTGAATTGCCCATTCATGAAATATCTCTGGATGTGAATGCTTGGCTACAAATGAGATTGGTTTGAATAAGTTCTATTCAGAAGTTTTATAAACTAATAAGCATTTCCTTCTCAAAAGCCTACATATGGAAATATGACTCATAGAGAACGCTTTGATCCTACCATGATTTATTTTTAAAGGAAATGCTGAAGTCACCTGCTCCAATTTTTAAAAATGTTACTTTTGTGAGATTACACTAAAACCAGGATTCACCCCTTCAGTCCTTATCTTTTAGCCTTGGCAAGACTTTCTTCTGACATATTTGCTTATGGCAAAATATAGAATTCAATGCGAAGGTCTTATTTCCAGGTTTGCGGCATATGACTCCCTTCAACTTTAACAACAGGGTAGGTTCAATAATAAAATGTCAGAAGAAATACTCGGAGCACCGGAGAAGCAAAATACAATAGGGTTGACCCAGACTGAAATTCTAGTCAGTATCAAAACAAAGAAATCATCCAGGGGATATTTTTAAACACCAAAACAGAGTTGTCGCCAAGATTTATCTTAGTGTTCTCTAATGCCATTTGACCCAACCAGTCATGCTTCCTCAGTGCTGTAGCTATAGGGGACCTATGATGATCTGTCCCCAAAGGGATATCTAGGCTTCCTCTCTGCATTTTCAACTTTCATTTTATAAGCTGCTGTCCCTATATTTGTGGAAATAAAGCAAAAGCATGCAGGTACTATTTTATTCAATTTCTCAGTAAGTAAAATAATACAACCTCCCAATTTTCTGTCCAATGAATACAAAGGAAGCGGAAAAGCTAGAAAACCATTAAGTCTGTATTTTTCATTTTTTTTAAAAAATAATGATTAATATTAATGATGTAATTAAATTACATTCAAAACAAATGAAACTACAATTCCATACTCACTTACCTTGGCAAAACCCCAATGAACCCACTGGTACTTTTGAATATGATGAACTGTTTTCTGGATTTTCATTTAGTTCATTCTTTAATCAAAATTTCTCCAAGTGTACATATTTTTTTCATAAACTGGAGGGAATGACATTGAGATGATAAAAAGTTGAATGTGGGAGAAAGTGAAACTAACAGTTTCATCCACCCAGGCAGGGGTCCTTGAGCACTTCTTGATTTGAATTCCTGTGTATTCAGTCGTGTTTGTCATGCTGTTTTATAGATTGTTAATTAGGGCTGGTTTTAGGGAACACACAACTCCCTTGCTGCACAACTCCACCAGCTGCCAGTCAGTCTCCAGGTACAACTTAAAGTGCTGGTTATGACCAATAAAGATATGGATGGCTCAGGTCCAGGCTATCTGAAGAACCATATCTTCCCATATGAGCCTGCCCAAGCTCTAAGATTTTGGGAGGAGGCACTTTTCTTGATCCAAGTACCTGCATAAGCACTTTTAGTAGGAACACAGGAGAGGGCCTTCTCCATGCCAGCTTCCAGACTCTAGAACTCCATTGCTAGTACGGCTAGGATGGCTCTTTCTCTACTTATTCTCTTATTCCAGTAAGCTTTTGGGACTTGATATGTTGTCCAACAGTTTATTACTTCACCCACATCGCCACTTCAAAGTGGAATATGCGGGAAATGGAGGAGAGGAGGTGAAAGGAGCTAGTGAAGCTAGGATAGGAGAACGGACAGACAGGTGAAAGAATATCAAGAAAGTTAAGATCTCTTTTTTTAAAAATAGAGAAAGAAGAAAGAAAAAATGGCAACCAGTTTAGAGGAGAAGAAAAATGTGTCTTATCAGAGAGAAGGCAAGAAGTGCTCCCCACAGTAGGCACTCTCAAAAGGTTGCCTATCAGAAAAAGGGGAACCAACCCACATCAGGATGTTCCTCCCCTATCCACTGGGAAAGGGTCTTTTATGGTGCAGAACTGATTTTACTCTTTGTTTTAAAGTAATATTGTAAACAATTTTAATTTCTGGTTAGGGTAATACTCTTTTAATCTCAACATTATGCATATTTTTAACTAAAGTGATTTTATTGTAATTCCATTTTGTAAGCTGCTTTCCATCTAAATTTGGGGAAAGGTGGGTTTAAATAAAGGAATGGATGGAAGGATGCCTCCTCTTTTCTTTGATAAACTCTTCTATTTTCAATAGCTACATGATTGGCATGTACAACATTGTTCTCTCCATATTGGAAATAGATATATTTAGCAAACTGTAGCAGGAAAGATGAGTGATAATTTACTTCTGTTTTCTTATATCTACCAAAATTAACTTTTTTTCTCAAATAGGAAAGAATTCGTGTTTTTAAAAATCAGAATATGAGGATAAGTAAAATTGAGAGAATTGTCCCTTCCTTTTACAACAACAACAACAACAACAACAACAACAACAACAACAACAATTTATTTAACCCCACCTTTAGCCATGGCCATCAAGGCGGCTTACATCTAAAATCAAATACATAAAACAACCCCTACAATAAACAGCGAAACAATGTAAACTAACACAATTGACCCCCCATTAAAAATACATCAAATACAAGTCTCAGTTAAAACTAGAATTAAACAATAAACAAAATTAAAAACAATAGGCACTCTGGGGCAAGGCAAGGATATAAGAAAATGTCTGACGGGGGGAGATCAAGATAGATGAGTAGTTTATTCTGGGTAGGCCTGCCGGAAGAGATCCGTCTTGATGGCTTTTTTAAAGCCATCCAAGTTGGTTATCTGATGGATCTCTTCCGGCAAGGCGTTCCAGAGTCTGGGCGCGGTGGCAGAGAATGTCCTCTGGGAGATCGCCGCCAACTTAGTTCTCATCGGTTGAAGCAGCTTCCTCCTAGAGGACCTGAGGGCGCGGGGCGGATTATATGGAAGAAGGCAATCCCCTAGGTAGATTGGACCCAGACCATGTAAGGCTTTAAAGGTAATCACCAACACCTTATACTTTGCTTGGAAACCAATAGGCAGCCAGTGAAGGGATTTCAGAATAGGTGTAATATGATCACTCCTCAATGTTACAGTGATCAACCTGGCTGCCATGTTTTGTACTAGTTGCAGTTTCGGAGTGAGGTATAAGGGTAGCCCCATGTAGAGTGCATTGCAGAAGTCAAGTTGTGAGGTTACCAGTGCGTGTACTACAGTTTCTAGGTCTCTTATCAAAAGATTCCCCAGTCGCTAACTGTCACTCATTTAAACAATTTCTGGATGCAAGAATATATTCCCCTCCGATATATATTAAGGAAAGCTAAATATCTGAGTAGTATTCATTGATATTATACTCCAAGTAAGAACACATTAAACTCATGTATGTTCTGAACAGCACTGTGTAAGAAACATGTTTAAGATATACCGTAAATAAAAATCAAATCATTCATATGAAGCAGGCATTTGACTTTGCATGCTTAAAGAGCAGAGAGTTAGTCTTGCATGCCCTCCAAACTCTTGGTATACATATCAAAGAGACAGATTACTGGCAGCAATTTACCTCTTTAAGTGCATCAAAGCAGAGGAATTTCAGTTATGTGGGGAACATGGGAAAAGTTAAGCACTTCAGGAGTTAGCTGTGCAGCTTCATCCAATCAAAAACTGATGCATCTATTTAATTCTCTGATTTGATAAGGGCTGAGTAAGATGAATTTTACAAAGAAGAGGAATCAGTAAATGTAAATATTAACCCATAAACAGGCTTTAAGGATGTGATAATAGCTGCAAAGATGACCAAGTTGAGACTATCGTACTTTGGCCACACAATGAGAAGGCATTTATCACTAGAAAAAACAATAATGCTAGGAAAGGTAGAAGGTAGAAGAAAGGAGGAAGACCACAAACCAGATGGATAGACTTGATTGGGGGGATTACGGGGAAGGGTTTGCAGGATCTGGGCAAGGCAGTGGAAGATAGGGATTCTTGGAGATGTCTCATCCACAGGGTCGCCATGAATCAGAACTGACTTGAGGGCAGCTAACAAGAACAAACAACAATAGCTGCAAAGACATAAGTCAAGTCTCCTGAATCTGGATTAGGACTCTCTGGCTAAGATCTTGTTTGAGTGCTAGCAGAGGGTAAATCTCTGCCAATATACTAAGGTTTCTACAGAGCTGGCTGTGCAATGCAGTGTGACGGCACTCAAGTGTGTCTCCATGGTCAATCAATAGCTGGGGGAAGCTGGGGTCTCCATCTCAGTGAAAATGTCTCTCCAATGAATATGATGGATGATGAGGGCTGTTTCTTTGTTCCAGCTACACAATTGCAGCCAAATGTTGGCCAAAAACTTCCTGCCCGATTTGCTGTATGGGTGTGATGTGACACATAAAGTGTCATAGTCCTAGAAGATCTTTGGATTAACAAAAAGTATGCCAGCATATGTCATCCACAGGATTCCTGCCTCTGTCTTTAAACACTTATTCCCTTTACTTCGGAGTGTGAAAGTTACCTATAAAGTTCTAGTTAAAATGACATCAAAGAAGTTTCTAAGCTAAACCCATTAGAACTACCATTCAGGGTGAATCAGTGGCTTTGATTGCAAGAATTAACAATACACTTCTTCTGAAGGTCATGACCAAAAAGTGTGGTATACAAGTTCGCTATCAGCAGTTTTCAATCATCCTAAACTGATGAACTTTCATCGATGCCAGATCAGTCTCTGGTGCAGAAACCTTACAAATACTATCTCTGCATCAGAAATAAAAGATATTTCCTTTTGTCTACAGACATTTTTAATTAACTGATTACAATCAATTATCCTTGCTTCCAGTAATTGGATAAAATTCCTAACATGACAAAGAAGAATCTCCTCAAAGGCTCTAATACTGTATGGAACTAAACACACATACAAGTCTTTAGCTGGAAGACTATACTAAAGCTAAACAACAGAAGTTCATAAGAATTAGACAAAGCATCCATGCACTTCTTAGGCATTTGAACGATATAGGCAAGAGATAAAATGTCTAGCTGAAAACTTTATTTTCAAAAGTTTTTTGTTTCTAATTTCTTTGCAAGGCATATTTATAAATATTTATTTTAGTCAAATTATGGAACCATTACAGTGGACCCTCTACATTTGGTGGTGTTGGGGCACAGGACCTCAGCGAATGTGGAAAAAACCACAAATTAAAAAAAAACAACACTTTTTTTTTACCTGAGAGAACACCGCTCTAGGAATCTCTAGGTCCTCCAGCACAGGTTCTGGTAGATGTTAACCACCTGGAGGACCTAGAGATTCCTAGAGAGAACATATTAATCCAATCTGCAAATAATCAAATCTGCAAAAGTTAAAGCCACAAATGTGGAAGGCCAGCTATAATTGTATTACTTTGTAAAGGTTTTAATACAGTATATTGTTTTTGCTATTTCCTATTTTGCTATTGTATATTTAGGCTTTATCATAAGTTGCTCTAATGACCTTTGGTTCAGAAAGCAAGGTAAGAATCTAGGCCTAAATCCAATTGCTAATCACAACTAGAGAAATAGCACTGAATCAACTGCTGAATGGCAAGTCAGCACTTGTGGAAATCCTACTGATTCAATAATCTACTTTAATTGAGACTAACAAAATTATTTAATACCTATATATCTACAGTATGCATATCTTCATCCATCTTAGAGAAGTTACTTTTATGAGACAGGGTATGAATAATCCATTTCTCAAGGTTGTTGTGTGCCTTCATGTTGTTTCCAACTTATGGAGACCACAGGTGAACCTATCATGTGGTTTTCATGACAAGTTTCTTCAGAGGGGGTTTGCCATTGTCATCCTCTGAGGCTGAAAGTATGTTACTTTCCCAAGGTCAGTGGGTTTCCATGGCAGAGCTGGGATTTGAACCCTGATCTCCACAGTCACAGTGCAATACTCAAACCTCTACACCACACTGGCTCAAGGATAAGAGCCTTAATATTAGTAGAACGTCTGATAGCTCCAGGGGTTCTTGGATGAAATAAATAACCTAGATCCATTTCAATCTGGTTTCAGGCCTAGTTAGATTGCTTTATCTATCTAGGTGGATGATTTTTGCTGGGAACTGGACAGTGATCATTTGGCCCTGATGGTTCTGCTCAACATCTCATCAGCTTTCAATGCCATTTATAATAGTACCCTTCTGGGCCGCATTGCTGGGATGGGATTTGGGGACAAAGTTTTATAGTAATTCTGTTCCTTCCTGGAGCAAAGCCCAGAAGATGGTGTTGGGGGATTCCTACAACACCTTGGCTGCTGGTCTGTGGAGCCCCTCAGGGTTCCACCTTGTCTTGCTTGCTATTCAGTCTTTACATGAAACTACTGGGAGAGGTTTTCAGAAAACTAAGGTTCAATTCTACCAGTACACTGATGACACTTGACTCTAGTACTGCTTTCTGCCAAACTCCAAGGAAACTGTTTCCAAACTACCTCTTGGCATTAGTAAAGGACTGGATGAGAGTGAAAAAAATTGAAGTTTAATTCTGACAAGGCAGAGGTGTTCCTGGTCAGTGGAAAGGTAGATGAGCAGATAGACCAGGGATAGGCAACCTTTTTGAGCCAGGGGCCGGGTTGCTGTCCCTCAGACAATTGGGGGGCCGAAGCACCAAAAATAAATAAATAAATAAATAAATAAATAAAAATTTAAATTTAAAAAAAATATGCATGCACACTCTCTCAGCCCCAGAAAAGCCATGGCAAAACCCCTATGGAGATTTTGCCAAGAAAACCCCAAGAACAAGTAATAACAACAATAATCAATATCATCATGGTGCACGGCAGCGGGTGGCGGAGGTTGGCAGTGGCGGTGGCAGGACCAGCCTGGGGCCGGTCCAAAGGCCTCGGGGGGGCGCATCCGGCCCCCGGGCCTTAGGTTGCTTACCCCTGAGATAGAGATTCAACCCATGCTAAATGGGGTTACACTTTCTCTTAAGACATGGGTTTGCAATTTAGGTGTAGTGTTGGACTCAACCTTAAGCCTAGAGCCCAGGTTTCAGCAGTGCCCAGGTTGTGTATAAGGTGCATATGAAATATAACTGAATTTTGTGTTCAGTCTTGGGTCCCATCTCCAAGATAGCTATTTATGTTTGTATGTGCAAATACAGGTATTCCAAAATCCAAAATCCAAAACACTACTTCTCCCAAGTATTTCGGATAAGGGAGACTCAAATTGTATAATTATAAATCTACTTTAATGACAATCTTTTGTATGTTTTAACTCTATTGTATTTATATTAATCTGTAAGATGCCTTGATTCCTGGTTTTGGGGAAAAGGCTGAGTATAAATAAACTAATAAGAACAACAACAATAATGGAAATATAACCATACTCATCAACATAAACTATCCTTTAGGAAAAGGCACCTTGCAGTATCTGACCATATAATAATGTCTCTAATCACTCTTTTTTGTTTAGACCAACCTACTCTTACCTGGTGCTTTCCACATAAATTGAACTACAACTTTCACCATGCTTGTTATAGTAATGAGTATTGCAATCTAACACATCTGGAGAGTGCTTAGTTGTGGAAAGCTCTTTCACATTGTGAATGGAGACTACTTAAGAGTCCTGCAAACTTGCCGTCTCACGTCTTTCAAGAAAACATCTTGTGGATTCATCCAGTCTTTATTCTATAATGATGGCTTTAAAACAAACTGTTTTTCTAATTTTTCCCAATCAAATTGTGACTTTGCAGACAGTTTATATTGCTTGATTACCATGGATTAAATGATATTGTCCTGCATTATCTGCTTGATGCACCAAATGCTTCAAGATTCCTTGCATAGCAATTATATTATTGCAGGGTCTACCATCTGCCAGATTCTACAAGAGCTGCAATCTGGCATTTTCCTTCCATTGTGTAACATTTACGGTATATTATTCCAAATTGCATGTATTACAGAACTTTTTATTGAGTGTCTGTAGGGTATTTTGGAATCACAAAACAATATGCAAGTAAAACTGTACAGCATAACAGCTATTAAGGTAGAAGTCAGAAACCATTGGAGTACAGATAAAGAGAATAAACATCCTTAAACTGAATAGGAGGGGATATTGTAAAATGGCAAGGGAGACACAGTATGGGCATCATATGCCCTCACACCTCCTGATGATACCCCAGAAACCACCCCTGTAATTCTTTTTAATTAATAACCTCCTGTTCTGGAAATATATATATATATATATATCCACTCCCTTTTGAAGAATCTGTCAGTGCCATCTGGTTCCAACGGTGAGATGAGTATGTGTCCATTAGGCAAACACCACTAACTTGTTTCAGTCAATGGCCTTAACCATCTGATTTTATACTTGCTCTCTGTGCCTGAGTATGTTCACATAGGAGTTAATTCTTGACAGACATGCAGAGAAATGCTGCTAGAATGAATTGGCAAATGCCATGCTGAGCTAGATGAAGGCCAGTAGACCAAGTAAGTAAAGAGCTCTCTGATGCACAGTATTCTCTTCCTAGTTGGCAAGAGTGTTTTCTGAGACAAACAGGCATTACTTATAAGGAATTATCTATTGTCCTACCTATCTGACCAAACTTAAATATATGGAATAACAACATTTTCTTGGCTATAAAATACGTAGAATTTGTTATAGCAAGATACTATCTCCTCCTCATCCTCCTCAACATTCATATTTTCCCTCTCTCTAAATAACTGTTTAAATGATTACACCTCTGGGGTGGATCTGGCCACCTAAGGCAATGAAGTTCTGTGCTACCTTAAACTGTCAAGCTGTAATACCCAGTGAAGCTTGGGAGAAATCATTAACCAACATGAATGATCTTTCAGGGTAAATGTCTCTTTCTTTGGGTATTCAAACATTCTTCCCATTGCATATCAGTTTCAGCTGCCCCTGAGAGAGTATGGCTCTCCTGATTCGTAATTAAATACTACTTTGTATGAATAAAAAAATAATGTGCCTCCCAGGCATTTCCCAAGTGAATTTTGTGTCTCTCATACAGTCTAGAAATTAACTCAGACCATCTCAAACATCACCTCTAAATTTTGTGATAATTCATCCCAATAATGACATGTTATACAGTAACAAACAGATAAACAGACTGACAATATCATTCATACAGTTCAGGCAAAAGTTCTCAGAATGGCAATTTTTTGCAAGCTCAACTCGTCCACATTTTTTAAATTATATATAGGCTGAGTCTCACTTACCTGAAATTTTGAAATCCAAAACTGTCCACATAGGTGGCTGAGATAGTGACACCTTTGCTTTCTGATGGTTCAGTGTACACGAAGCTACTATGCACGAAGCTATTAAAATATTGTATAAAATTATCTTCTGGCTATGTGTGCAAGGTGTATATGACACATAAATGAATTTCATGTTTAGATTTTAATCCCATTTCTATGATAGCTCATTATATATATGCAAGTATTCCAAAATCTAGAACACTTCTGGTACAAAGCATTTCGGGTAAGGAAGACTCAACCTGTATGTCTCTACACTGTATGTATGAAAAAATAATTGTGGTGCCCCCCGGATCCCCTCAAAGTGAATTCTGTTTACAGCCCACAACATATATACAGTGCACCCACACCTTACGCCATCCATGTCTTTAAGCTCATGTGGATGGTAAGCCCTGCATCTTTGAATGGTGCGTGTGTCCACAATACACCAGCAACACCGTGCACAGGAGCGTGCATCCATTAACAACAACAGGACTTGAGGTCCCACTTTTTTTGCATACGTGGGGTGGTGGTGGTCCAGAATGGATCCCCGCGTATATAAAGGGCCCACTGTATTAAGCAAGACCATCCCAAACATTCCTTCCACAACTGGTGAAAATCCATCTAACTGTTTCCACATGTTACAGTAACAAACATATAGACAGAAACTGATTTTTATTTATATAAATAAACTTTCATGGACTATAATAACAGAGGTATGCTCCATTTCATCTCCCCCTGTCTTTGCAACTATGCTGTCTCCTCCAGTTATGCACCCAAGCAAATGTATGATAAGCTACTAACTGAGGTAATACTTTGATGAAGTGGGCCATAGCCCATGAAAATGTTTGAAAAACAAAATCTATTACTCCTTCAAAGTGGAGTAAGATTTTGTTGTTGTTTAAATATTTACCATTTTCAACAGCATTTATTATTTACCACCATTTTACCAGCATTTACTATATTATGCAATGTTTTTTACCCCATGCCCCAATGCAAATGATGGGAAAGCTTTATCCACTTACTTTCTACACATCAAACTTCTGTTAAAAGTACAAGCCTAAGAAGAAAAATGGCAACCAGAAAATGGCAATAAGAAAAACAGTTCAAACTGCCTGGGGAATTATGAGAGCTGTAGTGCAAAAAAGTATCCCCCCCACAAGCTTTGCTCTAAATATATCATCATGCCTTGAGTTTTAGGGGAGCTAAAAGCACATCCTTGAAGGCCAAGGTTAGGAACCATGCAACCCTTCAGGTGTTGTTGGATTGCAAATCTCTAGTCAGCAAAGCAAAAAGATCAGGCTTGCAGTTGAACTTCTGGAAGACCCTATAATTCCTGTCTCAGATTTCACATGGAACAGATTTCTCATTATTACTATAGCAATGTTATTACTAACAATTTTCTAGAAACAAAAATATTGCAGGGCTGAAATACATTTGATACTAAAAATCGTCGGTCCTCTTTATCCACAGATTTTTTTATCCACAGATTCAAGCATCTACAGCTTGAAAATATTTTTTTAAAAGTATAAATTCCAAATAGCAAACCTTGATTTTCCATTTTATATAAGGGACACCATTTTGCTATACCATTATATTTAATGGGACTTGAGATTTTGTTATCTACAGGGGATCCTGGAACCAAACCTCATGGGATAACAAGGACCCACTGTACAAAGAAACACAATGACTTGATGTTATTAGTGTAGACACATCCATATGCCACTGACAAGGCTGGTCTTCCAAAATGAGAAGAAACAGGTTAAAGTTCTATCTCTTAAACTGTTTAACAGCAAACGGCCTACTATTCAAGGAATTCTAACGAAGTTATTTCTGGCAAGTTCCACTTATGCAAAAGCTCTCATATTGACTGCAGGATACTGGTTAGCTAAGCAGCTATTATATCAAGAGCATCTGTCATGGCAGATGGCCAATATTTTCCCCCTCCCAGATTAGTCTTTAAACAGCAAGAAGCCATATATTTTTAGTTAGTACTTGAAAAAGCAAATTTACAGGACTAAAGCTCTTGTGTATTCCAATTAGAATATATTTTTTCTAGAAGTATAACAAATGTACCTCTACTCTTAGGCCTAGTTCTCATTAATGGACAAAAGGTGGTAAATCTATGTGTTGGATAAACCACTCCATATACAGGTGATGGCTCTCTGAAAATGTGTATGTCCCGAAGCAGAGAAAGGCAGTAGATCAGATGAGGCCCAGCTACAACCCTTCACTTTTTCTGGCAAAAAAAAGCTTCTAGAAGTAGATGTTCACCTTTAAAATATGTCACACACACACTCTCTGCTACTGTTAACATGAAAGAAACTTTTTTTAATACCCAGAAGTGGACTTCTGGCCACTTCCCATTTTATTTTGTTTGCTTCTTTGCATTTTTGGCACTTTCCAGAGATATGCTAGGGCAAATAAACTGCCCCCCATACCTGCTAAATTTGCCTACCCACTATTCAAAAGTGAGTACAGTGAACCTGAGCCACTTAGGGCTTAAATATGGCACCCAACTGTGGCCAAATCCAGACTAGGTCCTCCATGTCTCCAATCTGCATGGGGGCGAGGCCACATTTGCTTCAATTGGATTTTTTTTTTTTATGCAAACTAAAAATGGGGATTGAGTGGTCTAGGTAGGATCTGTAGTGGAGAACAATGAGTTAAAGCTCCCTTATACCTTGTACAACCACACTTCTGACAAACAAAAAGAAAGAGAAGAAATCATGGATGTCGGATAAAATGCTACAAGCAATAAAAGAAAGAAGAGAAATAAAACAAAAAGGACATAAGAATAAACTAAGAACCATGAACGTAACAGTACAGCAGCTAATGCGCAAAGATAAAGAAAATTATTACATCAATGCAGAGAAACAGAAGACAACAACAAAAAGGGAAGATCGAGACACCTATTCCACAAGATTCTGGATATCAAAGGAAAGTTCAAACCAAGGACTGGGACACTCTATGACAGGGGTAGGCAACCTTTCCCCTTTAAGGGCCGAGGGACTTCAGCTCCCAGAAGCCTCAGCCATGTTGGTCAATAATCCCATGTTGGCCAATAACTCCTGGGATTCTGGGAGCTGAAGTCCCTCGGCCCTTAAAAGGGAAAGGTTGCCTACCCCTGCTCTATGACAATAAAAATAACATAATTCAGGACCAGGAAAGAATAAAAAGACATTGGATGCAATAAACAGAAAAGTTATATAAAAGAGATGACAACATGAAGGACACATGGAGCAAAAAGCCATATGAAGATGAACCCCAAATTCTAAAAAGCGAGGTAGAAGCTACAATAAGAGAAATGGCAAAAAACAACAACAACTCTTCAGGAACAGATGATATTCCAATCAAACTGCTGCAATCCACATTGACAGAGTCAATTCTAGTGCTATGTACTTGCTACTGCTATTGCTAACCAATATATGTCAACAGATATAGAAAACAAAACGATGGCCAACAGATTGGAAACTATCAATATACATCCCCATCCACAAAAAAAGAGATGCAAGAGACTGCAGCAACTATGGGACTTTGCAGACTGCCAGAAATAGTGCACATTGAGTCCACTTTAAGGGTTAGGGTTAGTGCTAGGGAATCATGGGAATTGTTTTTTTTCTGAGACATTGAGCCTTCTCTGTCAGAGAGCTCTGGTGCAACAATAAAATACAGTTCCCATGATTCCCTAACACTAACACTAACCCTTAAAGTGGATTCAATTTGCACTATTTCTAGCAGTCTGCAAAGGCCCTATAGGACCATAGCACTAATGTCCCACGCAAGCAAAATTATGTTCAAAATTCTGCACACAGACTCCAACCATACATGGAGAGAGAAATGCCAGAGGTCCAAGCAGGGTTCAGGAAATAAAGAGGCACTAGGGATCACATTGCAAACATATGATGGCTAATGGAGCACACCTGGGAATTCCAGAAGAAAATCAGCATATGCTTTATAGACTATAGCAAAGCCTTAGACTGCACAGATCATGAAAGGCTATGGAAGAGGAACACAGAAGAGGGAGGAGTGAAAATAGGAGGAAGAAATATCAACAATCTGAGATATGCTGATGATACCATAATACTAGCAGAAAACCTCACAGACATAGAACAACTACTAAGGAAGATCAAAGAAGAAAGTGCAAAGGCAGGCTTACTGTTGAATATAAAGAAAACAAAAATAATGACCATGGAAGACTTACATATGTTCAAGCTAATCAATGAGGAAATAGAAATAGTAAAAGAGTTCTCCTACCTGAGATCAAATATTGATAGAATCCAGGAAATCAAAAGATTAAGAATGGGGAGGGCAGCTATGAAAGAACTAGAAAAGACTACACTAGATTAGGCTTGATCTTGATCAGTCCCCCACATTAACTTTTAAGGAAGAAAAGAACAAGCTATGTAGTAAACATAAGCTGGGTTAACCCTGGAAAGCATGTTTTTCAGCTCAGTTGTTATTTGTGAAATATTGTGAAACAGGCATGAGATATTTTGAGATGGAGAAATAGCATTCATTCAGCAGGAAGGAGAGAGGTCAAGGTGGCGACATGCTGAAGAAAACAGGATTCCTATACCCTCAGCGGTTGTGTAGAAGGGAGAGTTTCTGCTAGCATGGCATGATACACTTGCTGAAATTCTCTCCTCTGCACAGCTGTAAAAGACACAAAACTGGGCACCCTAGTAAAAATCCAAGTTGCAACTTATACATCACTACATGGTTTGGATCCAGGCAGTCTGAAGGACTGTATTCTCCCTTATAAGTGTGCATTGGTTCTAAGATCTTCAGGGGAGTCACATCCCAACACTTCCACCCAAATGTCTAATAGGGACATGAGCAAGGATCTTTGCAGTGGCTTCTCTCATGCTCTTGAAATCCCCAGACTAGCTTCCTCCTTGACCTTAGGCAAAGATTTTCATTCAAACAGGAACTAGTTTGTTTTTTTTTTTTAAAAAAATGTTTTTAATAATGTGTATTGGGTTTGGAGTTTATTTTTAACATGTATGGGGCCAATTTTCTGCACTGGCATCCCTCTGAGGGCTGCACAGACTTCAAAAAATGGCAAGAAATGAACAAAACAAACCTAGAAGTGGTCAGTAGTCCACTTCTGGTAGGTAGATAGACAAATAGATAGACAGACAGATAGATTTTAAAGAATGGGGTTGGGGTGGGAAGGGACTGTGACCTATTTAAAAGGTGAATATCTGCTTCTGGTAGTATCTGGGTGACAGAATTAACTCACTTTAAATCTTTTTAAAAAAAATATTTTGATGTCTGCATTCAATTTTTATGTTACACCTAGTTTAATTACATTTTAGCAATTATCTTTTGTATATTTTTATGTATATTGTATTTGCTTTAATTTTGTAAACCCCAGAAAGAAGGATACAAAATAAGTAAATATTATGTGCCCAAAAGATGCCAACAAGTTCATTGGTTTAGAACTACTGTGGCTGGGTTTTGTATCCATTTAAGTTAACCATATTGATCTGGAAGCAACCAGCAGGGTCACTGGCATAGTTCCTGGGTGAAGCATAAGTGCCAGGTGCACTGATTCAGCATGCCTGTCACAAAACCCTCTCCTCAGAAGCACCTTTTATAAATAATATCCAAAACAGTAGATTCATCTCATACTCTTCATTCTCTTCTGTACATAAGTCTATTGATTCTCAATATTTGCATTTGTATATACCCTTTACAGTTCCATTATTTGCACATGACATATGCTCTTTACAGACTTTCAAATAAAAGGGCATAAAGATACCAGGGTCTAGAAAACCATCTGTTAAGCCAACAGGTATCAAGCTGATTAAAGGGAGTTAAGGAAGAATTTGAGATAGCTGCATTTTTTCAGGCATTCTTCTGCTAATGTAACCAGATGGCAAGTAAAATTTCTAGTTTCTTCTACAACACAAGTACTGTAGATACAATATTATTTCCCAGGGACAAAACCTAGATCTCTTTAAAAGCCTTGTAACAGAATCAAATTATCTTCCACGACAGCTGGGTAAAACACCATCCCCAGAAAATGCTATTTCCATGGACTGGAAGCAAAAATTGGTACATGCTTCATAAAGTACAAGAGAGAATGATATTATGCAGTAAAAAATAATTACTGTACCTCACAGTAAAATCATAGGAACAGGAAGCCAATTTAGTGGCATGGAATGGTGAAAACTGCAAAGAAATAGAAGAAATACAAAAAATATTACTGGCACAAAATGTATGGAAGGGCAGTGAGAAGAGACAGGTTTATTAAGAATGGAATTTCATTGAGTAGCCTTAGAAAGGATCCAAAAGAAAATATTATACTATGTAACTATTCCATTCTCTATTCCATCACAGCAGCACCTTGCAGTTCTGCTGCAACTTTTTTTTCTCAACCCCTTACATGACATGAGTATTACATTTTTCTTTGGCTTATAGACAGAACATGAATTTCAACCTATGAAGAAAATCGTATCTTAAAATAACCTGTTGAGGTATTAAAACTCTGACTCAATTCAACAGCAGCTATACCCCTTCTGAGTCTGTACCATTTCACAAAAGAAAAAGAGAAGGAGAGGCCATACTGCTACCACTAAGGCCACACTTCCTCTTAAAACTCTTTAAATTTAATTACATTTATTAAGCTTTAAGCCTGATTATTATGTTTATTAACCAGCTTCAAACCTGAAAACTGGCAAGAGCACAAACATTTCTCAAAATGTCACCCATAACAGAGAACTGATATATTATTATAGTCCTTGGCATACACTGTAGTGATGAACAAAGGCTGTGTCAAAGATGGGAACTAAGTGCCCAATTTTTCAGCCTCATTGCTGACACCATCAAAATTATATCTCAGCTCATTTCCAAGCACCTCAGTAGTGAACAACAACAACGCTCCCTTGCAAAAAAAATCTTATAGTCCTGAATATCCCCTTTCAAGCATATGAACTTCCAACTGTCCGGGAAAGCAGCCAAAGGGCTGATAAGACAGCTGGCTTCACACAAACACAATCCCCAGCCCAGCGAGTCCGTGTTGCTACACAGTAACTTTACCAAAGGGTTTACCAAGAGAATTGTCAGACAGTCCGAGGTTTGAGGTATCAGAGAGGCAGATCGATAAACAGTCCAAGGTCAAGGTTTCCGGATAGTCAAGGTGATCGAGGAGACACGGAGCCAGAGACGAAGTCTTTCCCATAGAAGAGTCAGATATCCACTGGCAAAGCACCACTCATGCTCCAGGTTCTTAAGAAGGCAAGGAGCCGACCTTCAGCTGTGTCTGATTACTAACACGCTTCTGCTGAAGCCTCCGTGATCTTCGCAAGCCCTCTCTTTCTGCTCGACGCTCCTTAAAGGTAGGCACACTGCCCAGATCCTCCTCCCTGTCTATAGCATCAGGCAAACCTGACTGCTGAACCTCTGGAGGACCCACAGCCTCTGCTCCAGCAGAGCTAGGGCTAGCCTCTGGCTCTACCACTGTAGGTTCAAGTCCCAGTGGGCCTGGCTCCTCCCTTACAGGTTCAGGTCCCAGGGGCTCCAGCTCATCCCCTGAGTCCTCTGAGTCGTCCTCCAGGCAGGGCATGACACCAACAGATACATGACATTAGTCTCATTTTTCTTTTGATATGCTAAATGTGGTCATGACAGCAAGCTAGCTAGTGCTTTTTTTAAAATGGGCACCTTTAAGACACATTTTTGCAAAGATGCCCATCAACATTTTTGCACAGTCCACCTGATGCCAACATTGTTCCTTTTTAGGGTTCAGAAACTAGGTGAAAACGCTTTTGCAATCCCATCCAATTCCATAAGGCTTAGTTTGGAATAAATTCATATAAGATTTTACACATATGATATATTATATAATATATTAAAAACTATATATCTATATCTATATCTATAGCTACACACACACACACACACCCCTTTAATATGGTTTCATCAGCTAATTCTTTTTATCATTCACTTTATTATTTCTCAATATTTTAATTTTGTGAACTTTCTGTTGAAAGCCCATATAGGAATTATCTTATATATGGAAATGGACCACATAAATATTTAAATAAAATAAATTACATTTTTAGTTTAATTCCTCATGCTACTCACAAGCTACTTGTGAGATGTCTGTGTAAAAGCGGGGGCAGGGGGGCAGGGAGAAGGCCTTTTTCAAAAGTTGCATGTTGCATTGGGGAAGGAATCCACTGACTATTGAAAACACAAGTCCAAAGCTCTTTTGAGGATGCAAGACAAGTCATGTGGATCTATGGATTCAAGCTATTTTCAAATTACCAGAATGCGGTACAATCTTAATCATGCCCAAATATTTTTTGGTTTCACAGTTAGTTTTGCAGACTTTCATTTACTCCATTATGTAGGCTGTCTGTTTTATTCTTAGTGCTATAAAAATGTACAAATCTAACATGAAGAATTTTTTTTACACTTACTTTTACTCTCCTTATGGCATAAGTATGTCCCAAGAGGTTGAAGACTGGCTGTCGGATATTTCTCAAATCCCAGCCTTTCAAACTGCAGTCAACAGCACCCGTTACAAGCAAGTTCTGGTAATGTAATAAAATGTACAAAGATACTTCAAGTACAGTAGATAAGAGAAATACCGTACTTCTACCACCACTCTGGAGTTATAGAACAGATATATGATTCAGAGAATAAAATAAACAACCAAGTTTTAAATACAAGATACCTAGAGCTACAGTTTATGATGATTAGGTCAAATTAATATGCATATTCCACTTCCCTTTACTTTATCCAAACTGCCTCTGTGTTCCCCTAATATTAATTTTGCACATGTAACTCTATTAGCTGCTTCTAACATAATGCTAAAATATGGTTCATCATTATGAGAATGCAGTGTACTGAGTGACCCCTTGGTTCTCATGTTATTCAGGTATGGGAACAAGTTAAGATTTCACAAGCTTTAGCTTTTATTTTTCATTAATCTCAACTTGGTGTGTCAAGTGAACCCAACAAACTGTTGCTGAGTCTGTACTATGGATTGCTGGGGGGGGGGGGGGGAACCCTTTCGACCCATGGGATCTGAAACTGACCTGTCTGCATAAACCACATGTGAAACTGACAACAGGGTTAGACAACACATTTCTGCAGACCTGGGATTAACAGAAAACAAAAACACAGGGCCAAAGTAGACGGCCTGCAAGGAGCGGTCTCTGGCCACTCCAGACCCGATTGAGTAGGGACTTTGGCGACCGCACGACCCACTCCCAAAGCAGGCTGCCACAGTGGTCTCAAGCCAGCAGCCAGCAGGAGTGAATTAAATCCTCTCCTAAAAGGGCTGGGTCTTGCTGGCTTGGCACAGCCTTGACATGGCTTCCTGCCGCTTTGCAGGCATGTGTTATCTAGATGCTATGCCCCCAAGCAACCAGAAGCCACTTTACTTGGCTTGTCTGTTTTGGGCTACTCTTCTCACTGGTGAGCCACAGGTGGGGGGGAGGTGCAGCACATAAACACAAACGTCATTACAGTTCCATTTAATAATTCCAAATCATGATCTAGTTATGTAAAATCTCTCCCTTTATAAGCACTCCCTTCGTGGAAAATGTTTCTTTATTATACTTGAAGGATTCAAAAATAGAGAAACAGCATTACTGACAAGCTTATTCTGAGTCCCAAAAGGGTGCAGTTAATTATTTTAAAAAAATAAATATTTATTAATCTTTTAATCACTTTAACAACCAATATGTTGTATTGCGATTATAAATTAAGATGAGAACCATCCCCAACTGCTAACATTATTGTTGACTAAGAAGAGTGAAGGATGAGGTAAGCTCACAGACACACAGGTGACAGCCTTCCTTATAAGCAACATTAGAATACAGTTATAAGCTTATACATAAAAATGTTAACTGGATGCACTGACAATGTCATCCAGCTAATGTTGGCAAATATAAATTTGAAAGTCTAGAATCCAAATGAATACACTTCTCTTTACATAAGACAATGGTACCTAAATGTCTTAAACAAGTAACAAATGAAAAATAATTGAAAACAAGTTAAGGCATTTTTTAAAGAAAATGAAAATGGTTTAAACATTTTAAGGAATAATAAAGGA
Organism: Phrynosoma blainvillii; assembly: GCA_026167975.1. Lineage (NCBI taxonomy): Eukaryota > Metazoa > Chordata > Lepidosauria > Squamata > Phrynosomatidae > Phrynosoma > Phrynosoma blainvillii. Next base: position 108,087,038 of record JANUYF010000001.1, read on the forward strand.
AAATAATCCAACTAGTATGTTAAGCCTCATATGCAGACACCGCTTCTCCTAAAATATGCCCCAAACCCCATTTTGGCAGATCAAGACCTGGATTATTACAGGCACATATTTTATATAGTCATAAAATACCACAACTTTTTATAGGATCATTTTTCTAGTGTTTAACTGTTGTAAACTGCTTTAAGTCCCAATCTGGGAAAAAGGTGGGATAGAAATAATAATAATAATAATAATAATAATAATAATTTCTACTGCTACTACTATTGAAAAATATACTGTTTCTGTTCAGTGTACCTGATCATACTTGCACCAGTCACAACTTAATATCTCAGCCTGGTGAGCAGGAATTATCACTGGGAGTCTTGGTGACTTTGCATCCCAGACTCTTAAAGTCTGATCACCTGAAATAGAGGCATGGATTAACTCAAGCTTTACAAGAATCCTTTCTGCTTGTTTTATATAGAGAATATATATATTCTTCATGTGGTTATAGTGGGAAAGCAGACATGTTCATGCTAGGGAAATCTCAAAATTCAAACAATACATACAAAATAAAATGCAAAAAAATCATAGGAAAACTAGAAAAAACTATTAAATGTAATTCTTAGTTTAAAAATTCACATGCAGAAAATCAGTTCCCTTTCTCTCTTCCTCCTTTTATTCTGTTTTACCTATATACAGTCAGTCCTCAGTATCCACAAGGGATCCATTCCAGCCCCCCCCCCCCGGTGCAGATACCAAAATCCACAGATGTTCAAGTCCCATTTACCCAAATGGCGGCACATGCATGCACCCACCGCCCTATTGGGGACAATGGGATTGAAGTCCTCCCTCCCTCCCTCCTTCCTTCTTTCTTTCCCCACCCTCCCTCTCCAAGGCTTCTGCCCCGGGCTTGGCTTCAGAGGCAGAGGCCAGAGTCCTGTTGGCCAAAGGAGCCAGAGCCATCACTGGGGCTTGGGTCTCAGAGCCTAGAGGTTCTGCCCCAGGTGTTGGGCCTGGGGGCTCCAAGACATAAGACCCGGCACAGGCCTGGCTCCCTCCGGCCAAAGGGGCTCCAGCCTCCACCTCTGAAGCCAGGCCTGGGGCAGGAGCCCTGGAGGGGGTGGGAGGGGGGGGAGGGAGGGAGGGAAGGAAGGAAGGAAGGAGAGAGGACTTCAGTCCCATTGTCCCCAAAAGTAGTGTGGCTGTGTGCATGGGCCACCATTGGGGAGAGTGCAGGCTTGCCGTATGTGGATGCTCAAATCCACGGATGGCAAGTCCGCGGATACCGAGGTCCCACTGTACATATGTGTAAAATTATGTGTCTCTGTGTGTAAAGGCTGTTTGATTTAGTGAATACTAACCACCTACCTAACATGCTTAGATTCTTCTGTATAGCTTCTAAAAGCATGTCTGCTGTTATCTTGGACCAAAAATTAACCCTAAAATGGTTTCCAGTAATTATTAAGATACCACATAATAAAGCAAGATAACAGCACATAATTCAATTTAAAATAGAATTCAATAATCAGCAACTCACAGATTGGCCTGAAAACAAAACTGGGCTGCTCAAATGGCTTTAAAAATGTGTGCATTATTTCCTCACCTGCCACCATTAACATTCACCAACCTGATCTAGAGCCCATCTCAGCTACAGGTCAACATTACCCTGTAATTACAACATTACATCAGTTTCTTCTGCTGTTTCCCCAAACTCAGCCCCGCTTCCCACCTCAAAACCAACTCAAAATGTTTCCCAACGTTCCAGAGCCATTTAGAGGGTCACACAGAGTTGGGTTGGATTAAAGAGGGGGGATGCCCTCCTTTTAATTTCTGCTGGGTAGCCCTTGAGGTCCACCATTAGAAGCTGCCCATTATGAACATCAACACATGATGAGCACCAAGATTTTCCCTGTCTACCAAAATGAATAGAAAGGGCATATATCTTGCTGCCACAACCTAGAAGATTTTCCATTACTTTATATACACACAAGGCAAATATGAAAGAATAGAAATATAACTTCCAATTATTGATATGTTTTCCTGTTACAACTTGGTGAACAATACCAGGCCAATACCTACTGTTTCAACATTTTCAACAGGCTGGTGATATGGTTTTCATGTAGAACTTTGTAGAAATGAGCTCATTCTGCTTTGGGCTCCATGACAACCTTTAGACCAGGGGTTCCCAAACTTTCGTCCTCCAGCTGTTTTTGACTTCAGCTCCCAAAAGCCCCAGCCAGCTTGGTCAAATGTCAGGAGTTCTGGGAGCTGAAGTGAAAAACATCTTGAAGACCAAAGTTTGGGAATCACTGCTTCAGATTCTTGTTCATGTCTCTCCAAAACTGATTTGTATCTTCTCATACTTGCACCTGAAACCAGAGATGTAAGGATTCTCCAGATTTGTATCAGTCATATTTTGAATGATTCTAATGCCTGGATTCCTTTGGACTGGTACCGTTCATTTTCTTGGATCTTATTTTATGCTTGCTTAACACTAAAACGTGAGATACAAGACAGAGCTCAGAATATAAACCTTTTGAGTTACAGAAATCAGGTATGACTTTAAAAGGATTAAATCAGGGGTAGGCAACCTTTCCCCTTTAAGGGCCGAGGGACTTCAGCTCCCAGAATCCCAGGAGCTATTGGCCAACATGGGACTATTGGCCAACATGGCTGAGGTTTCTGGGAGGTGAAGTCCTCGGCCCTTAAAGGAGAAAGGTTGCCTACCCCTGGATTAAATAATAAGAAAAAAGGGGGGATTTAAGAAGATAATTAAGCTGGCAGCAGAACAGTTAGAAAAAATGAGGCACAAAAAAGGTATTGTAGATGAGGGTTTGGAAAGGTTCAGGGAAGTGAGACTGGCAGATGGAAGTGGGAGGCTGTTTCAGGCAAAGGGACTAGCTCAGCAAGAGCCTGAAAGGCATGAGATGGAAACTGAAATGAGGCTGCAATCACTGGTGAGCATATCTGGACTGAGAAGTGGGAAGAAAACAGGTTATAAAACAAATCAAAACAAGTGAGATACATATATTTTAAAAAACTTACATATTTCTTCCTAGCAAGATGGTCTTTTTAAGTCTACCAGTACTACTAACCTTAATATCATGCAAACATAATTTTATATTTAACTGACAGATAGCAGAGATTTAAGGAAATCTTCACTATGCTGAATAACTTGACAGTCTGTCTTCACTTTTCAGCAAATTCTCTCCCTTTCCATTCTGTCCCCCTCCACACAACATAGTGGGGAAGTGAAGGAGGAATATGATATTCTTAGATATATCTGGCCCAAAAACATTCCTTAGCCAAACCTGCCCTGTTAGATTGAACTAAAAATCCACAATCCACAGCTAATGACAGCACAGAAGATTGAGGCAAGCCTAGCAACACGACTTATTTAGGGTCAGGAGGCAATTTGAGCCAACAGTTCTTCATTCCTTAATATAATAGTTAAGGTATGTTGTTTAAGACTGCACAGATGCAGTTGCTCTCTCCTGGATGTTTCAGATCCTGTGTTTCAGGATTTGAGTATGTGCTTGGTACCCATATGGAGGAAGTCACTGCCTTTTCCAGGATTTCTACTTATATGTTTTCCAACCAAGAATACTGTCCTTTCAGTCCATTACTGTTGTCTATCCCACCTGCCAGGAAGTGTGTATGGGTTTAGGAAGGATATAGTAATGACTTTTATTATTGTCTGTGTTCAGGCATAACCAAGGGTTGCTGTTGTTAGTAGTTGCCTTCAAGTTGTTTCCACCTTATGGAGATCCTAAGTCAATCCTATCCCAGGGTTTTCTGGGACTGAGAGTGTGTGACTTGCCCAAGGTCACCCACTAGGTTCCTATGGCAGAGCAGGGAACTGAACCCTGGTCTCCAGCGTCATAGTCCAATGCTCAAATCACTACACCACAATGGCTCTAACACCAGACTAACCAATGTTTAACAAATCAAACAAATTAAAGGGATCACAGCGGGCCCTGACACAAGGACTGTACATCTGGGGAAGGTGAAACAGATGGGCAAAATAAAGTGGCTTCCAGCCGCTTTGAAGGCAGGCTGTTCATATAACCCATGCCTCCAAAGTGGATGGAAACTGAAACAAAGCTGCACTCCAGGGCTAAAAACCAGAGCAAAAAGAAACTAGAATACTCCTGTTTAGCTCAGAAAATGCACATCTTCACGTCTGCATATAAACAGTCCAATGCCAGTGCGAGGCTGTGACAAAGCAAAGAAATGAAAGTTCAGCAACTCCAACGGATGTAATTACAACATACACAAACCAGACCGTCCAATGGGGGGGGGGGGGGGATGGGGTAAAGGGGTCATGTATGGAGGGGTGCTCCACAATTGTGCTTTGCCAATGTATCATTTGCACACCAATTCACCGATGCCCTGTACTGGCAGATCATCACATGTGAAACTGTGTGGCCAATCAAAGGGGTGGCCATGCAATGGGATGACATCTGGGTAGATGTGAAAGATACTTGGAGGTTGCAGACAGTGTGTTTGTGCAATGGTGAGTATGCATAGTGGGGAGGGAACAAAATTACTCTTGACACTGTGCCATGAGGTCTGCCCATGGGTACATGACCTGTCTTGGGAATGAGTGGTGCAGATGGTGGGGATTTGACCCGCTTTTGGAAAAAAAAGGATTGAGCCGCTTTTTGCTGCCCATCTACTCAGGTCCTAATTTAAAGGCCCCATGGAACAGTGGTCTCCTCACCAGTTACCCACCATTCTAGCTGACTGGCAAACTGAAAACAGTTTTATAACTAGTCAAAAGACTTCCCGGGACATGCCGCAGAAATACCATCTTCATTTCTTTGGTTCCTCTCCAAACTATAGGATTTAAGTCTTTACGTTCATTAGCTCATTTCCAGAATCGAAATTTGAGCCAGTTAGCTATTTTTATGCATAAATGGAAGCTCAACAGATCTGCAACTCCCCCCCCTCCAGTTCTTGTTAACCCTATTTTGTCCTGAGGCCATCTCAGCTATGCAAAAGATAGCAAGCTTCAGTCATCTTTGTTGTTCTTTATTTACTGGATTATAACAGCAAACAGAAAACTATTAATTGTATAGCATTACATGAAAATTTGGAAGGTCCTATTCTACAACCGGGTTATCCTGCCTCCAATTCATTCTTAAATGTAATTTTCACCATTATATTTTGCTCAAACTATATACCATACAAAATAGGGGACATGTACCCTACTATATCCATGTCAATGAACAGTGCCTACATTAAGTCTTCCAGGTCAATGTTCACAAGATTTAAGACTATCTCTAATTCATATTACAGGTATATTTAATGTTTACTGTCCCCACAGTAAACACTACTGTCACATAAACAGGCCTTAAGTCTCAAAATACTGCTAGTCTCCATGATACTAAGTGGGTTTTAAAACTGTTAAAGGATAGTCTGAGAGGTTAGATAGCTTCAGGGATAAATGAACAAGAGAAGCATAGATTTTTCTAGCCAAAGCAATTACCTGGAGTATAATTCCAGATTTTGCTCAAGGTTCTATATTTCTCCTAAACAGTAAGCAGACTTTTAGGAGCAAAGACACTGGATTCAATCATTTTGATTATTTCTCTTATTCTTACCCCATGTATATTAACTCCTCTAACTGTAGCTGAATTTGAAGATGACAGAGGTCCACTAAATCAGACCTCAATATTTGGGGATTCTGGGAACTGCAATGCAAAAAAAATGCACACACTGAAATATCAAGCCATCATCAGAATGGGAAATACAACTTTGCAACTCTGTACTGGATTGCAATGAGTGTAAAGAAAGCTTCATGCTGCTTTTGTGTCACAAAGTCTAGCAAAAGATTCCTGGACTAAATTTTATACAGCAATTATCCTCTTATAGCTCCTTTTACTAAGAAAACCATAAAATATCTGGGTTGCGTTTTAGTCAGTGGTAATATCCAACCATGCTTCTGACTTGCATTATTTTCTGTGTTCAGGCATAACCAAGGGTTGTTGTTGTTTTGGTTGCGTTCAAGTTGTTTCCACCTTATGGAGAAACCAAGGCAACCCTATCCAGGGTTTTCTGGGGCTGAGAGTGTGTGACTTGCCCAAGGTTACCCATTGGTTTTCTATGGCAGAGCAAGGAATTGAACCCTGGTATCCAGTGCCATATTCCAATGCTCAGACCACTACACCACAATGGCACTAATACCACCCTAACCAATGCTTAACAAATCAAATAAATTAAGGGGATTACAGTAGGCCCTATTTTTTAGTTAAGATGCAAGGATTGTACAACTGGGGGTGGGTGGGGGTGAAACAGATGGGCAAAATAAATGTAATGCTATACAATTAATAGTTTCTTGTTTGCTGTTCTAATCCAGTAAATAAAGAATAACAAAGTAATGACTGAAGCCTGCTATCTGTTGCATAGCTGAGATGGCCTTACGACAAAATAGGGTTAACAAGAACTGGAGAGGGGGGAAAGTTGTACATCTGTTGAGCTTATTTTTGCACCAAAATAACTGGCTCACATGGAAACTGGAAGAGCCAATCCTAAATGAACATACCATTGCACCTGCCTGCAACTCAGAACTACTAAAACCTGCAATGCTGACATTGTGCCACATTTTGTGATGTGCTGGCAAAGTAGCCAGTATGCCCAAACTTAAGCCTGTCTTGTTGACACTGCAAGTCTCACACAGAGACCATTAAAGTATATTAAAATCTTGCATCCTTCTTGGCCTTGGAAGTTCACATATAAAAAGAAAAGACAATTTCTATCCATCTTTAATTTTTAATGCTCAAATCTGGCTCAAATTTTCAACATTTCCCATTTTCAGAGGATGGTATTTTTGTCCTAAAATAAATATGACCATTCAGGGCAGTCCAAAACTGACACAGAGATAGCACTTCAGAACTATTCCCTAAGAAGTTCAAGGAAAGCTGTGCTGACATTTTTCTAACGATTTTTTAGTTCCCAGGATGTTTGCAAAACGGCCAGTGTCTCATATTATCTGCAGTTCCAGATTCCTCAAGTGTAAATTATTTCCCCACAATGCATTGTGGCCAGTAACATTGCTGTCAACCCTTTAAACATAAAATGTTAAGTGTTGAATGTGGGAAATTAATTTAATTTATTCAACAGCTAAATAGCCTACAGTTCCTTTCTTTCTGTGCTGATACCCCAATGAACTGAGTAAAAAGGGGTGGGGATGAGGAGGGAGGTTCACTGCATTTGTGGGAAAACTTTACAAAAATCACTGTTGAAAAAGAAACCAAGATTAATAATGCTGGGTAAAAAAAAAATATTGGTTTGACTAATTTCTACAAAGATGCAGGACCACATTTTCTTTTCCTAATGCTTGAAAATGTTGGAATACGTAAATCCAGTTTGTATTTACCCTAATAAATTATAGTAATAATCCAATTAAAGAGCTAAGTGAATGCAGCAATAAAACCAAAATCTTAGCAGTTAGGGTAATAACTGGCTGTTACATTATGATTCATCGATCTTTGCAACCATAGAAGAAACTATGTTTCCCTGTATATGTGTCAAGAGTGTTTCTTACAAGTAAGGATCTGATTTGTAAGTAACTTCTTGCTAGTAAATTTAAGATACAGTGAACATTTTAATTCTATACAGAATGCTTTCATAGGGAACCAGAAGACCCAAGCACAGTCTTTAGCTCTGCAGAATGATGGGCCAAGAATCCTTTACGTAACAGTGCTGATCATATTTTGTTACCCATGAATACTGTGTGCGTTGGCAACGTCTCAGAGGACTTTATCATATGGCAAAGAAAGACGGGAGCACAGCGCTATGCTTCTGTCAATATCGGGCAATAATGCGAAGATTTTCACACGATGTCATGCAACATCACCATTGTCGTACAATTATCCCATGAATAAAGAAGCATAATTGTGTTGCTTTTTATTCATGGGATTTTTCTGTGAATAAAAAGCAGCACGATTATGCCTCTTTATTCATAGGATAATTGTATGATAATGGCGACGTTGTGTGACATCACACAACATCATGTGAAAATCTTCACATTATTGCCCGATATTGATGGGAGCGCTATGCTCCCATCTTTTTTCGACATACTGTCCAGAGAACTTTGAGCAACTACAACTCCCAAAATCCCTTAGCCAGCTTCGCTGGTGGTCATGTTGACTGTCAGGCTCCAGAAATTGTAGTCCAAAAATAACTTCTCCAAGCTTTGGACCTACTTCACCTGTTACTCAGTTTTGTTGTCCAGGTAGAGAAAGGAAAGAGAGAAGACAAATGGCACAATGACTCATTAAGCGTTTTTAGCCATCAGGTAGTTTTGTTATTTATATCATTTCTTTAATCACATTTTCCACATGGCTAGCCTTTTGTTGTCAGCCAGACATTTATCAGGCCCCTGAGCCAGAACAGTCCCTTCCAACTGATCTCTCAGCCCATTTTATTAGTTCAAAAAAAGATATCAACAGAATAGACTGTATAGATTTAACAACTCTTGAGCTGCTATCCTAATTTCCAACTCTAAACAAGGGCTGAGGTAACTGGGCAAGGAACCACTGGAGAATAAATGATTGAATGGCATATTAACAGCTCTGTAAAGTGCTTTGCACCTTTCCAAATGGTAAATGTATTTAATGTTGAATACACATTAATTGAAATGCCATTCAGGCAAAGCCATTTGTTTTCTTCACTGTAATCTATTTTTGCTTCACATCAGTGCTTATGGGTATAATTTGTACAATTGCAGATCCTTAAATATTTAATTGTTTTTATTCATTTCTTTTTCTATTGCTAAGATCATAAATACAGAGATCATACGTATACACAAACGTTTCTTTAAAATTTGATTAAGCACCTGATACAACAAACAGGAAACATTCCACAAGCTACATTAACACTGTCACCACACATTTTATTTATATCAAACAGTCATTGTAGCACTTTGATTTCATTCACATCTGTTCTGCAAACTATCGAAAACTGCCAGTTCATATTTTATTTAAGCACATGCACCCATGTGAACACACACACACACACACACACACACACAGATGCATGTATGTATCAGCAGTTAGGGCTCTGAGAAGTAAGACAGAGAGAACCTGTTTAATCACAGTTACTAACTAGCACTTGTCATTACTGGTTAGAAGTAAACTTCAGACTAATAAATATATCTTTAATTTTTATTGACAATAGGCAAGATATGCCAACAAGTAAAATACTGAACAATTTTATATTAATATGTTTGGTGTAACAACCAAAGAGTATTGGGTGGCATTTACACTGTGCAGTCCATTTTATTCCCCATGCTTCATTTAGATGAAACCCACAAGTAAAGTCTTCATCAACATGCTGATGACAGAGTATTTCTCCTTTCCATCTGAATCAGTTAAAGCAGACTATGCTAGAGAAATGATTGGCTCTGATCTGGGATTGGATGTGGACTAAAAAACTGAAGCTCATTCCACACAAGATAGAGGCACTCAGTCAGTGGCATTCAACCTGTTTTGGATTAGCCAGTCAACTGGGTCTGATTTTGGATGAAAGACAGGATATAAAATAAGTCTGTTGTTTCAATGTCTTCTTAGATTCAGCATAATCTATATCAGTGATAGGCAGCACCTTTTACTGGTTTAAGATAGTATCTGAGGTATGACTCTATGTAAATGTGGATAAACAGTAATCCACCTTCTGGTAAAATTGTTTGGATCGCTATAATATGTTATACATGGATTCTCTTTGAAACTTCAGTACAGTTGGCCCTCTGTATCAGCGGGCTTGCCATCTGCGGATTGGAGCATCCACAGATGGCCCCATTCCATTCTCGTCAATGGTGGCATATGCATGCAGCTGCACCAACATGGTTGTGCACACATCATGCCATCATTGACTATAATGGGACTTGAGGTCCCACAGTATTTGGCATCCATGGGGTGGGGGGAAGTCTGGAATGGAACCCATACAGATAAGAAGGGCCAACTGTAATACAGAATATAGCAACAAGACTATTGGCTGGGATCAGGTATTATGAACATACCTATATTATACTAATTTTTGAAGGGACCTTCATTGGCTTTGATCTGTTTCTGGACCCAATTCAAGGTGCTGATTTGGACCTGTCATTGAAACGCAGAGTTAGAAGAGACTACAAGGTGGTCCAAAAAGGTGGTCCGATTCTCTGGGAGGAATGTGTTTTGGTCTGAAAACTCCAATTAGTACAGAATATGGCAGCCAGGTTGGTCTCAGGAACAACAAGAAGAGACCATATTACTCCCGTTTTAAATTCACTTCACTGGCTGCCCATTAGTTTCCGAACACAGTACAAGGTGTTGGTTATGTTCGGTTTGGTGGAGTAGTGTATTTGTAAATCCAGCAGAACCAGGGACAGGTTATTACCTTTAAACCCCTAAATGGCTTGGATCCAACCTATCTCTAGGACCACCTCCTTCCGTACAATCCACCCCGCACACTCAGATTCTCTGGGAGGAATCTGCTGCAACCTATAAAAACTAGGCTGTTGGCAACCGCCCAGAGGGCCTTTTCAGCAACCACTCCCAGATTATGGAACAACCTGCCAGACGAGATCTGTCTTATTACCACTTTAAACAGCTTTAAAAAGGCTGTTAAGACGGATCTCTTCCGGCAGGCCTTTCCTGAATAGACATCCCGGCCCCAAGAGTTAATTCATCTTTCCCTCCCAAACTCTGCTACAGTTATTGTTATTGTTGCTTGGTGTTCTTTGACTTATTTTAAGTATGTTTTTAAAAAATTTATCGTTTAATTCTATTTTAAGGGGTGGGTGGGTTTGTGGGATTTGTATTGCATTTGTATTGTACTTTTAATGTTGTAAGCCGCCCCGGTTGCGTCTGCAGAGGGGAGGGATAAAAATAAATATTATTATTATCATCATTGTATTATTATTATTATTATTATTATTATTATTATTATTTGTTGTTGTTGTTGTCCAATCCAAACCCCGGCCATGCAGGTATACACAATCAAAGCATTCCTGACAGAGGGCCATCCAGCCTCTGTTCGGATCACCTCTACTCACATGTGCCTACCTGAACCTTAAGATTATTAACAAGGCTTTTCCCCAAGTGACCCCCTGAGTCAGAAACTTTGAGGGAGGCTGTAGCAGAGATGGTCTTAAGGCCTCCATCAATGGAATACTGTATATACTCGACTATAAGTGGACCGCGTGTATAGGTCGAGGGCAGCTTTGGGAGCCAAAATCAGGGAATTTGATGTGACCTGTGCATAAGTCGAGGGTAAAACTTAGGGGCATGAGGGGATTAATACATGAGACTCACTGTTGGAAGGTTGACCAGGCAGAGCCCTCCCCTCAAAGCCTTCCATTCAGGCCCCATGTGGGAGCCCAGCCCCAATTTTTCCAAAAGTTGCCATGAGCTGCTGCTGCTGCTTCTCCCTCTCCTGGGTGGGGATTCCCTTTGGTCAGGGATGGCTGCTGGACCTGCTTAAAACCCAGACTGGAGGCAATGACTGGGATCCGAGATGTGATTTAAAGCAGCCCCTTCTTCCTTTTCTCCTCAGTGGCCCCCCTCCCCCCAACCTTGGATGCCTCTCAGGGTACATCCAAGGTGGGGAGGAGGGTCACGGAGCCAGGGCTAACCCTCCACTCTTCCCTCCACCTTGGATGTATCCCAAGAGTTATCCAAGGTGAGGTGGAGGGTCAGGGAGCCAGGGATAACCCACCAGTCTCCTCTCCACTTTGGATGTATCTGAAGAGTCATCCAAAGTGGGGAAGAAGGTTAGAGAGCCAGTGCTAACCCTCTACTCTCCTTTCCACCTTGGATTCCTCTCAGGATACATCCATAGTGGGGAGGAGGGTCAGGGAGCCAGGGCTAATCCTCTACTCTCCCTTCCACCTTGGATGCCTCCCGGGATGTATCCAAGTGGAGGTGAGAGTGAAGGGTTAGCCTTGGCTCCCTGACCCTCCTTCCTACCTTGGATGACTCTTGGGATATATACAAGGTGGAGGGGAGAGTAGAGGGTTAGCCCTGGCTCCCTGATCCTCCACCCCACCTTGGATGTATCCTGAGAGACTTCCAAAGTGGGGAGGAGGGGTGCCACTGAGGAGAAAAGGAAGAAGGGGCTACTTTAAACCAGATCCCAGTCATTGCCTCCAGTCTGGGTTTTAAGCCGCTCCAGCAGCCATCCCTGATCTCTCAAAGGGAATCCCCACCCAGGAGAGGGAGAAGCAGTGGTGGTGGCGGTGGCAGCAGAGAGCTCTCGGCAACTTTTTGATCAATTGGGGCTGGGCTCCCACATGGAGCCTGGAAGGAGGGTTTTGAAGGGAGGACTCTGCCTGGTCAACCTTCCAAGGGTGAGCCTATTTTACTCCCATTTGCTTACTCTTTACCATACTGACCTGTGTATAAGTCGACCCAGCTTTTTTGAGTCAGTTTTTGGGAAGAATTTTTTTTACTCATACATGAGTATATATGGTACTGTAGTTTTCTCCACAAGGTCCACCTAATACTTATAAATAACAGTTTTTTTATACCAGGCAAAGACTTCTATGTTCTCATGGATTCTAAGATGTTGCTGTCATCATCCAGCTGTTATTGAATCATTGATTAAAATTTTTTGATTGTTAACTTTACTGTTTTATCCCAATGTGTTTGCTCTTGCTTGCTATGCTATATTCCTCACTGGGCTAACTGAAATTTTTCTAACTAGAGTGGACCTGTTGAATTAATGGAACTCAATAAAAATTTACCAAATTTTGATTAATTCAAAGGGCTGGGGCTAATGGTCAGATTCAGCCCAGTGTGTTTTATTTATTGCTACAAACATGGTTTGTACTACTTTTTATTTTATTTTATTTTTATTCAAGTGTTTAATCTGATAATTTAGATTTTATTCCATTTGTTACTGCCTCTGAGAACACATTTATTACAGGAAATCTCAGATGCAAATAATACTTTCTGTGCCTTCACTATGACTAGCAAAGGGGAATAATTTATGCTCTCATAGAAATATATGTAACTATGCCAAAGGTTCATAATGTTTATATTACAATTCTTTTAAAACAAGTCAATACTAGTTTTTGAATCACTGGGCTATGATCCCAAACCCATAAAGTGGGGACTTTGGGTTTATAGGCTGAAATCAGCAACATTCCATGTTACATAGTACAACCTTTTTGAAATCAACAAGAGTTTAAGGAGCAGATTGAAATTAAAGAACAACTATTTCTTTACAGGAGTAAACAAATAATAAGCATGCCCTAAGCCAGGGGTAGGCAACCTTTCCCCTTTAAGGGCCAAGGGACTTCAGCTCCCAGAATCCCAGGAGCTATTGGCCAACATGGGACTATTGGCCAACATGGCTGAGGCTTCTGGGAGCTGAAGTCCCTTGGCCCTTAAAGGGGAAAGGTTGCCTACCCCTGCCCTAAGCAGTTCTTTGTTTACCAACAACTGTCAATATCACTGACCACATACAGTTCTAGTTTGATGTCCTGATATTCTGACCTAGGACATATGTTCTTAAAATGGAAGATCACAGAGAGAGAATGCATTTTGTAGTTTTTCAATAATCACTAGTCAATAACACAGTGTTCTGAAGGAGTTATTCCACACTCCTTTCTGGTCTGTTTTATCCATCCAAGAAATTAATCACACTGATGGGCAACAACAGAAAGTAAAATTATTATTTATTGGTTGAATTTTTCTTGCCATTGCAGAACCATAAATCTCCCTGGGAACTTTTCCCCTTTGCAGGCCTGGGTGTCAGAGCACAAGGCATATTTCTAAGTAAGGTTCATAATGATCACAGTTGGGTTGCCATCTAGCCCAATCTCTGAAATTCCATACAGTATATCAAAAATTAAGAGTCCTTTCAGTTTAGCAAAACTTACAGAACTCTTTTCCAAAGATCTACAGCAACTGTAGCAAATGTTGGCCCAGACTACCAAGGTCAGAAGAGGACAAAAACCTTTAAAAGCACTGCCCATGATATGCCAATGTTCTGCCTTTGTGCTGAATCTTGTTCTTTCTTAATGTGTTTCATTAATCAAAAAGATTGAGAAAAATCCCTTGTTTAAGTATTCCTTCAAAAGACCAGTGAAAAGAATGAAAAGTTTAATTCAGTGCACTAATTTCAGTAGTCAAAATTTGGATCTATCTAAAAGGGTAGGCAACTGTGTCACCACTGTGTGCCCTTCCAGCAAGCTGCAGTTCCCCAAAGTTAACTGGAAACTATCTGATTTCCAGAAGTCATCTCCAGTTTCAATTTGCAGAATGGGGGCAAGCTAGAGTTTGGAGGGAGGCTAAAAGAAGTAATATGCAGGGCCTAGAATGGGGAGAGACAGATTTGAGGACACAAAAATGGGCTAAGGCCACACACACACATCCCACCAAGAATAGTGTCCTCATCCAAGTCTAATGGCTTAAATCCAGCACTACTGTCTAGCCAAGAAAACACTGAGCTGATGCCTGAACTGTTGTGTTGGACTGCAGCTCCTATTATGTAGCCTGGGAATGGCAGAAATATAGTCCAAAATGTCTGGAAGGGATCAAGCTGTGGAATCCTGGGATCATTAAAAGGTTCTTGTTTAACACTTGCAAGGATCTTGCCCCTGAAGAATCCTGTCTGTGGACATTGGGTAAAAGAAACCATAATACAGTGAACTGCAGTAACACTGCACTTCAAAACGCTTTTAGATAAGCAAAAAATTAAGTAGCTGCATAAAGCTCAGGCACAAAGCATGATTACTAGCCTTTTCACTGAAAATCATCAGTGACACTTTCTTCCCAATAAGCACGTTCAGGAGCAGAAAGGAAGGTACTGTATATTCTTCCAAAGTGGCAAATGGCATTTCACTTGAAAGAAAAAAATCCAGCTGACCTATCCATTTGATCCAAAGAAGAGAAATGCTGCTACTAATCGAACAGACAGATTCATTATGCTGCTTCAGCTAGTAAAGAAGTGCCACAACATATTGAACTTTAAAAATCAAGCAAAACATGTATATCCACATTGGTATTTTCTGGGAAACACAATTCTGATGCTGATGTGTCTTAATTGTTTTAAAGCTAAATACAAGATATGCTGATTAGTTAAATAAGAAGCGATTCGGCAGCCCAGTTCAGCCTTGGGGTTGTGGGCTCCCTCTTCTTTCTCTCTTCTGCAGGAGCAGAGGAGACTAAAGTACAGTCCTGCTTCAACTCTATGAATAAGAGACATCCAAGAGCCATCATGAACAGGTCTGCTCAGGTCTTGCAAACTCAGGGCTGTGGCTTACTTCATTGAATCAATCCAGCTAAAAATCTTTTTCTATTGCCTTTTCCAATGAGTCATGTTGTCTCATGATATTTCCAAAGTATGATAACCTCACTTTAGTCATTTTGTCTTCTTGGGAGAATTCAGACTAATAACACTAGTTTACCTTTCAGAGGTATTGCAAAGAGTGCAGAAAGATAAGACATATGAAGTACTTCGAACATTTGAAAGCTCTGCATCAAGGGCAGGCAACTGTGGCCTTCCAGATATTGTTGGAGTCCAACTCCCATCAGTTTAGTCATCAAAGCCATCAATTAGGGATGTTTTGAACTGCACTCCAACAAGATATAGGTCACAACTAGACTACTACTATTCACTCCAACAAGATATAGGTCACAACTATTAAATATTACCATTGCTACCACTCGGTTGGGAACCAGTATTTTCAGAAATACAAAACAATCCCAGTGATCTTTTCAATATAAACAATCTTTTCTAAAAGCTTTAAATAAAAAGTATAGGAAAACAAACTGGTGACCAGTCTGTTTTAAGGAATCTAATACTTTGATGCAGCCACTATTTCCCCTCTTAAATTTGACATTGTAGCCCCAAATCCCTTCTCAAAGCATTCAGAAATTTTTATTTTATCCCAACAAATTCAGTCATTAAAAACAAACCAGTCCAGTCAGCAAAGGATACAAGAAAGAAACAGGCTCTAACATAACATAACTGCAGAACTTGGAAAAGAAACTTTTTGAGACCATAGTTACTCTAGGAATTGTAGTTTATAAAAGTAACTTTCCCTAGCTCTGCATAATTGTTGGTTTACTCTGCCTAAGAAATACATACTGCAATATGTGAAATTTTATTATTCAAAGTTTATGCTTTCCAAGGAGTAATTCACACTTGGCTCACTGGAATGCACAGAAAAGCTATAAAGCCAGAATTTATAACTAAACACTTGTACAGCCATACAGGCCAGTAGAAAAAGGGGTTGCAAGATGGAGGGTGATGAAATGCCAATATGAAAAACGGCCTCCAGCTCACGCAAGGGAAACAATTGCTGATCCATGTACAGAGACCAAGTCAGTGGAGTTAAAAGATAACTGAACCTCCACTTCAATTATAGCTATACATTCATCATTTCTTCCTCCATCTGTATACATTTATACCACCACCTGCTGGACAGAATTGTAAAACAATAAAATGCAACAGAAGGGTTTCCTCTTTTCATAAGATCATCATATTTACCTGAGGCAGAAGCAAAGCAGCTCGGGATGTGTGGAGACCATATCGTGCTATAAATTACACCTTCATGGCCTTTAAAAGTACACAGTGATTGTCCCACTGCAGGATCCCACTAGATAAAATGTAAACAAACAGACAGCTGTTTATATACTTCAATAGCTAAAGGCAATAGACTGAATTTTATTCACTCACATTAAAAAAAATGTCCTGGGAGACATGAACACTTTAACAGCACACACTACAATTATTACAATAAGTTTAATCAGGTGTTTTAGACAGGACAGTACTTTTGAGTATTATATTAAAAACTTTGAACTCTGCCTGCAATACTTTTGAACGTTATAGGGTACTAACTAAAAGCAAAATATGTCAATATCTGAAGTTCAGCAGTTGTTTTAAATGCAGTTCTGTCACTCCCAGGCCTTTTAAAAATTAGAGAAAATAGATACATTTACTTGGGAATAACTCCTGTTGGAATCAATGAGATTTATTTTTGAGTCTCAAAGTATCAAGTTTCATTTTAAAAAAGAAAAACCTCCAAATTGGCTGTGTCTTTAAAAACAGCAACAATTGAAGAATGCCTCCTTTAGAACATGGGTCAAATGGCACTACAAAAAACAAACAAAAAGTTAAGAACAGACAGTTGTTGTCATGTTTCTCTCTGAAAATAAAACATAATGAAAAGGTGTCATCTTCCATCGGAACACCTTCGCAGTGTAGGAGTGTGAAACTAAAACATGCTAAAAATGTACACCTGTAAAACAGGATTATCTGAAAACTAGCGGAATCAGACATACTTACTTGTTCTTTGAGAGACCAAACAAGAAATGAATTTGAAAAAGACTGGTTACCTGTTACCAAATATTTATCAGAAACATGGATACAAAAAGGAATTATGTAATTGTAATACTAAAAATTGTAATGGGGTTATTTGTGAATATATATTAAGTTAATAATGCTGTCTTAGGGGGGTTGCAGACTGCCAGAAATAGTGTGAATTCAGTCCACTTTTAGGGTTAGGGTTAGTGCTAGGGAATCATGGGAACTGTTATTTTTCTGAGACATTGAGCCTTCTCTGTCAGACAACTCTGATGCCACAATAAAATACAGTTCCCATGGTTCCCTAACTCTAACCCTAACCCTAAAAGTGGACTGAATTCACACTATTTCTGGCAGTCTGCAACCCCCCTCAGATAAAGAAGAAAAAGAGATTCAGTATCTATGTTAAAGGTGTGTTTAGAGGAAATATGAACAGAATCAAATTAATTCTAACTGGAATAGATATTATGAATTTAGGAATTTAGTAACAAAGCTAATGTAGGAGATGATAATGAAAGTCAAATATGTAAAGAAAATATATTCATGATAAAGGAAGCGAAGACTTTTAAATGTTAGTTTATTAGTTAGTTAGTTTAT
Organism: Phrynosoma blainvillii; assembly: GCA_026167975.1. Taxonomy (NCBI): domain Eukaryota; kingdom Metazoa; phylum Chordata; class Lepidosauria; order Squamata; family Phrynosomatidae; genus Phrynosoma; species Phrynosoma blainvillii. The sequence goes on from JANUYF010000001.1 coordinate 108,104,918, forward strand.
TTAAATCTAATATCTTGTTTGTTTTTTGTTGGTCAAAGTTTGTGAGATATTTATGTTTAATAATAATAATAATAATAATAATAATGGATTATCTGAAAACTAGCTATTTTTCCAACTTGCTGGATGAAGAATGCTATACAACATGAGGACATGAATATTCCTACATTATCATATATGATACAAAACTTGTTACCACTTTATTGTATTTGCATTGGAGAAAAAGATCCGAAAGCCTTGCCAGCACTTACAATGGCTGGTTTTAAAGTTCTAGCTTTCTCACTAGAGCTGCTTAATTAGCATATATCACAGCATGTTCACCAAATCCATTTCCTCTGGAATTAAAAAAAAGGACAACTCAAAAGGAAGTTGAAGGCCAGCTTTCTACACACTTAACTGGCGGCACCAAATGTGTGCAACTTTCACAATCAGCAAGCCATACAAAAAAGGTCAGATTGTACATCTACCTGTGTTTAGTCCAAACTGCTTAAAGCACAACTGGCCAAGAGGTTAACACAGCTCCTATTCCACTCCTGACTTGTAGGGAACATCAGATGCATATGACTGTGATTCTCTCTTGGCTGTTGGTACTGCAAACAAAATTCTCATCAGGTAAGCAAGGCTCCTCTCTTACTGACTGCCTAAGTCTAGAGAATGTATCCTACTGATGGCCTCTCATTGCAAGTGCAGTTAGGATTTCTTAGGGCCTTTGCAGACTGCCAGAAATAGTGCACATTAAATTGAGGCACTGCCCTGGCTCAGTGCTAGGGAATCATGGGAACTGTAATTTATTGTGGCACCAGAGCTCTCTGACAGAGAAGGCTCAATGTCCCAGAAAAAAATACAATTCCCATGACTCCCTAGCACTGAGCCAGGGCAGTACCTCAATTTAATGTGCACTATTTCTGGCAGTCTGCAAAGGCCCTTAATCACTGAAGATGTGGAAGAGAGTGTGCCCTGTTTTTTAACCCAATGAAATCTGAAGAAAAGCCAATAGTTTTGTTTCTTAAGACAAACTCCCATGTTATTTTTCAAATGCCTGGTCTATACATGCAGCAGAATAAGATGAGAATGAGACGAGAGCAGCAGAACAGACTAGATTACTTTACATTCCATGATAGGATCCATTTCTGAATGCTCCCTGAAATCTACAGGTGTCTATAGATAGAAAATTAGTACAGCAAGATCAAATTGGGATAGATCCTTTTTCCCTGGTTTGATATGCCATTTTTATATGGGGAAACATTTCTAAAGCAGAAAGCACATGTACAGCTAAAGGGACACAATCTCCTCTACCTCTTGTCACTATTACTATCTCATTCTGCTGTAAGTTCAGTTGTTGTTGTTGTTGTTAATTTTCTTTGCATCGGTCTCGACCATGGCTAATATCTTTTCTACAGAAAAGGTTTTGCCATCATTACCAACTCAACTCCCATTGTAAGAGCTGTAGTGCTATAACAGCATCAACAATAATATTTATTTTCAAGCCTTGCTCTTTTCCCCAGTAATTATACTTTGTTCAACAGAATGGTCACATTTACTTGCACTCCACTAGGTTAACAGAGATTTAAATCAAAAATCACATATTTTGATCAGTTTCTCTTTCTCTATATACAGAGCTACATCCTTTGAAGTGTCTCAAATGATGAATTAATTCTTGACAGAACTGATCCTGACTTTTAATACTGACAGTTTTACCTAATGATAATTTTGATAAGAGAGGGTAAGACAGCATTAGTTCAGACAAAGAGTAAACAGAAAAGCATGGCTTATTTATTTTAGTTATATCTCACCTTTATATAAAAACAGGTCAACCTTAAAAAAGGATACCCCTTCTGAAAGTTAAATTAATACAACTTTAAAAATGGTAAGTACATACAACATACCAGCTTCACTGTTTGATCCCATGACCCAGATACAATTAGCTGTTCTCCTCGAGTCTGGCTCCAATCAACACTGTAGACCTGTAAATATTGAATGTTAGTTTGTAAGTTTGATAAGCTGCTGCTGCTTAGCAAACTTTACAAAATATTTACATATCAAGTCTTTAACCCAGGATATCTATCTCTCTGGAGAGCCAGCATGGTGTAGTACAGTGGTCCCCAAAGTGGGCAGTAGCACCCCCATGGGAGCGTTGGAAAGCTCCAGGGGGGCGCTGAGGGGAAAAAGAGCAGCAGTGGGACACTGAGGGGGAAAAAGGGGATGGCAGGGATTTGTGGGGATGGGGGTTGCAAGTAGGGTTGCCGTTGCTGCTGAAAAACCATGAAAGTCCGGGACTTAATAATAATAATAATAATAATAATAATAATAATAAATTTTATTTATACCCCGCCCCTCTGTTAACAACAATCGAGGCGGCTTACAACAATTAAAATTACATCAGATACAGACTAAAAACCCCAAAACCCCACCCTCCCCCATTAAAAAGTATTAAACTAAACATCCATTAAAAATCATACCTAAATCTTAAAATAAAATGGAATAATTGAAACAACTATAAACAAACAAGAGCAGTAGGCAAAACCAGAAAATGAAGAGGTAGAGAGGCACAGTTCCTGAGGCTGGGAAATCTAGTCAGGAAAGGCCTGCCGGAAGAGATCCGTGTTCACAGCCTTTTTAAAGCTGCTCAAGGTTGTTATCTGATGGATCTTGTCTGGCAGGCCGTTCCAAAGTCTGGGGGCAACAACCGAAAAAGCCCTCTGGGAGGTTGCAGACAGCCTAGATTTTAGTGGCTGAAGCAAATTCCTCCCAGAGGACCGGAGTGCGCGGGGTGGGATATACGGGAGGAGGCGGTCCCGAAGATAGGTTGGACTCAAGCCATTTAGGGCTTTAAAGGTAATAACCAACATCTTATTCCTCAAGAAGTCCCCATGTTTTGCATCAGGAATATTTTGGTAGATATAGAGGTAAAACATGTGAATTCAGTCCAAATTTAAGATGAAAAAAATTGGTTGGCCAATAAAGGTATCACTGATGGATTTTTGTTTGAATTTGCTAAACGGCCAACACAGTTACCCCTGAATGTTTTCTGTATTGTGAGATACCACATTGTAGATGCAACAGGAGAACCAGGAAGAATAGCCTGTGGACTGGGAACTTCAACCAAGGTAAAACATTTTCTTCTTCTTAAATTTTGACTGAATTTGCAGGTTTTACCTCTACATCTACCAAAATTTTCCTGATGCAAAACATGGTGACTTCTTGAGGAATCCATTGTTCTCTACCACAAAGAGGCCTGTGACCTCATTGGAATGGAGACATATTGGATTGCAAAAGAGGGGTCCCTGTTGAGATGCAAATGGATTTTAAAATTTCCTGGACTTTGAGAATCTCCCTATAGCCACATGGCCAGAAGGAGAAGGAGCCTGACTGCAAAAGATATCCTCCCCATAAGGGGGTTGCAGACTGCCAGAAATAGTGCAAATTGAGTCCACTTTAAGGGTTAGGGTTAGTGCTAGGGAATCATGGGAATTGTATTTTTTTCTGAGACATTGAGCCTTCTCTGTCAGAGAGCTCTGGTGCCACAATAAAATACAGTTCCCATGATTCCCTAACCCTAACCCTAACCCTTAAAGTGGCCTCAATTTGCACTATTTCTAGCAGTCTGCAAAGGCCCATACCATCTTAACTAAAGACTGAAACAACATGTAGGCATCTGACTAACATCTCTAATTGTTTTTCTTCTGTTTGGTTTGTAACATCTTGCCTGATGAAGAATCCCATGGAGCTTCAAAAGCTTGCAACAAGTATACTGTGCATTTGGTTGACCGATAAAGGTATCACAGATGGATTTTTGCTTGAATTTGCTAAATGGCCAACACAGCTACCCCTGAATCCTTTTTAACAATTGTTATTTTATCAGGTGGTTAGGTTGCATCAGACTAATTTGACAGCATTGTTGTTGTTGTCTGCCTTCATGTCATTGCTTATGGCAACCCTAAGGCAACCCTATCACAGGGTTTTCTTGGCAAGATTTGTTCAGAAGGGGTTTGCCATTGCCTTCCTCTGAGGCTAAGAGAGTGTGACTTGCCCAAGGTCACCCAGTGGATTTCCATGCCTGAGCAGTGATCCAAACCCTATTCTCCAGCTTCATAATCCAACTCACAAGTTGGTAGCACACTTACTAATACAGTCGTCTCTCCCAATTCGCGGGGTTTCCGTTCTGGACACACACACCCATGTGCAAATTGGAAAAATTGCAGATATCCAAGTCCCATTGGATATAATGGCTGTGCACACCCACCATTTTGTCCCTCCTGACTTTCCGTCCATGGAAATTCAAGACTGCAAACAGGAAGTCCGTGAATTAGGAGGGATGATTGTATATTCAGAGCTCAGGAATTGAACATTTACCTCAAAAGGTGGTCACAGAGGAAACTTGAGTATTTGACAAGCACTTAATATTTACTTGCAAAGCAAGCATTCCTTCTGCTACATGATACAAACAAAATGTTTCTTTAGCACTAATTTAGAGGTAGCACTAATTTAGTGGTAGACTTTTATGAAGGTGGTGTCCCCATGTCCCCCACTCTTATAAAAATTGGAGGTAAACTCTCCCTCCAAAAGGGCTATAAGGGAGGGTGATTTTGCTATCATGCCACATTTGGGGATCATTTTTTAAGGCTGTATGGACCTTTCCTCAAATATTCCAGACATTTCTTGATTAGGAAAAAAAAAAGGCCACTATGACCCTGGGACAATGGAGGGGGTTCTAGAAAGCCCAAAAATCTAGCAAAATGGCCAGTATTGCTCCAATGGAAGCATGGGGTTCTACTAGCTATTTTGAATGAGACCAAATTACTTTTTTTTTTTTTTTTTTTTTAGGGATGGGGTGAAATGGATGTATATGGTACTATATGGGGCAATGGTGGCCTACAGCCCACAGCAGTTGCTCACCTCTACCATAAAATGGTGTGCAAAAATACTCTTTCTGGGTATGTTTCATCCATATCATATATTCACTATAAGCCTTGTTGTTGTTGTGTGCCTTCAAGTAATTTCCAACTTTTGGTGACCCTAAGGCAAACCTATCACTGGGGTTTCTTGGCAAGATGTATTCAGAGGGGTTTTGCCTTTGCTTTTCTCTGAGGCTGAGGGAGTATGACTTGCACAAGGTCACCTAGTGGGTTTCCATGGCTTAGCATGGTCCTAGTCTCCAAAGTCTCTGCTCAAACTACTATAGCATGCTGGCTATTCCTAAATTCCTGAGTTTATCACTATCATTTATTACATTTATTATAGGTCTGAATCCAGTTTCTAATCCTGACTCGAATAAGACACAATGAATCACTAGAATTTACAAAAGTGCTGACTTACCATTTAGCAGATAGGTCAATAAGTGTACTACTATACACATCCATTTCACCCCACTCCTTAAAAAAAAGGTCAGTAATTTTGTCTCACTAGCTACTGGATTCAGGCCCTTCCTATTCTTATTATCACAGCTATCCTCAGTGAGCTCAAAGTGGTATACACAGTTCTGGATCCTCGCAGTAGTGGTATGAAGAAAATCAAACAGAAAATGTGATAGGCCAAAGGCCACCTAATGAGTTTCATGATCAAGAGAAGAGGGATCTCCCATATCCCAATCTAACAGACTAGCCAATGTATCACTGTAGTTCTGTATCAACTGATTACTGTATATTTTTATAACCTTGCAAAGATGCCTAGAGAATTTACCAGCCTGCAAAATATTTGCCAGTCTGTCTACCCATACAAATTTGGATGAAGGAATAAGGGGCATGCTTCTCAAATTTGCAGATGATACCAAATTAGGAGGAATAGCTAATACCCCAGAAGACAGGATGAAAATTCAAAATTACCTTAATAGATTTGAAAGCTGGGCCAAAGCTAACAAAATGAATTTCAACACAAAGAAATGTAAGGTACTGCACTTACGGCAAAAAAATGAAATGCATAGATATAAGATGGGGGACACCTGGCTTAACAAGACTACATGTGAAAGGGATCTAGGAGTCCTAGAAGACCACAAGTTGAACATGAGTCAACAATGTGATGCTGCAGCTAAAAAGGCCAATGCAATTTTAGGCTGCATTAATAGAAATATAGTCTCTAGATCAAGGGAAGTAATAGTGCCACTATATTCTGCTTTGGTCAGGCCCCATCTGGAATACTGTGTCCAGTTCTGGGCACCACAATTCAAAATGGATGTTGAAAAACTGGAGTGTGTCCAGAGGAGGGCGACTAAAATAGTGAAGGGTCTGGAAACCATGCCCTAAGAGGAACGACTTAGGGAACTGGTTATGTTTAGCCTGGAGAAGAGATAGTTAAGAGGGGATATGATAGCTCTCTTTAAATATGTGAAGGGATGTCATATTGAAGAGGGCACTAGCTTGTTTTCTCCTGCTCCAGAGAATAGGACCCGGAAAAACAGATGGATGCAAGCTCCAGGAAAAGAGATTCCACCTCAACATTAGGAGGAACCTCCTGACAGTGAGAGCTGTTCAACAGTGGAACACACTCCCTCGGAGTGTGGCGGAGTCTCCTTCTTTGGAGGTCTTTAAACAGAGCCTGGATGGCCATCTGTCGGGGATGGTTTGATTTTGAGTTCCTGCATGGCAGGGAGTTGGACTGGATGGCCCTTGTGGTCTCTTCCAACTCTATGATTCTATGAAATGCTAACCACTCATTCCTTACTTCTCACAGCAAACAGGCAAGTGACTATTTAAAAGGCTGGCTTTGAATTGGATGTCTCTTATGTTTAGCAAAGTCTTGTCAAATGCAAAGAGAAGGGGACAGTAAAAGATACTCTAGAAATAAAATGACATTTGTGGCCTTGTTTTTTTTAAATAAAAGTTTATATCTACATATTGCTCAGAGAACCGGACTAAGGCTGGCTAGGGCAGGATTAAAACCAACAATTCCTCTGATAATAAAGATATGGTATTTACATTAAGATTTATTGTGCTAATGATGTCAGGAGGATTAGAATTTACCCTCAAAGCAGAAACCTCCAAGTCTTCCACAGTTACTTTAGAAATATTATGAACATTAATGTGAACAGTAATCAGAGAAGCAGATTAAACATTATTCAAAAGCACTGCTTGATAATGTTTACTAAAAGATTGTTGCATCTATATAGCAGTTTGGAATCTTTGTTACAATGTTTTAGATGAATGGAAACACTCTTTTCTCTTATCTCCTACTACACATTCTGCTACAAATGTCTCCAGCCCACAGCTGATGCCTTCTGCCCTGTGGTTTTCTAGAGAACAAATTGTCCAAAAGGACAAATATCTCTAAAATCTGATTAAAATAACAAATTGACAAATGAGTCCCTGAAAAAAATATTTTGTGGCATTAGGTACTTCTGTTCAGAGTTCAAGTCACTCTGTTCCAACCTCCTCCCAACAATATGCCATACCTCAGAGCATTATTGGGCTGTTTGGGAATTCTCTCAACTTTGTGTGTGTGTGTGAACTCAGTTTGGTTACATTAAAACCCTGAATGCATTCTTTGATTTCAATAGCTAGCTCTCAGGTCCCACCCTTGAAAGATTTAAAAATATATTTGCAGTGTAATCAGTAAATAAACTATCCAGGTAATAATAGGATTCATTTCTTATATCTATGTATCTTTTTCTCTGCCCTGCTTTTCCAGTCACTGAATTCTATTTCCCTCCTATCTGGTTTTCTGTTTTTTCCCCCAGGACTTTTTTAGTATTCTGTATCCATTATGCATGCTCAGTTGTTAATGTGCTATTTTGAAGAGATTCTTCATTCACCTTAAGTTTTCTTTTCCCCTGAAGATTTCTTATACTTCTAGAAACTTCAGCTTTCCCTGCAAGTCTGTTTCTAACTTCCTCTTGTATGTGACTGTCAACATTTTGGCTGCTTCATTCTGGCCTGAAGATCATAAATAAGATATAAGATAAAACTTCAGGACTTTACCTTCAGTACAAAGATTGTGTCTTATATGACAATAGACAGACATCTAATTCTGGCATGAAAAAACTCAACCCAAAAAATCAAGAGAAAGAAGGCAGGGATTATAGTGCTGTGAGTTTTGGACATGACAGTCTTAGTCCTTGGTCCAATGATATATCATTTTGTATAATGATAATTTATCATTTTAATCATTGGGAGGGAAGGGGAATATTATGCTAAAATATGAAGCCACTGCTTTCTTCAAATATTTTTCATCACATTGAGCACTGTAGTGGGTAAAAGTCATTCACAGGTTTTTGCCTTGTTAAGAGTTCAAAACAAGAGAAGAAACGTCCCTGCCCAAATATAGAAGATAGCACAAGGATGGAAAGAGCTCAATGGTGACCAAAAATTATCGCTGGCAGATGAACCAAGCCCAAATCTGTATTCTTGTGCCTACAGATATAAACAATTCAGTTAATTCAAAGTTTATTTTACACCTTAGACTTACATGATTTAATTATCCCTTTTTCTACGGAACTACAGTCCTCTAAGAGCTGTGTGTGTGTTGAAAACGTTTTGCAGATAATCATATACTAAACTCTAGTTCCAAGAATCCTAGGAGGAGGCCATGGGTCAAACTGCATATAAGCAAAATGCATATAAACATTTTCCCATTATGACCTTGTCATCTTCTCCTATATACATAACCTTGACAGGCAGCACTTGCTCCCACTAGTTTTACCTTAGCCCATTGGTCTCAGTACAGCAAAACAGAAACTCATCACTGGTCACTTGAACAAGATGACACAGGGAACCACCATCACAGCTATTGCATTACCGTTGGGGAAAGGATCCTCATGTTTTGCCCCCAATGAGACATTTCTGCTATATTTCCCCAAATTGTAATTATATAAGTGTTGGGTTTTTGTGTGTACAGATCTGTTGCAATGACTCATTATGTTGCATTTGATTGCTTGTCCCTCACAGGTTCTCCTCAGTTTTTCTTGCTGTTGTATGAAGGGCTTTTTCTTCTCAAGCCTTTTTACTCAACCTCCCACCCAACCTCCCACTCATCTTACCACTCCCTTCACCATTCTTTATCTCCTTTTTTAGTTGCTGTTATTGAGTTCTAGAATAAAACATAGACCAAAGTGGCTGGACATGAATTAACTGTCTGGATAGACATCATTTAGCCAAAAGTAGCATATGTTGAGGCCAGAACACTCCAAAATGTATAAGCACCACATAGGGGCCAGATGGGAAGGAAGGGAGGAAGGAAGAGAGAGAGAGATAGTTTCTTGTTGTTGTGCGCATTCAGGTCATTTCAGGCTCATGGCGACCTAAGGAGACCCTATTACAGGTTGTGTGAGTCACCCAATGTCACCCAGTGGGGTCCATTACCAAGAGGACAATCAAACCCTGATCTCCATAGTCATAGTCATAGGAAGGAAGTGAGAAATAGTACTGCAACCTAAATGCCCCTGAGGGCAGATTCACATGGATGAGACAGTTAGGAGTCCATCCTCTTCCTGCTCTCTGTTCTAGACAGCTAATTTTAGCATCAAAAAGCTTGAACCTATAATACTGTTTTAATCATCCTATAACAAAGGGGCATCCAATCTCTGGCAAGGACATAATCAAATTCCTTAGCGAAAACTCTACGCGTGGCACATCTGAGCAACAGAATTTCCTCACAGCTCTTGTACACTTTAAAGACTTTAAAAACAAGTCTTCAAAAAGCAGCACATTTCTAACCTCCAACAGCTAACAGTTAGTAATTCTTTTTCACTGCGTAAATAAATTACATGATCAATACTATCCTCAGTCGACAGCAGCCACAGCACGATTAGCTATAATTCTTTATTTTCCACACATTAGGGGACTATCAGAACATTATGAGTCAGTGCACTTCTATGAAACCCACACAGCTGCAAAGTCTGCAGAAAAAAGAAGTTACCCATCTTTATGAGTGCCAAGAAGTAAGAACTCATTTTATACGGCAGATATAAGAGTACCACCATCTAATGACTGCTGCATCCCAGGGAAAAAAAATCTTTTGAGCACAGTTTATAGATTCTACAGAGTATTATAGATTCTACAGAGTAAGAGAACTTTTAATGGCTATTTTAACACTTTGAACAATAAAATGATGCAGGGAGTGAACTTTCCTATTGCTTTCCCAAAGAAACAACAAAAGTGTTGTGCTGCAAATCATACTGCAAATCATACTCAAAGCACAGATGGGGAAATTGTGGTCCACAGGGTGCATGGAGACCCAGAAACACCCTCCACAATTTTTCAATTTAAAAAAAAAATCAAAACAATTATCTCTCATCACCTCTAAGGGGCATTTGGGCAATTTCACCATTTTGGACTTTTGGTTGCTTTAAGTTCTAGAAGAGGGCCTAAATCTTTCAGTAAGGAGTATGTTAATTCATTAATTTTCAGTAAGCAGTTAAAATTCATCAATAGTGTTTCTTTTCAATGTCTGAATATCTCCCCTGCCCCCAACGTGAACAAATGTTAACAGGAGAAACTGGAGCACATCCTATGGGAAGGAAACAGTGCAGGAGTTATGGGAATCTCATAATAATTCCGTAACAGGAATTATGGGAATTCAGACAAAAGAGCCAGATCATAAAACTGATGGAGGTTTGTCAATAAAGTCAATAACTATATTAATCAACTTAAGTAAGTATGGTGAAGTATTTGGTTCCTTTTCAAATAATTTCTTAATCCATTAAAATGTGCAAATAAAAAAATGTGTTATACCTCCTGACTATGCTCTTTATAAACCTTCAGTGGACCTGTGGGGTTTTCTGTGTCCCACATTTGTAAAGATCCATCTCCACTGGAGGTGACAAGCACGTGTTCATTGTTCTCACTCCATGTCACATCAAACAGTCCATCGTTCCAGTCAAAACTAAACCAAAAACAGCAACAAGTTAATCAATGAGAAGCTGAAGCATATTAATTAATTCAACATGATGGATACCAAAATGGTGTCCCTTATATCAAATGGTAAAATCAAGACTTGCTTTTTGGAGTTTATATTTTTTTGGAATATTTTCAATCCATGGATGCTTAATTCATGGATAAAAAATCCATGGATATGGATAGTCAACTGTACTGTAAACACAGCACAATGATAGGTGCTATTCACCCAGTAAAATGTCCTGTCTTTTCATATAACAAACTTAAAATCTTTATTACCCCACATATTCTCTGTAGGTAGTGTGGAGGCCTGGCATTTCCCCACATTATTTGATAGCCTTCCACGTTAACTCTCAGTAAAGCGAACTTATTCTTAAAAGACACAATCATATGATATCAGAACAGTCCGCTCCAAGCTACAAGTTCAAATGAAAACTGGTTTTTATTAATAATTAGAGAGAAAGACTACCTCCTGAAGAGATGAACTCCAGCTTCATTTTGTTCCAAGATTACCAGAGTTCCACAACCTACGAAGAAAGATAATAAAACTAAATTCTTTTTATGATACCAGGGTAAATGTTTATAATATATTGTCTAGACTAGATTGAGCAAATTAAAAGGAAAACAGTTCCATTTTGAGTGCTTTACTCAGAAACACAGTTATACTAAGTTAAACCATTTGTCAATCTAACACAGTATTGTCTACTTAATTGCTTGTCAAGCTATATGTTGTAACTTACCAGCATTCCTCCCAACCACCACCTCAGTATTCCCAGGACCAGTATGATATTTGTGCCATATTGTTATCACGTAGGCATAGTTTCCTTTTAAGTTGCCAAAGACTAGCATAATAATAAAATAATAATAACATTTATTTGTACCCCCCCCCCCGCATAGCAATCGGGGCAGCTTCCACCATAAAAATACAATACAATAAAATCGACCCTAAGCCCCAACCCTCCCGACCCTTAAAAATTATTAAACAACATCAAGTTTAAAAACAGATTAAAACAAGTTACAAAAAATTACCACTTACAATAATTGCAGCAGCAGAGGATATAATAGCAGCTAGGATGGGGAGTAAAGAGATACAGGGAACGGTTCTCTGACTGGGAAGACTAACATCTTGACAGCCCTTTTAAAGCTGTCTAAGGTTGGTAAATGACGGGCAGCCATTGAAGAGACTTCAGAACAGGTGTTATGTGGTCTCTTTTAGATGTACCAGAGACCAACCTGGCTGCCATATTTTGCACCAATTGAATTTTCCGAACCAAGCACGAGGGTAGCCCCATGTAGAGCGCATTACAGAAATCCAGACGAGGTTACCAGAGCAGGTACCACAGTTTCAAGGTCCCTTACTTCCAGGAAAGGGCGCAGATGGCGTATCAGCCGAAGCTAATAATAGGCGCTCCTGGCTGTCGCATTCACCTGATTAATCATATGAAGCGACGAGTCCAGGAGCACCCCCAGACTGCGAACACAGTCCTTCATGGTAAGTGTGATCCCGTCCAGGACTGGAGGTTGTATCCCAATACCTGGTTTCAGGGCCGCTACTGGAAGTACCTCCGTTTTGTCTGGATTCAGCTTCAATCTGTTTTTCCTCATCCAGTCCATTACTGCTCTAAGACAGTCGTTGAGAGAAGAGACACCATCGGGGGCTGAAGCTGATGACCGGGACATGGGGAAGTATATCTGGGTGTCATCAGCATACTGATAACACCCAGCCCCATGTCTCCGAATGATCTCTCCCTGCAGCTTCATATAGGTGTTAAATAACATCGGGGACAGTATCGCGCCTTGCGGGACGCCACACTTGAGCTCCTTCCTAAAGGAGCTACTGTCCCCGAGCAACACCCTCTGGGATCTGCCCAAGAGGAAGGAACGGAGCCACTGCAAAGCAGTGCCTCCAATTCCTAGCCCCCTCAGGCAATCCAAGAGGATGTTGTGATCGATTGTATCAAAAGGCGCTGAGAGGTCTAAGAGAACCAGCAGGGCCACACTACCCCTGTCGATGCTCAAATGCATATCATCAGTCAAGGCAACCATGGCAGTCTCAACTCCAAATCCCGTTCTAAAGCCAGTTTGAAATAGATCTAGATAATCGGTTTCATCCAAGACAGCCTGGAGTTTAAGAGCCACCGCCTTCTCGATCACTTTGCTCAGGAATGGTAGCAACGAGACCGGCCTATACCTATTCATGTCCAGGGAATCCAGGGAGGGCTTTTTCAGAAGCGGCCTAACCGCTGCTTCCTTCAAACAAGATGGAACTAAGCCCTCCCTGAGAGATGCGTTGATGATGTCCTTAAGGCATCCCCTCCCTGGACGGCCAGCCATGATGGGCAAGGATCGAGGGGGCAGGTAGTTTTCCTCACTCTACCAAGGAGCTTGTGCACATCATCGGGACTCACAGATTGGAATTGATCCAGTAAAATCTCAGTAACGGAGTTGCTGGACGCCTCATCTGTAGATTCTGTGTCAGTACTGGCATCTAAGTTGGCTCTTATCTGAGAGATTTTATCTGCAAAGAAGTTGTTAAACGTGTCACAGCAGGCCGTTGTTGGGTTAAGCAGGGGATTCTGCGCAGGAGGAACCTGCGTCAGTTCCCCTACCAGCCTAAACAGCTCTGCTGGACGGGACTCTGCAAACACAATACGTGCAGAGCAAAAAGATCTCTGCGCTGCATGTATTGTTTCTCGATAGGAATCAAGGAAATTCCTATAATGAGTCTTGTCAGACAAGAGTCAAGTTTTCCGCCAGGAGCGCTCTAGTCGTTGTCCAACCCGCTTCATCTTCCTAAGCTCTTGTGTATACCAGGGCTTACGACTGGAAGCAGGTAGGAAAGGACACTTGGGAGCAATTGTGTCGATAGCCTTGGTGAGATCAGTGTCCCATGTATTAACCAAAGCTTCGACAGAATCACCGGCGTTACCAGTCATTAAACCTTCTAAGGCATGTGACTACTTTTGCTTTTGAGTAGCACTGGTCTATTCTTAGAGGTAGTGGTTTTCCAGAGTCACCAAGAGATCTTTCATAATGCCTAAGGATATTTTAAGGAGTGGACCTGTTGTGTGGCCATTATGTACTCTGTTAGGTTTGAGTGCTGGCCTATGACTTTGGAGACCAGGGTTTGATTCCCAGCTCAGCCACAAAACCCACTGGGTCACTTTGGGCAAGTCACATGCTCTCAGCCTCAGGGGGAGGCAATGGAAAACCTCCTTTGAACAAATCTCGCCAAGAAAATCACATAATAGGGTTAATAAGCCTTACGATTGCCATAAGCCAGGAACAACTTGAAGTAACACAACAACAACAATAACAATCCCTTCCTCCAAATATTTAAGATATGTATGTGCATACTGGTAATTTTTTGTGACAGTTCTCATTAACAAGAGTCCAAAAATAAGGAGCAGCTGCCATAAGTGCGTTTGTTCCATATACTTTCAAAGTCCAGAATGGATCTGAAGCACAATAAGCATTATGTAGAAGCAATCTTTCATTGTCTCCAATAATGGTGAGCAACTTGTGGCCCTCCAGATGTTACTGAACTTTCATCAATCTCATCTAGCCTAGCCAGTGGTAAAAGGGCATGAGAATTGCATTCCAGTAACATCTGGAAGGCCACAAGCAACCATGACCTGATCTGCAAATATCATAATAACCATTTGAAAGGCATGGCAACAGATCCACACCTAGCTATATTTAAGATTCCAAAATACTGTGGTGGGTTAGAAACAAGAATGTTGGAAGTGTATGATGAAAAAAGTGCAAGAGTCAACGAAGGCAATGAGAAGTGAACAGGTGGCAACTACTACACTTGAACCTTAGAATGTAAACTTAGGAAAACAAAAATAGAAAAATAACCACAATCTAGCAGAGACAGAGGTTAAATGCCATTGATTACATTGATTTGTTTAGCTATATACTTAATTACAGATACCCATTTTTACTTGGATAATAAGTATTTAATATTGTAGATTTTACATCTGAGTAACATGCATAAGTATGTTATATGATATTCACCAGGGGTAGGCAACCTTTTTGAGCCAGGGGCCGGGTTGCTGTCCCTCAGACAATTGGGGGGGCCGAAGCACCATAAATAAATAAATATTTTTAAAAAATTAAAAAAATTAAAAAATATATGCATGCACACTCTCTCAGCCCCAGAAAAGCCATGGCAAACCCCCTGTGGAGATTTTGCCAAGAAAACCCTAAGAACAAGTAATAACAACAATAATCAATATCATCATGGCAGGCGGCGGCAGCAGTAGGGCCGGCCTGGGGCCGGTCCAAAGGCCTAAGGGGGCCGTATCTGGCCCCCGGGCCTTAGGTTGCCTACCCCTGATATTCACAGTAAACCATATAAATCCACGAGGAACCACACCAATCCAAGAGACAGAAGTATTTCTGGAACAAATGATGTCAGTGCAAGAGAACAACAACACTTTCCATTTACATGAGACTTCAGTAGAATTTACAGGGTTTGAGCTTTATGGCTGAAACCAGAATGCTTGATTCAACATTTCTTGTCAGACTTAATGCAAGCATGAGGTCAGTTAAGGTCAGTCTTACCAATAAGCAATAGTTATTTTTAAAGTGCACTTGAATCTTCCTGCATATTATAAGGCAGTGTGGCTGCAGATGGGTTCCGTGGTTGGGCAAATCTTACTCCTTTTAGCAATACTAGGTTGAAACAACCAACTACACCAGGGGTAGGCAACCTTTCCCCTTTAAGGGCCGAGGGATTTCAGCTCCCAGAATCCCAGGAGCTATTGGCCAATATGGGACTATTGGCCAACATGGCTGAGGCTTCTGGGAGCTGAAGTCCCTCGGCCCTTAAAGGGGAAAGGTTGCCTACCCCTGAACTACACATTCCTAGGGATGCTTATTCAGACATAAGTTTCACTCTGTTTGACAGGACTCGCTTTCAGCAGATTGTTTCCCTGTTCCCTCTTACTGTTGTATCTGCTTCTTCCTGTTGTTATCGTGTGCCTTTAAGCCATTTCCTACTTATGACAACCGAAAGACATCCCTATCACAGTTTTCTGAGGGCTCAGAGTATGTGACTTGCTCCGAGTCACTTCAAGGACGAGTAGGGATTCAAACCCTGGTCTCCAGAGTCCTAGTTCAAAACTCAAACTAATATGCCACATTTGCTCTATCTGTATCAACCTAAACCAAGGGTCGGCAACCTACGATCCCCGGGCCGGTTCTGGCCCAGGATGCCGGAGTTACAGGCCCAGGCGAACCCCTGCTGCCGCCCGTTTTCTTCGCCACGCGACTGCGCGTGCCGCGACTGCCATTTTGTTCTCCAAAATGGCAGTCGCAACGCGTTTGCGCATGCGCAGTAATCCTGCCCATGCGCAAACGCGACGCAACCACCATTTTAGAGAACAAAATGGCGGTCGCGGTGCCGGAAGCGCGGGTGGAGCCCAGGAGGACGGCCGCCGCCGAGGGAAGCCTCCCCAGGGGGACCCTCGGTGGCGATGGGCTTCCAGGAGGCCCGTCGCCACCGAGGGAAGCCTCCCGGGGGGGACCCTCGGTGGCAACGGGCTTCCAGGAGGCCCGTCGCCGCCGAGGAAAGCCTCCCCGCATGCACCCTCGGTGGCGATTGGCTTCCGGGAGGCCCGTCGCCACCAAGGGAAGCCTCCCCGCATGCACCCTCAGTGGCGATTGCCTTTCAGTACACCCGTCGCCACCGAGAGAAGCCTCCCTGCATGCACCCTCGGTGGCAATGGGCTTCCAGGAGGCCTGTCGCCACCGAGGGAAGCCTCCCGGGGGGACCCTCAGTGGCGACGGGCTTCTAGGAGGCCTGTCGCCGCCGAGGGAAGCCTCCCCGCGTGCACCTTCCACCGACGCGCGCAACCCCCATACATGCGGCCACCGCCACGCCATGCACAATGGTGGCATGTGCGGGGTTTGCGCGCGTCAGTGGAGGGTGCGTGCATGAGCGCGCAAGCGCACGCCGCCATTCCCCTCCCCCCCCTTGGCCCAGCCGAGACCTAGCCCAGGTCTCAAAAAGGTTGCCTGCCCCTGACCTAAACTAAAGCAATGCAAAGACATAGCCCTGTTACTCTGGACGCAAAGGGATCTGGAAGCACCTTTCAGACTAATAGAAAGAAAGAAGTTGGTAGTAAAATCTTTCTATACTTAAATCTATTTCCGATACAATGCAGGGAGTTAATTTTTACAATGTTCAGGGGCTATTGTTTTTTTAATTATCTTGGGGTTAGTAAGACTATGGTGCCATGTGACAATGCTTGCATGCGTATCAATTATGTCTGCTAGGATGTAAGCACTTAAGATGGACATAAAAACTAAAATAGCAGCACAAGTGTCTCAAAAGAGCATCCTAAATCAGCAGAGAAAAGCATTTTAGGATTAGGATTGGACTTTAAGTAATTTAGTAGAAAGTGTTGTAGTTTCCAAACTTTTTACTGTTCGCTTCTCTTCGGCTTCACAGACTCTTGCACTTTTTCCATCACACACTTTCAATAATCTGATTTCTAACCAACAACAGCACTTTGGAATGTGGAGTTAGATTTAGATTTGGAATGTTATTGTTGTTATGTGCCTTCAAATCATTTCCAAGTTATGACAACCCTAAGGTGGGGTTTTCTTGGCAAGAGTTCTTCAGGAGAGGTTTGCCATTGCCTTCCCCTGAGGCTGAGAGTGTGTGACTTACCCAAGGTCACCCAGTGGGTTTCATTGCTGAGTGGGAATAGAACCCTGGACTCCACTTGTAGTCCAACACTCAAACCACTACACCACACTTACTCTCCCCCAGACTTGCAGTAGACCCACCCTTATTGTAGATGTAGACAATGAAAGGTTGCTTCTACATAATGCTTCTACATTGTACAGTATGATGAACATATATACTCAATTTCTTTTTTTTTTTTTTTTTTAAATCATATTCTTTAAAACAAAGACCACCCTGTGTGGTCCCTTTCTGGAAGAGGTGGCCTAGAAATGAAATAAATAAATATTCAAGGGTACACTAATAGTTTTGTGTTAAAACCACTAAAAGAAATTTCAAGCTGCAGCCCCGTGCATGCTTGAAAGCAAATTCCACTGAAACTGGGGGTCCCTCCTTCTAATTATCTAATTATTATTATTTTTTATTAGTAGTAGTATTCCTTGTGTGGAGGAGGAAAAAAATATTAATGGCAACACACTTGCTTCATTAGGATCTGCTTCCAAGTAAGCGGGCAAATATTATATTATACACACACACACATACATATTACAAATATTGTTATGTAATATAATAATAATAATATAATAATAAACATCACTACAAATATTGTAAATATTCTATTATATAATATATATATAATTATTATAAATAAATTATTATATTATATAATACAATCTTATAAATATTCATAAACATATACATAGTATATATTAGAAATAAATATTATTATATTCAATCATATTAACTTATTATTAATATTCATAAACAAATTATGAATACTTACATTACATATATTATATTATTATTATTATTATTATATGATATTTTATATATTTTATATTAGGGATGCAGTGGCTCAAGTGGTTAAGATGCTGACTCTGTTGACTGCAAGATCAGCAGTTTGGCAGTTCGGAGGCCCATGTGCTGCATGATGGGGTGAGCTCCCATCACTAGTCCCAGCTTCTACCAACCTAACAATTTGTAAGCATGCAAATGCAAGTAGATAAATAGGTACCACTTTGGTGGGAAGGTAAACAGCGTTCTGTGCAGTCATGCAGGCAACATGATCACAGAGTAGTCTCTGACAAAGTTGGCTCTTTGGCTTAGTAACAGAGATGAGCACCAGCCCCTACAGTCAGACATGACTTGACAACCTTGTCAATGGGGAATACCTTTACCTTTTACCTTATGGTATATATTATAAATATAAATATTATAAATAAATATTATTATAAATATTCATAAATATTATATTTATAGTATGTATTATAAATAAATATTATTATATTATGTAATACAATCTTATTATCAATATTTATAAATATTATATTATAGTATATAGATTATAAATATAAATATAAATAAATATATTATATAACAAGTCTTATAAATATTCAAATATATATATAGTGTATATTATAAATATTATGTTATATAATAAATCTTATAAATATTCATAAATATCATATATTGTATATTATAAATATAAATATTATAAATAAATATTATATTATATAATAAGTCTTATAAATATTCATAAATACATTATATAATGTATATTATAAATATAAATATTATAAATAAATATTATTATATTATATAATAAATCTTACTATAAATATTCATAAATATAGTATATATAGTGTATATTATAAATATAAATATTATTAATAAATATCAATATTAATAATATTTTACAAATATTATATTATTAATAAATAGTATTAATATTATTGTTGTTTAATAATAATTGTATAACTTACTAATATAAAGCGGGGGAAACCCTTAACCCTAATAATATTTATTATTAACAATAAATATTGTCAATAGTAACAAATGTTATTATTAAGCATATTTAAGGGTTAAGGATTTGCCCGCTTACTTGGAAGTGGGTTCCCTTTAATATACTTTTTCCTCATCCTCCAACTAGGGAAAAAAAGATGGGGGAGCGAAAGACTCGCAGCCTCTACTACGCATGCGCCGCTTCACCTGCGATCCCGTAGTACTGGGAGGCCGCGCAGGCCAAGCGCCCCGGCAGGTAAGGCGAGAACTCCACCGCGTAGCCATGGCGGCCGGGCAAGCGGAAGGCCTGCGCCCTCGGTGACGTCGCCGGCGGCAGCCGGGCAGCACCGCTCATGGCCTCGCCGCTGACTGCCCGCTATCGCCGTCCCTCCCCAGGTGGGAGACCCACGAGCGGCTTTGAAAAGGCCCGCTCCCTTCCTTGTCTGTCGCCGCCCCCTGTCACGGCCGAAAGGGCGGCTCTGAGGAAAGGTGTCGCCACGACCGCCATCATTGTTTTGGGCAAAAGAGCCGCCCTCTTAAGGCCTCTGATGGATGGGGAAGCGTGAGGCGTAGAGCGCCTTTATCTCCGCGGTTCTTCAGTCAGTCTTTCGGTTCTTGATGACACTTTCGAGGATACAATATATTTCAGTTTGCAGGAGAAGAAATACAGAAGTGCACGCCTTTAATAACAACACGAACAACAATATGTAGATGCCTCTTTGAGACTCACTGAAAGAAAAGTTGGCAGCATGAGCTTTCCTAGACTTCAGTCAACTTCCTCAGTATATACTCCTGTATATATTCCTAGACTTCATGCTGCCAACTTCTTTCTTTCAGTTAGGTCCCAAACACACTGCAGAAATAATCCAGTTTGAGACCGCTTTAACTGCCCTGGCTTAATGCTAGGGAATTCTGAGAACTGTAGTTTTGTGAGACTCATTACAGTCTTCTCTGTCAGAGAGCTCTGTGCCACGATAAACTACAGCTCACAGGATTTCCTAGCACTGAGCCACGGCAGCTAAAGCAGTCTCAAACTGGATTGATTTTCTGCAGTGTGTTCTGGATACAGACTAACACAGCTATATCTTTGAATTCTACAACAATAACAATAACAACTAATTATTACACTACTAATAACAACAACAATAAAGCAAATAAATAGGGTTGCAGGCTTCCTCTGGTTCTGAAGTAATTATGCTCTCTCAGGCTGCATCTGCACTGCAGAAATGATGCAGTTTGACGCCGCTTTAACTGCCATGGCTCAATGCTATGGAATTCTGGGATCTGTAGTTTTGTGAGATATTTAGCCTCCTCTGTTGAAGAGCTCTGGTGCCACGACAAACCCTAGGATTCCATAGGATGGAGACATGACAGTTAAAGCAGTGTCAAACCGTTAATTCTGCAGTGTGGCAGCAGATCACACACCCAAAACGTAGAAATCAAGTAGATTCCAAAGTGGTTTACAAGCTTAAAAAGGGCAAAGGCATGAAATTACTGGTAGTTTAATTGATCAGAAGCATGGGCCAATGACATTTTAATGCCTGAAATTGGAAAGTACAACAGGTCAAAGGTATATATATATATATATATATTCTGCAACATAGACTCCAACCACACATGGAAAGAAGGGGGAAGCAGATGGGCAGTCCTGGGCCGCCCCGGGAAGCTGCGCCACAGGGCCGAGGTATCCCCACACCTCGGCCCCGCGGCGCAGCTTCGCCGCCCCCGGAAGGAGCGCTAAAATAGCGCTCCTTCCACAAGTCGCCAAAGGGGCACCGCAAAAGGCTGGTGGTGCACCTTCGGCGACTCTTTCGCCGCAGCGTGTGCAGACGCTGCGGCGGGAAGGCATCGTCGGAGCCCCGGCTGTGCGGAGGGGCCAGCACTCCAACGATGCCTTCAGGAAGGGGTTGGGGCGCCCACCGTGCGGCTGCCCCTCCCCTTCCTTGCCCCCAAAATGGCCCTTTCTGCCGTCTGCTTCCCCCCAGAGATCCCAGAGGGCCAAGCAGGGTTCAGGAAAGGAAGAGGCACTAGGGATCATATTGCAAACATACGATGGCTAATGGAGTGCACCAGGAAAATCCAAAAGAAAATCAGCATCTGCTTTATAACTATAGCAAAGCCTTTGACTTCATAGATCATGAAAGGCTATGGAATGCCCTTAAAGACATCAGAGTGCCGACACATCTGATAGTCCTGGTGAGGAATCTGTACTCAGAACAAGAGGCTACTGTCAGAACAGAATGTGGAGAAACAGAATGGTTCCCAATTGGCAAAGGAGTCAGACAAGGCTGCATCCTATCACCCTACCTATTCAACCTATATGCAGAACATATTATAAGAAAAGCAGGCTTGGACATGGAAGAAGGAGAAGTGAAAATAGGAGGAAGAAATATCAGCAATTTAAGATATGCAGATGACACCATAATACTAGCAGAAAACCTCACAGACCTGGAACAACTATTAAGAAGGATCAAAGAAGAAAGTGCAAAGGCAGACTTAATGTTGAACATAAAGAAAACAAAAATAGTGAACACCGAGGACCTTCACAAGTTCAACCTATGAGCTTATTGCTCCACACTCTTAAAATGGGGCTAGTTTGCTTTAAGAGCTCTGATTGACTCCCGTTGAATTTTGAGGTTTATAGTTCCATGAGGCTTAAAGGCTCTCTGGATGAATATTCTAAATGCCTCTTCCTAAACTACAAGTTCCAGAATGCAACAGGAGGCAGCCAGAGACTTAGCCCCTTTTTAAGAGTGAGTGATAGATAGACAATAAAGAAATAGGAATAGTAAAAGAATTCCCATACCTGGGATCAAACATTGATCATAATGGGGACTGCAATCAGGAAATCAAAAGAAGACTAAGAATGGGGAGGGTGGCTATGAAAGAAGTAGAAAAGATTCTAAAACGCAAAGATATACAACTCAGCACAAAAGTTAGAATCATACAAGCCATCGTATTCCCTATTGCCATGTATGGATGTGAGAACTGGACAGTTAAGAAAGAAGATAAGAGGAAAATCAATGCATTTGAGATGTGATGCTGGGGAAGAGTGCTGAGGATCCCATGGACAAACAAATGGGTCCTAGAGCAGATCAAACTGGAAACCTCCCTGGAAGCCAAAATGACCAAACTGAGACTGTCGTACTTTGGACATATCATGAGAAGAGGGGACTTTTTGGAAAAAATAATAATGTTGGGGAAGATAGAGCGAAGTACGAAGAAAGGAAGGCCACATGCTGGATGAATGGACTCTATTAAGGAGGTCACGGGTATTAAGGGGTTACAGGAATTAAGCAGAGCAGTGGAGGACAGAGGGTCTTGGAGATGTCTCATCCATAGGGTAGCCATGAGTCAAGATCAACTTGAGGGCAGTTAACTACAATAGATAGACAGACACACACACACACACACACACACATAGATGCACAGACATAGAGACACCTTTGGCCTGTTGTCCCATTGCATGCGCTGAATTAAGGTTCAACTTTTGTTCTAGCTGGCTTCTGTAATCGGAAAGGATATGTGTGTGTGTGTGTGTGTGTGTGTGTGTCCTTTCCAGTTACAGAAGCCACCTAGAACAAAAGTTGAACCTTCATTCAGCACATGCAATGGGACAACTCTCTCCTTCAACCCTTCAATGCCCTCCTTCCAGTATCTGCTGCCTGAGGTACAGTCCTCTCTTTGCCTAAAAATGCTGAGAGACTTTGGGCATAGGAGTGCATTCCAGTAAAAACTTTCAATGCCCCCTTGCATGCTTCTATACATACTTTGTTTCAGATGTGACAGAAAACAAATTTGACAAGATACATTTGTTTTAATTCATGTAATGTTATTAATTTTCTGGAACAGAACGTTTTTTAAAAATCTGTCTAACAGCCTTTATTTATTATCTCCTGGAAAAATACTCCCTTTTTTTCTTGGGGCGTGTCAATGCATCTTCAGTGTTGCATTGTGCTTTTAAGTTGTTTCCGACTTATAGTGACCCTAAGGCGAACCTTTCACAGAGTTGTTATTTGTTTTTGCAAGATTTATTCAGAGGAGGGTCTACCTTTACCTTTCTCTGAAGCCAAGAGTGTCATCCAGTGGATCTCCATGGCTAAGCAGGGATTTGAACCCTGATCTACAGAGTTATATTCCAACACTTAAACCACGACATCACACTGGCTCTCTGTCAATGAGTCTATTCAGGAACAAATAATTTTTAACTAACAGGTTTGCAGTGTCAACTGATTTTAAAATGACTTTCTCCTAATGAGTCAAAACTTGATTGCTTTCTGCACAATCCTGTCATGTGAATGTTTGTCTATGATATAAATCAAATGACTCAGTCTTATCTCTCATGTGCTTTTAACAATCTCAGTCATAATTTAAACATTTTAAGGCAGCAATTCCTTTTAGGGGGCATTGTGGTTGTTGTTGTTGTTGTGTGCCTTCAAGTTGTTTTCAACTTATGGCGACCCTATCACAAAGTTTTCTTGGCTAGATTTGTTCAGTGGGGGTTTGCCTCTGAAACTGAGAGAATGTGATTTGCCCAAGGTCACCCAGTGGACTTCCATGACCACTTTAAAAATCTGCTGAAAGTTAATAGACCCCATCTGCAGAAAAAATGCACTTAACATGAAGGAAATCAAAGGAAAACATCATTTTTCTTGCACTCAGCTCCTGGAATATCTGAAGTCCCAGTTAAGAATCAATTTTAAGGCATACACTTTTGGAACACTGGATGGTGAATGAAAAACAGATCCATGAAATGGTCAGGGCTATAGCATTTTCCTTGTGCGTGAATTATCATGGGTGTTATTAAAAAGCCTGAAAGGTTCAATCAGTTTCAAACTGTAGTGCGTAGGTAGCTGGAAGATAAGCTGTGTGAATAATGCGATATTGCAGAAGGGTTATGTAATCATTACGCCATTTGTATAAAAAGCACAATGTTGTTAACTATACATGTTCAGCTTGTCCATCAGCTGTATCAAAAGTGCCTTATGTACACAAGTATATCTTTTTTTGTGCATCAAAAAAACAGATGCAAGACATTTCTGTCACATGCAGATCTAAAGCAGAGACTGTATCAGGACTGAAGAGTCACATATTTTAAAATGTGAACAGCAATTCTAAACAGAACTTAGAATGTGACTTTAAAAGAACTAGTTGAGTATAGTTATAATTCAAAATTTGCCTACTTCCCAAAGTAGTTACCATGATAAGTACAGTCTTTAACACTTTGATTTTCCATCAGTTAGATTTATTGAAAATCTAAATCATAAAAGCTAATGACCTATGGTACCAAACATCTTCTTCTCACATCCACCGTATCATGTCAACACCCATAACAGAGCACAAGGCAACAGCATGGCACAGCACTTGAAACATGTGATAATCTTCCTCCAACATAAAATAAATCAAGCATTGTACAGTTAAATAAGAAAAGGACTAAGTTATCCTTAGTTAAATTACAGACATAGGGCCAGAATACACTGCAGAAATAATCTAGTTTGAGACTGCTTCAACTGCCCTGGCTCAGTGCTAGGGAATCCTGGGAACTGTATGAGTTTATTGTGGCACAGGAGCTCTCTGACAAAGAAGGCTAAATGTCTCATAAAATTCCAGTTCCCACAATCCCTAGCACAGCCAGGTCAGTTAAAGTGGTCTCAAAACTGGATTATTTCTGCAGTGGGTTTTGGTCCCCTGTTATACTTATGTTATTGGGGAAATGTGTTAATTAAAACTATTTGCAATGAGTTGCTTCTAAGTTCTGTTTATAAACTGTATGCAGTCAGCCCTCTATATCCACAGATTCAACCATCCATGGCTTGAAAATATATATTTTTTTAATTTCCAAAAGCAAAGCTTGATTTTGCTGCTTTATATAAGGGACACCATTTTACTATGCCATTGTATATAATCAGACTTGAACATCCATGGATTTTAGTATCCACAGGGGTCCTGGAATCAAACCCCAGCAGATACCAAGTGGCCACTGTATAGAGCAAATGGCCCAATTTGAAACAAGGGTTGAGAATGATATCAGACGTGAGTTTCAAAGACAATCCTTACTACTGTTCCAATTTAAGATCAACCAGATATGAGAAATGGATTAATTTTGCTAGCCTTCTTCAGGATGCCCAAATGACATATCCCAATGAGCTCACAGCAGCTTACAGCCAGTCATTAATGTTCTTATATATGAATAAGAATCCAGGGGAGCTGGGCTCTATAAGAAAAGTTTTTCTCTATAAGAGAACAATATATTGAGTCTTATGTGCAAATCCTTAAGAATTTAGTCTTGTCCAGCACAGTACTATTTTTGTAGCGTCTGGTGGAGAGGGGCATTCCAAGGTATGCAAGTCCATCAACCAACATCTACTGCCCAAGCAGGAACTTATAAAAAAAACCCTTCTGGTTTCACTATATCTTTTGTACTATATGTTTTGTACTGCAACTGTATTTAGTTAAACTTATTTTATGAGCAAATGTCCATGGAATTGGGTGACTGGTTGCATAAAAGAAAAACAAACAGCAGATGTTGCAAGATAAGATATTATACATTCTCAGTTAAAAGTTGTAGAGGGTCAATGTTTAATTAAAAACTGAAGGTTAAGAAAGATTATTATTTTCCTTATTTAAACTTAATATAAATTAAAAACAAGTAAATACATAACATGCAATCAAATACATTTTAGAATGAATTAATTAATTTACAAAGTATTCTTATGCTCCTCCAGTCCCTACCCTTTTCCTCCTTGTCCTTTGTCTAGCTGGAGTTTTTTCAGCAATGTTACCATTTGAAAGATGGTAGAGAAGAGCTGGAGAAACACAGATTTTTGGTATCAAGATTCAACTGTATGTCTACAGTTTTAAAAAATCCAACAAAACCTTGAACTGGGAAAGTATGGGATTCTAATATATCGGATCCTGCTGTAGCTATTAGTGCCTGCCTGCAACTGGGAAGATAAACAGCAGCTGCCTCTAGAATCCCATGCTAGCATGGCTGAACAGAAAAATAGAGAGAAAAATGGAAAGCAAATAAGCCTCACCAGCTACTCCAAGTATGTTGGTGGTGGTGGTATTTTAAGCATATCAAAATGGAAATCATTTTTAAAGTGGAGGCTGGTGAAAAAAAGGTTGTTCCTGAACCATTTTGGAAGAAGCCTTCAACTGATCTCTAGAAAGTTCATACACTTTTTCTTTACTTATGCAAGGTTTACCTGACCAGATCAGATTTAATTTAATATGTGCCTGTTAGTTTTGGATAAAAACCTTTCTGAAACATGCTGAACTGCTATTTTTTTTGTGTGGTGTAGAAACCTATCCCTTTCATTTTAATGTTTTTTCTGCCTCTGATGCCAAATTTTCTGTTAAGGAAGGAATGCCTAGGAACACATCTATTTTGTTAACTCATCTGCATTTCCTAAGGAACCTTTAGTAAAACACGTCTTTATGCCTTAAGAAAACAGCAGGAGGCAGTCAAATTACATTTACTTTATAAAATGTAAAACTTTCAAAGTGATAGCTATGCTACTTCTTCAGCAAAAAACCAGTCATATTTAAGAGAGTCATTTATTATGGTTTATTGTTGTTGTTGTGTGCTTTCAAGTCAAGGACTCATGGTGACCCTAAAGTGAAGCTATAATGGGGTTTTTTGTTTGTTTGTTTTTTGGCAAGATTTATTCAGAGGAGGTTTGCCACAGTCTTCCTCTGAGGCTGAAAGTGTGTGACTTGTCCAAGATCACCCAGTGGGTTTCATGGCCAAGTGAGGAATCAAACCCTCACCAGAGTCGTACTCCAGCCCTCAAACCACTATACCATGCTGGCTCCATACATATGACATTTAAAAACGGAAATGCCATAATAAATTACACAAGCTTTAAGGTGCTGTAGGACTTATCTCTAAAATGTAATTTCCTGACATTCCAAGCCATTTCACACTTTTTATTCCACATCAGTTCTAGATGGTAATTCAATAATATGCTGTTGCGAGAATTGCCTACATCCAAATTGTCGTGTTTCTGCTTAATTCACTTAATTTTGGCTATATTTTCTTACACCTATAACTAAAATTCTCTAACACCTGACAATCTGTCCATCTCACTGTTTCTGAGAGGACGTACTTTCCACAAAGAACATCATGGGAAGGGGGTAGCCCATTCATTGTTCAAAGGAGGAGAAGGAGTGAAGATGATATATGAGTATTTTATTAGAATATAATGTAAATCATATTAGGGATCATTTGGTTGAAGGACAGGATATAAAAACTGTAACTAAAAAAAGCAATTTTATGCTTGAAAGTGCAATATTGTTCAGTAGAAGTCAGTGGTGTGAGGAAATTGCTAGATTACAGTGTTTAATCATTTTTAGGTTGCAAAAAGCTTTTGAGCTTATTGTGATTGCTGTTCTCATTGTAGGTGATCTTGATTGTTCTCATTTACCAAGGTGGAGATCTATCAACCTAATCATGTTTGAGCTGGAACTTGAGCCCAGTAACACTGTAGGCACCAGCTACTAACATTTAGATTTAATTTACAGTGTATGTTGTCTTGCCAATTAGCACCTAAACAGAACCATACTAAAGAACATGTTTTTGAGCCCAAGTTACAACACTGGAATGCCTACAGATAACCACACACTCATTTTTAAGTCAAACTAATTGGCCACCAGAAGTTCTGTTTGTAAAAGTATAAAACCAAAATTAATTTAGTGTCAAAATCTTCAGTACCATCTATGATTGTTTATCTCCAGTTTAATAGTTTCACTCGCATCACCTTTTAAAGATGTCTCAGGAGACCATATTCCATGAGTTGTCAGCAAATGACTTTATTTTGTGGCAGAAAAATGACTCACAAAGACTTGGTTAGAAAAATATATTGAAATCAAATACTTCCAAAGAAAATGTTCCTTCTTATTTTTTCCTGTCTTTTTAGGTTATATAATTCTCGCATTGTTGAAATTTCTGCATAAAATACGTATTGTAGTTATAAAAAATAATAGTACTCCGATTATAAATGGAAAATAATTGGCACAGCAATGACATCATATAAGTGTGTTTTGTATGTCAATTAGTCATTCATGGGTTCAAAAATCAAGAAAGAATATTAAACCAGGAATGGAAATACTGTGGCTCCTCTAATGTTTGGCCTACAACTCCCAGCAGCTCTAACTAGCATAACCAATGGTGAGGAATTATGAGAGTGGCATAGACAGGGTCATTGTTACCTACCCTGCTCCACATCCTCTTGATTGTACCTATAATGTCTTGCCTATAAGCGGTGATGTATTCAAGTCTTTTAATCCAAGTCTCAATTTAAGTCTCAAGGCTCTACTGTTGACTCTCAAGTCCTTGCAAGATACATTCAAGTCAAATCTCAAGTTGCGTCTCAAGTCTGGGAGCCAACTTTTAACAGAAAAAGGGGCAAACAAATTTGGGGCAAACAAATTTAGGGAATGGGCTTGAGGTAGGGCTTGAGGTCTTCTTGGCAGCCTCTCCCCGCTGCACATCAGAGGAGCGTTCTAAAGCAGGGGTAGACAACCTAAAGCCTGGGGGCCAGATGTGGCCCCCTGAGGCGTTTGGACCGGCCCCAGGGTTATTTGTTCTTGGGGTTTTCTTGGCAAAATCTCCACAGGGGTTTAGCCATGGCTTTTCTGGGGCTGAGAAAGTGTGCATGCATATTTTGTAATTTTTTTAAACAAATTTTATTTATTTATTTATTTATTTATTTATTTTTGTGCTTTGGCCCCCCAATTGTCTGAGGGACAGCAACCTGGCCCCCATCTCAAAAAGGTTGCCTACCCCTGTTCTAAAGCTTTACAGAAACCTCAGAAGGATCCTTTCACCTCATTCCCATTGCCTAATGCATTTGCTGTTCCCTTCCAAGAAATGCACCCCACACTCTAGGGCAGGGACAGGCAACCTTCTTCAGACCTGGGCCGGTCTGCCATTGCCCAGGTCTTGGCTGGGCCGAGGGGGGGGGAATGGCGGCGCGTGCGCTCACGCACGCGCACATACCCTCCTCCGCCATGCGCAACCCCCCCGGCACGCAGCCGCCGCGGCCACTACCGCAGCCGCTGCCGTAGCGCGCGCGGCTGCAGCTGCCATGGCACATGTCACAACACGTTTGCGCGTGCGTAAGAGTGCTGTGCATGCGCAAACGCGTCGCGACCGCCATTTTGACTTCCAAAATGGTGGCCACTGCGAGTGCAGCCGAAAACGCGCTCCGACAGCGGCAAGCGGCGGCGGTGACGGCGGCAACCTTCGGCCTGGGCCGGTAAGTCCGGGTCCCAGGGCCTTAACCAGCCCCCGGGCCGTAGGTTGCCGGTGCCTGCTCTAGGAGAAGGTCTTGCCTGCTGCTTGAAGTGAATGGTGCCAGCAAGTCACTCACTAAAAATGTACAAGTCACAAGTCCAGTCAGTGTGTCTTTATTCCCAAGACAAGTCCAGGTCAAGTCACTGAAACAACATGAACCCAACTTAAGTCCAAGTCAATTAGCTCAAGTCTACATCACTGCTTATAAGGATGAGTACGGGGGTTCAGCATTACTGGGCACCTACCAAGGCCCATGATACATCAGAATGTTACTCTACGGATGTTTACAAGGAAACTCAGTGACAACCTTGTAACCCCCCCCCCCCCCCATTGTACTGTTCCTCTGCTTGCTGTTATTGTAAACTCACCAGTTTCCTGTATGTCAGTTGCAACAGCAGAAGAATCATCAGCTTCTTTCACCTCTTCCTATCCCTTTGTATGGCAGTATGTATGGATTGGGCTTGAAGGGAGAGAGCAAGCAAATACCTATCACTGATAACATTTAGAAGTTCTGAGCCCCCACAATTTGGTGCAGGCATTTCCATCTGCTCCTGGATACAGTTTGAGATGGAAAGACACTCCCCCTCCCCAACAAAGCATAGGGAAACTCTCATGCACAGTTAAGCATACAGATAAAAAATAGAGGGGAAGCCATACTTATAGTCTAGCCAGGGGTCTCTTTTGGGAATGTTTTGAATAAAACTTGGATAGAACTTTTCTTCAGGATTTGTAACTATATTTATCAAGGATCCCTTTGGCAATCAGGCAGGAATTAGACTTAATTCTAAAAAAAAATGTCTTTCCTCTCTCTGAAGATGCCAGCCACAGATCTAGGTGAAACACCAAGAATAAATTCTTCTAGAACACAGCCTCATAACCAAAAGAACCCCACACACACACCCACCCCCCCCCCAAAAAAAAACCATCCATGGATGCTGGCTGTGAATGCTTTTGCCTACACATCTTTCCTCATTGTCCTGAGAATCACCTTGATGCAGGGTGACCATATGTCATAACTGCAAAAGAGGACAAGGCACTGCAAAATGTAGCACATTACAACATAAACACTACAAACACTAATATACATTTAAATTCATGCTTCTTAGTCATGCTTAAAATGGAGGACATTTTGGAATTCCTCCTGGACAGAAGGTTGAAATGTAAGACATGCCCTGGAAAAAGAGGGCATCTGGTCACTCTGCCTTGATCTTACTTTTGCTCCTGTTCTAGACAGAATCCAAAATAGATCTCCAGTCAGATCTGCCCAAAGAGCAGTATGTAATGATAGCACATGACAAATTGGCAATATCTAGAATCAGTGTTTGACCAGACAAGTGAAAAACCTGTAAATTGATATTCAAGGTGAATCCAAAATGCACAATGATACCAGTATGTCACAAGTTGAACTGTGACTCTGTCCTACAATATCCCAGGGTTTAGTGCCGTATTTTTCGCCATATAAGGCGCTCCGGCATATAAGGCGCACCCAATTTTAAAGGAAGAAAATCCAGGAAAAAAGGATTCCTCCCTTTAGCCGGAGGCCGGTTGTTCAATGGGCTGGTGCTGGGATCGGAGAACTTCTCCGATCCCAGCACCAGCCCATTGAACTGAGGTCGCGGGGGGAAGGAGGGCTCCTTCCCCCCGCGGCCTCAGTCTTTGAATGGGCTGGTGCTGGGATCGAAGCGATCCCAGCGCCAGCCCATTGAAAGACTGAGGCCGCGGGGAGAAGGAGCCCTCTTTCCCCCCGCGACCTCAGTCTTTGAATGGGCTGGCGCTGGGATCGAAGCGATCCCAGCGCCAGCCCATTGAAAAACTGAGGCCGCCGGGAGAAGGAGCCCTCCTTCTCCCGACGGCCTCAGTCTTTCAATGGGCTGGCGCTGGGATCGCTTCGATCCCAGCACCAGCCCATTCAAAGACTGAGGCTGCGGGGAGAAGGAGCCCTCCTTCTCCCGGCGGCCTCAGTTTTTCAATGGGCTGGCGCCGGGATCGCTTCGATCCCGGCACCAGCCCATTCAAAGACTGAGGCCGCGGGGGGAAGGAGCCCTCCTTCTCCCGGCGGCCTCAGTTTTTCAATGGGCTGGCGCCGGGATCGCTTCGATCCCGGCACCAGCCCATTCAAAGACTGAGGCCGCGGGGGGAAGGAGCCCTCCTTCTCCCGGCGGCCTCAGTCTTTCAATGGGCTGGCGCCGGGATCGCTTCGATCCCGGCACCAGCCCATTCAAAGACTGAGGCCGCAGGGGGAAGGAGCCCTCCTTCTCCCGGCGGCCTCAGTCTTTCAATGGGCTGGCGCCGGGATCGCTTCGATCCCGGCACCAGCCCATTCAAAGACTGAGGCCGCAGGGGGAAGGAGCCCTCCTTCCCCCCGCGGCCTCAGTCTTTCAATGGGCTGGCGCCGGGATCGCTTCGATCCCAGCACCAGCCCATTCAAAGACTGAGGCCGCGGGGGAAGGAGGGCTCCTTCTCCCCGCGGCCTCGGCCCTTCGCCCTATAAGGCGCACTCACTTCCCCACGCACGTTTTGGGGAAGAAAAAGTGCGTGTTATAGGGCGAAAAATACGGTAATTTGTGGAGGGACTTGGAATTATCTGAAAAAGTGCTAGGGCACTCCTATGAATTGCAGTCCTAGAACTCTAGCAGAGAAAGCTAAGTAGCTCACCAAACTAGAAATCCCAGGAATCCGTATGGTTGAGCTAAATGGTAAAATGGTATCAAACTGCTACAATTGTGCTGCGTGCATCAACCTGGACACAACTGAGATATTGAGTGTGATTTGTCTACCCAATTATGTTCACCTTTTGGGAGCTGAGTGGGAATTGTATTCCCCTCCTAAAGGATCGACTTAATAGATAAAAACTTTTCTTAGATCAATCATTGTCACTAAGGCACAGGTGGTCTTGTTGGCTCAAAGTGCCTTTTATCAGTCAAGGTTTATGGCCCAAATTGCACAGAGATAACCTTGTAGCAGTTATTCATGCTTTAGTAATCTCCTGTTAGGCTCATCACAATGAATTATACATAGAGCTGCCTTTGAAAATGGTCTGGAAACTTCCCAAATTGGGTTGCAATGTTGTTAACAGGGGTTGATTGACACAATCATGTTATTATTCCACTGCTCTGCCATCTGCACTGTTTCCAGTTTATAGTATGAAATATCTCTCAGGTGCAATGCAGCAATTTTCAAATTATGATTAAAATGCCTAACACACTCCAGCTATGAATATTTAAAAATCTTTTTGGAGGGGAGAAGTCCAAGAAAACAGTATGCAGAAGTTTCTGATAAAGCCGTATTCAATGAAAGCTACTGGCAAACTTCATTAATTTTTTTCAGAGTACATCTTCTTGGGATTATTGGATGAAGTTCTGGATAAGAATTATGGATGGATTTTATAATATCATTACATCAGAGAGAACTGTGTATGCTCAGGTGGAAGGTGGAAGAAAGCTGCTACTCCAACTCAAGAAGATTGGTTGCTGAAGATAGTTGAACTTGCTGAAATGGACAAATTGACAACTCTGATTAAGCAGAAATCCTTGTTTTGGTGTTGTTAACTGCCCTCAAGTCGATCTCGACTCATGGTGACCCTATAGATGAAACATCTCCAAGACCCTCTGTCCTCCACTACTCTGCTTAATTCCTGCAACCCCTTAATACCTGTGACCTCCTTAATACAGTCCATACAACTAGCATGTGGCCTTCCTCTTTTCCTACTTCCCTCCACCTTTTCCAGCATTATTGTTTTTTCCAAAGAGTCCTCTCTTCTCATGATGTGCCCAAAGTACAACAGTCTCAGTTTGGTCATTTCGGCTTCCAGGGAGGTTTCTGGCTTGATCTGCTCTAGGACCCATTTGTTTGTCTTTTTGGCTGTCCATGGGATTCTCAACACGCTTCTCCAGCAACACATCTCAAATAAATTGATTTTCTTCCTATCATCTGACCAGTTCTCACATCCATACACGGTAATAGGGAATATGATGGCTTGTATGATTATGACTTTTTTTTAATTAAAGCTTTTATTGTTGCAATTTAAAAATACATCCAACATCACAATCCACCTTCAACGACAGAGGACAACATATACACAATACATAATTAAATTAAACAACAAACAAAACAAACAAAACAAACTAACACAAAACTACCTAGATGGTAATTAACTAAGAATAGAGAAACAACCGCTCTCCATCTTACACATCTAGTTCATTTCAGCCTTTTATCCTTTCTTTCAACCTTTCATCCTTTCTTTCATATTCCTCATACATTACCATCTTGATCACTAATCACTTCCATTACTTTCTATATATCCTTCCACCACCCTTTCATTCTTATCCACTATTCCCTCCTTACTTACTTTCTTTCCTTACCTACTCACACCTTCATCTACTTCCTTAAACATTCTTACTATATCTTTCTCCATCTCTGATTTCTTTCCCACCTACTTTCTTCTTATTCTTACAACATTCTACTACATACATTCGAATCATTTATCTTTCCAAGCATACCGACTTCTCACTTACTTCATTGGATTGTATTTTGTGCTTTGGCATCCCTCCTTGTTTACACATTTTATCTTGGTCTTTTTGTAAAGCTCTTTGACTCTTTGTATTGTTGATCTGTTTGTGTATATCTTATTTTATTGTATTATGACTTTTGTGCTGTGTTGTATGTCTTTGCATTTTAGAATCTTTTAAAGTTCTTTCATAGCCACCCTCCCCATTCTTAGTCTTCTTCTGATTTCCTGACTGCAGTCTCCATTTCTATCAGTGTTTGATCCCAGGTATGAGAATTCTTTTACTATTTCCTCATTGTCTAGTTTGAATGTATGTAAGTTCTCTGGTCATTATTTTTGTTTTCGTTATGTTCAACATTAAGCCTGCCTTTGCACTTTCTTCTTTGATCTTCCTTAGTAGGTGTTCCAGGTCTGTGAGGTTTTCTGCTAATATTATGGTGTCATCTGCATATCTTAGATTGCTGATATTCCTTCCTCCTGTTTTCCCTCCTCCTTATGTGTCCAAGCCTGCTTTTCTTATAATATGTTCTGCATACAAGTTAAACATATAGGGAGAAAGGATATAGCCTTGTCTGACCCCTTTGCCAATTGGGAACCATTCTGTTTCTCTGTGTTCTGTCCTGTCATTATTCTTGACATAATTTTTAAAAGACTAGGAAATGTTATTTCTTACCTGGATTCTTATTAGGATCAGTTATTGGTTTAAGAGGTTTTGTAAAACAAACGGAGTTTGCTTATATTATAGAAACCTTGCATATTATGAATTTAATGAAGTCTAGTAATGGGGGATATAACCATTGTTTGGGGGGAAGAGGGAACCAGTGTTAGTTTTTGTTAGTTTTTTGCATTTTGTTAGGATTGTTGTTTCTTTTTGTTTGTTTATAGTTTTTGTATGATCATTTTCAGTCATATATATATATATATATATAGTATTTGTTGTTATTTGTGTTTAATAAGAATGAATTTTAAAAAATGAAAAAATAAAAAAATGAGCAGTGGATATCATAATTTTGAATTATTTTTTATGAAGGGGTTCTCTGAGACCTGTAATTTTTATACAGGGCTTCCCTGGGATCTGAAAATTATTTCAAGGATTCCTCTAGAGTCAAAAGGTTTAGAAAGTCTGGTCTAGACTCCATCTCCAAACTGTGTGCACTAAGTGGAAGCAGCTTCCAGGTTTTCATCCGTGTTTTATAAGTGTGTGGCTGGACATAAAATGTGCAGTTGGGGGGGGGGGGAAATCTGTGCACTTGGAAAACTAATGTGTAGTTGGAAAAATGGGTGTGCTGGTGGATATGTTAGGCTTATTAAGTGTTCATTAAACAGTTTAACAGTGGAGACAGTATGTACAATGAGCCAGCATGGCATAGGACGTTATCACACGTGGGCCAGAAAGCGGAAATAAAAGTGGAAATGAGGCATCCCGAAAATAAACAGGAAATAGCCCTTGTTTCCGCATACGTCATTACCTTCATTGCGCATTTACAGTAAGTGTATCGAACGTCCACACACAAGAGAAAAAAACCCGTAAATGTAGCCGAAATGAGCCTCCTGCACATGCGCAGAGAGAGGAATGCTCGCTGGAACCATGGCAACAGCGGGGAAATGCGCCACAATACGTATTTGGTTATCAGACCTACGGTAAATGCGAAATGATTCCCGTCGCGCAATTGCAATTCCTGAAGAAACCGAAATTCAAAAGATCTCGGTTCTTTCCACTTTCTGTCAGGGTTCTGTCGGGGTTCTGTGCGACGTCGTGTGGAAACACGGGCAAATAATCCGGATTCGTTCGCCATTTTGTTTGGATTCTGTTTGGATTGAGCCCCATGTGATAACGCCTATAGTCATATGAGCCAAGATTTAGACAATCTTTCATCTCAGTCAGGGCTAAACTGGATTTACTCACCAAAAACTGTCAAACTTTCCACTTAAAAAAGGCAAGGGTTTATTTCCCTTTCCCAAGATGCAGAAAAGCAAATCATGACTTTACCAATGTCACTATGGCTTTGGATGGATCTACACTTGTGATGTAGTGGTTTGAGCATTTGATTATGACTCTGGAGACTAGGGTTCGAATCTCTGCTGAGCCTTGAAACCACTCTCCAAGTAATATTCTCTCAGCCTCAGGGAAAGGCAATAGCAAACCTCCTCTGAACAAATTTTGCCAAGAAAACCCCAGGATAGATTCACCTTAGAGCTTCCATAAGTCAGAAACAACTTGAAGGCACACAATAACAACAAATTCTATGGAAATAATGCAGTTTGACACAGGGTGACCAGATATCCTAACCAGACAGGAGGATAAGGCACTGCAAAATGTAGGACATTCCAGAAAAATGTAGGATATTATAAAATGAAAGCTAAAAACACTAATATAATTATAAATTAATGCTTCTTGGTTTTGCTCAAAACGGAAATTTTTAAATTCCTCCTAAACAGAAAGTTGAAATGTAGGACATGTCCTGGAAAAGGAGGATGTCTGGTCACCCTAAGTTTGACATCACTTTCAGGGCAGTAGCTCTATCCTATGAAATCCTGGGATTTGTAGTTTTACAAGGTCATTGGCCTACTCTGCCAAAGAGCGCTGGTGTCTCACAAAACTACAAACCCCAGGATTCTGTAGGATGGAGTTGTGGCAGTTAAAGTGGTGTCAAACTGCATTATTTCTACAGTGTAGATGCACCCCTACCAGAGTGACCAGATGTCCTCCTTTTCCAGGACATGCCCTACATTTCAACCTTCTGTCAAGGAGGAATTTCAAAATGTCTCATTTTGAGCATAGCTAAGAAGCATGAATTGACATTCATATGAATGTTTTTAGCTTTTATTTGGTAACGTCATACATTTTTCTTGAATGTCCTACATGTCGTGGTGCCTTGTCCTCCTTTCTGGTTATGACATCTGGTCACCCTGGTTGCAGTACTAGACAGCCTCAATTTAGTCATCTTGGCTTCCAGGGAGAGTTCAGGCTTGATCTGTTCAAGGAACCATTTGTTTGCCTTCTTGGCCATCCAAGGTATCCTCCGCACTTTTTGCCAGCACCACATCCCAAATGAATTTATTTTCTTTTTATCCGCTTTGGTCACTGTCCAATTCTCACATCTGTATATGATGATGAGGAATACAATGGCTTGGATGACTCTGACTTTAGTGTTCAGTTGTATATTTTTTAGGATTTTGTCTAGTTCTTTCATAGCTGGCCTTCCCATTCCTAGTCTTCTTTTGATTTTTTGATTGCAGTTTCCTCCCTGATCAATGTTTGATCCAAGGTACATGAAACTGTTTCAATTTCCTCAGTTGAATTTATGTAGATCCTTGTGATCATTATTTTAGGGTCTATACAGACTGCCAGAAATAATCCAGTTTGAGGCCACTTTAACTGTCCTGGCTCAGTGCTAAGGAATCATAGGAACTGTAGTATATTGTGGCACCAGAGTTCTCTGACAGAGAAGGCTCAATGTCTTAGAAAAAAACTACAATTCCCATGATTCCCTAGCACTGAGCCAGGACAGTTAAAGTGGTCTCAAACTGGATTATTTATGGCAATCTGTACAGGCCCTTAGTTTTCTTTATGTTTAGTATCAAGCCTGCCTTTGCACTTTATTCCTTGCACTTCCTTAGTAATTGTTCCAAGTCTGTGATGTTTTCCACTAGTAGTATGGTGCCATGTGCATATTTTAGATTGAGAGCTTTAGACTTGATTAGAGCTCTCTCTGACAGAGAAGACCAAATATCTTACAAAACTACAAATTTCCCACGTGAGGCGGGGACTGAGGTCTGCTAGGCAGCCTATCCGTGTTGCTTTAGAAGGCTCCTTCTACCTCAATCCCATTGCCTAACACATTTGCTGGCCCCTTCCAAGAAATGTGCCTGCACTTTGGGGGCAGGTCTTGCCAACTCCTAGGAGAGAATGGCACTAGCAAGTCCATGGTATCTGTGGATGGCAAGTCCATGGATAGTGAGGACCCACTGTATGTCTATGTAAATCCATTCAGCTTCTGTGTATGACATTGTAATTTAAAAGTATAATTTTAATCATGCTAGTTATGCCACAACTATTACCATTACAATGTGAAGTCAAAGGCTTCTATAGAATCTATAGGTCCTTCAGTGCGACTTTTGGTTAAAGTTTACCACAGAGTTGAACTGGAGTAACTAGAGAGAACATATTAATAAAATTTGAGAATAATCAAAGTCACAAAAGTCAAAGCCACAAATGTGGAGAGTTGAGTGTAATTGTCATGCCCAGTCTGGTTGAGGACTCAGGGAGGACTTGGGGGTTGAACTGGAGCTCCAGTTTGAACCTGAGCCTGGCCTTACTTCTGCCCTGAGAGCTCAGTGTAGGGCCTTTGCAGACTGCCAGAAATAGTGCAAATTGAGTCCACTTTAACTGCCCTGACTCAGTGCTAGGGACTCATGGGAACTGTAGTTTATTGTGGCACCAGCGCTCTCTGACAGAGAAGGCTCAATGTCTCAGAAAAAAATACAATTCCCATGATTCCCTAGCACTGAGCAAGGACAGTTAAAGTGGACTCAATTTGCACTATTTCTAGCAGTCTGCAAAGGCCCAGAGTCTGTGGCTTCAGAGGAGACTCAGCATCCAGGCCTTCAGGCAGCAGTCTTCAGGCATGGGAGACATGGAGGAGGAGAATGACACCGACATACCTACCTTCAACCAGAGAAGAGCTTTAAGAGTGTGTCTCCAACACTTGAGAAGGCTTTATGAGAAACATCAGCTAATCTCAAAACAGCTGAGCTAATGAGGGCTGATTATATAAACATGGCAAGGATGCCAGACTGGTTGTCAGAGGCTATCTGAGTTTGCTGGTGAAAGCATGCTGGCTTCTGACCTTCCTTTGTCTTCTCAGCTCAGACTTTTGACTCTTGGATTGCTTCCTTATCTTGCCTCTCTGGAACCCATGACCTTGGACTGCTTGACTACGCTCTCAGTTTGAACTCTTGGCTTGTTATTATAGACTCATGGTAGGGGACTTTGCCTTGCTTTAAACTTCACAAGCTCTGTTAGCAATTTCTTTGTTTATTGTGTTAACTGTGGCTGTATCCTATCACCCTATTTATTCAACTTATATGCAGAACATATTGTAAGGAAACCAGGCTTGGACATCAAGTCAGAAATATCCCTAGAAGCCAAGATGATAAGACTTAGGGCCTTTGCAGAATGCCAGAAATAATGCAGCTTGAGTTCATTTTAACTGTCCTGGCTCAGTGCTAGGGAATCATGGGAACTGTATTTTTTTCTGAGACATTGAGCCTTCTATGTCAGAGAGCTCTGGTGCCACAATAAATTACAGTTCCCATGATTCCTTTGCACTGAGCCAGGGCAATTAAAGTGGACTCAAGCTGCATTATTTCTGGCAGTCTGCAAAGGCCCTCAGACTCTCATACTTTGGACATATCATGAGAAAGCATGAATCATTGGAAAAGACAATAATGTTAGAAAAGGTGGAGGGAAGTAGAAAGAGAGGAAGACCATGTTAGATGGATGGACTTTATTAAAGAGACCACGAATATGAGTTTGCAGGAGCTGGGCAGAGCAGTAGAGGACGGGAGGGCCTGGAGATGTCTCATCCATAGGGCTGTGACTGATGCAAAGTCAGTTTACAGCAAATCAGCATTGGGCTTCTTTCTTGGACAGTAATAAAAGAAAGGATTTAGGAGTAAAGGGGGTTGCAGACTGCCAGAAATAGTACAAATTGAGTCCACTTTTAGGGTTAGGGTTAGTGCTAGGGAATCATGGGAATTGGGTTTTGTTTTTTTTTCTTGAGACATTGAGCCTTCTCTGTCAGAGAGCTCTGGTGCCACAATAAAATACATTTCCCATGATTCCCTAACCCTAACTCTAACCCTTAAAGTGGACTCAATTTGCACTATTTCTGGCAGTCTGCAAACCCACCCACCCCCAACATTAGTACAAAAAGCAGTACTAAGGATTCTGTATGAGTGTGGGATGCGGGAGGTCAATGGTGGAGGGGGGTGCCACCATTAATGATCACACTGGGTGACACCAACCCTGAGTGGACCTGGCCAGCAGGGGGCGCTTTGACACTTGGTCTCGGCTTCCTTCCTCCTCCTCCTCCTCCGTGTGCCTCCATCCCCAGCAGAGGAATAGGCGGCCCTTCTCCCTCTCCTTCCCTCCCTCTCAGGAGCGTAGAGTAGCGTAGCGAGGCGGGGCCTTTCCTTGTCTCTGGCGGGAGCCACCCAGAAGCGAAGCCATGCAACAAGTGGCCCGGGGGCGCCCTCGCAGCGCTTCTCCCTGAACCAGGACTGCGAGGCGGAGGCGGAGGCGGAGGCGGCACAGCGAAGCCCATGAGGCGGAGGAGCCCTGGGGCCGGGAGGGCGCCATGACCGCGGGGTGAGCTTCCCCTCGCAGTCCCCGCAGGCTCTCTCAGGGATGAGCAGCAGCAGCAGCAGCGAAGGGGCCCTCATCAGCTTCTCGGTGCCCATGTTGGGCGGAGGCTGCCCCTTGCTCTACGAGGAGGGACCCCCGGCCAGGAGGGCCGCTGGAGGCGGCGGCGGAGGAGGAGGAGGAGGAGGAGGAGAAGGGTCCGGGGCCCGCGGCGGGGCGCCTCCTCCGGGCGCCTTCTGGAACGAGGAGGAGGAGGAGGAGAAGGAGGCCGCTCTTGCCGCCGCCGCCGCCTGCCCCGAAGCCTCCTTCTCCGCCTCCGCCTCCGCCTCGACCTCAGCCCCGTCCCGGGGTTTCAAGAGCGGCGGAGGCAGCCGGCGGACGACGGTGTCGTACGTGATCAACGAGGCCAGCCCTGGGCTGCTTCAGGCGGCGGAGAGCGGGGCCCTGCAGAGCCTGAGGGAGGCGTGCGAAATGGCCGGCGCGGAGCTCGAGGCGCTGCACTTCGGGAAGCTCGACTTCGGAGAAACCGCCGTCCTCGACCGCTTCTACAACGCCGGTGGGTCCCCCGAAGAGGGCAGGCAGGCAGGGAAGGAGAAGGCGACGACGACCCCTAGGCCCCTGAGGTGGTGTCGTTTCCGACCGAAGGAGACCCCGTGACCCTGGGCTAGTCACACTCTCTCAGCCGCCCTCCGGGGATGCCCGTGGCAAACCTCCTCTGGGCATCTCTTGAGGAGGAAATCCCAGGGGAGGGTGGCCTCAGGGTCCCCACAAAGGCGTTGTCGTTGTTGTTGTTGTTGACCCTATGAAACCCTAAGTGACCCTAAGCAAGTCACACACTCTCCTCCGCTTTCAGGGGATGTCCGTGGCAAACAATCTCTGGACATCTCTTGACAAAAACCCAGGAGAGA
Source organism: Phrynosoma blainvillii (assembly GCA_026167975.1). Lineage (NCBI taxonomy): Eukaryota > Metazoa > Chordata > Lepidosauria > Squamata > Phrynosomatidae > Phrynosoma > Phrynosoma blainvillii. Next base: position 108,146,299 of record JANUYF010000001.1, read on the forward strand.
GTGGCCTCAGGGACGCCACAAAGGCGTTGTTGTTGTTGTTGTTGGGTCGTTTCTGACTGAAAGTGACCCTGTGAAACCCTAAGTGACCCCAAGCAAGTCACACTCTCTCAGCCGCCCTCAGGGGAAGGTCATGGCAAACTTTCTCTGGGCACCTCTTGAGAAGAAAATCCCAGGTTAGGGTTGCCTCAGGGTTGCCATAAAGGCTTTGCTGTTGTTGTGTCATTTCCGACTGAAAGTGATCCAGTGAAATCCTGTGACCCTGGGCTAGTCACACTCTCTCAGCCACCCTCCGGGAGGCCATGGCAAACCTCCTCTGGACAAGTCTTGAGGAGAAAGCTCCTTAGGGTCATCATGTCAGAAATGACTTGAAGTCACACAACAACAGTTTCTTCTGTGCAGAAGACTGGTCCCCTGAAGTAGATAGATAATTAATATAGGGAAGCCACATACTCTCAGCCTCAGAGGAAGGCAATGGCAAACCTCCTCTGGACAAGTCTTGAGAAGAAAACCACAGGAGAGGGTCGCCTCAGGGTCAACACACCGGGTTTGTTGTTGTGGTTGTGTCGTTTCCGACTGAGTGTAGCCCTATGAAACTCACTGAGTGACCCTAGGCAAGTCACACTCTCTCGGTTTCAAGGGATACCCATGGCAAACCTCCTCTGGACAAATCTTGACAAGAAAATCCCAGGATGTAAGTTGGAAATGACGTGAAGACGCACAACAACAACAGTTTATTCTGTGCAGAGGACTAGTCTGCTGAGGAAGATAAATAATTAAAATAGGCAAGTCACATACTCTCAGCCTCAGGGGAAGCCCATGGCAAACCTCTGGACAGATTTTTGACAAGAAAATCCCAGCATAGGGTCACCTCAGGGTCACCATAAGTCTGAAATGATTTGAAGGCACACAACAACAGTTTATTCTGTGCAGAGAACTAGAGTTTTCTTCTCAAGACTTGTCCAGAGGAGGTTTGCCATTGCCTTCCTCTGAGGCTGAGAGTATGTGGCTTCCCTATATTAATGGCAAACCTCCTCTGGACAGATCTTGACAGGAAAACCCCAGGATAGGGTTGCTTCAAGTCAAGAAGGACTTGAAGGCAAACAACACACACATACAGGCAAACCTCTCCCAGGGTTTTCTTGGCAGGTTTCTTCAGAAGGGGTTTGCGATGAGGCTGAGAGAGTGCAGGGTGACTGGACATCCTCCTTTTCCAGGACCTGTCTTCCATTTCACCCTGTCCTCCATTTTGAGCATGACTAAGAAGCATTAATTTATAGGAATGTTATAGGAGTGTTTTTAGCTTTTCTTTGGTAATGTCCTACATTTTTCTTGAGTGCCCTACATTTTGCAGTGCCTTGTCCTCCTTTGCAGTGAGGACATTTCGTCACCCTGAGAGAGTGATTTCCCAGTGGGTTTCCATGGCCGAGCGGTGATTCAAACCCTGCTCTCCAGAGCCAAAGGTCCAAAACACACGGCAGAAATAATCCAGTTTGAGACCGCCTTAACTACTTTGGCTTGATGCTAGGGAATTCTGGGAACTGTAGTAACTGTGGCACCGTAGCTCTCTGACACAGAAGGCTCAATGTATCAGAAAAAAACCCCTACAATTCCCATGATTCCCTAGCTTTGAGCCAGGGCAGTTAAAGTGGTCTCAAACGGGATTATTTCTGGCAGTCTGTTCAGGCCCTTAGTCTTCACTGTCAGAGAGCCCTGGTGCCACAATAAACTGCAGTTCCCAGGATTCCCTAGCACTGAGCCAGGGCAGTTAAAGCAGTGTCAAACTGGATTATTTCTGCAGTGTGTTTTGGACCATAGTCCAATACTGACACCATTACACCATCCTGGCTCAACAGTGTAAAACACACCCATGCACCCACACCCTGTTGAATCCCGTGGTGGGTCCCCCTCAGAGGGAACACAAATATGGGGAGCAAGGCTGGCTGTGGGGCGACAAGAGGAGGGGAGAAGGGGACTCTGTGTCCGCAGCCCTTCCCACCACTTTCCCAAAAGAGATAGGGAACTGTGGGAATGGTCTTGAGCAGGGGTAGGCAACCTAAGGCCGGGGGGGGGGGATGCCACCGCCGCTGCCACCCCCCCGCTGCCCCCCGCTGCCTGCCATGATGATATTGATTGTTGTTATTACTTGTTCTTGGGGTTTTCTTGGCAAAATCTCCACAGGGGTTTTGCCATGGCTTTTCTGGGGCTGAGAGAGTGTGCATGCATATTTTTCTAATTTTATTTATTTATTTATTTATTTTTGGTGCTTCGGCCCCCCAATTGTCTGAGGGACAGCAACTCAGCCCCCCGCTCAAAAAGGTTGCCTACCCCTGGTCTTGAGGGTATAATCTCTGGGTTGGTTGTTGTTCTGGGTGTTTAGTTTAGCCCACTGTGTGGAACGAGATCTTGAGGGCAGAAGGGATCCTTAAGTAGAAATCAGTAGAATTTTGTGGGTTTGCTTTTCTTGGTGGTGTAATTCAGAAGTAAACTGGGGGGCTGCTTTCCACACTGGTCAGATAGGAAGATAAGTTTGCCTCTGCCAACCCACTCAGTGAGATGTGTGCGTGTGTCTTCAAGTCGCCTGTGGACATATGGTGACCCCATGAATTTCATAAGGCTTTCTTAGGTAAGGAATACTCAGAGATGGTTTTGTCAGTTCCTTCCTCTGAAATGTAGCCTACAGCACCCGGTATTCCTTGTCTGTCTCCCATCCACTCAGTGAGGAGCTGCGGACAATCCCAGCAGTATGACAGGTATCTCAGGATGATACCTGGGTTTGTTGAAGGTAGGTTTTTGGGTTTACACATGAAAAATAGTATGATGTATTTGAAATGTCATTTCCGAAGAATATTTTCGTTGTCATCTTTGTTAAGCATAACTTCCTTCTGCTTTTCTTTGCTGTTCTTATAACCAGATAATGATGTGTGAAAATTCTTTCATGCTGGACAGAATGTGCAGTTATAACTGGCATCCTTCTCCCTTTTGTATCACATTAACATTGGTCCTGAGTATTGCTCTGATAGGCATCTTTGGTGCTGCACTTGGCCCTCCATATCCAGGGATTCTTTATCTACAGATTCAAGCATCAACGGCTTGAAACTATATATATATATATATATATAGTTTATATATACACACATTCCAAAAATCATATATATACATATATATATATATACACACACACATTCCAAAAAGCAAACCTTGATTTTGCCATTTTATATAAAGGACGCCATTTTACTACCCCATTGTATAACAGTAGGCCCTTGGGATCTGCTGTGGTTTGGTTCCAGGACTCCGTGGATGCCAAAATTTGTGGATGTTCAAATTGTGTGTGTGTGTGTGTGTGTGTGTGTACGGAAGGCTGACAATAATGGGACTTGAGCATCCATGGATTTTTGTATCCACAGGAGGTCCTGGAACCAAGCCCCAGTGGATACCAGGGGCCCATTGTATTTCCAAAATTGTGAGTGTGTAGTGATTGTGAATATTTCTTCTTCATGCTTTGTGAGTAAGGAGTGGGGCCTTTCTTCTGTTCTCTATGTGCATCTCAATTCACCATCAGTATATTTGGAGCCAAAGTATATAAGTAACAAAGTATATATAAGGACTCAATTTTGTGCCAGATCACACCCTTTAAACTGAAATTTGCTATATGTGTTCCCAGCATTGTATAAGCTGGCTGCATTTATACATTCATAAGGTAGGCATGTTGTTGCCTGTTAGATGTTGTGTTGCAAATTCCCAGCAGCACTAGCCAGTGTAGCCAATGCTGAGAGACAATGAGGTTATAATCTAATAAAAGTTTCCCATTCCTAGTTTATACATTAAGGGGGGGGGGGGGGAATGTACTCTCCATTCATCTGGGTGCCAGTCATGCAGCCCTTCATTTATTGGACTACAATTCCTACCAGCCCTTATGGTAGCTAATGGTGAAGAGTGATGCAAATTGGGGTGCAACAACATCTGGAAGGCCACTTGAGTCTTACTGTACTTGCCATACATATATGTTCAAAGATGTGTATACAGTATGTACCTTCAGGTCACCTGTCGATTTATGGCAATCCCATGAATTTCATAGAGTTTTCTTAGGCGAGGAATAGTCGGAGGTGGTTTTGCAAGTTCCTTCATCTTAAATATAGCCTAGAGCACCTGCAGTCTCTCATCCAAGTACTAACCAGGGCTGCCACAGCTTGGCTTCCAAGATCAGACAAGATCTGGTGCCTTCAGGGTATTCAGACTCTTTCATGTTCAGAGATGATGTTATCTTAATCTAGAGATAGATGAGAAATTCATTGGGTTCACATTTTAATTGAGATGACTCTGTTCACAGCTCTCAAAACTGAATGCAGATCCTGTCACACTTCGCACTTGGGGGAAAATGTTAAAATGTCCATGAAGAATGTATGCATTTGAAAAATGTGCACAAGTATGCTCTAGTATAGTCAGTGGAAAATACATATCAAAATGCCTGCTTTTGAAAACTATAGAAATACGTGTCAGGGTGGGAGGAGGCTCTTTATCCAGTGCAGACCCAAACTGTGGAGTCAAAGATTGGCCATGGGAAGTTGAGTTAGAGCTTGAAATACAGTCTTTGAGGGTATTTGTCCAAGCAGGCAAGGTGTGACATGTGATGTTGTTGTTGTGTGCCTTCAAGTTGTGTTTAAGTTATGGCAACACTAAAGTGAAACTGTCACAAGGTTTTCTTGGCAAGATTTGTTCGGGGTGGGTGGGTTACCATTACCTTCCTCTGAGACTGAGAGTGTGGGTTTCCATGGCCAAGCGGGGACTCAAACCCTGGTCTCCAGAGTCGTAATCCAATACTTAAACCACTACTCCACAGTGGCTCCCTTAAAATGTGACATAACTTGCTTCTTTTTGTACTTTGTAAGTAAAACTGCTAGTCCTCATGGAAGCCAATACAGTATATTGGTCACTTGCTGTGGAAGAGGGAGTCATGAGAGTGTTTTGTCACACCTTGTGTTGTTTCCAGTCTCCTTGATTCTGAAGATAGGAATCAGTCAATACATTCTGCAACTGTTTCAAACAGTTGCACCTAAAGGCTGTTAAACAAAGGTGAATAGTTGTTTCAGTGATAGGTGCCCTGGCAGGAAGTCACGCCCAAATCTTTATGCCAGGAGGATAACATTTTATTCAGAATCAGTTCACCCATTTTTCTGTTCATGTTTTTGGAGTCTTTGACGTGGCCTTGAGGTCTATGGATATGACACTGTCTATTGGTGTCATGCAATACATGGACCGAGCAGATCCAGGCTCAGATTTGTGGACAATAGGACCATTTGTATGGCAGTCACACTACATACATAGCATACACAAATGAGAACTTAGAGTCTTAGACTGTGTCTACTGAAAATGTATTGACCACTGGCATGATAAATTTAGACCAAGAGTTCTGAGCTGGGGACACATAACTACTTCAGGACATCCCAGAAACAGCTCAGACCCGCAGAAACCCACAGTCTCAGTATGCCAGATTACTCATATGAATGGGTCCTTAGAGTCAATGCACAGATCCTCTCTTTATAAAAGAAGTTGGGAACCTTTGGCCTTCCAGATGTTTTGGATTAAATCCTGGCTGGGGCTGGTGAGAATTGAAACCTGAAATGTCTGGAGTACTGCAAGTCCCTCATCCCCATGGGATAAAAATAATGTACTCTGTTTCTGTGCCCCAGCAGTTCTGGTTGGGCCAAGGCAAAGAATTGTAGGGAAAAGTTAAGGAATTTTTTATTTTCTGTTATATGTTATGAGTTGCTCCCGGTGTTGTCCATCTACCAGGATAATGGACATTATTGGCAACTCAGTTCTGTCTCCCCTGCCCACCTCACAAATCTATTCCAGAGAGTTGAGGGACCAGGTTTAGAGGGGCAGGGAAGTAGAAAAATGACAGGAGCTTCATAACCTTTTGTAACATTGGGGGCTGTTAATATTCTCTAAGAGAAGAACACTCAATCGTAGGGATAAATGTGAATTATTTAGCTTGAACTGTGCACCAAAGTTAGAATCGCTCAAGCTATTGTATTCCCCATCACCATGTACAGATGTGAAAACTGGACAGTCAAGACAATGGATAAGAAGTAAATCAATTCATTTGAGATGTGGTGACAGAGAAGAATGCTGAGGATACCATAGACCAGGGGTAGGCAACCTTTCCCCTTTAAGGGCCGAGGGACCTCAGCTCCCAGAATCCCAGGAGCTATTGGCCAACATGGGACTATTGGCCAACATGGCTGAGGCTTCTGGGAGCTGAAGTCCCTCGGCCCTTAAAGGGGAAAGGTTGCCTACCCCTGCCACAGACAGCCAAAAAGACAAACAAATGGGTTCTTGAACAGATCAAACCTGAACTCTCCCTGGAATTCAAGAACATCTAATTGAGGCTGTCATCCTTGGCCACATCATGAGGAGGCTTGATTAAATTAAAAAGATGGAGGGCAGGAGAAAGAGGAAGACTACACACTAGATGGATAGACTCAACAGACCCTCAATTAGGGGGTCTTGGAGATGTTTCATCCACAGGCTCACCATGAGTTGGAGGACAGTTAACAACAACAACAGAGTCACTTGACAAACTATTAATGGCAAAAAGGATCAGCAAAAGTCTTGGGAGAATGGGAATTTTCCTTTCCCCTTTATATTTAACTACCATGACGTCAGATCTTTTTAAGAAGGAACATTTTTGCCACAGTAGTTTTTAGCAACAGCTGGCATGCTGCTAGTGTGAGCTCAGTGTTTACATGACCATGCTCTCCAGAATTTGAGTGATGACTACCACCAGGAACACAGGAAGCTGCCGTATACTGAGCCAGGTCATTAATCTAGCTAGCCCAGGATTGTTGTCACTGACCAGTAGTAGCTTTCTAGGGTTCCACTCTGGAGTCCCAGCTAGCTGTACCTGGAAATGCCAATGAAAAGATGGTCTGCCACTAAGCTACGGCCCCTCACTGGTTGCAAGAAAATGCTACCACTAGTTTCTTAAATAAATGTGGTGCCATCTCATTCTTAGCAACCCTTATTAACTCTTCCACAACTGAAGCAGAACATACTAATGAATTTTCATCAGATCACACTTACATAGATTTAGAAGATACTTTAGTATTCTTTTGTGCTTAAATACATGTATGTGACTTGGTCACTCTGTGTGTATGTACATTCAAGTCGCCTGTCAATTTAGGTGACACTATGAATTTAATAGGATTTTCTTAGGTAAGGAACACTCATAAGTGGTTTTGCCAGTTCCTTTAAAATGTAGCCTACAACATCTGGAATTTAGTGGCAGACTCCCATGCAAATGCCAACCAGGGCTGGCCCTGCTTAGCTTCCAAGATCAAACAGGATTTGGTTCCTTTAGTCCAGGGGTAGGCAATCTTTTTGAGCCGGGGGCTGGGTTGCTGTCCCTCGGACAATTGGGGGGCCGAAGCACCAAAAATAAATAAATAAAAATAAAAAAAAAATAAAAAAATTAAAAAATATGCATGCACACTCTCTCAGCCCCAGAAAAGCCATGGCAAAACCCCTGTGGAGATTTTGCCAAGAAAACCCCAAGAACAAGTAATAACAACAATAAATATCATCATGGCGGGGGGCGGCGGCAGGACCGGCCTGGGGCCGGTCCAAAGGCCTCGGGGGGGGGGCCCATCCGGCTCCCCGAGGCCCTAGGTTGCCTACCCCTGCTTTAGGCTATTTAGACTAGGTCTGCCTTGTTCCTAATTAGGGGAGAAGTGCAGTATAAATGAAAGAAAATGAATTTCTCTTTTAAAAGAACTGAAGTCATACTAAAATTGAAATGCTGCCTGTCTTGTACAAAAATAGTTCACAGTCTTGTACAAAAATAATTCTTAGAGAGATGAGTTGGTTCCAGAGCTGACATGTTTAAATCTTTCTATGTGCATATATTAGCTAATGTCCCCACCCCACCCCACCCCCAGCCATAGGCGAAAAAAAGGGAGGAATAACTTAGAAATTGGGCTGGAGAGGTTCCTGTTGGTCAGGAAGCAGAAACAGCAGGGGGGAAAATGAAAAGTTGGAAAGGCAGACTTATGGTGTGATAGAGATAAAAAGAGGAGTGTTTGTGTTCTTAGGTGCAGCAACTGAGAATGCTGGGAAAGGGAGAAATATAAGGAAGGGCAGTTAAGAAAGAATGAGAAGAAATTTGTGTGGAGCACATAGAGAAAAGAGGACTTCCCATACCATCTCCATCTGTGTAGGCAGTGGTTTCATTAGGTTTCTGAAATAAATGGGGTGCCACCTCAGTGTTGTTACATGACATCATCTCTTCTCAAGTCACAAATAACTGGAGCACAGAACATTTAAAAAATCAGTGTGTACTAGGGTGTATCTATTCTACACAGTAGAAATAATGCAGTTTGATACCACTGTAACTGTCATGGCTCTGTCCTAGAGAATACTGGGATTTGTAGTTTTGTGAGGCACCACCCCTCTTTGGCAGAGAAGGCTAATGACCTTGTAAAACTACAAATCCCAGGACCCTTTGCCTTCCCTGAGGCTGAGAGAGTATAACTTGTCAAAGGTCACCCAGTGAATTTCCATGGCTGAGCGAGGATTCAGACCCTAGTTTCCAGAGTCATGGTCCAGTGCTCAAACCAGTACGATATGCAGGGTAGTACCTAGAATCATAGAGTTGGAAGAGACCCTAAGGGTCATCCAGTCCAACTCTGTGCAATACATAATCAGAGCACTCCCAATAGATAGCCATCCAGTCTCTGTTTAAAAACCTCCAAAGAAGGACATTCCACTACCAAGCAGCTCTTACCATTAGAACGTTCTTTCTAATATTTAGGTGGAATTTCTTTTCCTGTAGATTGATAATATAGTTGTACTAAACTTTGCAAAAACTTGTTTTAGAATTGATTGAATAACAAACTTAAGATTAATTTCAAATCAGCATATGAGTACATATAAAACACTTTCCTGACTCAGAATCACTGGACTATGCTATCTTGTGTATTTTGCATCATAAAACAATATTTCCTTATGTTGTCACAATTGTTTAGTTCCAAAAATGTTTTCCTCACCTCTGTTTTTAATTTCTGACTCACAGGGTTTAACACGTGTTACTTAAATCATTATTCATCTAGCCTAAGATGGTGTTGTTTCCCTTGTTGCCAACTCTTGACCGAAATGTTTTTTGTTTAATTAAATAATTTAAACTGCTTGTGTAATGCTTCTGAACTGTATGAATTCTGACAGTAGTGTGACAAGGGGGAATTTCACAAACTGTTTCCTCTTTGAACACTGTGAACTTCTGTAGGAAAAAAAAATATTTTTTTCTTCTTACTGTTAAAATTGGGGAACATAAAAACACTAGATAGCTGCTTGGAAGAGTAGAACTTGTCCATAAAGTCTACCATCATTAATCTATACATCTTGGTCAAAGTAACTTCAATAATTTAAAAGTAATAATGGAAGCCTTGGAAAAGCTTGGTACACCACTGTATTGTGGAAATCAAATAGCCATTTTGTTGAGTTGTTGCTGTTGTTAACTACCCTTGAGTCAACTTTGACTCATGGCAATTCTATGGATGAGACATCTCCAAGCCCTTCTATCCGCAAACTCTCTGCTCATGGCCTGAAGGCCTAGGGCTAGGCTCTTGTTTTCCCTGATCGAGTTTAACCATTTGGCATGTGTTCTTCGTCTCTTTCTACTGCCTTCTACCTTTCCTAACATAATTGCCTTTTCTAATAATTCATTTTTATTTTTGATGTGGATAAAGTATGATAGCCTCAGTTTAGTCATCTTGACTTCCAGAATGGCTATTTTGTTGAGACATTTAAAATATTTTTTTAATCTCCTCATACACATTTTAGTTGCCTGCAAGTCTTGACCAAAGTGTTGACTTGTGATGTTGGAACATTATTGATTATAGCTATGAGAATTCTAACAACTTGTCAGGCCAGTCATAGACATTTCAAAACTAGTTGCAGAAAGAAAAATGGAAGAGTAATTTGGATTATCCATCATGGAGAATAATCAGATAGGGCTTGTGTGAGATATGAAAAGACAGTGGACCTGAGGGTTAGGACTACCAGGAGGCAGGTGGTTGAAGGAACAAGTGCAGAGAGCATGCAGTGAGTTGAAAAATGTGGATATGAAAAATGTAGATATGATCTAAAGAAGCATTTGGAAAAAATCCTTATGTAGGGACTCAAGTGGATGGATGGGCTCTTGGTTCCTCAGGTGGTATTGGCGGGGCACAAGGAATTTGTGGAAGGCTAGAACTGCCAGTGTGGCATAGCTGTTTGAGTATTGGACTTTGGCTCTGGAGACCAGGGTTTGATTCTCAGCTCAGTCATGAAACCCACTGGGTGACCTTGAGCAAGTCACATATTCACAGCCTCAGGAAAAGGCAGTGGCAAATCTCCTCTGAACAGATTTTGCCAAGAAAGACCCATGATAAAATCCCATGATGAACTGCCTTAGTGTTGCCATATGTCAGAAGGCACCACACATACAACACCACCAGGGCTGCATCTACACTGCAGAATTAATCCAGTTTGACACCACTTTAACTGCCATGGCTCCATGGTATGGAATCCTGGGTTTGTAGTTTGTTGTGGCACCTGAGTTCTGTGACAAAGAACTCACAAAATATCTCACAAAACTACAAACCCCAGAATTCCATAGCATTGAGCTATGGCAGTTAAAGTGGTGTCAAACTGCGTTATTTCTCCAGTGTAGGTGCAGCCTAGATTCCAGAACAAAATGGGAAGTGTGTGGTCCTCCAGATGTTATTGGACTATGACTCTCCCATTACCCCTTACCATTGTCAATGTGGGAATTGTAGTCTTAACAACTTCTGGAGAGAGGTATGCTTCCTACTCTCATTCCACAACATGCGTATAGTTGCAGTATCTTTTACATTTCTTTTTTTTTTTAATTTCCTGCTAAGTTTTTGTCTGGTGCCTGTACAACCAAGTGCTTTGTATTCACCATTTTATTCTTGTTGAAAGTGCTGGACTGGAAAAAATGCAGCTGTTGTTGCCCATCTTTTGAAGGTCCTTTAGTTGTGTGTTTCTGCATGCCAGGGGATCGAACTAGATGGCCCTGATGGTTCCTTCCTATTCTGTGGCTCTGAGTAGCTGCTGTAATGCTGTGATAGAGACATTGTGGTAGCTCTGCTTTCCCTCCTTTAAGGCTTGGAAAAGCAGTAGCTCTTGACAACAAAGCTTAGCAGACAAGAAAAGAAGGGGAAACTATATACTTCACAGCAGGGGTAGGCAACCTTTCCCCTATAAGGGCTGAGGGACTTCAGCTCCCAGAAGCCTCAGCCATGTTGGCCAATAGCTCCTGGGATTCTGGGAGCTGAAGTCCCTCGGCCCTTAAAGGGGAAAGGTTGCCTACCCCTGCTCCACAGTATGGACAGCTTTATAGTGACTCAAATGTCGGGAGTAGTGTGATTTTCTTGTGTACACAGTAGTGCTCTTGGCACAGCTAACTTTAATAGAAATTGTTTCATTCTTAACAATGGAAGAGATAAGGAAGGCTTGCATGTAGAGCTGCCTTCCCCCAAATGTCCTTTGTCAGTAACCTGAATTCAGGTTGTACTTTGCTAGATAGGTGCTTGCTTGAGGGCAGTTTCCATTTGTCTTAGCAGTGCAACACATTGCAGTACAATTTTGTACAGCTTGGCTTCAACTCAATGAACTCTCTCTTTTTTTTTTATTGTAAAGCTTCCCACACTGTAATAAAGCAAGTTGCTTACCCATTGAGCACTGTGAATGTTTTATCTCAGACTGGAAGGATCTACATGCAAAACCATAGGGAGTGGAAGACACAGAGCAACTGTTTTTTCCTAAATTCCAGGGATGCTTTTCCGATAGTGTCTTGCTTAGTTTAGAATTAACTTGGAGGAATTGCTACATTCCACAGGTTTCTACTTGACACAGTGTGATGAACGCACTTAAGGATAAGCCAGAGCATCGGTTGCAGAACAATTCAGATTTTATTTTAGGATTTCCTGGAACTTACTGTGAAATGATACACCTACACCACCTCTTCTTTCTATTCTTAAAACAGACGTTTGCTCCTAAAACAAAATTGTTCCTCACTAATAGCTGATTGAGCAATTTCCACTCCCCGCCCTAGCACATCCCACAACATATGCCATTTAGAGTAGCAGAAAATAAGTTTCTACATTATAGTTATTGCCAGTTATTGAAATGAGTATTGTGAAATACAAATGAGCCAGTTAACATTTTTAGTTTTAATTGTGCATATTTCCTTCCGAAGAGGTTTCAGTCCCTCTCACCCCTGGAACATCTCCAGTGCATCCTGCACTGGATTAGCTAGGGTTTGTTCAAATATAGCTTTGCTTTCTTACCTGAGAATTGTTTGGATAGGGCTTGTTCCTGAACAGATGAAAGGGACCTTCTTCTAGCGTTTGGAGTCTTGCTTAGAGAGGCCCCACTACAAGAATAAGCTTTGATTATTGTGTTACTGAGAGAGTATTTTTGTAGTTTTTGTTTATCTTCACAAATCAGAAAAGACACCATGACCAATTTTTTTTTAAAAATGGTTTGATTAGACCAGGGGTAGGCAACCTAAGGCCCGGGGGCCGGATGCGGCCCCCCCAAGGCATTTGGACTGGCCCCCGGCCGGTTCTGCCACCACCGCCGCCCCCCGCTGCCTGCCATGATGATATTGATTATTGTTGTTATTACTTGTTCTTGGGGTTTTCTTGGCAAAATCTCCACAGGGTTTTTGCCATGGCTTTTCTGGGGCTGAGAGTGTGTGTGTGCATATATTTTTTAAATGTATATTTATTTATTTATTTATTTTTGGTGCTTCGGCCCCCCTAATTGTCTGAGGGACAGCAACCCGGCCCCCGGCTCAAAAAGGTTGCCTACCGCTGGATTAGACATTACAAATTTAAGTGGTCATTAGGGGGTTTGCGTGAAGTGTTAGCAGTATACTTATGATAGAGAATACTGTTTCTCTTGTTACATTTGTATTAGGAGAAGCCAAGCACAGCTAAACTGGTGCTTAGATGGGTAGGGTGAAAGCCAGTAAACTGAGTTGGGGAAACAGGGTCACTATGAGGCATGCATTGGTGCCCTGGCAGTTGTACCACTGTAAACCACTCTGTACAGGGGTATCCTTAAGACTGGCTTAGACAACTGTAGCTAGGGCTTGGCTGTGCATGTGTTATGCCTTTGTTCAAAGAGTTGTTCTTTTAGTTGTCAAGCTATGCCCATGGTGTTAGTATTGATGCATAAAACTGTGAACAATTTGGGTTCAGGTTACTTGAAGACATGTTAGACTGGGGTGGCTGATATGCAGTTTGTGGGCTGTATCTGGTCCCATCAAGGCCTTTCCTGTGAACCTTGTTCTGTTGTCTTACCTAAAACCACGCTTTTCTTCTGCTTTTCCAGTCCCTTTCTTCCCCCGCTTCCTTCCTTCCTATCTTCCATACTTTCTTCCATCTTTTCCATGTGTTTATCGGCAAATGCCTAAGTGTTCCATGGCACTGGCTTTGTATGATGAAAGCACTGCTGCCACAGAGAGCTGAAGGAGTTGCTGTTGAAACTGGACAGTAACCATAGTTGCAAAATAAAAAATAAAAAATAAAAAATTGGTGGTGATGCAGCTTCTACTAGGTTGCCAGGGGGTCCAGTGAGGTTATCCATTCCTACACTAGATTCCTAAAGTTTTCAGAGGACCTTGTTGGTCATGTCAGCCTGTGGAATATCACCAGGCATGGCAAACTGGGCCTTTTGAGGGGTGGCTCCTACTGCCTGGAAAGGGTTTCTTCTTGCTACTGAGGTGGCATAAGCAACTGTGTGGTTCTGGTGGTTTATAAAAACAGCTCTTTATTCAAGTGTTATTTCACAGTGAGCATTAACACTACATTATTTGCTATATTTGTTTTTTATTGCTGTGCTTCTGGATTTATTTTTAATGCACATTTTAATATTGCAGGTTGCTTTGAGTCTATTTTTTAAAATAGTCTCATATTTACAAAATATAAAAAGATACTATAAAATATAAAAATATAAAAATGTTTTAAATTTATGTAAACACACAATTTTGAACTTCACTGTAAAATGTCAATTTTAGTTTTTCTTCTCCATTCCCTCATTACATATTTTTTCCATAACTTTCCTAATATGGCTCTTCAGATATTGTTTGACTGCATCTCCCAGCATTCTTTACCATTGGCTATGGTGACTAGAGCTGCTGGGACTTGCAGTTGAAAAAGATCTGGGATGCTGTGTGATTCCTATCCCTTACAGTGCTCAGGCACTGGCTGATGCAGTATGATGCACACATGTGTGATAACTTATTAAATGATAAATCATGGCATAGGAATTACAGATTCAGGCAGTTAATTGATAATTACACTCAAGTGAATAATGTTCTGTGTAAACTTTAGACATTATATGCCAATGTGTCCTGTCTTTCTTTCAGAGCTTGATAATGTTTATTTATTTTAGACTACAAACACCAATCTTTGATTTACTGCATGCTTGTTAGATTTTTAAAAATTGTTATAATGTAATTCTTCTTTTACATAAACTTGGACTTAATGAACTTGGATTTCTTTTCTTCTATAATGAACCACGACAAGGGGAAAAATCATTCTCTGATTGACAATCCATTGTACTTCTAATGACTGATTGTATAGACACATTCTCATGAATGTTGTTCAATAGTGTAGTGGCTCTTCTTTCAGCCTATCTGTGCACTTCATGGTTGCTTTGTAAATAAAAATATTGGTCTAGAAATATAAAATACATCCTCTATGTGGCTTAGTGTAATCTTTCAGATAGTAGTGTCATACTGTAGTAGCATAGTGTTAGCTTTCAGAAAGTTAAATCTTGTCTACATGGGCCAAATAAAATCCCTTCTGCTGCCCTCTCAGCAGGGAGACAGGACAATGCATGGCCCAAATCCTGGTTCTCGTGCCGAGTGAATGGTGGCCAGCCTGTTCAGCACCAGAACTGGAGTATAACATCCTTAACATGCATTAAAATATCTTTCTATTTGCTCCAGATCCAGAACTGGAGTATAACATCCTTAACATGCATTAAAATATCTTTCTATTTACCCCAGATGTTCCTGGAATATCCGGAATCCTCTATTCCAACATCAGGTGCTTGTTTGAAACACATCTTGCTCTGCTGCCTGGTGCATCCATTACTGCCACTGCTGCTCATTTGCTCTGTGGTCAGATCCAGGTGTCCAGCCATGTGATCGAGGCTGGGGACCTTGTTCTGACTTTAGAACAAAGCAACACATGATGATGATGATGATGATGATGATGATAATAATAATAATAATAATAATAATAATAATAAATTTTATTTATAGCCCGCCCCTCTGCTCAGCAATCGGGGCGGGTTACAGCATTTTAAACATACAGAGTTAAAAACAGTGGACATGCTGGGCAACTGAGCAGGACGCACTTGCAGTCACCCACCTGGTGTCAGAAGGGAGGGTGTTTGCAACAGGAGAGGGACGAGACAGCTCTGGGCCAGGATATTTTGGGCTGCCCTATGCCAGTGAAGACAGAAACCTAATCACAAATTGAAATATTTGTGCTCACCACTACTCTAGTAAATAGCACTCAACTTCTGATATTATGGGAATCTGTCAGAAGTCGTTCTGTAATTGCTTGTATCATGATGACAAGTGTTTTTCATTTGTTATTTTGCCTGTTTAGAAAACAAACAAAAAGGCCTACATTTGTAACACAGTCCTATAAATTTGCTGTGGGAATGGACGTAACTGTATAGTGACAGGTTCTGCTCTGAGTCCCACACATGTGCTCCCGTATCTGAGGCATCCCAACATTGGACCCCAACATCTCAACACCAGGCTTCCCAAATTGAAGGGAATGTGGATGACTGACTGTGATTTCCACCTCCACCTGTGCATACTTGTTTGGCATGCATTTAATGTTGAGTAGGGCTTGTATGTCAGCTCTCACGTGTGTTTGTTTTTTAAAAGCCACATGTTACTGTTACAATGACAGATCACCAGGTTTTGAAGGTCACTGGGTGAGGATCAGGGAGAAAATGGTTTCAGGGAAGGAGCCTTGCCATGATTGACACAAGCAGGGGACTGTATTGTTTTCTATACTTGTGTTCTATGTTTAGCATATTCACTAATGATGTTGTCCAGAAAACTGTGTGGTAGATATATGTGCATAAGCGTCATAGTTAACAGTGTTACAAGGTGAATTCTGGCCCATTTATTAGGAAGCAGTTATTGCAGTCGACAGGGGCCTGTTCCTCTATCGCTTGAGAAGCATCTGATGCCATTTCAACCCCCCCCCACCTCTTATGTGTGATCTCCAGTGTGACAAACAGAAGCATGTCTCCTGTTGCAATTCCCCATGGTGCTGGAGATCAGTCGCATGAGGGAGTGGGTGGAAACGTCAGTCAGGTGCTTCTTGAGCAACGGGAATAGATCCCTGCCAATCACAGTGGCTGTTGACTGGTAAGTAGGGATGGGGGACATGTACAGTCCGTACGTGGTGTAGTGGTTTGAGCACTGGACTATGACTCTGGAGACCAAGTTTCGATTCTCCACTCGGCCATGGAAACCCACCTTGGAAATGATTCCAATTCAATTCTGAGGAGAGGACATAACCTGTAAACTGAAGTGGGGAAGGAAGGGAAAGAAGGAGAGTTGGCAACGGTGGTAATTAGACGTAAGTTTGCCTCTTTCTTGTTCTGTCACCCCACCAAGTACTCCCATTCCCCCTTTCCTTTTCCTGTTCAGCCGTTTCCCCTGCTCTCCCTCCTCCCCAGCCGGCCCCTCACTAGGCAAAGCTGGCTGGTTTTGTTGTAGGAGAAGAAGCTGAGGATGTTCTCAATGGCCACAGTGGGCAAGCCCTCCAGCATATTACTTTGCAGGAGCTGGAAAGAGCAAGTGGGCAGATGTGAAGGAAGGAGCTATACCAGGACCCTGGTGCTTCCTTCCCCCTCTGAGAGGAGCTGCTCGACCGCTACCACCATTGCCACCATCTTGGGGGCCTTTCCCCTTCTTTGGCTCCAGGAGGGGATAATTCCTGTGGTGGCTATACCACCTCCTTCTTTAGCAAGACATTTCAACAGATTCCTCATACCAGGAAGGGTATCTCTCGCTCTTACTATCCCACTTGCTCTTGGGGGCGAATCTTGCCTGCTGGTTGAAGTGGCTGAAGCCAGCAAGTTGTGAGTCAAGTCAGTGTGTCATTTGTTGCCAAGTTGAATCACTGAAGCAACTTGAGTCCAAGTCAGTCAACTTTAGTCTGCATCACTGCCTATCCAGGCTAACCTATCCAGGTTCTGATCAATTGTTGGAACACAAAAAGTCCCTGTTAAATTGAGGTTGATTATATGTTACTATCCACTGTAGATTATACATTTCAGTTCCAGGCTGTAAAACAACAAAACGTAAAAATGAAGTGGGAGGTGTTGAACATCTCTCTACAAGGCACTATATACTGTGGGTCAGGTGCCTACTGGCTTAGTGTATTTATTCCTTTTGGTTTATGGGCCTCCAGTGGGTATATTAGTGGGTTAAAAATATCCAGGCTAGTTGGAAGTTCATTAATTTTTAAAAAGCTTTTTTAGATTAATATATATGGTATGAACCAGCAAGGGTTGCACTTGAGTTCTGTGCTCATTTCCTTGGGAGTAAGTCCCTTTGAACTGTATAAGATGTTATGCTCAGTAGTCATGCTCAGGATTACATTTTATAAGTCTTGTAGATTTCATTTGGTGAGTTGCTTCACATGTGCATGAATATCTTCTTTTGAATCAAGTGGGATTTAATGGTGCTTCATTTTAGCTGAGTCATACCCCCTAATGTTTGTGTTGTGTAACTGCGTAAATGAATCTAGGAGTCTCTTCATTTCCCAGTCATTGTGATTCTCTCCTGCTTTCTACATTCTGTCTTTTAAAGGAAGTTTAGGTTAACTGTTACTAAAGACATTAGTATAGTCATTCCATTGTTAAAGTGGGATAGTGTCTTGGTAATGATGGAGAATCTTGTTGCATTTTAAAGTCCATTGTAGCCTGACCTTCTGTGGGTTGGAGTTTGCTTCATGAAAGGTCTTGTATTGATTGTAATGTGCATAAATCCTGAGAATATTGATATGACGTAACAGGATTCCAATGTAGTGAGAGAACCAGAGAAGGCTAATTGTGGAACCATGGTGTGCAATGGAAATGGGTGTATTGCAAAAGTCACAAATGATGACTTAGAATATTAATTTGGACTCACTGGCATTGGCCCTGTCAAGTATTAAACTGTAAAAGAACACCTGGACAAAAACAGGAAGGCTGTACGTCAGGACTTGAAGGTCATATGGTTTTGGGAATGAGCTGATGAACCTTTTGTCTTGTATGTCAGTGTTCAAAAATGTAAGGGACTACAAGGGAGTGCTGCAATACTTAAGCTAGACAAATAAAGCATTTGAACATTCTTGTAGTGGGTGTTAATTCTGTCACTATTATGTTAAACAGAGTACTAACCAGACATAGCCTGTTAATGCATCATATTCTGGGGAGGACACAATCTGGAATCAGTCTCACTATCTTCCTTTACCCTCACTCCTGTAAGAGAAATTAATAAACGAACTGGGCTGTACTGTAGTCATTTGAATGTGATGCTTTTAAACAGGCATCCTTTCTGGGCACAAAATAAACAGCTTGCTTAATCCATCATTCTAACCTTGCAGTAGGGGCTGGCGGAGATGCCATAGAGCCCAAGAAAAGATCTCCTTTCCATGTTCCCAGGCCAATAGAGGGCTTTAGAGGAGATAGCCACGCTGCCCAGTTTTCAGGCGAGGTAGAATTGGCATGGAAAAAGTCTTCACTGTTAGTTCTTCTCATGAGACCAGAGCTTAGTTCTTATGTTTGGGATGCAGTGAGAAGATGATTTGGGCCAGAAATCAAGGGCTCCATTTAGTAGATCAGGCAGGAAAGACCCCAAAGACGTAAGTTGGCTTAATACATTTTGAAGTTAAATGCGATATACTTCACTAGTTGAAGTGCCGTTTCTCACTGTTGTTATTGTTGTTGTTTGGTAGGACCATTACTTCAAATGTCTAGATTGAACTACCTAGTTTTACCACTCCTTTTGTTTTACTCTGCCGTGGTGCACATTCCTCCTGCATATCATAAAGCACAGTAAAGTTTTTCTTGGAATTTAATGTCTGAACTGACCCTAACATAAGGCAGGTGACTAAAGCTGTACCACATTTGTAATATTGTACATAACCAGTCTTATCTAATTTTGGAAGCCAATGAAGTTTGAGCCTTATTTTAGTACTTGAATGGGAAACTTGCAAGGAGTACCATGGATCTCCAAGTGAGGCTAGAATATAGTCCTACTGGAAATCCTGGAAAGTTATTGCCCATTACAGTTGAAAATACTGGACTAGGTGGTCCAAGGGCCTGAATTGGTATAAGGCAGTTTTCTATGTTTGTTGGCATGAATTTCTACATTAAAGGATGTATTTGGCACTTTGAAGAATGATGCCAGAGAGTTTAGTTTGTTGGATTTGACTGCAGACATATTGTCAACTATTCAAGAGTATATCATATGCAGTCTTGTTCATTTTAGGAACAACTGTACTATTTTCAGTTTGAAAGGGTCAATAAATAGAAATCATCTGGCATGTGAAAAGTGTACAAACTCTCTTTTATTTCATCATACCACCTTTTCTTTTCCCATATTCAGGTGGTAGGGGTTGCCTTTTTATGAAAAGGCCACCTGTGAGTTTCTGTACATGCATGGAGCTTTTTCATCTCCCCACCTCTAATTTCAAAGTGATATCTGTTGCAGCCAAAGATATATGCCTGCTAAAGTATTTTGGACAAGGCTTCTTTTAACACACAAAGCATCTTAGCTGAAGCATAAATAATGTTAATGTACCATACTAATTAAGTTCCCCAGCAGAAAAAAAATGGAGATTAAATAATGATAAAATGTAGTACAGTTTGCAAAATTGCACAAGTGTATTTTTAAACTATCATAACCATTTTCATTTTTAAAAACACATTTTACCAGGTCTATTTATATAGAAGCGAACAGTTTATTAAACGGTTTAATATTTATATTTCATGTTCTTGCATTACTACCACATACCTGATACTGTTCTTATGACAGACAGAAAACATTTTGCCAATCTTAGCCAGACCAGCATATGGTGTCTCCCTTTGCCAAGTCAAAGTATTTGATACTGAAGGCCAGCCACAGATTTAACAGCTGTTAGACTCATCTGTAACCCCCCTTCAAAATAAAAATAAAATAAAATCATGGTAATTTACATCAGAGTCATGTGAATGCAGACTTCCCCAGCCCAGGACATAAAACACTTGCACAGGACTGAAAGAGGTTTTATTCAAAAATAATGAAATACATGTCTGCAAAACTGATGAGAGTTATGGATTATGGGTTCCATCTTCATAGGTGCTCCAACTGTGAAGTAGAAAAACTCAAAGGAATTACCAAATTGGGAATCATCTTGTAATTAAAGAATGTGAGAATTAATCTGCTGGTCAAAAGGGTTTCTAGTTGTGCATGTATGCATGTGCACACAGAACTTCCTCCAGTTGTATTTTACTAAACATCCTAGTTAGTCACATCTGTATAGTATTCTTTTATCAGTCCTTCCTGAAACCAGGAATAGTATTCTTTGTAGTTTAGTATTCTTTTTTCAGTTCTTCCTGAAACAGGGAATCAGGCTAGATCCCTTTAGCTGTCTACATGGCTGAGCCTAGTGCTGCAGCTGCTTAATGTGGCTTCTTTCTTGGTCAGGAAAGAAAGAAAGCAGGCCAGGAAGAGAAATAATATTCTTTGTCTTCTCATCTCTTTCAGAATCCTGCCAGCTCCTGTTCTTTGACTAGGTGAGCTAGCCTGCGGCCTGAGAATGGGATTGTTTTATCCTAAAATAGCCACAAACTACTAGTGTTCTCTACATGCATCTGTGTTGAATTTAACCCCTTGCAAGCACCCCTTCTGACTGGGTAGTTATAATGTTTAAGCAGACGTTACCCCCCTCTGTCATTTCACTATGAGGCTTCCCTCCCTTTTTGTGGGGAATCAGGTGAGAGAATGGTCTTATGCTATAAGGCAGGGGTCGGCAACCTACAGCCTCCGCGGGCCGGGTGCGGCCCGCGGAGGCCCTGGGACTGGCCCGTGGCCGGTCCCGCCGGCCCCCGCGAGCACGGGCGCCATTTTGGAAAGCTGCAGCGTGCGTGTGCCAGGCGAATTCGCCCAGAGCAAGCGCGCTGGGGCATTCCCTGGGCCCTGGCAAGGCCCCAGCGCACCTGCTCCGGGCGAATTCGCCCGGCGCACGTGTGCTGCGGCCTTCCAAAGTGGCGCACACATGCCCACGGTGGCGGGCGTCATGCACATGCGGGGGAAGTGCGCACGTGCATGCAAGCGTGCGCCCGCCCGGCCCCCGCGCCATTCCCCCCCGCTCTCCGGCAACAGATGTTGCCGACCCCTGCTGTAAGGAATTGAGCATGACTCAAAGAGTTCCCATACCTTGGATCAGATATTGATCAGTACAGAGGCTGCAGGCAATAAATCAGAGGAAGACTAGGAGTGGGAAGGGCAGTTATGAAACAACTAAACAAGATCCTAAAATTGAAAGACATAACACTGAATATTAAAGTTAGGATTGTCCAGACCAGGGGTAGGCAACTTTTCCCCTTTAAGGGCCGAGGGACTTCAGCTCCCAGAAGCCTCAGCCATGTTGGCCAATAGTCCCAAGTTGGCCAATAGCTCCTGGGATTCTGGGAGCTTAAGTCCCTCGGCCCTTAAAGGGGAAAGGTTGCCTACCCCTGGTCCAGACCATGGTATTCCCCATCATAACGTACAGATCAGGAAACTAGACAGTGAAAACAGCTAATAGAAATTAAATCAACTCATTTGAGATGTGCTGGTGAAGAAGGCCAAGCATTACTGTGGACGGCCAAAAAGACAAACAGATGGGTTCTAGAACAGATCAAGCCCAAACTCTCCCACAGAGCCAGGATGACTAAATTGAGGCTGTCATACTTTGACCACATCATGAGAATGCAGAAAACTGTGATGTGACATGCTTATCAAGGCTGAGTGAGGCACCTGGGGAATAAGATACTTATGCATTTTTCCCAGTTGTTTTCATTGAGGGGGTGCTTTGGGTAGGCTAATGCTTTCCAGTGCACTTAGAATTCTGCATTGTATTATATTTTTGGAAGTAGGTATTTGAAGATGAGGAGGGGGGTTATAGGAGTGTGACCATTTCAGTTTTAACAGGCAGATAATGGCAATGGGACAGGCTAATGAAGGAGAAGGAAGGGAAACATAGATCTTTCTCCTTCTGGCTAGCTGTCTGTGGTTCAGATTCTGGATTGCGCTGGGACAGACCCAAAACTACTTCTCAATGGCAAGTCAGTATTAATTCCAGGAAGAGCATTATACTCTAGAATGATGATGGGGAAAATGTGATGGGAAGAACATTGTAATCCTGTGTAATGTTGTACAGGCATGGTCAGAAGTGTGCAGTTGTGCTTTTATAGTAGAACATCTACCAAATCCTATAACCTTACAGTTTGTGCATCTTCAATATAGGATTGTAACCTAAGTTAGTTAATTAGTTAAGCCTTTAAGCATATTAACCTTCTTTTGAATTCACTAAGTGTGTTTATATTGCAATTGTACTGTGAAGATTTACTGCATGGTTTCTGCATTAATTATTGAGATTTGTTGTTTGCCATAAGTTTCCTACTTATAGAGATCCAAAGGCAAACCTATCACATTTTTTTCTTGGCAAGATTTCATTGTGGGTTTGCCTGTGTCTTCCCCTGAGGCTGAGAGTGTGTGACTTGCCAAAGGTCACTCAGTTAGTTTTCATAGCAAAGTGGAGATTTGAACACTGGTTTCCAGAGTCATAGTTCAACACTCAAACCACTACATCACCCTGTATATGAATTACCCAGAAACCAGAAATGTGCTATTCTGTTGCTATATATTGTGAAGTCGAGGGCTGTCAAGGCTGGCATCCATAAGTTTTTGTAGGTTTTTCGAGCTGTGAGGCCATGTTCTAGAAGAATGTATTTCTGATGTTTTGCCTGCATCTGTGACTGGCATCTTTAGAGAATGAAGATGCCAGCCACAGATGCAGGCAAAATGTCAGGAATACATTTCTTCTAGAACACAGCCTCACAGCCTGAAAAACCCACAAAAACCTATTGCTATATATTGTTACTTTTCTTGGTTTATGAGGTGTGTGTGCTTTTTGCATATTCCCAGTTCATTTGGACAAATGGATTTGCTCAAGAGGCTAATTAAGATATACCTTAAGTTGCAAATGGTTGTTTTGCAAAATAGTATATGGCATAAAAATAAAACAGTTCCATGGGATTTCCCCATGCCTTCCGCAGGAACACAGTCTTCAGGGTAGAAATCCAAATTGAAAGGACTAAGTCCTAAGCTGCAGCTACCAGGCACTACCAGTGAGAAATGAAAGCAAACCTGTCTATCATGTTTGTTTAATCTAATTTTGCAAAATAGGACAGCCTTCATGCTGAGTGTTAACAATTTAATTCAGATGAGTCATATCCGCTTTCTGTTGTGGACATGTAATTGCAATTTAGACTAATGTAATTACTGGTTAGGTAGTTTTTGTCTAGTAGCATATAAGTGCATGTTTTCTATGATGGCAGTTATACAGGTGTTTCTCTTGCACAGAATTTATGTTTCATACTAACAAATTTTTATCTCCAATATTTGAAGCTACTGAAACCCCCCAAGTTGAATCTAGCCCCTTAAGCACCACCATTTGTCTCAGTCGATAACCCTAGAGCAGAAGTGGATGTATACCGCCATTTGTATGATGGGACTTGACAGCAAACTGTTCTTAAGAATGTTTATTGAAAATGGGCCTTTGCTTCATCATCTCAAAATTGCTTGTCAAAGTGTCCCCGCTCCAAGAGAAGTAAGCTGTAGAGAAAACAAGGCTGTTAAACATATGTGTCTGATGTACATCATGGTTAAGCATTTTTTAGAGAGCAGAGACTGAATCCTGCCTGCCCTCTGAGGATGAAACCCAACTGTGCCTCTAAAATTCGGTGGTGTAATTGCAGGGGGGAAACAGTACTATCTGCCCTCATGACTTGTTCTTTACTTAATTACCACCACCTTTTCAAGTTTGAGTGGTGGTAGAGGGTGTAAGCAGCCAATGTTGTTGTGTGCCTTCAAGGCATTACTGACTTATGGAGACCCTAAGTGTTTTCTGGAGCTGAGTGTGTGTGACTCGCCCAAGATCACCCAGTGGGTTTCCACGGCTGAGTGGGGAATCAAATCTTGATCTCCATAGTTACAGTCCAGTGCTCAAACCCCTACACCACACTGGCACATCTTTGATATATATATAGTTTGAAGTGATGTTCCCAAGTGTGAAATGTCCAACCACTTTATCTCATCAGGGTCAAACTGCACACACCAATCACAGTCCGCACACTGAACCATGGAACTGTCCTAATCAGATTGAAATGGGTGAAGGTCAAATGCAAAAGCAATAAGAATACCTGGGTGCATAATTCAGAACCTGCTCACCTCCCTGAAGTTCGTTGCTCTTGCCAATCTCTTTCCTCCAGCCTGGAGGAAACATATCTCACTGATTTCAGAGCATAGATAACAATTTTTTAAAAACTGGGGCAGGGGAAAATAGCAATGGGGAGGTAATAAGTAGATGTGGTGGAGTTTCTGTATTTCTTTCCCATCTTCCTTCCTTATTGGAGATGAACCATGTTTAAATACACAGAAGTTCTGTCTTCATATATGGCTTGACCTTAAGTCAACTCTCCTTTTGCACTGGATAATAGAGCTTTATTATTTACCACTTGCCTCTTTTAAAGAGATTTTGAAAAGAGATATGAAAATAGTGAGTCCAGTAGTTTATAAATATTGATACAAAAACACAGGTCTGGAGTCCTCTTTGAAATCTAGCAATGTGAGCTGGCATGATCCCAGCTGCAATAGCATCTACTTAAGAATGGCTGGCCCAAAAGTGCTGGGGGAATCTGTCAGTCAGATTTTGATCAAGCTCTTCCTGCCACTTTGCAAAGCAAGCTTGTGAGTGGGTTCCAGAAGGTTTACTTTATAATGCAAATGCTTCTGCTTCAACTATTGTCATAACATGACCTGCTGGAGGACTATAAACCATTTAAAAGTGTTTCTCCTTCTCTGTCGCCTTTTCTTGCAGTTCTTGACATTTTTAATAAATGTATTATTCTTGTGTGCCTTCAACTTGTTTTCAACTTATGGCAACCCTAAGGTGAACCTATCATGGGTTTTCTTGGTTGTTTGTTCAGAGGGTATGACTTTCAGCCTCTGGTTTTCCATGGCCAAGTGAGGATTTGAATCCTTGTCTTCAGAGTAGTAATGCTCAAACCACTACACCACACTGGTTCTAATATAAATGTATACTAGTTGCCTAAATTCTCTAAAGGCACCAGATCCCTATCTGATTTTGGAAGCAAAGCAGGGTCAGCCCTGTTAGTACTTGGAGTGGCGACCACCAAGGAATGCCAGATGTTGGAGGCTATATTTCAGAGGAAGGAACAAGCAAAACCACTTTTTAGGCAAAACCACCTTTGCCTAAGAAAACTGTATGAATTGATGGGGTTGCCATAAGTTGAGAGATGATCCGAAGACACGTACACACACAAGATAGAGACAATCAGTTTGATTCAGGAGAATTTAGTAGACAGAAGGTTAAACAGTGCAGTCCTGTTCAAGTCTACTTTATAATTAAGCCCTCTTGCATTGAGTGGGATTTGCACCCTATCAAATGTGTATAAGATTATTTTTAAATTTACAATTTGAAACTGAGGTACTTCAAATGGCTTATGTTTTGCTCTGGAAGTGCATGCACATTTTGAGAAAGAACTGTCAAGAAAAAATCAATATTAGAAAACAGAAGAATAGTCTAATATAATAATTATAGACAAGCCAGTATGATAATAGTCATTACATAGTGGTAGGAGTTCATCCTGCTGGGAGGACATGAAAAGAGCAATAAAAATGGAAGTAAGGAAGGTGTGACATTACAAAGAGTATGCCACAAGAAGATCAGAGAAAATAATGAATGGAGGAGAGATAGCTCAACAGATGCACAGGAAGTAGAGAAGAAGTCAGGTGGACAAAAATAACTTATCCAATGCAAACAATTGTATACAAGTCTCCTGAGAATTAAATAGATTGTTAGCCACTCCTTTTTTTTTTTTTTAAATCAGAGTTTAAAGCTGCATAGCATGGATTGCCTTCATCTCTTTATTTAAATATTTTAATTCATTTTCTTTATATCATGCTTTTCTCTCATCTGGTACCAATTTAAGAGGCATAATCTCTTCCTAAGTGCATGAAAATTTAATACAGTTCTGATTGGGGGAAAAGTTATAGCTGTTTCAATTTCCAGTGATAATCAGTGGAAGGCAGGAAGATTTGACTTTGTCTGAGATTCCAATTCAAGTTACAATGGGCAGCTTTCAAATCAATTTAGGCCAATTTTTTTAATCACTGAAGTGTGCTAGTCTTGAGGTTAGTACATACATAATATTTAAGGCTTTTATGCTCACAGACATTTGATATTAACCCACCAAGAAAGGCAAAGGTCAACATTAACATTTTTAATATTATCCATAAGTAGTATCGGGGGCAGTAAATGGAACTGGTTCTTTCAGATTTGGCTTATATACCTTTAAAGAAACGAGAGTCTTAAAACATAGAATGTTGTGTTCTCTTCATTGAGAATGGTCAACAGTTCTCTGTTTGCCCATGGAAATGACCCTGTACCTCTCATTTAGAAGTTAAACCATCTAATATGAGATACATTCCTTAATTAATGCATTTTTGTAGAGAGAAAATATACATACTGTCAAAAACCAAAACAAGCAATCCATCAAAACTTTTAAGACATCAGGGAACACTCACTTCTGTTTGTATGCAGTTTTCGTATGTCATTTTTGTTTTAAAAAGATTGTTCAGCCTTTTAGAATAGAAGCAAACTATTCTTTTCCTAAACATTTTCAACCACAGATTACTTCCATAATAGTACTGTTTAGTTTTGTAAAGTTATTTAAAAATGTCTGTATCCCACTTTTCTTTAAAAGTTCAGGGTAGCTCACAAAGTCATACAGTAAAAGCAAGCAAAAAAAGGCAACTTTTAAAGCTATACAGTAGCCTTACTTTTTCCATAAATAGATGAGAATAGAATTAAAATGGGTGCAGAACATTTTATTATTATTTTGATATCGCTGTGTGCCTTCAAGTAATTTCTGACTTATGGCAACACTAAGGCAAACTGAACCTGTCATCGGGTTTTCTTGGCAAGATTTATTCAGAAAGTTGTTTGCCTTTACTTTCTTGTGAAAGCACCAGAGAGTGTGACTTGCTCAGGGGTTTCCATGGCCGAGCCGGGAATCGAACCCTGGTCTTCAGAGACATAGTTCAATACTCAAACCACTGTACTACACTGTCTCCTTAATTATGTTATATAAGCATTAGATAAGCAATCATAGAACACTTGTCTTTACAGTCTAAGCATAAAGCCAGACAAATGGTTTTCATCAATTTACCTGTAGTACTTATATCCAAATAGCATCATGTTGTTGTTGTGTGCCTTCAAGTCATCTCTGACTTATGGCGACTCAAAGGTGACTCTATAATAGGGTTTTCTAGGCAGGATTTGTTCAGAGAAGGTTTGCCATTGCCTTCCCTTGAGGCTGAGAGCATGTGACTTGCCCAAGGTCACCCAGTGGACTTCATGGCCAAGCTAGGAATTAAACCCTGGTCTCCAGAGTCACAATCCAACACTCAAATCACTATGGCATTCTTGACTCTCACTTCCAGATGTTGTAGAACTCATCCTGCCTGACCATTAGCTCTGCTAGATAGGAGTGATGGGAGCTGAAACTCAATAAAGGGCCACTGGTTCCCCACTCTTGGCATAAGCAACAAATTGTTCAGTGTATTATGAAAGGCTTATTCAATATATTATTCTATATACAGTCATCCCTCCATATGCACGGATTCTTTATCCACAGATTCAAACATCCAGTGTTTGAAAATAGTAAAAACAAATATAAATTCCAAAAAGCAAACTTTGATTTTGTCATTTTATATATGGGACATCATTTTACTGTCCACTGTATTTAATGGGACTTGAACATCCACAGATTTTGGTATCCTTGGGAAGTCCTGGAACCAAACCCCAGCGGATACCAAGGATTCACTGTATATTGCAACACTTACTGATCTACTGGGTCAGAGTAGTGTAGGTATGACATTACAGGTAAGCAATATTTTGTGAAGCAAAGCACAACATAGAATGTTGTTGGTTTTGATATTCAAGTGGTTTTTGGTTAAAAATACAAGCATTTAGAAATTTATTTTAAAAATTGTTCTTATATATGTTAGGTCAAAACATAATCTTTTCTCGTTTGTTGTTTCCTTCTCTCTCTTCCCCCTTTAATATTACATAAGATTTTTAAAAAATTGGACTGGCAATTAGTGTGAAACATGTAATTGAAGAACCTGTCTTCAGGTTACAAAAACTGACTAGTTGGGGCTGCTGTGGCCACAAGAGAAAGGAGCCAACCAAAAAAACCAGTGGCTGAGAATCCAAACCCATTTCAAAAGAAAGGAACAAGAAAGAAATGACTAATTAAAGGGTTAGTAGTTTGGGAAACACCTCAGTAATGTTTTTTTGCATTTCATAGTTGACAGAAGGTCTTCAAAAAGGGATGGCCTTGACCTCATCCAGCTTGTATTCATATTATGTTTATAAAGAAGATTTGCTAATTTTTCATCCTCAACTAGAATAGTGTCTGAACATGTTGCAACATCCTGTCCAATAAATCCCTGTCAGCCTCGCAGGATTTTTCATGTCTGCAGAGTAATTTTTGTGAGCAGCAGTCTGGGGGGGGGGGGTTTGAGCAAAAACAAGTATTTCAGAAAGAAATACAAGGTTCGAATCCCCACTCAACCATGGAAGTCCATGGGGTGATCTTGAGTGAGTGATACACTCTGAGCCTCTCAGGAAGGCAAAGGCAGTTTTCTGAAGAAAATCCCAACATGTGAAAAACAAACAGAAATTCTTATAATCTGAGATAGCAGGAAGAAAACTTTTGAAGAACAAAATACCTAAGTGAAGCTTGACATGATGTAATGCATGTATATGGGAGCAGTGCTAAAATTAAGAGACTTTGGCAATCAGTATCATCATACAGTGTGAGATTCCAAAGGGACCACTAATGCTATTATTAAACTATTTGGATGAATATAGTTTATGTGGAGATGATAAAAAAATATATGAACAGTTGCTAAAATGTCTGGGGGGGGAAACAGTTGTGCCCAGCTCTGTAGCATTTTGCATATATCTACTGAATAAAGCTTGAAAGCCAGCATGGTATAGTGGTTTGAACGTTGGTCTACTACTCTGGAGGCCAAGGTTCGAATCCCCACTCAACCATGGAAGTCCATGGGGTGATCTTGAGTGAGTGATACACTCTGAGCCTCTCAGGAAGGCAAAGGCAAACCTCCTCAACAAATTTTGCCAGGAAAACCATGTGTTAGTTTTGGCTTAGGGTTGCCATAAGTCAGAGGTGACTTGAAGACACAAAAAGTGTAATGGTTAAACTTACATATTTTATTCCTGACATAAAAGTATAAGAAAATTAGTTTATTAGAAAATCACCAATGTTTGGAATGTCTAGTTTGAATATTATGTTTGTCCTACTCCTTGATGACAACAGCATAAGGAAGCAGTTTCCTCTGCATTTTCCTTTCTGTATGCTTAATGAAGAAAAAGAAAAGATGGTAATACAACACAGAAGAATGAGAATGCAGTTATTGGCAGTGATCCTGAGTCACTCGAGGCATCAGTAACCTGGCATATCAGGACTGAACAGCATGCAGAAGCAACTCAACATGCCATGGACTTCTCTCTGGTTTATCATGATGTCTGAATTGAGGATTCTGGCTTGTCTCTCCTCAAACAAGCCAGTATTTCAAAAACCAGAACCATAAGCTAACAAGAAACTATGTCTTATGATTCTCACTTACTTGAATGAAAAACAAGTCACCACTCTCAATTCAGACATCATGATAAGCAATTTAGAGATGGTGTTGGTGTTTTGTTTTAGCTACTTTAACTGCAAGTTGGAGCCAAGTGGGAGAGATGATGAATGTTTGTGAGCTTGCTTGCTTGCTTACTTGAACTGGATAAACCAGGCATCTCTAGCACCTTGGTTATTATCCAGACTATCTGTTGTCTAGATTTATCTGTAAAAAATCAGTTAGTGGATGGTGGCTAGTGTAGAAGCAATCCTGGATAGAGATAAGAGCTTGGATTGAGGCTAATGAGATGTAAGCATTGGTAAAATCTGACATGGCTTAGCTTGGGAACTTTAACTAGTTGACTTGAAGGTTTTAGGTTCACAAAGAAATCTTCACCAAGAAATCTAAATCAGTTTCTATATGTCTATGATTAGGGAGAACACCTTCCAGGTTTTGGGGAGGATTTCAGTACATTATCTAGACTGGTCCGATACTACATACCAATAAATTATTTCTGAAAGCAACAGTAGCAAATTGGGAGCTGCAAAGCAAGCTACACAGACAGTGCCTACTTTTCAAGACTGAAAATTCATAGTCAGGATTATTACCTAGTAGTCTTGGACAGTGTGTGTGGAGGGGGCAGTGCTTTTGCCTCGCCTTTAGAGCCTCATAATAAGTTTTCTCATGCAACTTGACAAAACATGGGTCTATATACAGCACAAACTGGATTCTTTTTATTCATTTCAACAAAAACTAATGGGAACCTTTGCAGTTAAGAAGATTGTCTTAAAACCTGTACGTATCTATTGCACATATATACTTAGGCCTGTACAGATCTAATTAGAAATAAGCCCCATTTTGTTCAGTGTGACTGAAGCTCAGGTGAACATTTAGACCGTCAGCCCTAATATTATCCATGTGTGAGCATTCATGGTGGGATGTCTGGAGGCTTAGCTGTGAAAGGTATGTGGTACATAAAATATAGATAAGTGGATCTAGATTCAAAAACTTATGCAAGACTTAGTATGCAGATTAAATTTGGGATGAAAGGGAACACATCAGGATTCTTGACTGCCTTTCTAGTGATGGCTCAGAACTTGTGATGTTGGCTGCAGAGCCTGGAGTATTGTACTCCAAAGAGTAGCTTTCCCATCCCTTGATAGTAGTAAAATGTGAGTTTCACGTGTTTATCTGGGTGCTCTTAAGGAGAGAAGTCCAAACATGTAGGTAGCTGTGTTGTTCCATATCAACAGACCACTTTTAACTGCTTTCAGTCTACAAGAAGCAGATCTTTTATACAGTTAATGTGTCACAATTGTTTATTTAAGACCAAACCATCACAAAATACTTTGCTTTGAAGCAGGGATAACTTAAAACAATATATAGTTGCTGGGAAAATCCATCTGTCCTTGCTGCTATGATGAAGATTGCAGCTAATTTCAGATGGAACAGGAAAAACCTGAGGCGGGTGGCAGGCGATTTAGTTGTCCCTGCTATTCAAAAAGCCCCAAGGCTGTACTGCAGCAACCCAAGAAGTCCCACCCTTGTTGTGCAATGGCCTCCCAGTTTTCCCTTAGCCCCACAAGACAGCTATTGTGTTTGCCTTTGTGAGAGGGATATGACAAAAGCAGCCAATAAAAAGCCAGAACTGGAGCCTCAAAATGTGGGCTGGGAGAAAACAGACCCACCTGCTTGGGAGTTGTCTGACTACATTCCAGGAAAAGCCAAGAAGTCTGGATCATCCATCAGCTGTCCCATGAAGTCTGATCACTTTATGACTACATAGTTGCTTTCTTCCCAGGAGGTAAATATTTCACTTACATGCTAATTTTGTGTTCAATTACCTGATCCAAAACAGCAAAGATAGCAGCAGGTGGAAGCTGCAATTATGATAGGAAGCCATGTTTAAACTGAGTCACAGTTTTAATGAGGCTTTCCAGATGTTGTTTGGACTCTTACTCCCATCATCACTGGTCAATGCCCTGCTGATAGAAGTTGAGGGCCACCCAATCAGATCTTCCCCCTTTCTGCTTTAGCATATTGTTGGTGTTACTGATTTCTGGAGTGATAAAAAAAAAAGGGGGGGGGGGTAAACCAGCTGCTGAAAGACTTCAAACCAGCATGACTGAATTGTAGATTGAATCAGACAGTAAACAAAAACAGCCTTCTTTAATATCATACAAGGCAGCTAAACATGAGCATTGTCCTCCATAGATTCTTCCTTAGTTTCTTCATATGAAATCAGTGGCCTTTTTGGCTTTCTTGTTTTTAGTATCTTTTTTTCATTTCTGAACTGAGTACCTGTGTAATAATTTTACTTACAAAATAAGACTATACAGTATTCTGGTTAAATATTTGTGATGGTGCAGTGGCTCATCTCTATAGTTTTCATGCTACCTTCTTTTTTCTGTAAGTACCTGTGTATCATGGTATTTGGCTGTTTTGTTTTTTTGTTTTGATTTTTTGTAAAAGAAAACACCCTTCTACCTGAGTGCTTTTGTAAACAAGCTTTTGTGAATGGCATTTGTGCCGTTCTTGTCATTTTTCTGAAAAAGTATCCTAGTTGCCTAGTCTGAACAGTTGATAAGCCTTCTGGAGTTCTAGGATTTATGACTGTTAATGATTGTTCACCCCTGACTTTATTCAGAAAGCCTATCAAACAGGGTATGGGGTGTGCTGTTTAATCTCCCATTTATTTCTATTTTAGGTGTTGTTGCATACAATCAAACCTGACACAACAGCTTCTCTTTTCTCTGTGTGTATACATACTTGCATATATATAAATAGATATAGTTATTTTCTTATATATGTATGTTGTTAAGAAGGATCTAATTAGGGGAATTTATAATTAGCTCAGATATGCAAGAGTGGGGTCCTAACAAAGCCTCACGGGACCAGGTACCGTTATGTATACCAGAGGAGTAAGGAATCCCGCAATGGATGATGCTGAGGCAGGCTCCTCCAATTAAAGTCTAAATATTTATTATTAACAAGGGAAAACCACACACACAAATATGGCACACACACACACACTGCACTCTTAGAAATAAAGGGAGTGAAAGCGGGAATAGCTTGAGAGGGACCAGACTGAGGGAGTTACTCACTTCCGAAGGCTTCTCCGGGATCCGCTGTGGATGTTGATGATAATGATGATGATGCATGGCCGCCGAAATGGGGGGGGAAAGGGTCGCCGAGGGAGCTATGATCAGAGTACAGACTGATGTGGAGTCAGCATGCACTCTCAAGATAGCACATGGAGTCTAGAAACCCAGGGGGTTTTATAGGGAATTTCTGCCTTCTGGCTATTGACTAAACAGCTTGGCTGAAGCAGGGACAAAGGCGTTGATAGTCGTAGGTTTGTTAAACCTAGGTGGGAGACCAGGCTAAATAATGCATTTGGTTTCGAAACTGTCAAGGAAGGGAAGCTAGAGAAAAGGGTGCAGTCAAATCTGATCACTGCCTTGTGAAGTGTGAGATTCAAGACAAATAAGCACTATTATGTTTCTTTTCCAGTATAATATTTTTTCCCCTTTTGGCAACTCCCAAACCTGTCTGGTAGGGAATCTACCATCTGTCCTGGGCAGATCTCTCAGTGTCTACATGACCTGCCAGCTAGGGGATTATGGCTGACATCCCTCAGAGGTCAGTCTGGGGTCATAGAGGGAAACCCACATGTGTCCAAAATTTTATGAAAAATCACATATGCTAACAATATACACATACAATGGACGCGGTCTTTCAGCGGTTAAGACACTGACTCTGACAATTGCAAGATTGGCAGGTCAGCAATTGAGGCTCAAGCACTGTGGGACAGAGTGAGCTCCTGTCACTAGTCCCAGCTTCTGCCAACCTAGCAGTCTGAAAGCATGTAAAAGTGCAAGTAGATAAATAGGTACCAGTTTGGAGGGAAGGTAACAGTGTTTGGTGCAGTCATGCTGGCCACATGACCTACAGAGTTCTTTGACAACGCTGGCTCTTTAGTAACGGAGATGAGCACCACCCCTTACAGTTGGACGTGATTGACAACCTTGTCAAAGGGGAAACCTTTACCTTTACCTTTTTATATACATACAAACAGACATGTGACAGAGAAACAAAATGGAAACTTAATAGATAGCTGTACCTCTTATCTTTTAATGCTCTTTTGTTACTCTTCCTGACAGTGAGAGCTGTTTGACAATGGAACACACTCCCTCGGAGAGTGTTGGAGTCTCCTTCTTTGGAGGTCTTTAAACAGAGGTTGGACGGTCATCTGTCAGGGATGCTTTCTGTCAGGGATGCTTTGATTGAGAGTTCCTGCATGGCAGGGGTTTGGACTGGATGGCCCTTGTGGTCTCTTCCAACTCTTGTTCTTTAGTATTTATTTATTTATTTATTTATTTATTTATATTGTTCTTTGATGTGCTTACTGTACCCCAAAGGAGAAATTATCAGTGCAATGCCATGTCTAAAAGTGTTTTGCTCATTATTTCTTGGTTATTAATTGTCGACCTGGCTTTTAATGAATTTAATGAATTTCTTTTAATCAGTTATTTCATTGTGTTATCATTTTGTCATCATTTTATCATCACTGTATTATTTTTAGCAATTGGTTTTGTTAAATCAGTAATGCATATCCATTCAGAAATAAGCCTCACTGAGTTCTCTCCAGATTAAGCAAGGGTATGATTATGGATCTATTTATCTGTTTGCTAAAGGGCTACAGTTGAAAGAAATGCTCCATGAGCCCACTTTTTGTCTTAGTGCCTAAGGGGCATCACCTTTCTTCATCTTCCTCAATTAAAACTTAATATAATGAAAATTTCATCCTACAATATATGCTTTGGGAACAACCTTACCAATAAAAGCAGAGAATCCTTGTGCTGCTCAGGCAAAAACACATCTTAATTATTTGTAGATCCAGTTCTTTTGTCCTGTATTAAATTGATGAAACACATAGAGAAAAGGGTGTATATTGTTAAAGAGCAAGTAATTGTTTGCTCCTCTGATTGCTCTCATTGTAGTGAAAAATGAGTTTTTGACCATTCACCTTCTTTATTATTGAAAACATTTATAACTACATGGGAAGGACTCATCATTATGGCTGGAAGTCGACCTTCTCAGTACACCGT
The DNA here is from genome assembly GCA_026167975.1 of Phrynosoma blainvillii. Taxonomy (NCBI): domain Eukaryota; kingdom Metazoa; phylum Chordata; class Lepidosauria; order Squamata; family Phrynosomatidae; genus Phrynosoma; species Phrynosoma blainvillii. The sequence continues at coordinate 108,181,489 of JANUYF010000001.1, forward strand.
TTAATCATATATCATTTTTTAATCAATAATGATAGCTGATTGAAAACATTAATGTCCTCTCTAGGAAGTAAGCCTCAACTGGTTTTGAAATTCATCCAAGATTGATTTTTCATGTGTGTGTCTGTGTGTAAATTTGCAAACTCATTTGGGTTAATCTAGGTCAGCTCCCTGATTGAGGGAGCAAAGTGCAGAACCTGGAAAGTCACTTAATTCCCTATTCTTTTTTAAAAACACGATTGCATTCTTTTTTTTAAGTGTACAAGACAATATGACTTAAAACATAAAAAGAACGAAGTGAATAACAGAGGGAAATCACAGTAAGTTGGTACTGACACATGTGGTGGCTGGACAGCTGTGCTCTGGGGATCTTTAAAGCTTTTAAGGGTTAGGCTTGTGTGTGGAAATTGAAATGAAGCCAACATCTAAAAAGCACTTGTCTAGTCCATTGTGCTATATTGGTGGTCCATTTGACAAGGAATCTCTGTTTAGAAAAAAAAAATGTTTGTACTTTCCAAATATCTGAAAAATTATCTGTTTTCTCCTCAGGCTGCTTTTAGTTTATAAGTCACCTTTTCTAGTAATGTTGTTATCCACAAACACAGTCTGGTTGTTCTTTAATAGATACAACCTTCACATTTTTCCAGCAGGTTGCAATCTCTAAACATGCTATCATAAGGAATAAGGAAATGAGATCCTTGCGGAGTAAACTCATTTTCTCTGACTAACACACTCAGCGATAGTAACATGCCACATAGCTTTATCATTTGATTTGTTATTTGCATTAAGAAAGACAATGGGGGGTTACAGACTGCCAGAAATAGTGCAAATTGAGTCCACTTTTAGGGTTAGGGTTAGTGCTAGGGAATCATGGGAATTGTTGTTTTTTTTTCTGAGACATTGAGCCTTCTCTGTCAGAGAGCTCTGGTACCACAATAAAATACAGTTCCCATGATTCCCTAACCCTAAAAGTGGGCTCAAGTTGCACTATTTCTGACAGTCTGCAACCCCCCTTTATGCCACAAAACCACATACACTTGAAAAATTAAAGATTACAATAATAAAGAAGCCTTGTGAAATTACAAGAGAAACTTTGGGGCTGTCTACACTGCAGAAATAATCCAGTTTATCACTGCTTTAACTGCCATGGCTCAGTGCTATGGAATTCTGGGAATTGTAGTTTATGAGATGTTTAGCCTTTTCTGTCAGAAAGATCTGGTGCCATAATAAACTACAATCCCCAGAATTCCATAGCACTGAGCCATAGCAGTTAAAGTGATGTTGAACTGGATTATTTCTGCAGTGCGGATGCAGCATTTAAGTGAGGTTTGCAACTCTGCGCTTTGACAATGCAAGCAGTGCATTGCTGCGCAGGAATGACAATTTGAACACTTTACATAAAATTGTAATTTAAGATGGAATTTGTAACTCTGATTAAGTCGGCATTACATTTATTCTAGGTAAGGTTAATCTACATAGGTTTCTGACTCCTAATCCAACTGCCTGTGGGTGTCCCACATTCTGAATCCCTCTCTGGAAAATACACAAGATCTTATGGTATGTCACCAGTCATAATGCCACAAAGATGTATGTGTTGCCCATGCACTGGAAAGACTGTGGAAAAGAGTGGTCCTGTGTTCTCCTCAGGTATCATAGTTTTGTGATCAAATATTGGGGGGTTGCAGACTGCCAGAAATAGTGCAAATTGAGTCCACTTTTTACTCAATTTGCACTATTTCTGGCAGTCTGCAACCCCTCAAATTCTATTTTTAAAGTAGCCCTCCCCCCCAGAGGAAGGTGTTAGGGGTGTGCACAGTTGGCCCTCTATATCCATGGAATCAACCATCCACAGCTTGAAGAAAAAAATCCTTGATTTTGCTATTTTATATAGGAGACAACATTTATTACATTAATGTATATAATTGACTTCAGCATTCACAGATTGGTATCCATGGGGGGTCCTGGAACCAAACTCCAGCAAATACTAAGGACCCACTGTACATTTTTGGGGACACCCTGTATTTTTGAAACATAATCTTTTGTACTATTTAAAACTATAATGCATAGGTGGGTTTCCCCCATCATAGCATCCTTGCAAAGTTACGTTAAGAAAAAGTAATTACATGGCTTATTTAAAAGCCCCCCAAACAATTCATCAATGTCACAAATCGCCGTTTTGCTTATTGTACTACTTTTCTGTTTCTCTTCCCCCCCCCCCCCATTTGTATATAAAAGAAAAGAACAAGATTGATAACCATGGTGTAAATCCTGCAACATTCTGCTCAAAATGCTTAAAAATGCCTTTATAAAGGATAAAGTACATTACGTACATACGAAAACATCTCACACATGGATATTTCTCATCCCCTTTATATTGCTTTTAAAATATGGCTTTCATGACAAAAAAAAGTAATTTGTAGCTATATTGCACATAAGTTGCTACTTCCAAAGTCTGTCAGTGTGTCATTTGGTGGCCTTACCTAGATGCAGGGGGCAACAGCAGGCAATAGTAATACTGTGAATAGCATTCAGATAGATGGAGCTAGGTATTCCTTTTAAACTGCTAACATGAATTTAGCATTGCTGCAGGCACTGTGGGAAATTTAAATGGAAGCTAAGCAGCGGACAAAGGGAAAAGAGAGCAATGGGTCTTGCTGGGGACTCTGGAACGTCCTTCACATTATTCTGGTAGAGGGGCGTTTATGAAATCTTCTGCTGGGCTTTTATTTACAATGCTGTATAACAGGAAAACATGGAGCTTTTCAAGGTCATGGTGCTATCGCTTAAGATGCTGTAAACTTGTGAACAACACAGTGATCACAGTAGGATTTACCTTCAACAAAGGAGGCATGTGATTGCTCTGCTGATGTGTATAGTGAAACCTGAACCCAGTCTTAGAAGCAGAGTGTGGAAAGTTACCTTTAAGAAGAATGAAAATAATGATGCACTGAAGCCATCCATCCATCTGTATGTGCGCAATGGTGAGATGGTGTTGTGGAACACTCTTCTTAGAAGTGACTTTCTAGCCAGTGTGGAGGTGTGGTCAAGCTCTGTAAAATGCCTGGTCCTTTGCCTGAAAGCTTCCCTATTTGTTCAGTTTCCCCAGCAGATTAGATAAGCACACAGCTGTAGATTGGCAAGGGGTATAGAGCCCTTGGAGCAGATAGGAAGAGAGTTGTTCTCCAATCTAGTTTTGTTGTTAGCTGTCTTCCAGTCGATCTTGATTTATAGCACCCCTGTGAATGAGACATCTCCAGGTCCCTCATCCTCTACCTCTCTCCTCACGCCCTGTAGGCTCAGGCCCATGGTCTCCCTGATTGAATATATTCATCTGGCAAGCAGTTTTTCTCTCTTTCTACTGCCATATGTGTTTCCCAGCATTATTGCTTTTTCTAATGAGTCATGCCTTCTCAAGATGTGGCCGAAGTACAACAACCTCAATTTAGTCATCTTGGGGCCTTTGCAGACTGATAGAAATAGCGCAAATTGAGTCCACTTTAAGGGTCAGGGTTAGGGTTAGGGAATCATGGGAACTGTGTTTTATTGTGGCACCAGAGCTCTCTGACAGAGAAGGCTCAATGTCTCAGAAAAAAAAACCAATTCCCATGATTCCCTAGCACTAACCCTAACCCTAAAAGTGGACTCAATTTGCACTATTTCTGGCAGTCTGCAAAGGCAGTTGGTTTCTAGGGAGAGTTCAGGCTTGATTTGTTCTAAGACCCCATTGTTTGTCTGTTTGCCCAACCATGGTGTATCCTCGACACTCTTCTCCAGCACCACATCTCAAAAACACATTGCTCAGCCTACGGCATTATTATCCCATGTAAATCATAGGCCCCTGTTACATTTATCAATCATATTGTCTTGTTTAGGTGTTCATTACTAGGGCTACAGCCAGATTAAGCAAATGATAATTGATTAATTATGTAAATCATATTTGCATTTTTGAAGCAAGCACTATACTGCCTTTTCTTTTTTGTTTAGTGTCAATTGCTTATTGGTTTTATTGTTTCATTTGTTTTTGGTGATGATTTTTTAATAGTTTTCTTTTTTACTGTGTTTTTAGAGATGTTAAATTAGCTACTTTGAGCTAATTTCTGCTCAGCACATACCAGTCAGCAACAAAGAAGGGAACATGATGTTCACTAATTGCTCCTCCCCCTGTAGATCCCATTGCAACCTTCCACTATATTGCAGAGGGTACCCCAGAGAGAGGAAGACAAAGGGCCAAAGGCAGAGTCAGGAATTGGTGAAAATTGTATTCATCCTCATTCCACCAATGGAAATAACTCTGCTGAAACCCCTGAATATGTTTCTGCTCTGAAATATCCCAAATCTGTTTCTTGGATTTGAAGATACCAAATGTTGCTACAAAGGGGAAACTTTAAGAAGAGGAAATTAATGGACTGGGAATTAATGGGTTCTTTGAGCTCTTTCCTTCCAGCAAAGGTAAAACTCCTTCATTTGTACTACAGTTAGCAAGTTTTACCCATGCAGCACCTAAACGTTTTTACAGATGTAACAGTACAGGGACTTTTTGAGAAATTTACTTTTCTCTTCCTAAAAAAAGAGCAGCTTTGCAGAGGACAGGGACAACCTGGATCTCAAGGGAAGTTACTTTTCTTTTGCTAATGGAGCTAAAATGTTATTACCTATCTTTTATTGTCCTTTGTCCCTCGTGCCCACATGGCCAAGAAAGGGAGTAGCCTCTGCCTATATTGAGAACCCTCCAGACCAACCTAGCTGACAACAGAAGCCACATCTGTTACAAAATGTAATCCTATGACTCTACCATTGTCGCTTTTCTTCTCCTGTATGGTTTTAAAACATCCTTTGGCTGATGAAGAAGCCAGTGGAGCTTCCAAAGTCTGCATGATGTATTTTGTGCTTTTTATTTGTGCAATAAAGGTATTGCTTCTTTTGTGAATTTTGTATTTTGCTGCATGGATACCCTTGAATATGTCTGCTGGATCAGTTAACTTCCTTTGAGCAGAAGGAGCCCTTCTGTTGATGGGAGGCAAATTGTAGATCCATTACATTGTCACCATAGGAATACAATGGTCCAAAAACACACTTCAGAAATAATTAAATTTGAGATGGCTTTAACTGTGCTGGCTCAATGCTAGGGAACTCTGGGAACTATAGTTTTGTGAGACATTTAGCCTTCTCTGTCAGTGAGCTCTGGTGCCACACTAAACTACAATTGCCAGGATTCCCTAGCACTGAGCCTGGGAAGTTAAAATAGTTAAATAATCAAACTGGATTATTTCTGCAGTGTGTTTTGGAACAATGACACAGTCTATCTATTTCCTTATCAATAGATATAGCTTGATAGATATATATTGATGTATTTATCTTAACTGATAGCTAGTTGACTGACTAATTGATTGATAGTCAACAGCAGGTATAATTAATAGTCAACTGATTGACTAGTTGACTAATTCCTTGAGCCTTTTCAAATAAGTGTTTAATTGCCCCACTCATTCCATTTTTCTTTACTTCCTAGTGATGAATTAACAGTGGAAAGATCTTAATAATTTGTAGCTAGAAATAGTGGTAATGACAGAATATGTTTCTAATTTTAACAGCCCCCCCATGCAAAAAAAAAAAAAAAAAAATCCTGATTGCTTGCCTGCTTCTGAAAAAGACAATTTGCCTCACCATTTGTTTCACTGCCAGTTGATCTTCTTTTTTTCTTTTTTCTTTCGTTAAAAAAATTAGCACGTTTTCTCAGAAAAATCAACACGTTTTACAGAAGGCGTAGGAGAAGAATGTGCCTTGGGTGAGAAAGGCATGTGGTATTTTCATGAGGAAAGACACATCTTGGGTTGCTTTTATTATTATTCTGTAGGAGTGAGCTGTGTTGCTAAGGAGAATTATGGTAAGGAAGATTATGCAGTAGAAGTTCAGGGGGAGTGTAGCTTTGTGGCTGATTAACATATGCGAAGTCAATACAGTTTTCACTGAAAAGAGCATAACATGGGTATGGCTGCACACAGAAACTGATGAGAACTCTGACATACAGTCGGCCCTCAGTATCCATGGCAGATCCATTCTGGATGCCCCACAGATACCAAAATCTGTGGATGCTCAAGTCCCATTGCCCTCAGTGGTGGCATGGCCATGTGGCCGCACAACCATTGAGGACAATGGCACTTTGCCAGCTGTCCAAAGGCTGCCTTGCCACTCTCACTGCTGCAGGATGCTGCCTCCTCTTCCTCCTCTTCCCGTTGCCACCTCCTCCTTCTCTTCCCTCCTCCTCCTTCTCTTCCCCCTGCCACTGCTTCTTCTTTTTCTCTTTGTCCTCTTTCTTCTGTCTCCTCCTCTTCCTTCCTCCTCCTCTGCATCCTCCTTCCTCCTCCCTCCTCTTCCCCGCCACTGCTGCCACCTCCACCTCTTCCTCCTCCTCCTCTTCCCTGCCTCCTCCTCCTCCTCTGCCCTCCCATGCGGGCTTGCCACAGATGGCAAGTCCGTGGATATAGAGGGCTACTGTAATTTGATGGAATTGTTTCTGTTAGAAGGTGATGAGCTGACAAGAGTGGGGTATCCTCATTTCTTATGCACTTAGAAATTGCAGAATTTGCATAGTTATAAACAAAACTAGTGAAGCTACTGGAGGAGGTCCTAAAGAGATTTGGGGTGGGGTGCCATCAGTATGCTGGTGACTCTCAGCTCTATTCCTTATCGTCAGAGGCACGTAGGGCTGTGCAGGTACTGGGCCAGTATTTGCATGTTATAATGGGTGAAGGGCAATAAACTGAAACTGAATCTTGATAAGATGGAGGTTCTCCGGATTGATGGTTCTCAGTTCCTGAAACTGGGCAAACTAGAGTATGTGTCTTGAGTGGAGTTGCACTTCCCTGGAAGAGGCAGGTGTACATTTTGGGAATACTCCTAGATCCATGTTTGTCACTGGAGGCACTGTTGGACTGTTATGGCTCACCTTGCTTGGTGCCAGCTTCAGCTGTCAGCTATGGCCTTTCCAGGACAGAGACAACTTAGCCACAGTAGTCCCATGTACTGCTAACTTCCTGATTATACTGCTGCAATACACTGGCTATGGAGCTGCCTGTAAAAACAACCCAGAAACCGCGACTACTGCAAAATGCAGCAGCTGACCAATCATACAAAAATAATATAATACCAGTCTTAAAGGAATTGCAGTGGTGCCAATATATTTTCCATCTGAACTCAAAGTGCTAGTAGCTCCATAGAGCTTGAGACCTCAGTACTTGGATTTTATTTATTTGTTTATTATTGAAGGTGTGCCACTTCCGTAATATGTTTGCCCAAGAACTGAGATCTGCAGGATTTCAGAATGGATTCCCTGAAAAAACAGAGGGACAGCTGTATGTTTAGCCTTTTAAAATCATTTTCTTCTTTACGCTATGTTAAATTAGTCAGGTTGGTTTTATTGTACGTGGCCTTGAGATCTTTAGATAGATAGATAGATAGATAGATCTAAATGTGACCTCTCCCAGTCTGTATAATTGTTATGTGCCTTCAAATCAATTTCCACAACTGATGATAGGATGTTCATGGCAAGGTTTGTTGAGAGGAAGTCTGCTTTTGCATTCCTCTGAAGGTACCTGATTTTCTCTTGCAGTCTGTTTTCCAATACTACCCAGACCTGACCATGCTTAGCTTCCATGATCAGACAGATCTGTTCCCCCCCCCCCAGGTATTTAGGCTTGGTGTGTATAGTACACAGCTTTATATTACACATTACAGTCTGACTACAGTTCTTTTTAAAGCACTCATTCAACACTGTTGTAATTTCTTTGTCAGCATCTGGGCTTGCCTTTGCATGATTTGTACTGAGAAACATCCAGAAATAAGCAAAAGAAAACAATATCTCAAGAAAATAGCATGTAAATGTTGTGGCTGAATTAATTTAGACAGGTGCTAATTAAAAGAAGGGATATATGATGAAAGCCTTACATTTTAAATATCATGTCAGTTGTTACGACTTATTTTCACCCTTTTTTGGAACTTCCTTGCTGGATTAAAGAATGTTAAGGGTTTTGTGCCCCTTGCGATTTGGCATATTTATCCTTTTTTATCCACATTTCCCACATGCACTGATTCAGCCATCTAGAGACAGACAGCATCCTTTGGCACTAACCTCTGTCATAAAAGAGAGGGAACATTTTTGTTTTAATGGCATCTAATTCCTGTGTCATATTGTCATGCTTGAATTTGTGGGGAGCTTTATAGTACAGTTAAGAAGAGAATAACAGAACAGCCTCCGGAATTTGTGCTATAACTGGACCTGCCATTTGGTTAGGTCTGTGCATGTAGCATATTGGCTAGTTTGTTGCTATCAAGAATTTGTGGATATTAAGTATCAAATAGGGAATAAATTTTGAGTGTATATTTGTTAGTACTGTTAATAGGTACTGACACTATTACCGTATTTTTTGGCATATAAGACACACTTTTTCTTACCCAAAACGAGGGTGGGGAAGTTGCTGCGCCTAATGAAGTGAATATACAAGCTGAGGGCAAGCTGCCGAGGCCTAGGCTAAAAGTAGGCCTCATTTCAACCTCAGCCTTGGTGCTGCAGTGGGCTCCTCCCATCCCAGGAAGAGCCCATTGGAGCAGCCAGGACAGGGGGGGGAAGAGCCCTCTTTTCCTGGCTAGTTGAATGTGCTCCTCCTCTTTCCACCCCCATCCTGGGTGCTTCAATGGACTCTTCCTGGGGTCAGAGGACATCCTCCCATCCCAGGAAGAGTCCATTGGAGCACCCAGGACGGGGGTGGAAAGAGTCCCCCCCTTGAAGAAATCTGCCAGGAAAACCCTCATGGTAGGATCAAAATGGGCCAGAAATTACTCCAAGGCACTGGATTAGTACCCTGGCCAAGTTACACTGTCTCAGCCTCAGAGGGTGGAAATGGCAAACTCCCTCCTCTGAAGAAATCTGCCAGGAAAACCCTCATGGTAGGATCAAAATGAGCCAGAAATTACTCCAAGGCACTGGATTAGTACCCTGGCCAAGTTACACTGTCTCAGCCTCAGAGGGTGGAAATTGCAAACTCCCTCCTCTGAAGAAATCTGCCAGGAAAACCCTCATGGTAGGATCAAAATGAGCCAGAAATTACTCCAAGGCACTGGATTATTACCCTGGCCAAGTTACACTGTCTCAGCCTCAGAGGGTGGAAATGGCAAACTCCCTCCTCTGAAGAAATCTGCCAGGAAAACCCTCATGGTAGGATCAAAATGAGCCAGAAATTACTCCAAGGCACTGGATTAGTACCCTGGCCAAGTTACACTGTCTCAGCCTCAGAGGGTGGAAATGGCAAACTCCTTCCTCTGAAGAAATCTGCCAGGAAAACCCTCATGGTAGGATCAAAATGAGCCAGAAATTACTCCAAGGCACTGGATTATTACCCTGGCCAAGTTACACTGTCTCAGCCTCAGAGGGTGGAAATGGCAAACTCCCTCCTCTGAAGAAATCTGCCAGGAAAACCCTCATGGTAGGATCAAAATGAGCCAGAAATTACTCCAAGGCACTGGATTAGTACCCTGGCCAAGTTACACTGTCTCAGCCTCAGAGGGTGGAAATTGCAAACTCCCTCCTCTGAAGAAATCTGCCAGGAAAACCCTCATGTTAGGATCAAAATGGGCCAGAAATTACTCCAAGGCACTGGATTAGTACCCTGGCCAAGTTACACTGTCTCAGCCTCAGAGGGTGGAAATGGCAAACTCCCTCCCTCCTCTGAAGAAATCTGCCAGGAAAACCCTCATGGTAGGATCAAAATGAGCCAGAAATTACTCCAAGGCATTGGATTAGTACCCTGGCCAAGTTACACTGTCTCAGCCTCAGAGGGTGGAAATGGCAAACTCCCTCCCTCCTCTGAAGAAATCTGCCAGGAAAACCCTCATGGTAGGATCAAAATGAGCCAGAAATTACTCCAAGGCATTGGATTAGTACCCTGGCCAAGTTACACTGTTTCAGCCTCAGAGGGTGGAAATGGCAAACTCCCTCCTCTGAAGAAATCTGCCAGGAAAACCCTCATGGTAGGATCAAAATGAGCCAGAAATTACTCCAAGGCACTGGATTAGTACCCTGGCCAAGTTACACTGTCTCAGCCTCAGAGGGTGGAAATGGCAAACTCCCTCCTCTGAAGAAATCTGCCAGGAAAACCCTCATGGTAGGATCAAAATGAGCCAGAAATTACTCCAAGGCACTGGATTAGTACCCTGGCCAAGTTACACTGTCTCAGCCTCAGAGGGTGGAAATGGCAAACTCCCTCCTCTGAAGAAATCTGCCAGGAAAACCCTCATGGTAGGATCAAAATGAGCCAGAAATTACTCCAAGGCACTGGATTATTACCCTGGCCAAGTTACACTATCTCAGCCTCAGAGGGTGGAAATGGCAAACTCCCTCCTCTGAAGAAATCTGCCAGGAAAACCCTCATGGTAGGATCAAAATGAGCCAGAAATTACTCCAAGGCACTGGATTATTACCCTGGCCAAGTTACACTGTCTCAGCCTCAGAGGGTGGAAATGGCAAACTCCCTCCTCTGAAGAAATCTGCCAGGAAAACCCTCATGGTAGGATCAAAATGAGCCAGAAATTACTCCAAGGCATTGGATTAGTACCCTGGCCAAGTTACACTGTCTCAGCCTCAGAGGGTGGAAATGGCAAACTCCCTCCCTCCTCTGAAGAAATCTGCCAGGAAAACCCTCATGGTAGGATCAAAATGAGCCAGAAATTACTCCAAGGCACTGGATTAGTACCCTGGCCAAGTTACACTGTCTCAGCCTCAGAGGGTGGAAATGGCAAACTCCCTCCCTCCTCTGAAGAAATCTGCCAGGAAAACCCTCATGGTAGGATCAAAATGAGCCAGAAATTACTCCAAGGCACTGGATTATTACCCTGGCCAAGTTACACTGTTTCAGCCTCAGAGGGTGGAAATGGCAAACTCCCTCCCTCCTCTGAAGAAATCTGCCAGGAAAACCTTCATGGTAGGATCAAAATGAGCCAGAAATTACTCCAAGGCACTGGATTATTACCCTGGCCAAGTTACACTGTCTCAGCCTCAGAGGGTGGAAATGGCAAACTCCCTCCTCTGAAGAAATCTGCCAGGAAAACCCTCATGGTAGGATCAAAATGAGCCAGAAATTACTCCAAGGCACTGGATTAGTACCCTGGCCAAGTTACACTGTCTCAGCCTCAGAGGGTGGAAATGGCAAACTCCCTCCTCTGAAGAAATCTGCCAGGAAAACCCTCATGGTAGGATCAAAATGAGCCAGAAATTACTCCAAGGCACTGGATTATTACCCTGGCCAAGTTACACTATCTCAGCCTCAGAGGGTGGAAATGGCAAACTCCCTCCTCTGAAGAAATCTGCCAGGAAAACCCTCATGGTAGGATCAAAATGAGCCAGAAATTACTCCAAGGCACTGGATTATTACCCTGGCCAAGTTACACTGTCTCAGCCTCAGAGGGTGGAAATGGCAAACTCCCTCCTCTGAAGAAATCTGCCAGGAAAACCCTCATGGTAGGATCAAAATGAGCCAGAAATTACTCCAAGGCATTGGATTAGTACCCTGGCCAAGTTACACTGTCTCAGCCTCAGAGGGTGGAAATGGCAAACTCCCTCCCTCCTCTGAAGAAATCTGCCAGGAAAACCCTCATGGTAGGATCAAAATGAGCCAGAAATTACTCCAAGGCATTGGATTAGTACCCTGGCCAAGTTACACTGTCTCAGCCTCAGAGGGTGGAAATGGCAAACTCCCTCCCTCCTCTGAAGAAATCTGCCAGGAAAACCCTCATGGTAGGATCAAAATGAGCCAGAAATTACTCCAAGGCACTGGATTATTACCCTGGCCAAGTTACACTGTTTCAGCCTCAGAGGGTGGAAATGGCAAACTCCCTCCCTCCTCTGAAGAAATCTGCCAGGAAAACCTTCATGGTAGGATCAAAATGAGCCAGAAATTACTCCAAGGCACTGGATTATTACCCTGGCCAAGTTACACTGTCTCAGCCTCAGAGGGTGGAAATGGCAAACTCCCTCCTCTGAAGAAATCTGCCAGGAAAACCCTCATGGTAGGATCAAAATGAGCCAGAAATTACTCCAAGGCACTGGATTAGTACCCTGGCCAAGTTACACTGTCTCAGCCTCAGAGGGTGGAAATGGCAAACTCCCTCCTCTGAAGAAATCTGCCAGGAAAACCCTCATGGTAGGATCAAAATGAGCCAGAAATTACTCCAAGGCACTGGATTATTACCCTGGCCAAGTTACACTATCTCAGCCTCAGAGGGTGGAAATGGCAAACTCCCTCCTCTGAAGAAATCTGCCAGGAAAACCCTCATGGTAGGATCAAAATGAGCCAGAAATTACTCCAAGGCACTGGATTATTACCCTGGCCAAGTTACACTGTCTCAGCCTCAGAGGGTGGAAATGGCAAACTCCCTCCTCTGAAGAAATCTGCCAGGAAAACCCTCATGGTAGGATCAAAATGAGCCAGAAATTACTCCAAGGCATTGGATTAGTACCCTGGCCAAGTTACACTGTCTCAGCCTCAGAGGGTGGAAATGGCAAACTCCCTCCCTCCTCTGAAGAAATCTGCCAGGAAAACCCTCATGGTAGGATCAAAATGAGCCAGAAATTACTCCAAGGCATTGGATTAGTACCCTGGCCAAGTTACACTGTCTCAGCCTCAGAGGGTGGAAATGGCAAACTCCCTCCCTCCTCTGAAGAAATCTGCCAGGAAAACCCTCATGGTAGGATCAAAATGAGCCAGAAATTACTCCAAGGCACTGGATTATTACCCTGGCCAAGTTACACTGTCTCAGCCTCAGAGGGTGGAAATGGCAAACTCCCTCCTCTGAAGAAATCTGCCAGGAAAACCCTCATGGTAGGATCAAAATGAGCCAGAAATTACTCCAAGGCATTGGATTAGTACCCTGGCCAAGTTACACTGTCTCAGCCTCAGAGGGTGGAAATGGCAAACTCCCTCCCTCCTCTGAAGAAATCTGCCAGGAAAACCCTCATGGTAGGATCAAAATGAGCCAGAAATTACTCCAAGGCATTGGATTAGTACCCTGGCCAAGTTACACTGTCTCAGCCTCAGAGGGTGGAAATGGCAAACTCCCTCCCTCCTCTGAAGAAATCTGCCAGGAAAACCCTCATGGTAGGATCAAAATGAGCCAGAAATTACTCCAAGGCACTGGATTATTACCCTGGCCAAGTTACACTGTCTCAGCCTCAGAGGGTGGAAATGGCAAACTCCCTCCTCTGAAGAAATCTGCCAGGAAAACCCTCATGGTAGGATCAAAATGAGCCAGAAATTACTCCAAGGCACTGGATTAGTACCCTGGCCAAGTTACACTGTCTCAGCCTCAGAGGGTGGAAATGGCAAACTCCCTCCTCTGAAGAAATCTGCCAGGAAAACCCTCATGGTAGGATCAAAATGAGCCAGAAATTACTCCAAGGCACTGGATTATTACCCTGGCCAAGTTACACTATCTCAGCCTCAGAGGGTGGAAATGGCAAACTCCCTCCTCTGAAGAAATCTGCCAGGAAAACCCTCATGGTAGGATCAAAATGAGCCAGAAATTACTCCAAGGCACTGGATTATTACCCTGGCCAAGTTACACTGTCTCAGCCTCAGAGGGTGGAAATGGCAAACTCCCTCCTCTGAAGAAATCTGCCAGGAAAACCCTCATGGTAGGATCAAAATGAGCCAGAAATTACTCCAAGGCATTGGATTAGTACCCTGGCCAAGTTACACTGTCTCAGCCTCAGAGGGTGGAAATGGCAAACTCCCTCCCTCCTCTGAAGAAATCTGCCAGGAAAACACTCATGGTAGGATCAAAATGAGCCAGAAATTACTCCAAGGCATTGGATTAGTACCCTGGCCAAGTTACACTGTCTCAGCCTCAGAGGGTGGAAATGGCAAACTCCCTCCCTCCTCTGAAGAAATCTGCCAGGAAAACCCTCATGGTAGGATCAAAATGAGCCAGAAATTACTCCAAGGCACTGGATTATTACCCTGGCCAAGTTACACTGTTTCAGCCTCAGAGGGTGGAAATGGCAAACTCCCTCCCTCCTCTGAAGAAATCTGCCAGGAAAACCTTCATGGTAGGATCAAAATGAGCCAGAAATTACTCCAAGGCACTGGATTATTACCCTGGCCAAGTTACACTGTCTCAGCCTCAGAGGGTGGAAATGGCAAACTCCCTCCTCTGAAGAAATCTGCCAGGAAAACCCTCATGGTAGGATCAAAATGAGCCAGAAATTACTCCAAGGCATTGGATTAGTACCCTGGCCAAGTTACACTGTCTCAGCCTCAGAGGGTGGAAATGGCAAACTCCCTCCTCTGAAGAAATCTGCCAGGAAAACCCTCATGGTAGGATCAAAATGAGCCAGAAATTACTCCAAGGCACTGGATTATTACCCTGGCCAAGTTACACTATCTCAGCCTCAGAGGGTGGAAATGGCAAACTCCCTCCTCTGAAGAAATCTGCCAGGAAAACCCTCATGGTAGGATCAAAATGAGCCAGAAATTACTCCAAGGCACTGGATTATTACCCTGGCCAAGTTACACTGTCTCAGCCTCAGAGGGTGGAAATGGCAAACTCCCTCCTCTGAAGAAATTTGCCAGGAAAACCCTCATGGTAGGATCAAAATGAGCCAGAAATTACTCCAAGGCACTGGATTAGTACCCTGGCCAAGTTACACTGTCTCAGCCTCAGAGGGTGGAAATTGCAAACTCCCTCCTCTGAAGAAATCTGCCAAGAAAACCCTCATGGTAGTGTCAAAATGAGTCAGAAATTACTCCAAGGCACTGGATTATTACCCTGGCCAAGTTACACTATCTCAGCCTCAGAGGGTGGAAATGGCAAACTCCCTCCTCTGAAGAAATCTGCCAGGAAAACCCTCATGGTAGGATCAAAATGAGCCAGAAATTACTCCAAGGCACTGGATTATTACCCTGGCCAAGTTACATTGTCTCAGCCTCAGAGGTTGGAAATGGCAAACTCCCTCCTCTGAAGAAATCTGCCAGGAAAACCCTCATGGTAGGATCAAAATGAGCCAGAAATTACTCCAAGGCACTGGATTATTACCCTGGCCAAGTTACACTATCTCAGCCTCAGAGGGTGGAAATGGCAAACTCCCTCCTCTGAAGAAATCTGCCAGGAAAACCCTCATGGTAGGATCAAAATGAGCCAGAAATTACTCCAAGGCACTGGATTATTACCCTGGCCAAGTTACACTGTCTCAGCCTCAGAGGGTGGAAATGGCAAACTCCCTCCTCTGAAGAAATCTGCCAGGAAAACCCTCATGGTAGGATCAAAATGAGCCAGAAATTACTCCAAGGCACTGGATTAGTACCCTGGCCAAGTTACACTGTCTCAGCCTCAGAGGTGGAAATTGCAAACTCCCTCCTCTGAAGAAATCTGACAAGAAAACCCTCATGGTAGTGTCAAAATGAGTCAGAAATTACTCCAAGGCACTGGATTATTACCCTGGCCAAGTTACACTATCTCAGCCTCAGAGGGTGGAAATGGCAAACTCCCTCCTCTGAAGAAATCTGCCAGGAAAACCCTCATGGTAGGATCAAAATGAGCCAGAAATTACTCCAAGGCATTGGATTAGTACCCTGGCCAAGTTACACTGTCTCAGCCTCAGAGGGTGGAAATTGCAAACTCCCTCCTCTGAAGAAATCTGCCAAGAAAACCCTCATGGTAGTGTCAAAATGAGCCAGAAATTACTCCAAGGCACTGGATTATTACCCTGGCCAAGTTACACTATCTCAGCCTCAGAGGGTGGAAATGGCAAACTCCCTCCTCTGAAGAAATCTGTCAGGAAAACCCTCATGGTAGGATCAAAATGAGCCAGAAATTACTCCAAGGCACTGGATTAGTACCCTGGCCAAGTTACACTGTCTCAGCCTCAGAGGGTGGAAATTGCAAACTCCCTCCTCTGAAGAAATCTGCCAAGAAAACCCTCATGGTAGTGTCAAAATGAGCCAGAAATTACTCCAAGGCACTGGATTACTCTGGCCAAATCACACTCTCTCAGCCTCAGAGGATGGAAATGGCAAAAAAAAAACCCTTGAAGAAATCTGCCAAGAAAACCCTCATGGTAGGGTCAAAATAAGCCATAAATTACTCCATAAGCCAATGGCCTAAAAACTCCAAAGGTACCAGTCCATCTGATCTTGGAAGCTAAGCAGGGTCAGCCCTGGATAGTCCTTGGATGAGAGACCACCAAAGAATCCCAGGTGCTGCAGGCTGTATTTCAGAGGAAGGAACTGGCAAAACCACTTCTTGAGTCTTTCTTGCCTAAGAAATCCCTAAGAAATTCATGGAGTCACCATAAGGCGATAGGAGACTTGCAAGAAAGTTGGGCAGGGAATTTGTGCAATACCTGGCCCTGCTGCTGGCTTAAACTTACATTTACAACTTAAAATTGTTCTTAAACTGCTGTTAACTTTATACAGTTGATATAAAATATTTTACTACAGTATTTGGTTAAGAATCTTTTTTTTCTTGATTTTCCTCCTTTAAAATTGGGTGCGTCTTATATGCCGGAGCGTCTTATATGCCGAAAAATACGGTAATTGCAGAAGTATGTAGATTAGCTATCTGATCAGATACTGACATCTGTGGATCATGAATTTGCTACCTTTCAGAGAACTTTGCAATTTACATACCAAAATTCTTAACAATAAACATGTGTTTTAAACATGAAATCTAGAATATTATTTTGGCTGTAAAATCATTACATTTTCTTAACCCTTGATATTATTCTTGCCACATCCCTTGCAGTTGCCACATATATAGATGGTGTAAGTGATCAGGTCACCAAATAGATTTTAAGATAATTAAAAATACGGTATTCCAGACAACAGGTTTTGATTGGTCTGTGTTTCTGAGCTGTATAGTTAATAGATTTTGTTTTTATTGATGGCAGTAGAGAAAACATTCCAGATCTCCCAGATGACTATTTGTGTAAAGTCCATAAGAAAATCCTCTGAAAAGGAACAATGAAATCTAAAATCCCTTGTTGAAAGATCATCAGACTTCCTAAAGATGGCACACAGGTTGCATTGAAAGACTGCTTAACCGTGCTGCTGATCTTAACCCTGCAGTGTGAAGCTTCAGGGAGTGTTGGGTGTTTTTGTGTAGGAGGAGATGGTGGCTGCGGCCAAAAAGCCTAATCTGCACTCTAGGAGTTCAGTCTGTCTGTCACAGAATTTCCCATAGTACTCAATGGTCTGTAGTAGAGCCACTGATGCAGAAAGGCTTTGAAAGTGATTTGACTTTATATCATGTGGAGCCTTTATGGAAATGTAATATGTTATCTGGGTAACTGTGTGATTTTTCTTGAGTCAAATACCTGAGCAACCAGGAGTCTTACGAACCCATAAAGGAAAAGTTCCAAATGGTACATAGTGCTGTGCCATTTTGTTGTGGTAGTGATGTGTTCCATGTTATTTTGTCTGAGGTCTGTTTCAAAGACTGACCCATTACGCACAAAATCTTAGATTGGAATTGTTGGTATAAGCTCACTGCTGGGCTTGTTGCAAAGAACAACTATCAGAGGATTATATACTCAATGTTCTTTTTCCCCACTCTGTGTTTTAAAAGGGGAAATCTCTCCCCTTCCACAGTCTAAAGTACCATCTTAATGAACACAAGCAGTATAGATACTATCTTCCTGTTGCAGAAGTGTCGCAAGAGCATTAGTCAATGGTACTTGGAACTGGCTTCTTTAATAATTCCTCTTTTCCAGGGTACCAGCTGTCTTTGATGGATGTTGAGAAAATTCGACAAGTCAATTGAAAATTTATTTTGAGCACCAAGGTTTAACAGTAGATCTGACAAGTATGTGTTTTGTTCTTTTCTTGTAGATATTGCAGTGGTGGAAATGAGTGATGCTTTCCGTCAGCCTTCCCTGTTTTATCACTTAGGAGTCCGAGAGAGCTTCAGCATGGCCAACAACATAATTCTCTACTGTGATACAAATGCAGACTCTCTGCAGTCGCTGAAGGTAACAGAGGCCTTCATAGAATGAAAAAGGGTTCAATGTGTGGGCTGGGAGAGGGTTTCCTGAGGATCATTCAGAGAAATGGACGTTTGCATTGTGGTAAGCCCCTCCATGCCTACACAGTTCTCAGTATTATCTGTCATCATGGTGTTCTAATAGCTGGTAAAGGTTTCAAAGATTCATTATGAAGATGGTGCTGGTAGTAAAACAGACTCAGATGGTAAAGCAATCTGATTATCATGATGAAAAAAACTGCTGTTTCCAAAACCCTGCCCAGCATCCTGTAGCCTCTTTGAACCTCAGGAAAAATCCCCTTCAACTAGATTTTGACTACAAAAGCATTTCAGCAAGAAAAGCTTGACTACATGATGGACCAGAGTGCATGTTACGTGTAAAAATTCGATCATAATTATGTATATTATTTTTTGTACATTTAAGGCCTGCTTCCCCCCTCCCCCCATGACCTCTCATTTCCATTTTTATCCTCACAACAACCTTGTGAGATGGATTATGCTCCGATATAGTGATTGGCCTATGCTGTTGCTGTTGTGTACCTTCAAGTCATTTCCAACCCTAAGGCAATCCTATCACCTATCACAGGGGTTTCTTGGCAGGATTCAGATGAAGTTTGCCATTCCCTTCCCCTAAGGCTGAGAGCATGTGACTTGTCCAAGGTCACCCAGTGGGCTTCATGACCAAGAGGAAATTCGAACCCTGCTCTCCAGAGTCACAGTCCAACACAAACCACTACACCACACTGGTTCCCTGTGAACTTATATTAAATGAACTTTTTGGGGGCGGGGAAAGCTGTCACTTTCCAGCAAGTGCCTTGAGCACTTGAGTCTCACCTTTTTTGTCCCACTGTTTCCTTGTTGCTCTTCTGAATCATAAACGTGCAAAGGACAGTAGAGAAACAGTGGACATGCAAAAACATGCAGAACACCATGCAATGAAAACTTGATGAATATAAACTTTCCCATAATTATATCTTTAATGTAGTCTGAAAACATTAAGTAAGAATTGTCTCAGGTATGAAGAGTTGGTCCATTAGGGATATGGATTTCACCTCCTCCCTTTTCAGTATACAGTCACCCCTCCGTTCTCATGGACTTGAAGTCCACGGTTTCATAGCTTTACAGAGGGGCAACCTCTGCTAAAATCAATGGGGTGTGCCCCATTCAAACGTATGGTTCTTGAATATTGGCGAATCTCAGTTTTTACAGGGAGTCCAGAATGGATCCCCCACGAAACAGAGGGCCAACTGTATTTATATTTGTGCCCATGGCATGCCATTCTGTGAATTGGTTGGGAAAGGAATCAGTGCTGGAACAATAACATGATGTTTGTCTGACAGCTCTGTAAGGAAAAATGCCAACATATATAATGGGAATGGTTGTGCAAATGGTTGGTTAGCAAATTACATGTTCATTAATCCACATCAGTGGTATGCTGGTTATGTTGTTGTGTGTCTTCAAATAGTTTTTGACTTACAGAGTCCCTATCACAGGGTTTTCTTTGCAAGATGTGTTTGGGGGTGGCCTTTGCATTCCTCTGAGGCTGAGAGAGTCATTTGCCCAAGGTCATCCAGTGGGTTTCCATGGCTGAGCAGGGATTTGAACCCTGGTTTCCAGAGTTGTAGTCCAAACTAATACAACTATACCATATTGACTGTCTTAATAACAGGAATTGGTAATCCCCCTGACATTTTTTTTTTTATTTAGGGTTGCTACTTTTTTCTTTTCTTCTTCCTTTGTCTTTATTCCAGCGCTTGTAACAACATACTGTCATAAATAAATTAGAAGCATTTAGTTTTTCTCATTATTTTATCGCCATGCATGGAAAAGCTTTCTTTGCTTAATTTCTGTGGCTGTCTTCTATTAAAACCACAGGAAAAGGTCCAGTAAATTTAGAGTAACTTCATCCCTTCCATTGAGGGACCAACATCACACCCTCCATGTCCTTATCTCTTGTCAAAGTTAATTAGTAAAGGAAATGTAAAATTCTAAGGGCAAACATATTTATTAAGTATAAATGCATGCATAAGTTATTTAAGACTGGTTCTTAAAATTCACAGTTATCTTTTTCTTTTTAGGAAATTATTTGCCAGAAGAATAATGTAAGTATCTTTTTTAAATTTTGCACAAGTTTTGTTACATATGGATTTATTTATTTATATCCTGTGATCGACAGAGAATTAAGTGTTGTTCTGCTAGGATTTTTTTTTATGAGTACAGACATTACATACATTTCTGTTACTGTTCAGTTTAAAATGCCTGAATAATAATAATAATAATAATAATAATAATAATAATGTTTTATTTATATAGCACTGTACATACAATCAGTAAAATAGATACAAATAGATAAAGAAAGCCTGCCAATGGCGTACATTCTATAAAATAATAAAATAATACATATTAATACAAAGAAGGAAACAAATTAAAAACATCAAATTCCCAGTAATGAATCTTTGGAAGCTGTTAATAAACTTGTTAAGTTTACCCATTTGAAATTTTCTCACCAATTTCTGTCATTTGTCTATTTGCAATATGCTTTACATAAGCAAACTGCCTTGCTTTTCTGCCATCACACATTCTGTGTCTACTGTTATCATCATATCTTTTCTCAGGGCTTATTTTAAAGTAGCTTTGCTTCCTTGAAGCTTTTGTACAGTTGTTACAAGTGTCACTGTTAGCTAGATACACTGTTAGTTAATTAGATAGAGAAGTATGTAACCCACTTCTCTCAAACAGAAAACATGGGAAAATTCATGGGAAAACGGAACATGAGGTCAATAAATAGTTTTATTTCTAATGTTGGTCCTCCAGATGCTTCCAAAAAATTTGCAATCCATAAAAGCAGTGTTTCCCCTGCTGGTTATCTTTCAGCATCTTGTATTCAGAATTATGTTGGAGATCCCATTTAGTTAACATGGCTAGTGTGCCATTGATAACACTTGGCCTGTATTCTCTGTTTATGTATTCTGACATTGTATTTGTGGAACAGCCATGGAGCTTTCTGTTCTGGCTTTCCCAAGTTGAGTGTGAAATGCTCAAGAGTAATTCGAAACACATCTGGCTGAAAATGATTACATTACAGCCTTTCTTGTTATCTTTAATTCTGATCGCATAAGTTTCCAAAAGTGGGAACTGTAACAGTGTTCAGCTGAAGGTGCCTACAATTTCTCTTCAGGTGTTCCTACTCAATGGGAAGGCTGGAGTGGAGGAGGCTGAACCATCATATGTTGACATGCAGCCCTTCCATGAGCACAGTCTCAGAATACTTACATGGGGCTTGCTAATTGATTTTAAACTCCCTTTCACTGCATCTAACCCAGAGGTGGGCATACTCTGGATTCCAAGGGGCTGCGCTACCTGATTTTTGGCTGTCCTGGAAGGGCAGAGTACTCTGGTTTGAATAACCAGAAATTATATTACAAAATGCCATTTTTGGGGTTGTTTTCTGCTGTTTTGGGGTGGGAACTTCTTGAAAGAGCATTTTTAAGTGCCCCAGAGTTTCTGTGTCTGATTTGGGGTGGGTGGGTTAATTTTTGTTCAGTAATTTGGGGGGGGGGGGATTGGATGGGGTGGATGGATGGGGTCCAGTGAAGGCCCCATGCAGCCCACAAGTTGCAAAGTGTCCACCGCAGTTTGACCTAATGGCCAAGTGTACTTTTCATCGGAGGCAATTCTGCACGTTCAGGACCAAAGAAGCATAGTTTCTTCCTTTCCTGAGACCTCTGTTTTCCTACCTTGAATGTTCTGCACTCAAAAACCATTGGATGATTCAAGTCTCAAGGGCGAAACAGACTGCCCCTTTGTGCAGGCTTCCCACAGGTTTGGGGGCATGGCGTTTAGACGCTGCATGCCCCAAGCCAGCAGGAAGCTGCCTGACCGTTTACATGGGTGGCTTCATGACGCTCTGGCGGTGTGGCGTTTATACACTGCACACCGTCACAGCATCATGAAGCTGGCTTCCAGCTGTGGCAGGGTGGAAAAGCAAGCTTTTTGCCGACACAAAAAGGAGCAGCAATTTGCCACTTCTTTTTGGGCCGGCAAAAAGACGAATTGGGGCTGCAGCATGTGGCTCTGCGGCATCCCCAATCCACCATTTTTGGCAGTCTGTTTTGCTCCTCAGGCTATTTCCTGGTGAAGATTAATATGGAATCACCATGCTCTCTTCATACACATACCACAGGAAGGGTGCCTGGTGTCATTATTCATTTGTAATCCTGCCATGGTGTCCCAGTCCTTTTTGTTTTATTAAGTGGAGCTAGCCCAACTTTTTTGAGAAGGACAAAAGATTAAAGCAGCCCCCACAGAGCTTAATCAGAGCTTAGAAAAGTTACTTTTTTGGATAGCATCTTCCAAAATCTCTCAGCCAGCATGACGTAATCAGTTAGGCAGATGAACCTGTCATAGTCCAGATCACTTTCCGTTTAAGCTTGGTGGTGGGTGTCTTTTCTAAATCACCATTTATCTGCTCAGTCTTTTAGTCTGTGCAAATCCATTTTTCTGGCTATCGTTTAAAAATTTGAGATTGTGACGATCACTTTGTCTAACTATTTTCTTATGGATGGCAGCAACTTGGGCCTTTTTATCCCACCTGACATTAAGAGTGAAACTGATTCACTATTGTACCTTTCTTAGTGGATTAACCCAAACTATCTTTTTAAATGTTGATAGTGTGTTTCTTTATTAAAGTTCCAGGCAAGTCTTTGTTGAAACATAGATAGAAGTTTATCTGAAAGGTTATTTGAACAATTGTATTACTAGTATGAGATGGTTAGTACATTTGATACTTCATGGTCTTGCTTTACTGGTTTCACATTGTTACAGTTACAATTTCTTTCTAGTGCATACTTCTTTCACTTGGTTGCATGTAAAGGAAATTCATTAACGGAATTGAGCAGGATATTTTTGTTTCTCTTCTGTGTATTCAGTGGCTACATCAGAACACTGTATCAAGAACAGGAAATATGTTAGGAAGTGATTATGTTTTTGAAATGAGATAAAAAAAGCCTTCAGGACTTTTTTTATACCTTGTTAGCTTGGAATATTGACATTTTTTTCCTGTACCATCAAAATAATTGAAAAATGATTATGTGTCCAACTTTACTGGAAAATGAAACAAACCGATCATTTAGTTTTGGATTCCCACCATAAAATCTTGGTGCTGATCAGGGGTCTATCTCATCTATGGAGTTGCTTTTCAAGCCTTTTAGTCTCAAACTGCTCACATTTCAGGAAAGCAGCAACGAACGGCACAGCCTCGATCCTTCCTTTTGCCGCTGCTCTTTGCCACTCCTTTTAGGGGCGGCAAAAGGCCACCCTAAGAGCCGGCGCCGCGGCTCTTCTGCGCCCTTTTGCCGCAGCGTGTCTGCACACTGCGCCGGGAGGGTGTCTTGATGCTGTGCACTGTGCATACAACCGCATGCAGTCAGGATGGTGTCAGGCTGGGGTTAGGGCGGTCGCCGTGTGGCTTCTCCACCCCAACTCCACCCCCAGGCTGGCTCTTTGGGCTGGTCTGTAACGCCCCTATATTTATTATATAGTGGGCTCTTGGTATCCACTGTGGTTAGGTTCCACCGTGAATACCAAAATTAGTGCTCAAGGCCAATTGAATACAGTAGCATATAAATGGTGCCTTTATACAATATCACACAACGAACACTTGCTTTTTGGAATATATATATATTTATAAACATTTTCAAACCTTGGATGGTTGAATCTGTGGATAAGGAATTGTTGTTATAGAGGGCTGAATGTAATTTTGGAAATGATCATGACTCAGGATTGAGGAGCCTGTGGCTCTCCAAATGTTGCTGGATTCCAACTCACATTACCCAGACACCATGACTAAGGGTTAGCTATGCTAGGATTAGGAGTCCAGTAAAGTCTGGAAAACCACAAATTCCCCACCCTTACTGTAACTGGTGGATTTTAGTGCAAGGAGACATTCTACAATAAATCCCTCAACACACCTGGGGCCTTTTCACACTACACAGTTATGACAGTATGATTTCACTTTAACTGCCATGTTCCTATATTTTGGAGTTCTGGATTTGGCAATTTAGAAAATGGTAATTAGAATTCTCAGCCAGAGGGTTCTAGTGTCTTCCCAAACTAGAAACCCCAGGATTCCAAAGGATACAGCCATGGTAATTATAAAGTGGAGTTGTAGTGCTATAATTGCATAGTTTCAAAGGCGCCAAGTGGAATCTTTTGTAAACTAAGCAGGGTTGAGTTGGAGTCCATCCAGCTAGTACAGTGTACCCTTCCCATTCACTGCTTCAGTTTTGCCCCCCTCCTCCATGGGGAAAAGAAAAACCCTGTAAGCTGAAGCCCCATTATAGTCAATGGCCAGAGACTTGTGAGCTGCTGCATTGGTGTAGCTGTGTGCATGTGCCACCACTGACAATAATGAGGCAGGGCAATCCATGGGAGCGTGAATCTGCAGACTGTTGGGGGTATGCAGATGGGTGGCCCTGGAACGCCCTGGGAAGCAGAGGATTGGGGCTGAGGCTGCCCCATGCCTTGGCCCCAATCCTCCCTGTTGCTGGTCCTGAAAGGAGCGGCAAAATGCCGCTCCTTTCAGAGACGGCAAATAGGGCACCCTAAGAGCCGCCGCGTGGCTCTTCTGTGCCCCTTCTGGCGCAGTGCATCAAGACGCTGCGCCGGGAAGGTGGTCTGATGCCGTGTGCCATGTGTAATGGCGCGTGACGTCAGGATGTCCTCAGGGCCATCTGTAGCCTCCAGGCTGTCCCTGCCTCCAGGACGGTCCAAAGGGGCCATCTGTAGAGGCCCTATTGACGGGTTTCATTGTGTAACTAGAGCTAGGAACAAATCCTGTTAGAAATCCCTGAAGATCACAAAGCAGTCAGAGTTGACAATATTGGACTAGATAGACCAGTGGAGTTGACTCATCATAAAGCAGCTTCCTGTATTTGTAAGTATTGATGGGTTGAAAGGTGATTGAAATTACATGCAGGTATGAGTTGAAAACCACAAAACATGATGCCTCTGCTGTTATG
Source organism: Phrynosoma blainvillii (assembly GCA_026167975.1). Lineage (NCBI taxonomy): Eukaryota > Metazoa > Chordata > Lepidosauria > Squamata > Phrynosomatidae > Phrynosoma > Phrynosoma blainvillii. The sequence continues at coordinate 108,206,526 of JANUYF010000001.1, forward strand.
TGACACTCTGTGTGTTAAGATACTGTACCACAGCATCCCACAACAGAAGGATATCCTGTAACCTGGGCTCCATTGTTACAGGTTAGGAAAGTGAATAAGCTCCACATGTTCAGGACAGGGCTGATTTATGGGGAGAATAGAATGCCAAGATGGGGGCAGGAAGAAAGAACTTGGCATGATTGGTCTGATTATGGCTCATTCATGCTCTCCCAGTTGTGGTTTGTATGTATATGGTTGTGATAATCTGTTCTCATTGTTACGTCACCAGTGCTGAGTGGCAAGCAAGAGATAATGGCAAATCAGGGAGATAATCCATGCATACATGTGAAAACACCCCCTAAATCTGTAGATTGGCTTGCCTTGTGCATCAAAAGGATACATAATGCAAAAGAACTACATATCTTTATTGAAGAAAATGGTTTTATAAAATGGAAAGTAAAGTAATACAGTGTTATCCTCTTTCATGTGTTCCAGTTCCGCTATTCACTCAAAATGTTGCCCTAAGATGTCCCCCTCCCTCCAAAAGATCCTTTAAAACTGCTTTGTGTGTGATTATATCTGGTCCCCCCCCCCAAACTAAAATAACTCACAGTATTGCAGAAGAATGGTTTATTACGGGAACAGGATGAATATATCACCTTAAAAAAAAATTGAGAAAATTGGTTCAATGGTGAAAGATGAGAAAATGTGAAAGATGAGAAAGCTTATCTAAAATTTTAATATCCTGATTGCTGCATTATCCTGCATGATAGCACCCATTTCTGGTCCTAGTTTTAATGCGTTTCAGCTAAATAGAAAAATGTTCCTTTTATCTTGTCAAAGCAGAATCCCTCTATATATTTATATTCATTACAATATTATTAACATGTTGAGTTGATTGCTGAAAATTATGTGAGAAATAGGCTTAATAATACCCTCTAAATTTTGCCATCTGTTACAACTGTTTGATAAAGAAAACCTGGCAGAGAAGTATTTTCAACGATAATTATAAGGCAATATGGCTATTGTGGATTGTTTTTCTGACTGGGGCAAAAGAAGGACTGTATAAAGAATTGATTCATCACCACCATCATCTTCTCGGTGGTTTTCCTGTCATTCTAACCAAGAACAATTACAGAAGAACATAATGAATCCTATGAGATTACAGCATGGTCCTGATTATAATAGTGACAGGCTCAATAATGAACATGTCCACTTCCTTAAAGCTAGCAGCATCTTCTGTGACAAAGATGAAGTTCAAAATGAACAATACACTTTCCTATTTGGAAGTGTGGTCTACTGCTGATTAAGAAAACTTAATTGTTCTTCTAATTTCAGTCTTTAGCTCTAGGTGATTTATAGTTCCTCCCATCTATATATTTATAGTGCAACACGACTCCCTTAGATATTGATTATTAACATAAAAATAGCTGCTGGAATACTGGATCATATTTGGGTAATAACAGAGTAGCATACCTTTAGATTTTTCTGTTATGCCTGCTCTTGTACTAGACAGGTATACCACATTTAAAGAAAACAATATATTATTGGGTATTACTTCTTAACAAAAAATTTGGTACCAGAGCAGAAATAACATGAAAAGTATAGGGGTAGGTTTCTACACCACAAAAAAGAAAACAGTAACATATTTCAGCAAACGTTTTCGTCAAAATGTTCAATATTCACATGTGAAATGAAACAACCAGGCCAGTTAAGCCTTGCATAAGCAAACAAAACTTTTTGAACCTTCTAGACCAGGGGTAGGCAACCTTTCCCCTTTAAGGGCCGAGGGACTTCAGCTCCCAGAAGCCTCAGCCATGTTGGCCAATAGTCCCATGTTGGCCAATAGCTCCTGGGATTCTGGGAGCTGAAGTCCCTTGGCCCTTAAAGGGGAAAGGTTGCCTACCCCTGCTAGAGACCTCTTGAAAAGAACTTCTGAAATGCATCCAGGAACTACTTTTTCTTTCAACAGCTGCCTTGTTTCTTATGCTTTCCATTTTGGTGGCTAAATTTATACCCTTTTTTTAACATTCTAGGGGTAGCTAGTGAGGCAAGTCTTGCCTTTTCTGTCTGTTTTACTTTATATGTATTCACAGGAATTCTGAAGCAAAATGAGGTTTATCTTGCCTATTGTAGGCAGTGCACATGGATACAGAATTCTGCTCTTTCCCAGTTCAAGCTATATTGCATTGTTTACTGCAAACACACTGATGCAACTTGATACCAAGAGTCTGTGTTTCTCCAGCCTTTCTTCACCATTCTCCCAGTGCTGATGCTATTAAAAAAAAAACTTCCTGCTAGACAGAGGACAAGGAAGAAATGGAGGGGTTGGATAGACAGAAAAAGATTTGTGAAAAGGAGCTTCTTTTTTCCTTTTCTCCTTCCTTTAGAGGCTTTATTAGCTGTGTTATGCCTGTAATACTGAGAAGGGCCCTGCTTCTTAAGGTACAACAGCATAATGTTGAAGAATTAGTTTCATAGTGCTTGATCTGGCCTTCACCAAAATAAAATCTCAACTGTAGCTTCAAAAACTACAGTTGCGTCCTAGGAGTTAGGGAAGAAAGAATATTATTGTTTTTACATCACTGCCTTAATGTTGTGTGCAAATGTATTTACTACTTAGTTCCAGCCCATTGGAAACCCTGCTCACGATTACTTTTCTTTCTTTGCCACCTGCCAAATGTCTGGCTATACAAATTAGGGTTGTTTTGATAATGGTACCTAAACTGAGAAATTCCCATCTGTGGGAGTTGTGTTTAGTCAGCCTTGCTCAATCTAATACTGTCCAGAAAAGTTGGACCACAATTTCCACCCACTCTAGTGGGTGGGGATGATTTGACTTATATTTCAAATACATCTACAGGGCATCAGATTCAGGAAAGCAGGCACATTATTTGCATAGAAGGGACAAGTAAAATAATTACAGTTCCAATTAATTGATTGCTAATTTCTGTTTTAAAATTTTGCTAATTACTGTGTTTACTGTATTTTACTGTGGTCAGATTTTTCTGCTTGGTTTGGCGTTTGTTGTTGCTAGCCATTTGTTCTGTTAGTCGTTTTGCAAATCACCACAGGTGCAAAGGAGGAATGTCAACCAAATAAATAATGTTTAATTCTGTATGTACAGAATTTGCTAGATGAATAATTTAAAAACATGTCTCAGAAGCTTTATGAGCCACACTGAGAGAAAGGTAGGGAATACATTAAATAAATATTTTTTTTAAAGAAATGTACTAATCAAATTTACATTAGGAATATAGGTTATACTGTATGTGAAGAAACATACAGGAACCCAGCTGTGTGGTCTGAGCAAAGCCTCAAAATAGTTTTGGGTAATACCTTAATTGGACCATTGAAATAAAATAGAAAGATGAACTTTCACATCCTTCAGGACATTTCATTACGCTGCACATAATGTATTATTAACAACATTTATTTCTTATGCTAAGCACATGCTTTTCTTTCACAGATGTGTACTGGCAACTACATATTTCTTCCGTATATGATAACTCCTCATAATAAAGTATATTGCTGTGACAGCAGTTTTATGAAGGGATTAACAGAGCTGATGCAGCCCAACTTTGAACTATTACTTGGACCAATATGCCTTCCATTGGTTGACCGTTTTGTTCAGCTTTTGAAGATGGCACAGGGCAGCTCAAGGTAAGGTTCTCATGTGTCTTCTGCTATTGTTGCAGTAGGGCAAAATCTGTCAAAAAGGAAGAACTTACCTGCCTGTGATTCTTATGAATGGTGGAATCTAAGTAAATGAAGTGAAATGGCAGTTCACAGCAGTATTACTCAAAGTGGTGGTGGTCCATGGATTGGTGGTGTCCTATGAGCCATTTGCTTCTGGTACTTGATGGGTTTCTAGGAAAGAAAGGAACAATTGTTGCCAGTGGGCATGAATAATGGTATATATTCCTGGCATATTTGGACAAAAAATGTTGGTTCCCCTATATCAGATAGCCTGACATATGCAACATTTGAGATAATAATCTAAGTGCTCATGTCTGTAAGAATATTATTCATAGCAGGGATGGCCAAATTCTTGAGCCTGTGTTGTTGGCTTCCTCCTGGCCAAGCAATGAGAGCAGTGGTTCCCAAATGTTAGTCTCCATAAATTCCTTGGCTTTGAACTTCCAGAACCCTTAGCTATCATGGCCAGGGCTGAGGGCTTCCGGAGATGCACAGTATTAGAAGACGAAGCCAGTAGGGCTTTAGTGTGACTTGTCCACTGAGAGCCCACAATCCCATTCCTTCTACTTCAGAGACTCATGAGTTTGAGAGAGGGAGACTCCACTTCCTCTTCCCCTGTTAACTTGAGTCACATCTTTGGAGGCACCTCTCATTTGATTAACTGCCTATATCCTATGATACCTGAATATTTTGAGGTCTTCAGAATTCAAAGAGGTGCAGCGTGTTGTGTTGCTTTTCCTTACAGAAAAAAAAAATGAGTTTGGAATTTCGTTTGTTCATTCAGAACATAGGTTGTGACCCAGTATCATTTTTTCGATCTAGATCCCTATTTCTGATTCCGTTTTTAGTTTATGTTTGCGAAAGAAGTGGAGTTAGAGCCCTACACATGTATCCTAGTGTAATAACCGAGAGACTGTTCGGCCTTACATGGAGATTTTATTTTCTATTATAGCCAATACTTCAAAGAGTCAATTCTTAATGACATCAGAAAAGCCCGTAACTTGTACACAGGAAAGGAACTAGCTGCAGAGCTGGCAAGGATACGGCAGCGGGTGGATAATATTGAGCTTCTATCTGCTGACATTGTGATAAACCTGTTGTTATCTTACAGAGATATCCAGGTAGGTACTTGCTACTCTTAATTTAAATGCATTACTTCTATTATCTCTATTTTACCCACACACTGCTTTTCAGTAACGTCCCTGACAACATGATTAGTCTAATACAGATGGGGTCTGCAACCAAATATTGCTGGATGGAGTGCTGTTCTGTTCTCCTTTTCCTTGCCATTTTATCTCCCTGGTAATTTTCCATCCTCCTTGACTTCCCAGTCTATATTCTCTAGCCACTTCCCAGTCTATATTCTCTAGCCTTCCCTATTGGGCTGCTTTGGAGCTTGCCCCATCTATGTGCTTTCTTTCTTTCTCTTTCTTTCTTTCTTTCTCTTTACAAACTTTGATTCTTCCTTCTTGTTTATTTGTTTCCATTGCTGTTACATAAGAAAGGGAACAAAAACATCAGAAAAGGAGAAATGGAAGGTTCCCACAATAAAAAATTTGCAGTAATCCTTTGTATGCATTGCCTAAGTGAGGGTTGAGTGAAAACTTTAAAAAAGGTTGTCGTCAAAGATGAGTACAGTTTCTCTAACGCGAGTCTGTTTCCATGTTTTTTAAAAAAAGTGAGGATCTTTTTTTCAGTCAGTCTGGAAGTAAGTCTATAGAGCATGTGATTTCTACATGCAGCTGAGTGCTTGACTTTGCCTCAGGATAGGACTGCATCAGTTGTGCAATAAGCATTAGCAGGCTCTTTTTTAAAAGTCCACACTAAATAAGAACAGACTTAAAGAGAACAATAACTCTTCTATTTGTTGCTGTTTGTGTTATGGGGATTTAGAGAGCGAATACAAGGCATTTCATTAAAATCATAAATTTCTTCATTGATTTATGTGGGAAGTATTCATTGTTTCATCCCTGGAGATATTTACCAATATCTTCTAAGTGTGGACCAGGAAAGCCCCTGTGTAGACTCTTTTATTTTATTTATATCTCACCTTTCTCCCTGGTGGGTCTCAAGGCACCTCACAAACAAGTCAAAGTCAGGATTCGAATCCTGGTTCAGCCATGGAAACACACTGGGTGACCTTGGAGAAGTCACATCCTCTCATCCTCGGGAGGGAAATGGCAAATCATCTCTGAACAAATCTTGCTAAGAAAACCTGTTACAAGTTCTCCTTAGGTTTCCCATAAATCAGAAACAACTTGAAGGCACACAACAACAACAGCAACAACATGAATTAGTAACAATAAAATCAATTTTACAAGCTACCTATTAAAACATCAGTACTTTAAAAACCCATAAAATTAAAATGCTGATAACAATAAAAAATGCAGCACACACATAGACTTGTTAAAGACCATTCTTTATAGACACTATTAGTCTTAAAATGCTTGTTCAGATAAAAAAGATCTCTACCTGCCAGTGGAAGGAAAGCAGGGAGGTGCCAGCCTAGTCGGTAGAGCTTTCTGGAGCCTGGTTGCAGCTACTAAGAAGACTGTGTTCTCTGTCCTCACCAACCAACTTATGAAGATAGAGGGTCCAAGAGAAAGACCTCCATTGGGGATCTTAAAGCTCAAGCAGACGTGTATGGAAAGATATGGTATTTCAGATAGTCTAACAATGCATTGGTTTTCTCTACAATTTTTTCTTTGCATATATATATCCCTTTCTCTGTTTTCTTTTGCCAAGCACTCTTTTCCATACCTGCTCTCACCCAATTCTTGCTCTCCCTACAAATAAGCAGCACTCCTTGCCCATTGCATATGTTCTGTCTTTCTGGGTTTTCCCTTTCCTTGCCCCCCAGCCGAAGATTTTTTTGTACTTCTACAAACCTCAGTTCCCCCCTCCCTGTGTTATCTGTGTCTTCTTGCTCTAGCTAGATCAGCATATGTCTCCTGAAGATGGAAAACAGAATATATAAGACAAGGGATACCTAGAAAGAAGTGATAGATTCCCTCCTTAAAGGAGTCTGCCTGTTTACTACTCCCCGAACCTTTCCCACCAAGCAAGGCATTGTTTCTCTCTTCCTATCTTTCTCTGTTCCATTTTTCTTTTTAAATCAAAGCTGTGTTTTCCACAGCTACTGATCCTGCTCCTTCTTTGGTTTTTCTTTTGTGCAAATTTGTTTTTAATTTTTAAGGGGTGATTGTAGTGGTACTTAAAGAGTTCCCCTGAGCATGCCTCCTTATTTTTCAGTTGACCATATTGTTTACAGTCCTATTGGCGCTTAGTAGCTAAGATAACTATTAGAAGGTGTTGTTGTTGTGTGCCTTCAAGTAATTCCTAGCTTATGGAAACCCTAAGGCAGGGGTAGGCAACCTTTCCCCTTTAAGGGCCAAGGGACTTCAGCTCCCAGAATCCCAGGAGCTATTGGCCAACATGGGACTATTGGCCAACATGGCTGAGGCTTCTGGGAGCTGAAGTCCCTCGGCCCTTAAAGGGGAAAGGTTGCCTACCCCTGCCCTAAGGCAACGCTATCATGGGGTTTTCTTGGCAAGATTTGTTTGGGGTTGTGTGTGTGCTTTTTCCTTCCTCTGAGGCTGAGAGGATGACTTGCTCAAGGTCAGTGGATGTCCACTGCCAGGGTGCCATTTGAACCCTGGTCTCCAGAGTCATAGTCCACTACACCATGTACTAATCAATACACCATGCTAGCTCCCTGTTAGAACTTTATTACACATGGTTTGATATCTTTGCACAAGTACCAAATTTAGCAAAGAATACTCTCAGCCTGTTCAGTATAAATGAAAAAAAAAAAAAAAAACCTTAGTGCATTATCTATACAAGCCTAACAGAGACATTCCATGTAAGCTCCCAGAATGAAATACGAACACCCATATACTCAAATAAAAAAGTAATTGCAAACTTCTAGTAGCTATAGCAAACAATACTATCCTGTAAAGATTAAAAAAAAATCACTGATTATCTGATAGTAATAGTATGAAAATACCCTGTGGTGTTAGGAGGAGTGATGGTATGTTTTGTAGGAGAAATTAGTGTCTTACAGATGCCATTGCAGAAAAATCTCAAAATATAAAAACTTGGTCAGTAATGGATCTGGGTCAGCTGCCTCTTCTCATGAAAAGAGACATGGGGAAAGCTTTGAGTAAATGACTTGCTGGAACCTTTGTCTCATTGCCAAGTGAAAGCACTCTACAGTTCCCAGATTTAATAACAGAACTTTGTTACCATGGCAGCTTCGTACATCTGTGATTTGGTGTGTGGAAAAAGGTGGTCGCATAATGGCTAGGATTCTGATTCCCTTCCCCCCCCCCCCCCCCCCCCGACTGTTATATTATACTTATTGGGAGGCCCTGCTGAAGTGTAATAGTCAGGTCACAAAGTAATTGTGTGAGGAGATTCTACACATACGCTGTCATTTTTGAAATTACACTCTCTTGCTGTAGCACTCCACAAAGTTGATGCAAACATTACTTCCAAAAGATGGACCCTCAGGAGTGGCATCTGATGCTGGCCAACTGGTAAATGGCGTCTCAGTGCATGTTCACTGGGCCTGTGTAGAAATATGCCACACTTTAATTGTTTATATTTACTTATTTAAAGATTAACCACCACCACCCCCATGCTCCCAAGGTAACTTTCTCCTAAAATTAGGACTCAAAGCAGCTTCCATATAACAAAATAATATGGCTAAAAACAGAGAGCCAGCATGGCATAGTGGTTTGAGTGTTGGACTAGGACTCTGGAGATCAGGGTTCGAATTCTGACTCGGCCATGAAACCCATTGGGTGACCTTGGGCAAGTCACATGCTCTTAGCCTCAGAGCAAGGCAATGGCAAACCTCCTCCAAACAAATCATGCCAAGAAAAACCCATGATAGGGTTGCTTTAGGGCTGCCATAAGTCAGAAATGACTTGAAGGAACACAACGTATACATACACATTTATTTATTTGTCTGTTTGCTTGTTTAATTTCTCTCCTGCCTTTCTCCACGAAGGGGCCCAAGGCGGCTCACATGTCTAAAAACATACAAAAAGTGAACATTAAAAAGAGGCTAAGTTTTGACAATATTCAAATGAGTTAAAATGACACTTTGAAAGATAAGAGACCATTAAAAGATTTTTAAAAACGCACAATGAAAACAGTTCAGTCTAAAACAACACAGCACTCTTGAGATGTAATTGACCTCAGGTTTACAAGATAAAAAGGCAAGAAGACCCAAGGAAAGATTGAAAGAGAAGAGAAGTTTGTTGGTGGTTGCCTATAAATTCCCAGATCAGAGATGGACGTACTATTAGGCAGAATGAGATAGTCGCCTCAGTTGGCAGATGTGGAAAGGCAGCAGCCAGTTGTTGTCATGGAGAGTTGATTGTTATATGAAGTTATATGAAGTTGTTTGTACCCATTAAGCTAGGCTGCTACCTTCATTCAAGTGAAGTGGCAGACACTGTCCTGTCACCAGTGTTGAAGTAAGATTCAGTTCCTGATACCTTTTGCAGAGTATGGTGGGGATAGCATCTTACTCTTTGACTTCCGCAGGTTTGTTTTAACTTCCTGTTCATGACTTGCAAGCCTTTTCTCTGGGCAAGATGGTTCCTCATGAGCCCTTCTGTGATAATTCAGTGAAGAAGAGGCCACCACTTGGAGCTGGATAGTACCAGTTTGCCAAGTGGTGTCTGGTGCTTCTCCTAATTCCTTCAGGGCAGGATGGTTTAATCCAGTGATGGTGAACCTTTTAGGGGCTGAGTGCCCAAACTAAAAGGTGTCCTGGCACCGGGTGTTACCCAGGGCTGGGGGGCAGGACTTCCA